>CM057235.1:35204971-36404971 GCA_029891385.1 Erythroxylum novogranatense
AAAGGTTCATGATTCTTATCATTCAATGTTCCATATATCTATGGAGTAATCTCTTTATTTTATTTAATGGTCGATTTGATGGAATAATAGTAACAACTTGCTTAACATCTTACATAGCCTATATTTAAAACAAGTAAAAATTTTAAGATATACAATTTAGATACAAACAAATAATATCAAAATCACTATGTTAACTTACATTCAGGTTGATATGTCCATTAGTTAAAGCTTGTTGTGATACACCTTTCACTAGACTTTTTTTTGTTATGTCCTTATTTAAGGCATATTTGATAAATCATTTTATCCCTCTCCATGACTTGTGCATATATGGAATTCTTCCAAATATCCTTTCTTATATTCTTTTTTGGCCTACTTGGCATTATTCCGAATGGATGTAACAATGGTGGCTTATCTTCAGGAGTTATATGTTCCATCATATATTGATAAGCTCATTAATACTTTTCCTTCATAAACTAATGGGACAC
The DNA here is from genome assembly GCA_029891385.1 of Erythroxylum novogranatense. NCBI lineage: Eukaryota > Viridiplantae > Streptophyta > Magnoliopsida > Malpighiales > Erythroxylaceae > Erythroxylum > Erythroxylum novogranatense. Next base: position 35,205,457 of record CM057235.1, read on the forward strand.
ATTTTTTTTAGGATATTCTTTGTTTTACTAGGTTATTGTTGTTGTTGTTGTAGATTTCTAACACACCCTAACTTCTACAATTATGCTCTTGTGTCTCAAGTTTCAACATACTTAAATCTATCCACCATTACTCTCAATTTTACAATTAATACTTAACTCCTTATTAACGTTGAACTTGTTTTTTATTCTTAGACCGATCTTATCTCTCTACTTGGTTTTCATTTATATTTTTAACCAATATCTTCATCACAAGCACTCTAACCAATATCTTCATCACAAGGGTGGATTGGTGTTTGGTGCAGGAGGTTGTCATTGATTTGGAGTTGGAATAGAAGGAGAAAGCAGAGGGGATGAGGGTTGTAAATTGGAGGAAGGAGATAGAAGATTACCTAAATCCATAGAACTCTATTGATGCGGATCAGAGGAGATGGACTGAGAGGGTTGACGATTGATGTGAAGTGGTTGTGGTAGAGAAGAAAAGGCTTACAAATCTATTATGGATTTTAAAATTGAAGATGTCAATAATTTCCTAAGTGGCAATAGGATAGGAATTTTTAATTTTTGAGAAAATGGTTTGAAAAAGAAAGGTTTCTTCAATAAACTCAACATGTTGGGAAACATAAAATTTGTTATTAATTGGGTCAAAACAATAATGAGCATGATAAATTTAGGAGAAGCCAATTGATTGAGCCAAGTTTATATTATAAATTGGTTGCATTTTCATAGCTGCTTATGCATGTATTGACTCCTGATTGATGATTTTTGTGCTTAAATTGGTTCCTTATACTGAGTTCTTTCAATTCTCAATTTGTCAGTAAATTGTCATGATTTGATACTTATTTTTCCATAGTTTTTATTGGGACAATTGATACTGCAAATTGTTGTTATTGTTTTGTTGCAGGAACAAAGGAGTCAACGTAGGAAGTCAACAGTCCTTCCGCACGTCACAACGCATGGCATCTCACACGACGCGGCGAGCACACTTCCGCACGTCACGACGCATGGCGATGTACACAATGCGACGAGCAGACGAGTGCACACGTCGCGATGAAGTTAATTCATTCATCTTATTCGTCGCGACGTATGAGCGGATGCCCGACCTGTTTATGGAAAGTTCATCTCACTGTTCCAACCCGGCCCGTGATCCATCATATAAGACTTGCTATTTTTAGGTCATCGAGAGACTTTTTTCACGCAGATTTTTGAATACAGAGACGGCTTGGAACGCAGACTCTGAAAGGAGAAGACCTTCACATTTTCAGATCGCCTCACCATCATCACCACGATACGCCATCATCACCGCCATCGCCTTACGCAAACATGAGCCTCGCTCATTCTCCAGATCCGAGGGATCGACCGGAGTCATCGCGTAGCTAAGCCAACCTTCCTCTTGAACATGTAGCAATGGCTTGAGTTTACAGAGCTTGAAGGGAGTAATCACTTAGTATCTCAAGTCTAGTATATTTGTGTAAACTTCGAAGTTAGAGGATTGCATCGATATATTTAGATTAGCATTGTTATAGTTTAACCGTGTGTTGATACTATGTTGAAATTTGGACAAAGTAATCAGAGAACATTTTGATGCCTAATATATGAAGTTTCATATATGTCATTGGGTAATGCATTCACGGTTTTAATCTGCCTAGTTGTGTTTGATTGAGATTGTTGTGTTTTATTCATTTGACCAATTGCATTTGCTTGTCCAATTGTCACACTAAGGTTTTTAACAAAGATTTAAATGATGGAGTTCATTAATTAAATCTTTGGACCTAAAGAGTCCTTTAGGTTGATCTTTCAAACTTAGTGGATTGTATCCCGAAAACCATTTTTGAACTGTGATAGCTCGAGCCTCATTTTCAAGAGGATTTTATCAATTTGATTTTATCCGATTCTTTGTTTATTGCATTATTTCAAAATCCCAAAATATTCTTTTATACTTTTGTTAAATTTTGATTACTTTACCGGTTTCACCAAATTACCAAAACCCTGCTTATCAACTTCGATTGCAATTTTTGACATTTAGGCTAGATTAGACCATTTTCATTTGGTTCCAATTAAGTGAGACGACCGAGGTTGCATCCTACACCGCAATCTTGGAATTTATTCTATTTGATTGGTTTCAAGGATCGATCGAAGATCGCATCGACAGAGCCATGATCAAACCGGCGCCGCTGCTGTGGAGCCAAGTAATTGGTTTACCATCGGATAGCCATTGTCATTTATGACTTGTCGTTGATAATAGGAATCATTGTTTTTGATTGCATTTAGATAGTTTGATTTTTACACTTGTTCATAGTATAGATTTGATTTCCCTTTGCACACGCATACATCATACTTTGATCTTATTTCATACTTTACACATTTTTCACACATACACACTCATACATACATTCATACATCCATACTCTCACATTCATCGCATTTCACTTTTATCTGATTTTGTGTGACTGTGAGCATTTTTGATACCATTCTTTAGTTTGTGGATTGCTTTTTGGTGCATGCCCAGGAGAGGTAAACTTGTTCAGTTCCATCCCGAAGTTGAGAGACATTTGAGGAGACTTAGGAAAGAAAGGAAAGAACAAGAGAGAAGGAGTGTGGTTGAGCGAGATAGTGAGAACATGGCTGAGAATCCTAATATTTACCCAAATCCTGATTATCCTGTTCACCAACCTAGAAATGGAACTAATGGAGGAAATGGTGAGCATGAGAGAGTGGGAGAGAACAATGAGAATCAGCGACGTAGGACAATTAGGGAGGCAACAACATCTGATGTGCATTATGATCCATTTACTGCTGCTTGCCCTAATTTTGATGTTAATTTTGAGATTAAAGGTTTGCTGATTAATTCTCTTCCTAAATTTCATGTTTTGGCAGGAGAGGATCCATATATGCACTTACTGTGCTTCACAATGATCCGCCAGAGTATGAAGCCGATGGGAGCTACTTGGATCAAGTACTTTGAAGGTGTTTCATTTGTCTTTGGAAGGAAAGCACGAGAGTGGTATATGAGTCTTCCGAGGCATGTGGCTAATGCTTACCATAGTGGGCCAACTGAGGAAGGCCTTTCGAGAAATACTTTCCACTTCCGTGACATCTTCCATGAGGAAGGAGATTTATTCACCGCCAGATTATGATGAGTCACTGTATGACTATTGGAACCGTTTCCAAAACCTTCTTTCTATATGCCCCCATCACCAGATTCCTAATGAGCAATTGGTGCAATACTTTTATGATGGGTTGAAGAGCCAGGAGAAGGGTATGTTAGATGCTGCATCTGGAGGATCTTTGATTGACCTCACAGCCTTGGAAGCATGGGATCTGATCAAGAAGATGGCTTTAAACCATCAGCAGTACAGTGTCAGAGATCAAAGAGGAGTGCATGAGTTGGGAGCCTTGACGGCTCAAGCTAAAAGAATGGAGAGCCTAGAGTCGAAAATGGATTCTTTGGAGAGTCAGATAACTACACAGCTGTCCTGCATCACGGTTGAGCTGAAAAATTTGAATGTGCAACGCTCTACTTCTTCAACAGAGCTTACCGCACCTAGTTGTGAAAATTGTGGGTCGGTAATGCATATTTCGAGTGTTTGCCCAGGACGATATGAGGAAGTCTCAGCAATGTATCAAGGCAGGCATAATCAAAAATGGGATCCATACTCCAACACTTACAATGAAGGATGGAGATCCAATCCTAGATTCAGTTGGAGGAGTGAAGAGAATAGGGCACCTACCAGGTTTTCACAAGGAAGAGGAGCTGGCATTTCCACTAGCCAGTTCCCTAGTCAACATCAAGCCTTGGTAGTGCCACCAAAGGAGGATATCAATCAGTTGCTCCACAGTATGATGACATTGATGAAGGAAGAGAGGGATTCTAATGCTAACCAATTTAATGCAATTGCTTCTTTGATTCAACAGGATTCCTCAAAGTCTGCTGCCAGATTCAATGCCTTGAGAAGAGGATGGAACAATGGGAGACCAAGGCGAGAACATCATTCCTATGTCACTCGCTTGTCTAACAACATGAGTGAAAATCAAAGCGAAAAGCAAGGGAGCCATTCCTTCCAATACTGTGATGAACCCAAGAGTCTTAATGCCATTGCCCTCGGGAGTGGAAAGCAAGTGAGGTTCAAGCCTCAAGATGAAGATGAGCCATGTGAGGATGAGATTGATAGTGAGCCAAGACTCCAACAAGGGTAATGAGATCGAAAGTGCCGTAGAGGAGGACCCATCGAAAGAAAGGAAGAGACTCACAACAACCGAGAAGGAAACAACTCCAAGAGATTCTAAAGAGAAAGCAGAAGTGGAGAGTCAAGTAAGCAAGGTAAAGGTAAGGAGGTAAGTATTCAGACCTTCCTTTTCCCAATTCATATTTAATGAGTAAGCGCTTAAATGAGAAACAACATGAGAAAGAAATTATTGATTTGTTTGGGAAAGTGGAAGTGAATGTACCTTTGCTTGATCTAGTGAAGAGAGTTCCGGCCTATGCTAAGTATTTGAAGGATTTGTGCAAGAATAAGAGAAAGTTTAGGCCAAATGAGAGAGTCCAGGTGAGCTCCAATGTGTCTGCATTATTCAAGCCCCAAATACCTGTCAAGTGTCAAGACCCTGGATCTTTTACCATCCCTTGCACTTTAGGAAAAGTGACCATCGGGAGAGCTTTATTATATTTGGGGGCGGTTATCAATGTGATGCCTAAATCAGTCTATGAGAACCTAGGAGTGAAAATTATAAAACCTACATCTGTAGTGTTACAATTGGCTGATAGGTCTTTTAGGCATCCAGTGGGGATAATTGAGGATATCTTAGTCCAAGTTAAAGGTCTAGTTTTTCCTGCTAATTTTTATGTACTTGACATGTCTACTGAGGTTGTGCAGGATACTTCACTGATTCTCGGACGACCCTTCCTTCGAACAGCAAACACCATGATTAGCATGAAGGAAGGGAAGATAACCATGGAGGTTGGCGATCAAAGGGTGAGCTTCAACATGTATGAAGCAATGAAGCACCCCCATGAGGATTACTCCTTGCTTGGAGTAAATATGCTTGACACGGTTATTGATGATGCATGTTGTGATTTTGCACAAACTTTGACATCTACTACTGACACTCTTCTTGGAGAACATTTGCTTGCTGATGATTTTGTAGGAGGGACCTCAAGTCAAGTGTTGGACATTAAGCTGCACCAGAGCCAAGCCATTGGGATGAAGCTCAGATTTTTGCCAGGTGACTACCCCAAGTTTCAGGACCCGCCATGAGACCAGGTTGTTTATGACCCTACATCCTCTTTATATTCATGCATCCTGTTTAGGAGTGATGTGAACTTTTGTGTTGCATGAATATCTTGATTAAGTGTGGAGGAGAAACCTAGCCAGTAGAGTAGCTGTAGTTAGGTAGGATTTCTGTTCATTTTTTGAATAAATTGCTTTCCCTTTGTTAGCTTTATATCTTTCTGAAGAAGCATGACATTGCTGGGAGGATTAATTTTTGGAAGATTGATTGTTTTTGGATTGATTGTTGCTGGATTAAGTCAGGTTTGTGTTTTTCTTTTCCGGCAGAGGCGTCGTGACGTATTTGCATTTACACGTCGCGACGTATCTTGTGCAATTTTTTTTCCTCATCGCGACGTATCTGCATTTATACGTCGCGATGTATCTTGTTCATATGGCGCTTACATCGCGACGTGTCACATTCTGACACCGCGACGTCCCATCATTGGAAATACCCCTTTTGCCCCTTAAGTCCAGCGGTCTCTGCGTTTGTCCGAGGCCCTGTTTGTCTTTTCCCCGTAGCGACGTTCCGCCTCCCTCGCTGTTTCCTCTTCTTCTTCTTTCTTTCTCATTTTCTTCTCCCACCGGCATCGCCTCGCTCTCTCTCAACTCTCCTCTCTGTCTAATCGTGACCGCTGCCTCACCGTGCTCGTCATTTTAGCCATCTCCACTCTTGCGTCTTCAACCTCAGTAAGTGTCCCATTCTCTTTCTTTTCTTATTTTTCGCCCGCATTGTTAGAAGTTAGAGTTAGGTTTCCGCAACGAAGCGATTGCTTTCGCGCGCGTCTGAAAATCGCCTTACGTCGCGACGAGCGCATTGCCTCGTCGCGACGTACGCAGAACCTTGCTTCGCCGCGACGTCTGTTTCCGCACGTCGCGACGTCTAGTCGAGGGCTCTGCCTCGCCGTGGCGTCTGCCCACACGTCGCGACGAGGAGGTCGATTTTTGCTTACTTCTGTATTGATTTTTTTTCTATTATGTTTCTTTTTGTTTGCAGGATATGCCTCGCACAAAGAATGTCAGCAAGTCCCAGTCCCCACCACCCCTGCCTCATGTCCTTCCTTCCCTCCCACTCGCTGACGAGTTTGTTTCGTTTCTACCTGCTTCCCCATCCCGCAGTATCCCCATCTTCCTTAGGAGTTTTCTCCGCCATTCTTCTCCTCAAGACTCCCATTCTTCAGACGCCCACCATTCCCTTCCCACTCTACCTCTCTCGGTTGATCCGGAGATCTCGCTCGCCGCCAAGATCATGTCTGCCATATCAAGGAAAACCTTTCCTTTGACACCTCTACTAATCCATTTGTCCGCCAACTCTTTTCCCTTAACCTTATCACCCTTGCCCATACCCGTATCACTGGGAACCTTACCTTCGCCCACCGCTTTACACCCATGCCTGCTCCTCCCAAGACTTATGGCATTATGCCCGGCATCTCCATTCCCGTGCCTTCACTTCCATATCCATTAGGAACATTTTCAGCTTCCACCTACACCCTGCTGCCACTACTCGAGCTCATCCATGAGTACCCTTGGGATGATGTTCTTCATACTCTACGCCTCGAGGGTATTGAATGGTATCAACCTAGGGGTGCTCAGCTATATCCGCCGAGCCGACCTTCGCTCAAGCCCGCCTGTGGCTTCATTTTATCTCGCAACAACATCCTCCATACTTCTCACCTAGCCATGGTTCCCGAGGAATGTGCTTTATACATTTATCTGTTGATGGTCGGTCGGCCGATTGATCTCGCCTCTGCCATCACCTCCGCCTTCTGCAATACATCCTCTCCACCAACCCCACCCATTCCTTATCTTCCTCATCTCATCATCGACATGTTCCGACCTATCGGGTTCCGGAACATCCGACCGACCTTACCTTTGAGCCTGCGCCTCGCTTCCCAGACGTCTGCCTCCGCCACCTCGTGGCCTTCCTCCCCCATCTACTCCTTCCCCACCTTCTTCCCTCCCCTGCTACTTCTGTCCCTATTCCTTCCTCTCCTATTCCTTCTGTTCCTATTCCTCCATCCGAGGCCCCACCTCGTAGCCCCATCCGTCCACCCCCTTCACCTCCCGCCTCCTCTGATCCGATCGCCCTTCTTCACGGTCGACTTGCGTCGATAGAGGCTCGATGGTGTCGATCGACAAGATACACCTCGATGTTCACCACGATTGCGGATCGGCTGCGATTACTATTACTTCCTCCTGCCTCCCAGGATCTTTCAGCTGGTCCTAGTGCTTCTCAGGCTGCTCCTCCGGATCCGCCAGCTAATGACCCTGCGGCTTAGTTTTGTCTTTCCGTTGTTTTCTTTTCTTGAATTTCTTTTATTTTGTTTTCTTTTCTTTCTGTATTTAGTTCCTTAGTTCTTTTGTGTCTTTTGTACTTGACTTAATCCACTTAATGATCAATCTTTGTTTTTGTGCCTTCTTCTTCTCCTCTTTTGCTTCTGTTACACTTTCATTGAGGACAATGTGTGTTTCAAGTGTGGGGGAGTTGTTTCCCTATTTTTTTTTCACATTGCATGACTGTTGATATTATATTGTTGTCCAATTGGTGCTTTCGCGATAAACTTGTTGTATTTTCGTCATTCGCATTTCTTCGCCATGACGAGTGTCCATACGTCATGCTAAGCGTTCTTCAAATTTGGTATACGTCGCGACGTCATCCTTGCTACGTCGTGACGTCCATACGTCTCGACGTCTGCTTCTACACGTCGCGACGTCCATACTCATGCATGAATGATTCTGTGCTTAATTCTTCCACTCATTTCAAATTTTTCTTGCACTGGACTTTTGTGGCTTTTGTTTTTCAAAGCTTTTACTAGTTTCAAAACGATGCTTGAGTTTTTGAAAACACCTTCCATTCTTTTAATGATAATTGGACTTGACAAAATCTTGCTTTCAACGTTTTCAATACAAAGTAAATGAAAGCATGCTAACAAAGTGGCATTTTAAGTTTTTGAGACTTGAGATTGTTCATTGAGATCATACCCTTGTGGAAGGATATTTGAGCCCAAAATTTTCATTCTATCTTTGTGTGCATCTTCTTATTTCATTTTCTCCGAACTTGTTTTAATTCTTACTTGAAGCTTAATGAACTGGATTTTACTTGATGTGATAGAGGCGTTCTTTTTTAAACCCATTTCCCAAATACCGTCCCTTGCATATTTATCCCTTGTTAGCCCCTTTGAGCCTTCCTGTTATGAGCATTTGCATTTATACCTTTGTGGTGTCATTGGTTATGTTGCTTATTTCAAAATAATATGTCAAAAAAAAATTTGATGATGAATTTTGTGTTTCCAGAAAGAGACAATGTCTCTAAAATGTCCAATAAAAAAAAGAAAAAAAAAGAGCAAAAGCAGAAGAAAAGAGAAAGAAAGAAAAGAATAATGTTGCATTCTATTTATGAAATTGTTTAGTTTGAATTCTACAGATGACATCAGTTCACATTTAGTGCATATGCTCATATTTTCTTTCTTTTACTTTACCCATTCATTTAGCCTTCCATACATTACAACCCTCAAAGTCCTCTTGATCTTCAAAATGATAGTTCTTGTGGTGGAGAAATAGAATTGACACAAGCCTATGGCAGGAGGTGGATTAAGTAGATTGAGAGAAAAATATCCCTAGACACAAGTGAGCTGAGTGCAAACACTATACCTTGATTTGTTCAATCTCTTGTACTTGGATTCTTTCAATGTTTATTTTAGTAGCACTCTTTCATTTTGCTTTGGTTGAATTCTGAGGAAGTAACTTGCATCAATTTCCTTTTATTGTTTTGAGCATGGGTAGATATTTTCTTTTTCTCTTGCACTCTTTTTGACTCTTGTAAAACTTTGTCCAGGAGTACAAAGGTCTAAGTGTGGGGGAATTTGATTGAGCCAAGTTTATATTATAAATTGGCTGCATTTTCATAGCTGCTTATGCATGTATTGACTCCTGATTGATGATTTTTGTGCTTAAATTGGTTCCTCATACTGAGTTCTTTCAATTCTCAATTTGTCAGTAAATTGTCATGATTTGATACTTATTTTTCCATAGTTTTTATTGGGACAATTGATACTGTAAATTGTTGTTATTGTTTTGTTGCAGGAACAAAGGAGTCAACATAGGAAGTCAACAGTCCTTTCGCACGTCGCGACGCATGGCATCTCACACGACGAGGCGAGCACACTTCCGAACGTCGCGACGCATGGCGATGTACACGACGTGACGAGCAGACGAGTGCACATGTCGCGATGAAGTTAATTCATTCATCTTATTCGTCGCGACATATGAGCGGATACCTGACCTGTTTATGGAAAATTCATCTCACTGTTCTAACCCGGCCCGTGATCCATCATATAAGACTTGCTATTTTTAGGTCATCGAGAGACTTTTGTCACGCAGACTTTTGAATACAGAGACAGCTTGGAACGCAGACTCTGGAAGGAGAAGACCTTCACATTTTCAGTATCGTCTACCATCATCACCACAGTCGCCATCATCACCGTCATCGTCTTCTGCAAACATAAGCCTCGTTCATTCTCCAGTATCCGAGGGATCGACCGGAGTCATGCGTAGCTAAGCCAACCTTCCTCTTGAACATGTAGCAATGGCTTGAGTTTACAGAGCTTCGAAGGGGAGTAATCACTTAGTATCTGAAGTCTAGTATATTTGTGTAAACTTCTGAGTTAGAGGATTGCATCGATATATTTAGATTAGCATTGTTATAGTTTAACCGTGTGTTGATACTATGTTGAAATTTGGACAAAGTAATCAGAGAACATTTTGATGCCTAATATATGAAGTTTCATATATGTCATTGGGTCTTGCATTCACGGTTTTAATCATTTAGTTTTGTTTGATTGAGATTGTTGTGTTTTATTCATTTGACCAATTGCATTTGCTTGTCCAATTGTCACACTAAGGTTTTTAACAAAGATTTAAATGATGGAGTTCATTAATTAAATCTTTGGACCTAAAGAGTCCTTTAGGGTTGATCTTTCGAAACTTAGTGGATTGTATCCCCGAAAACCATTTTTGAACTGTGATAGCCTGAGCCTCATTTTCAAGAGGATTTTATCAATTTGATTTTATCCGGTTCTTTGTTTATTGCATTATTTCAAAATCCCAAAATATTCTTTTATACTTTTGTTAAATTTTGATTACTTTACGGTTTCAACCAAATTACCAAAACCCCGTTTATCAACTTCGATTGCAATTTTTGACATTTAGGCTAGATTAGACCATTTTCATTTGGTTCCAATTAAGTGAGACAACCAGACGTTGCATCCTACACCGCAATCTTGGAATTTATTCTATTTGACTGGTTTCCAAGGATCTATCGTAAGATCGCATCGACAGAGCTGTGATCACTAATATAAACACATGGATTGGACTTGGGTTCACATTTGTGTTTTGTATAGGGTTTGAGCCATGGATAACACAAACATCCAAAGGTTTTTAAAGAGTGGTAATTGGGTTGACTACCAAATAATTTTCAAAGGGAGATTGATAGTTGAAGTGAGGTGTGGGTAGTCTGTTTATTAAATAAGCAGCATGTTGGCAAGCGAAGGACCAAAAAGAAGTGGGTAAAAAGGCTTCATGCATTAGTGTTTTCGTTATTTCAAGAATATGCCGATGTGTTGGACCCCGAACCTTTCTATTAAATGAGAAATTGTTGGAGATTATTCATGTGTAGAAAGAGGAAAATTCTTCAACTTGAAATGAAGTAGAAAAGATGGTTTAGACGCAAGATGGGTTATATGTGATATGTTGGAAGTTAAAAGCAGGAAAATGTATATGTTCATTGAGTATGTTTAGGTGTTTTAGCCATAACTTTTTCTCTAGTTATCCAAGTGAGATGATTCTTAATTTGGATTAAACTAGAGAGATAAGGATACAAATTTTCTAATGAAATTGAGTTTTTTTTTGTCTCTAGGAATATCAATTTTTGAATAGAAGTTGAGCACAGAATATTGTTTTCGGATATGAACAGTTTATAAAACGGTTGGTGTATAAATTTTAGAATATGGAACCAAATTGAATGATTTTGATGTCATTAGAAATTTAAGACAATGAGGAACATTTTTCTAGAAGGAAGTGAAAGCAAATTCCTTCAATTGGATGATTAGAAAAGGTGATTTTCAGAAGGAGTTAAGCATGATTTAAATAAATTTTAAGGTCTTAATAGAGTATTTTGTGGAATTAATTAGCATGTTAATGGGAGTTAATTAATATGTTAATTTGAGTAAGATCATATGGCATAGGATGATTGAATTATTTTATTAAAGTGGTAAGATTTCATGAGGGGTAAAATTGGCAAGCCACTTAAGCCATTTAAGTTGCAAGGCTTATATATAAGGGCAAAGTGGTCATTGCTCACTCATTAATGGCATTATTGTAAATAGAAGTGTAGGTTGGCTTTTAAGGAAGGAGCATGCACGAAATTGTAAAGGAAAGAACAAGAAAAGAGAGAAGAGAGGGAGAGAGTCGGTGGAGAAAAGGAGAAAGAAGAAAGAAAATGTTAGGTTTCGATTTTTCTTGGTTTCCAAGATGGATTTCGAAGTTGATTCAAGAAGGAAAAAAAAAAGAGAAGGATGAGAGCTTCCTTTAGAGCCAAGAAACTCCTCATTTGGTGAAGAATCAAGGTAAGGGCATTTTTGATTTGTTGGATTTTTGAAAGGGTTTTGGTTTATATAGCTTAAGAATGGTATGGGTTTAAGTTTTCTAAGATCAATTTTGGTGATTATGTGTTATAGGTTGTCCAATTTCAACTCCTTTTGATTTGGGAATTTTGCCATGGATGAAGGAGATTAAGAGAGGCAAGAGGAATCAAGGAAGACAAGAAAAGGCAAGAGTAGAGGCTTTTTGAGCAAGGTTTACAAGCAAGGAAATCAAGGTGGGTACATGTTTATAATTGAGTAAATAAGCCACTTTTGTTTTCTTCAAATCAAGGAAACTTTTAATGATTTAAAATTGCATCATAAGTGTTGCATAAATTGTGTCTTGAATGAATTGTGAAATATGTTATATGTTTGCTACATGAATTGTGTGATTTTTTTAAAGTGTTTTTTGTTTGAAAAGAACGCACGTTTATACAATCATGTTTTCAAGAATGATTTTCAAGACATATGTCAAGTATATGAAAAGAAAGTTTTCAAGAAAATGTGCCATTTTTGGCAAAAAGTTTTCAAGTTTATGAAATATGTATTATGTGGGTTTGTGGTAGTCCCTCAAGAACCATCACATGCACGTTGACCCAAGAATAAGCTTCTCTCGCCTGCCCGCTAGTGGCACAGAGCTCCTTCAAGGACTCCCTTAATTTTACGGCTTCACAAGACCATTATATGGGAATGTGTAGTGCGTCATGAGTATGGATCTACCCAAACCATTTTGATTTGTTATATGCTTATGACATGTGAACAAGTTTAATGCATTCATGTTTTGTGGTTTATAAATTTGACTACATGATGAGAATTTGAGAAACAAGTGTTTTACGGATTTCAACAAGGATTTTTTATGACAAATAACTTTTTAAATGGTTTTGCTTAGTTTTCCATTATAAGCTGTTACCTATGAGCATTAAGTCACCCCCTTTCATTCCCATCTCCAGGTGATGAGAAAGAGATCAGGTGAAAGAAGGTTAAGGCAATAGTTTGATTATGCATATTTTGTATTTTAAGTTGGATTGATGTATAAATAAGACTTTTATACATGTGTTGAGAATTATGAGATTTTGTATCTTTTGTTGTATTTTGGATTTTAAGATTAATGATGTAATATGGATCGGAATGCCATCAACGTTTGTAAACATTTTATCTTATGATGTTAATGACATATGGTTTGTGTATGGATGATATGAGTTGAGTTGATGAACTTTGAATATGAATTGTTATTATTCATATACTAGCAGGTTAACACTGCGCAAATGCGCAGTGAAAGTGCCCAGTGAATTTATACACAGGGCAAAAATTAACACGAAGAAGAACTAAGATGAAATGACATTTTTTCAGAAAAGATAAAAATAGTTTACATGTGTACTAGTGACATCTGCAGTATAAAGATACCTTAATCTATAAGTTTTTTAATGTGGGCTTCATAAGATTTTCTAGTGTCAAAGTTTACTTCTTTGAGATCGTTGGCCATCTTTCTACTATGTGCTTTTTTATTCCGCGCATGGTATTGGATAAGTTACTCATCTAGGTAATTTTGACGATCATATGTTTCCTTTATGGCATTTTTCAAATATCTTTTGCGCTCGAAATAGCTGGAATTCATATCTAGCATTAAAATAACGAAATTGGTGTATAAATGTTGTTAGGAATTTAGACCTCCCGAACCTACACCCAACCAATATGGGACAACAAAGAAGCCAACCTCAACAAATGTGATAATTATTTCACAACTTTATTGAGAAGGAACAATGAGACGAAGGTTGGTGAGGAAAAATGCACCACAGAATAAGGAGGGAACCTAAAAAAAATGTTGCGTAAAGACAAAGAAAGGGTTTTGTTGACATTATAAATTGAAAAAATTAGGATGAAAAAAGTAATCGACAAAAGAATCGGTTACTGACCTGAACGGTCGTTCTTTGTTTGTTGAAATAGAAGAAGTAACCTTGACTATTGATTGAAACGTCAATCTATGTTTTGATCTTATGTTTGTTTACTTCTACAATACGTTATTGCTAGTATTTAACATTATTATAGCAGTTAGAAGATTATTGGATATAACGAAAAGACGTCTCGATATCTGTTTTCTAGATTTTGGTATACTCGAAGAAGACATAGGGAATTGGTAAGTGAAATTTAATCGGATTTGGAAATGACATCAACTGAACTGTTTTAAATGAAGAAGAACAAGAGCAAGCTGAAAGAAGCAAAAATGAGTTGTAGTAGTAAGAGGTTGAAAAGCAGACGAAATAAGAAAAACGGACGGAAGTTCAAAAGTAGACGAAAGCAAAAGTAGTTGTTATACTGGATAGATAATCTAATGGAAAATCTTCAATACCTTGGCGAAAAAATGACAAAAGCAGAGGAGTTCCTTTGTGACATGAGAAAAATATATGGACAAGGAAAGAGGATGTCGGTGGTGAAGAAGCAGCTTTGCAATTTATGATAAATCTCTTCATATCGAAGTCTGCACTACGCCTTCTTATGCTAGAGTTTTGGATCGTTGAAGTAGAAATAATGATGAGACAGCAGACGATGAAAAACAGACGTAGACGGAAGGTGAGAAGCAGATGAAAGAAGAAAAAGTTCAAAAGTAGACGAAAGCAAAAGCAGTTGTTATACTGGATAGATAATCTAATGGAAAATTTTCAACACCTTGGGGAAAAAATGACTAACAAAGGTCATCTGTTGACTGATCTGTGGAAAAATGGTGGAAAGAATGAGACGAAGCAGAGCAGCAAAAATAAGACGAAGTCAGGAAAGCAGACGGAAGGTGAAAAGCAGAAGAAAGAAGAAAAGGAGATGGCAGTTGAAAAGAAGACAGAAGCAAAGGCAGACGGAAGCAAAAGCAGACAAAAGCAAAAGCAGAGGCAAGCAAAACGAAACGATACTGGACAGATAATCTAATGGAAATTCTTGAACAGATGGCAGTTGAAAAACAGACGGAAGCAAAAGCAGACAGAAGCAAAAGCAGACGCAAAGCAAAACAAGACGATACTACACAGATAATCTAATGGAAATTCTTCAAGACTTTGGTGAAAAAACAACAAACATGGCTCATATGTTGACTTATGTGTCGAAAAATGCCGGAAAGAACAATAAGAAGATTGTAACAATGTTTATCTTTCTTGTAGTCATTCATAATGTGTGAATCAGTTTTTGGGTAAGACTCTGAAGTGTCCTTGTCTATAAGGTACTTCTGTAGGGTGTGTACAGATATGCTTGAGTTTAGGATTGTTGAAGTATAAATAATGATGAGACAGCAGACGATGAAAAATAGATGCGATTTGAAGGTGAAAAGCGATTTAATGAAGAAAAGGAGATGGCGCTTGAAAATGACGGAAGCAAAAGCATTTGAGGCAAAAGGCATTTAAAGCAAAATTAGACGGAGGCAAAAGGAGACGAAAGCAAAAGCAGACGCAAGAAAAAGCAGATGCAAGCAAAACGAGACGATACTGCACAGATAATCTAATGGAAATTCTTCAACACCTTGGCGAAAAAATAACAAACATGGCTCATGTGTTGACTTATGTGTGGAAAATGGCGGAAAGAACAAAACGAAGATTGTAACAATGTTTATGTTTCTTGTAGTCATTCATAATGTGTGAATCAGTTTTTGGGTAAGACTCTGAAGTGTCCTTGTCTATAAGGTACTTCTGTAGGTTGTGTACAGATATGCTAGAGTTTTGGATCGTTGAAGTATAAATAATTAAAAACAGACGAAAGAAGTAAAACAGACGGAGTTGAAAAGCAGATGGAAGCAAAAGCAGAGAGAAGCAAAAGCAGACGGATGCAAAAGTGGACGACAACAAAAACATTTTATATATATTTTTTCAGGACGTCTTGTGAAAAGAGCAAGTTTGTTTTAATTAAGCGTTTTCGTAGGTTTTTTTTTAAAGGGAAATACACAAGGTACAACTTGTTTGATTGAAGTCTCAACTTCTATCCTCTTAAATAACACGATGCAATATTACAATTCTTCAAAGTACAATCTTGATGAACGTATTTACAATCTTCCTATTCAATCACAAGTAGCTGCTATATGGACTGACACTGACGATAAACAACATGATAAATGTCCTCATATCCAAGTCTGCAATAGGCATTCTTTATTTGCGCATCCTTTTGAGATTTGTCTCGCTAATGTAGATGCCGGAAGTTTGTGTCGCTCAAAACCGATTAACACATTATGAATGACTACAAGAAAGATCAAGATTGTTACAATCTACCTATTGATCACAAGGATGGTGAAAACCGACGTGGAGAATGATAGACATGATAAATCTCGTCATATCCAAGTCTCCAAGACGTCTTCTTTATTTGAGCCATCCTTTTCGGACAAAGAACATGATAAATCTCGTTATATCCAAGTCTGCAGACGCCAAGAGTTGGTGAATATTGATATTCTTTCGACAAAGAACAAAAGTGGACAGAACAACAAATGAAACCCCAAAAACATGTATACGCACTAAAAAAAGCTTAAAGAAGATTTACAAGTAACAGAGGAATAAAACTAAGAGGAAGCGATATACTGCGAATGAGCAAGAAGACACTATATAAGCAGTCACAAGGGCATGGATTGTGGGGCCCCGTGCGTGGTCGCCTGACAAAATATTGCATCAGAAGATTGGGTCAGGAGATTGTGTGTATAGAGAGAAACGACACAACATGAATGACAATATGAATGAATGAAAAGATATAAACAGATATAAGTAGTCACAAGGGCATGCATTGCACGACGCCGCCGCCTGACAAAATATTGCATCAGAAGATTGTGTCAGAAGATTGATATATTAGTGATTCGTATTATTTAATATCGTAATGTAAATATTATTATTCCTATTAGGTATAATAAAAATTTTCGCTTATATTAATAAAAACGAATATGCAATGAACCGTTATTATGATTGTATAAAAAAATATGAATATATGAATGAAGTTGAATAATAATAATGAATATAATAATCATGATAAAAATATTTAGAAACTGATTGGACATCTGTAGCAAAAGTTATAGCATTCGCACTGAGATATGTACAGACGCAAGAAAACAGGCGCAAAAAGACAAACGCAGGAGAAGATAAGTTTTTGTTTTCTTCAAAACTTTGTAATTTTGTTTTTTTTTGTAAATAGTTTGTTATCATCAAAAAGGCGGAGATTGTTAAGTACAAATGACTTTGCAGACATAAAGCAGACGCAGACGCTAAACAAAGTAGACGCAGACACAAAGCACACGCTAAACAAAGCAGACACACACACAGAGCAGACGCAGAGGCTAAACAAAGCAGGCGCAGACACAAAGCAGATGCTAAGCAAAGCAGATGCAGACACAAAGCAGACGCAGACAGGAATAGTAAAGCAGACGCAGATGCAAATAGTAAAACAGACGAAGACGCGTATAACAGACGCAGGAGAAGAATGAAGAAGCATACGCAAGAGTTTAAGAAACAAGAATCAAGAAGTAGTGGGTCAGAAAATTAACGTAATAAAAAATAAAAGTTTAAGATTTCCATTGTATTAAGTAAAAAAACAAACTAAGTAGAAAAACAGACCGATAATGAAAAACAGACGAAGTAGAAAAACAGACGGAAAATAAAAAACAGACGAAGTAGAAAAAGAGATGGAGAAAGAAAAAAATAGACGAAGTAGAAAAGAAGACGGAAGCCAAAAATAGACATCTGTCAAAGAATCTGATTCAGCATTCAAGAGTGAAGCAGATAGAAGTCAGACATCACTTTCTCAGAGACTATGTTTAGAGGAAGGTGGTGCGTCTACAGTTCATCGAAACAGAGTATCAGTAGGCAGACATGTTCACAAAACCATCAAGTGAAGAACGGTTTCAGAAGATGAGACGCAATGTCATAATGGTTATGTTAAGTGAACAGTCGAGCAAAAGTAACGACAACTAACGGCATCAAAAACAGTACGGTACAGCTGGTAACTTCTCTCACAAGAAAGTTGTGGAGGGAAAGTTTGATAATCTCGACGATTTTAATGACTCTAGAACTCTCCGGACTATATCTCTAGAAGTAGCCTAAAACAAAATCATTACGGTTATTCTCATCTCTAGACGGTTCTTTTTGCTTTCCCAATTCTCTCAAACATACAACCCTTAAAAGCTTACCAGAGTTAGTTTTTCGTTCTGAAACAATGGAGGCAGCCATGATATTCGGAAGACATGTGGATTTCGAGTCATTGAGGAATGATGGTATGGATGTGGAAGCAGAGATTGTAAGAGCTGGTTGGAGGAACTTCTTTCAGGTAAGAGAACCAGTATACACAAACGAGGTTTTCGATTTTTGGAAGAATGCTCAGCTAGTAGACAACATTGTAGTATCATCAGTAGATGGTATATCCGTTGTTGTGACTAAGGAGTTAATAAAGAAGGTGACCGATTGTCCGTCAGTTGGTGAGACCCTCTCTACCAAGGCGGGATGGATGTCTCAAGTCGGTATGAGAGAGGAAGATGTGACAAGACAATTATATGGAGCCAATGACCCATGGAAGAGGAAGACCTCCAGTTTGGTTCCGAAGGCTAGGGTTCTTCATGCAATTTTGTTTAATTGCATTCTACCCAGAGCAGGTTCAAGACATTTGGTGACCACTCTGGATGAGCAATGTTTGTTCCACCTACTGAATCGTAATCCCATAGACTTACCCTTCTTAATCTTTCATTACATGATTAAGGGGATGAAGGATTCAAATAGTTATCCTTATGGGATGCTTTTGACAAGGATTTTTAAGGAATCCGGTATCCTTCTACACCAAGGATATAGAAGGACTATGCTTGTGAAGAGTAAGAATGATGCACACACTATACGGCGAATGGGTCTGAAGACAGTGATGAAAGAAGAAGCCAACTCTTCAACAAGAACAAGGACTGAGGGGGAGCTTGCAAGGAAGAAGACTCCCACTTCATGTTCTGAAGCTCAAGTGAGTGTGAGATCGGCTGCGGATGAAATAGGGAAAGTCTCAGGAAGACCACTTATAAAACAGGCGAATCTTCAAATCGAAGAAAACCAATCCCGGAGGACAGAACAAGGTGCGCTAAAAAGACAAGGAGAAAGTCTTCTAAGTGAAGCTACAAAGAAGGGAAAGAGATCACGGACGATTCAGACTCCGAGGCAACAAGAAGAAAAGAATGGCAGAGAACAGAGTGAAGCATAATCCTCTCCATGTGGTGCACCTAGAGAAACATGATCCTTAGTCTCTATTCTGGAAGAGGATACAAGCAGAAAAACCAAGGAGACCAAGAAGAAGAGAAAGGCGGAATCCAGAAGAGGAAAAGGTCAAGTGGAGAAAACTTCGAGACTAACAGAGGCAGTGCGGAAGACTGCTAGGGAAGTTAGTCGGAAGAAAGAAATCTCTGATGCTGCTCAAAAAGAAAAAGCAAATGAGCAAAGCAGAGTTCAGAAATCCTGTTAACCAACCAAAGGAGCTTAACCCGTTCGACTACTCTCAAGGATCAACTCGGTTACAAAGCAGATTCAACTTAGTGAGGACACCAAAGGAAGTATCTGTTGAATCTAGTCGATCGCTCATGACTATTCTGAATTTTTAAGAAAGGATAAGCTTGAAGTAAAACTGGTTGAGATTGTGACAAGAAGGAGTACTGCAATCGCTATCTTCAGCCAACCCAGAAGACAAATAAAGGCTGTCTTGTAACCTATTTTGATAAATAGTGAGTCATGGCACATTTTGAATGAAGACGAAAGGAACTTCTATGATACTTTAAGGTACGCTGGTACAAGGCCATACCCTACTCAAATGTCTTCTCAACCGTGCACTATTTATCCAGTCACAGAACAGAATATAATAAAGGTTGTATCAGACATACAGCCACGATATCCATTGAATTTCAATAAGGAGAAATCGAAGCTATTTCCTGAAGAACATAGTGATGATTTGTCCGCAGATCAAATAGCAGAAGAAGTGCGGAAAATAAATGAGGCATGCGCTTCTACACAAAATAAAGATTATGCGAGCTGCAGCTATATTGATAAGCAAGAATACTGTCCAATGGGGGGAAGAATAATCACAGGGACATTCACTGAATCCCTTGTTCAGACAGTTCTGCGTATTAGACCCCTATCTAATACACTGTATATTCAAGCATAAACGTTACCCTACGCAAGGAAGACATTCATCGATCTTTGCTGCTCCCATTTGACTTAGATCTTCCTGAAGTTGATATGTTTATTCGTCCACCGTCTATTGTGCTTAATGAAGAGTACACTCCGACCTCTGATGCTTATACTACTACAATTCCGTTCATTGCTCCCTCAGCAGATGAAGATCAATCGTCCTTACCGAGTGACTCCGAAGATGAACTCAGTAGATTACGCAGGGAATTAAATCAGATGAAGGAGACGATGAATGATCTGAAGAAGATGATGACAGAACTACTAAAGACTCGTCGTCCTTAATCATTTTTTATTATACAAATAGGAGTAGACGAGAATGAACAAAGGGAGAAGAGAGCAGACGAGAAGAGGATGTTCAAAAGAAGGTGTGAATGTAGCAGACGAAGAAAGGAAGAAGTGAAAAAAGAAGTTTTGTAGATAACTTTTTTTTTCTTTTTCATAACATTGTATTTTATCCCTTGTATATAATTCATTATCATTAAATTATAACAAATTAACTTAACTTAATTTGTTAAGGGGAGATGATGACAGTCCAAATGAGTTAACTTAAAAATGATTTTGATGTATCAGAAAGAAAATAAATAAAAAGGAAGTTAGATGCAGGGGTTGAAGATGCAGAGCGAAGTTGAGATGCAGAGCGAAGTCGAACACGGCATTTGTGTCAACACAGAGGAAGTCGATGCATTTAAGTTGAACATAGACGATGTCGAATACAGACGAAGTCGAACACAGACGAAGTCATGCAGACGCAAAGAAAAGCAGACGTAGACAGAAAAGGAAAGAAAAGCAGACGCAGACGCTAAGAAAAACAGACGAAGACGTGTATAGAAAAGCAGACGCAAGAGTCAGTCTGAGTTAGTTACAGAACTCAACTGATTAACCATTTCTTTAAAGATTTTAGATTCAAGCGTTATGATAATTAGTAAACAAATTTTTGAGCAATTAGAATCTATAAAAATTCTGAAAAGAATTTTTTTTTACTTGTAACAGATGGCTTTTTTCAAAGTTTAGATATAGAGTTATCGTGAGGCGTCCCGGCGGGAAGATATATAGTCGCGCAATAAAAAATTAAAGTTGAAGAGTTCCACTGTATTAAATGAGGGGCAGTAGTGCAAGATGATAAAATGAAACAGTAACGATTTGCCTTGAGATGCGTAAAAAATAAGCATTTTCGTTGGTTGTTTTTTTGTCTACTTCTATCGTCTTAAATAACACGAAGCGATATGTAAGACGAACTGGAAACCGAGACGAAGGAGTTAAGATATTATTTTAACTAATATTACAATTCTCTAAAGTACAATCTTGATGAACGGATTTACAATCTTCCTATTGAATCAAAAGTAGCTGTTATATGGACTGACACTGATGATAAAAAACATGATAAATGTCCTCATATCCAAGTGTGCAGTATGCATTCCTTATTTTCGGCATCCTTTTTGAGATTTTTCTGCCCTTAATGTAGATGCTCGAAGTTTGTGTCACTCAAAAACTGATTAACACATTATTAATGACTACAAGAAAGATCAAGATTGTTACAATCTTCCTATTGGACCACAAGGACATTGACGACCGACCTGGAGAATGATAGACATGATAAATCTTGTCATATCCAAGTCTCAACTACGTCTTCTTTATTTGAGCCATCCTTTTTCACGACGGCAACATGATAAATCTCCTTATATCCAAGTGTGCTGTATGCAAAGAGTTGGTGAACACTGATATTCTTTCGATAGCAAGAAAAGTCGACAGTAACAACAGCGAAACTCCAAAAACATCTGTACAGACAAAAAAAAAACTTAAAGAAGATTTACAAGTAAAATGCAAAAAGAAGATTAACAACTAACGCAGGAAAGCACTGTGATACTCTTCCGAGACAAACAACACCACGATAAGCACCAAAGACCGCCGCATGAAGACACTATATATGTAACATCCGTTCTATCGCTATTAAGGGTATTATGGTAATTTTGGGACGACCGATAGGATTTCACCGCATACACCGATCGAAAGATGCTACTTGGCCTCTAATCATAGAGGATCGGTCTACCGATATGCATATATTCATAGGTACATGCATTCATGATTTTCTAGATTTAATTGTAAATTAGAATTGACCGAAACCGATCGGATTGTGGGGACCGATTGAGAAATTAGAGTAATTGGGTGTAATTGACTGATTTAATACTATTTATGAGTGATTGGTAATTTATAGAGGCTTATAGGAAATTTTGTGAAATTCGGGAGAAAATGCCCGATCAAAATTTTTGGTGACCGACCGATTAGGTCAGTATAATCTTGAAAGAACTGTCCGATGGCGATGGAAAAATTAGAATTTGACTGATAGGAAATAAATATGTTGAGCCATTGAAATTTTGAGACTGAAATTTAGACTGATATGGAGACCCAGGTCTATAAATAACTAGGGTTGAGATTTTGAGGGAAAAGGTTCAAGCATTTCATCGTTTCTCTTCTCCTTCCCCTTCGGCGTTCGACGATCCCTCCCCATTGGTGAGTCTTGCTATTTCTCCCTTTGGTTTTCCCTTCTATTGTGCTTAGCCAACTGATTTATTGTGATTGATGAAGGATCGAGATTTGAGAGTGTTAATCGGTGATTTGAGGAAGTTAGGGTTACGGCGATTTTGAAATTTGGGATTTATCGTCGATTGGTAAGTTTTGTTGGCTTTAATGTTGTTATTACTAGTCATTTGAGTATTTATGGCATTTATGGGGTTTGTTTGAGTAGATAGAGTGTTTAATGGAGGTTGGTATGTGTATTAATGGTAGAAATCGATCGGAGAAGACGACCTGGTCTTCGCACGTCGTGACGAGCATCGAAGCGTTAGGGAATAAAATTGAATTAAGTTAAATATATTGGTCGTGACGTATGCAGCAAGACGTCGCGACGAGCAAGGGAAAAAGCCACGTCGCGACGAACCTATGGCTAACGTCGCGGCCGAAGTCAAGAAGGAGACGACGCCTTGGCGAAGCGTGTTTCACGCCGCGGCGAGCGTGCCTCTTTCGTCGCGGCGAAGGCCGCAAGGTCGCGGCGAGAAACTATTTCATTGGCTTAAATTATGGTTTATTGGGCATATCTTTTGGTGTAGACCTCCAATTGAGGTAATTCCATATTTGTTATGAAATAGGAAAAGAGGTCTACAACTGAGAATAATTATGGGAACTAGATTTGATTTAAATGGTATCGAGTTATAGAGATTAAGGTCAATTGTGATTCATAGTGTGACATAAGTGTCAAATTGAGACTATCGAAGTTTTAATTGGAGATTGTAATAGAGGTTTTGACCTAATGGATAGGAAATTGTTATAGGAAGTATGAATATAGAGATTGGGTGAACCATAGGATCGGATCGGTTTGTCAAAAATTGAGTGCTGAAAATGGAATTGGGCTAAAGGTATCGAAATTGGGATTTAGCACCTAAATCGTGAACATGCATTGTACATCATTTCACCGAGACATATGCATTATTGCATCGATTAATTGGGCAATTAGTAATGGATCAGATTTAATCGTTATAGAGGCGTCGTTGGATCGTCGCTCCACGGACTTCTTTGGGACTTCGAGCAAAGAGCTCGGAATAACAGTGAGTAACCTAGTTGGTTCCTCAAATTACTCGATTGTCTAAGTGCTCTATGTATGAATTCTCAGATGATTACCTTGAAATGAATGTGATTGAATTGTATGCTTTTCTTTGATCGAACGGACCGTTACATCCAATCGGAAATTGTATGACTATTGAAATATACATGATCAAACTGATGCTCTCCTTGTATTGACTAGACCACTAAAATGTATGAGAGTGAATCAGTATTATTATCGGAACATATGTGACCGATTCACATACGACATTCAGTAGTGGATTGGATTACTGAGTGATACTGAGAACTGTAATATCGGGCTTTTAGCCAACCATCAACTCATCAATCTTGAATCAATTATCGAACATCAATTATCGAAGCCTTTGCATTTGCATTTATAAATGCATGATCAGATAATGGAATGTGTCCCAAGTTGCTAAAATCACTGAAAAGAGCTTGAGCTCAACATCGATCGACGGGCATAGCCCGGGATTTATCCTTGACGCGTCCTTCACTGAATACTGACTGAGCACTTGGGCATGGCACTGAATAACTGGAAAAGAGTCTCATATGCATTACATACATTTGACTGACTGAATTGTGACATTGACTGATTACGTGATGGCATGATTGACTGTAGACTGTGATGTGATATTGTAAAGTGTTATATGCTACTGTAAGTGGTTATCACTGTGAATTGTATACTATAAATTGTCTATCATCAGAAATCGTTGTATAGTATCGTAAAATGATATCCGATCAGTAAACCGGTATAGACTCATCAGTAAATTGTATATGATACTGTTAATTGACTGTTACTGAATTGTGTTGTACGCGGTATGCGTAATGCATAATTTGAGTGAACCATCGATGATGGTTTCTCACTAAGTTCGCAAACTCACCCAAAATTGCATCATATTTTTCAGGACTGATAGAGTAGACTCCTAGCTCTGAAGATATTCTTTTCTGCCGCAAGCAGCCGGCGAAGAGACGATGGCACACAGGTCGGTCAGCTGGGTTAGCGTTTTGAGGATGACCTAGGATAGATGTTTGTATCAGTTTCCTTTTTGGTTTTGTTAGGAGATTGATAGACTGGTCTATTCTATCATTGGATGACTGTATAAAATGATTATCATTTTGGATTTTTAATTTACTGATTTCGGTTATATTGTGATTTATTTTACTGCGATGCCATGTGGATATTAGTAGAACTGTTCTGGTAGTGCGTCTTTATCGTGAAATACCTGTCGGGTGTCCCGATGTGTACCCTACGATAAGGGGGCGCTACAATATAAGCAGTCACAAGGACAAAATATTGCATCAGAAGATTGGGTCAGGGGATTGCGTGTATAGAGAGAAACGACGCAACATGAATGACAATATGAATGAATGAAAAGATATAAACAGATAAAAGTAGTCACAAGGGCATACATTGCACGACGGCGCCGCCTGACAAAAGATTGCATCAGAAGATTGGGTCAGAAGATTGCATGTATATCGAGCGAAGACACAAGATAAAATATTGCATTAGAAGATTGGGTCAGAAAATTCGTGTAATAAAAAATTAAAGTTTAAGATTTGCATTGTATTAAATGAGGGGCAGTACTGGAAGATGATAGAGTGAAATAGAAACGATTTGCCTTGAGATACGTTTAAAATAGTTAACATGTGTAGAGAGAAAAATATGCGATGAAATGTTATTATGATTATATGTGTAGATATCATAAGAAATATATCTATTAGTGGTTCGTGTTTCTCATTTTTTCGCCAAGCTGTTGAAGATTTTCCATTAGATTATCACAAGGAATATATATATTAGTGATTCAGTATTATTTAATATCGTAATGTAAATAGTATTAATCCTATTAGGTATAAAAATTTTGTCACTTATATTAATAAAAACAAATATGCAATGAACCGTTGTTATGATTATATAAAAATATGAATATATGAATGAAGTTGAATAATAATAATGAATTTAATAACCATGACAAAAATATTTAGAAACTGAAATTGCAAATGAGAAAAAATATATGAATGAAGTTGAAAAATAATCATGAATTGAATAATCATGATAAAAATCATTAGAAACTGATATTGCAAATAACAATAACATTAAAAGGTGATGAACCATCTGTTAAGTCAAGATGAGTTCACATTTATGATTTTGATCAAGAACAAATACTTAGTAGAAAAACAAACAGAGAAAGAAAGATAGACGGAGAACGAAAAAAAGAGTAAGTAGAAAAAGAGACGGATAATGACAAATGATTTAAGTAGAAAACAAAGTGGAGAATAAAAAACAGAGGAAGTAGAAAAACAGACGGAGAAAGAAAAAAAAGAGAGGAAGTAGAAAAGGCATTTTAAGCTAAA
This sequence comes from Erythroxylum novogranatense, assembly GCA_029891385.1. NCBI lineage: Eukaryota > Viridiplantae > Streptophyta > Magnoliopsida > Malpighiales > Erythroxylaceae > Erythroxylum > Erythroxylum novogranatense. The sequence goes on from CM057235.1 coordinate 35,231,479, forward strand.
ACGGACACATATGTTACTACAATTGCATTTGAAGAATCAGTAGGAGAAGGAGGATCGATCCACATTATCCTTTGACTTGCAAACAGGAGTAAATCATCTACGTAGAGAACTGAAGGAGTTATGCAAAGAAGTCAAGGAGTTGAAGGAGATGGTGAAAGAATCGTAAAAGTATCATCAGTTGTAATCTTCTTGTTTAATAAGAAATAGGGGGAGAAGAGAATTGAAACCAGACGAAGTTGACAACAGAGAGGAAGTTAACAACACAGATGAAGTTGACAAAGCAGACAGAAGCATATTCAAGAATCAGTTTGAGTTTGTTACACAACTCAACTGAATAACCGTTCAAGAAGAAAGAATCAAGAAGGAGTTACGGACGAAAGTTATAAAAAACAGACGAAGTAGAAAAACAGACAGAGAAAGAAAAAAAACAGATGAAACAATTGCGTTTGAAGAACTGTGGGAGAAGGATGATCGATCCACATTACCTTTTGACTTGTAAACAGAAGAAAATCATCTACGTAGAGAACTGAAGGATAATAAGCCTTGGAGGTAAGAAATATAGAGAGGTGTATATTAAGTAACCTCCTGCTTTTGAGGATGTTAGGAATCGAGATCATGTCTATAGACTTCATAAAGCGTTATATGGTTTAAAGCAAGCTCCTAGAGCTTGGTATGATCGTCTTAGTACTAGAGCTTGGTATGATCGTCCTAGTACTTTTATCTTAGAGAGTGGTTTCAGAAGAGGTCAAGTTGATAAGACGTTGTTTAGGAAGAATTGTAAGAATGAGTTTATTGTAGTACAAATTTACGTAGATGATATTATATTCAGTGCTACCAGAAAAAAGTTGTGCATCAATTTTGAAAGCTTGATGAAAGATGAGTTTGATATGAGTATGATGGCTGTCGTGTCTGTTTTAAACATATTTTAAAGTTGGCAAAATGTGATTTCAAGTGAACACTGGAGCTAAAGTAACGACGAAACTAACGGCTTCAGAAACAGTGAGCTACAGCTGGTAATTTCTCTGGCACCGCACTATATCTCTACAAGTACCTTAAAAGTAAAATCATTTTGCTTTCCCAATTCTCTCAAACATCCAATTTTCCTAAAAACCTTACCAGAGTCAGTTTTTCATTTTGAAACAATGGAGGCAGCCATGATATACGAAAGACATGTGGATTTCGAGTCATTGAGGAATGACGATATGGATGTCGAACCAGAGATTGTAACAGCTGGTTGGAGGAACTTCTTTGAGGTACGAGAACCAGTATATACAAATGAGGTTTTCAATTTTTGAAAGAATGCTCAGCTAGTAGACAACACTGTAGTATCAGCAGTAGATGGTGTATCCGTTGTTGTGACTAAGGATTTAATAAAGAAGGTGACCGATTGTCCGTCAGTTGGTGAGACCCTCTCAACCAAGGCCAGATGGATGTCCCAGGTCGGTATAAGAGAGGAAGATGTGAGAAGACAGTTATATGGAGCCAATGATTCATGGGAGAGAAAGACCTCTAGTTTGGTTCCGAAGGCGAGGATTCTCCATGCAATTCTGTTTAATTGCATTTTACCCAGAGCAGGTTCAAGGCATTTGGTGACTACGTTGGATGAACAATGCTTGTTTTACCTGCTAAATCGTAATCCGATCAATTTACCCTTCTTAATCTTTCACTACATGATTAAGGGGATGAAGGATACAAATAGCTATCCTTACGGTATGTTGCTCACAAGGATTTTTAAGGAATTCGGAGTCCTCCTACATCAAGGACATAAAAGGATTGTACCTGTGAAGAGTAAGATTGATTCAATCATATTACAGCGAATGGGTCTAAGGAGTGTAATGAAAGAAGAAGCTGACTCTTCAAGGACAGCTAGGACTGAGGGGGAGTGTGTTTTCAAGATGATTCCTGCTTCAAGTTCTCGACCTCAAGTGACTACGAGATCGTCTGCGGATGAATTAAGAAGAATGATTGGAAGACCGATAATAAAACAGGGGAGTCCTGGAATGGAAGCAAGTCAATCCAGGAGGACAGAAGAAGGTGCCCCAAAAAGACAAGGAGAAAGTCTTTTAAGTGAAATTAGAAAGAAGGCAAAGAGATCTCGTAGGATTCGGACTCTAAGGCAACAAGAAGAAAAGAATGCCAGAGACCAGAGTGGGGAACAATCCTCTCAATCTCGTGAACCCAGAGCAACAAGATCTTTAGTCTCTATTTTGGCAGAGGATACAGGCACAAAAGCCAAAGAGACTGAGAAGAAAACAAAATCAGAATATGAGAGAGGAAAATCTCGAGTGCAGAAATCTTCAAGACTGACTGAATCAGAAGAAAAGAGTAAGAAGATTAGTCAGAAGAAGACCGTGTCAACTGTTGGGGACGTAGAAAGAAAACGTTGATGCTGCTCAAATAGAAAAAGAAAGTGAGCATACCACAGTTCAGGAAACCCCCATTGGTCAACAGGAGCAATCAATGGAGCAAAGCTTGGTTGAGGAGAATCGTAGTGAAGCACAACCAGAGGCAACGACAGAATCAGACTCGGATAGTGATGAACCTTGTCTGATGGTATACAACTATAATAAGTTTTTGAGAAAACAAAAGCTGAAGATCAGAATGATGGAAGTTGTTACCAGAAGGAGAACTGCTATTGTAATATGTTGTCAACCAGTAAAGAAGATAGTGGCTATGGTACGACCTATGTTGATTAATAGTAACACATGGGAATTACTAAAAGAAGATGAAAAGATGTTCTATGATGCTTTGAGGGATGCTGCTACTAAGCCATACCCTTCAAAACGTCCCTGCAAACCGTGTACTATTTTCCCGATCACTAAAAACACAATAATAAAGGTTGCACCAGATATCCAGCCAAGAGTCCCTCTGGATTTGACTAAGGAGAAGTCAAAATTATTTCCTGAGGAAGAAGCTAGTGATGATCTGTTGGCAGATCAAATAGGAGAAGAAGTGCGAAAAATTAATCAGGCATGCGCTTCTACACAGAATAAAGATGAAGCGAGCTGCAGCTATACTGACAAGAAGGAAGACTGTTCAGTGGGGGGAACACTAATAACAGGGACATTTATTGATTTCCTTGTTAAGACAGTTCTACGTATTAGACCTCTGACTAATACACTGTCTATTCAAGTAGATGGATTACCCCTGCAAGGAAGACAGTTGCTGATGCTGCCTGCTCCATTTGACTTAGATCTTCCCGGTCAAACGTTTATTCGTCCACCAATGATTGAGATAAATGAAGAATACATTCCGACCTCAGATGTTTATACTACTTCAATCCCATTCACTCCTCCCTCAGCAGATGTTGATCAAGCCTCCTCGTCGATTGACCGATCAGATGAACTCAGCAGATTATGTGGTGAAGTTAATAAGATGAAGGAGACGATCAATCATCTGAAGACGATGATGATAGAATTCCTAAAGAGCCACCATCGTTAATCATTTTTTATTATAACAAATAGGGGGAGAATAAGAGCAGAAAAGAAGAGAATGAACAAGGGGAGAAGAGAATGAGCAGAAGAGAAGAGGGTTTTCATAAAAGGTGTCACTGAAGCTGACGAAGAAAGGAAGAAGTCAAAGAAGAAGTTCTGAAGATAAGTTATTGTTTTCTTCAAAACTTTGTAATTTTGTTTTCTTTTGTATATAATTTGTTATCATCAAAAAGGGGGAGATTGTTATGTATAAATGACTTTACTTAGATATGATTTTGATGAATAACAAAAAGAACAAACAAAAAAGAACACAGACGATGTCAAGCAGACGCAGACACAAAGCAGACGCAGACGCTAAGCAAAGCAGATGCAGACATAAAGCAGACGCAGACGCTAAGCAAGGCAGATGTAGACACAAAACAGACGCAGACACAAAATAGATGCTAAGCAAAGCAGACTTAGACACAAAGCAGACGGAGACGCGAATAGTAAAGCAGACACAGATGCAAATAGTAAAACAGATGAGGACGCGTATAACAGACGCAAAAGAAAAATCAAGAAGCAGACGCAAGAGTCGGTTCGAGTTAGTTACAGAACTCAACTGATTAACCGTTTCTTTAAAGATTCAAGAAACAGGAATCAAAAAGAACAAACAGAAAAGAACACGGACGATGTCAAGCAGACGCAGACACAAAGCAGAAGCAGACGCTAAGCAAAGCAGATGCAGACGCAGACGCTAAGCAAGGCAGACGTAGACACAAAACAGACGCAGACACAAAACAGATGCTAAGCAAAGCGACTCAGACACAAAGCAGACGGAGACGCGAATAGTAAAGCAGACACAGATGTAAATAGTAAAACAGACGAGGACGTGTATAACAGACGCAGAAGAAGAATCAAGAAGCAGACGCAAGAGTCGGTTCGAGTTAGTTCTGTAACTCAATCGATTAACTGCTTTTTAAAGATTCAAGAAACAAGAATCAAGAAGCGACGCAAGAGTCGGTTCGAGTTAATTACGTAACTCAATGATTAACTGCTTTTTAAAGATTCAAGAAACAAGAATCAAGAAGCAGTTGGAGACGAAGGCTATAAATACAAGTCGAAGTCGAAGATTGCAAAGCGTTAACTGTAAATTTAGTCCAGAGCTATTTTACTGTAACAACCGTTTAAATACTTTTGTCAGAGAAAGTAGTATAGATACCCTGCAGAGGGTAAGTGTGAAAGAATACTGGTTATAGAGACCTGAAGAGGCTTGGAAATTAGTAAATTTTTTTAATAATTTCATTACACATTTTTAATTTTTCATATTGATTTATACATTAAAATTATATAATAATATAAACAATTAAATTATACAATTAATCGTTTTTTAGTTATGCTTAAATAACAATTAATTAATATTTTTCGACTCATTATAAAGAGATAATCTCCTTAACTATATATTCAATTAACTTTTTTCGCCTTCATATTAATTTAATTCTTCTTTACAAAATTTTCCTTACATATTTAATTTTCTATTATTCAATAAAATTCATCAAATTTATGAAGTGTCAACCACTTTCACTCTCTATTTGTGTTTTAGATTCAAGTTTTATTACTACCTAGTTCGTAAACAAAGTACTAAAAAGTTTTGATCAATCAGAATCTAACTAAAATTCTGTAAAGAATTTAACTTCTAACACATAGTTTCTAAAGAATCAAAAAAAAGGGGAATAGAGAATTCAGATACAATGAGTTACAGCTGGTAACTTCTCTGACAAGGAAGTTTTGTAGGGAAATGCGAGACGATTTTAGAATCCTATGATTCTAGAATAGGCGTGATAAGACCTTTCAAGTTGCTGTCGATATCATTGCGGTTGCTCTCATCTCCGCATTTGGTTCATCTTGCTTTCAAAACTCTTTCAATCATCCCACCCTAGACGAAAAACTAACCAGAGATAGTTTTCGTTCTGAAGCAATGGAACCATCTATGATTTTTGGAAGGCATGTAGACTTCGAGTCATTGAGAAATGATGGCTTGGATGTAGAACCAGAGATTGAAAGAGCTGGGTGGAGGAATTTCTTTGAGGTTCGAGAACCAGTCTATACTGACGAAGTGTATGAGTTTTGGAAGAACGCTCTACTTGTAGACAACACTGTGGTATCTTCAGTAGATGGCATATATGTTGTTGTGACTAAGGAGTTGATTAAAAAGGTGACTGATTGTCCATCGGTTGGTGAGACTCTGTATACTAAGGCGGGTTGGATGTCCGAGCTTCGCATAAGAGAAGAAGATGTCAAAAGAAAACTATATGGAAGGAATGACTCATCTGAGAGGAAGGCGTCTAGTTTGATTCCGAAGGCTAGGGTTCTTCACGCTATTCTGTTTAATTGCATACTACCCAGAGCAGGTTCTAGACATTTGGTGACAACTTTAGATGAACAATGCTTGTTCTATCTCCTAAATCGCAACCACTGCTGATTTACCTTCTTAATCCTTCACTACATGATTAAGGGATGAAGGATACAACTAGTTATCCTTACGGTATGCTTGACAAGGATTTTATGAATCCTAATCCTTCTCCACAGAGGAAATAGAAGGATTGTACCAGTGAAGAGTAAAATTGATTCAATCACAATAGGGCGAATGGGTCTGAGGACCGTAGGTAAACAAGAAGCCGACTCTTCAAGGAAAACAAGAACTGAGGGGGAGCCTGTGTCGAAGAAGACGCCCGCTTCAAGCTCTCCAACTCAAGTGAGAATGAAATCGCCTACAGAAGAAATAAGAAGACTGACGGGAAGACCGCTGATGAAACCGACAAGTCCTCAAATCGAAATAAGTCTACCTCAAAGGATAGAAGAAGGAGCGTCAAAAGACAAGGAGAAAGTCTTTTAAGTGAAATTACAAAAAAGGCGAAGAGATCACCTAGGATCCGGACTCTAAGGCAACAAGAAGAAAAACTTAGCAGAGAACAGAGTTAGGAACAATCTTGTCAATCTCGTGCACCCAGGGTTACAAGATCGTTAGTTTCTATTCTGGAAGAGGATACAGCCAGAAAAGTCAATGAAACTGAGAAGAATAGAAAATCAGAATCTGAGAGAGAAAAATCTCAAGCGAAGAAATCATCAAGACTGACTGAAGCAGAAGATAAGAATAAGAAGATTAGTCGGAAGAAGACCGTCTCAACTGCTAAGGAGGTTAGTCAAAAGAAAGAAACCCCTGATGATGCTCAAAAAGAAAAAGACACTGAGCGTAGCAGAGTTCAGGAAATCCCCATTGCTCAACAGGAAGAACCAGTGGAGGAAAGCCTGGTTCAGGAGAATCTCATTGAAGCACAACCAGAGGCCAAAGCAGAATCAGACTCGGATAATGATGGACCCTGTCTGAGGGTCTACAACTATCATAATTTTTTGAGAAAACAAAAGCTCAAGATCAAAATAGTTCATTATGTTACCAGGACAACTGCTATCGCCATCGGTAGTCAACCAATGAAGAAGACAGTAGTTCTTGTACAATCTATGTCAATAAATAGTGACACGTGGAACTTACTCAAAGAAGATGAAAAGATGTTCTACTATGCTTTGAGGGATGCTGCTACGAAGCCATATCCTACAAAAATTTCGTGTAAGCCGTGTACTATTTTTTCAATCTCAGAAAAGATGGAAATAAAGATTGTACCAAATATCCAGCCAAGATATCCTTTGGATTTGACTAAGGGGAAATCAAAGCTATTTCCTTAGGAACAAATTTGCGATGATCTGTCTGCAGATCAATTTGAAGAAGAAGTGCGTAGAATTGATCATGCATGTGCTTCAAATGAGAATCAAGATGGAGCTAGTTGCAGTCATACTGACAAGCAGGAAGACTGTCCAGTGGGAGGAAGAATAATAACAGGGACGTTTATTGAGTTCCTTGTTCAAACATTTTTGCGTATCAGGCCTTTATCTGGTACACTGTCTATTGAAGCTGAAGGCATACCCCTGCAAGGAAGACAGTTGCTGATGCTACCTGCTCCGTTTGACTTAGATCTTCCTAAAGTGGAAACATTTATTCGTCCACCAACTATTGAGATCAATGATGAATACATTCCTACCTCTGATGCTTATACTACTTCAATCCCATTCACTCCTCCTTCAGCAGATGTTGATCAAGTCTCGTCGTCGATTCACCCACCAGATGAACTCAGCAGATTACATGGTGAAGTGAATGAGATGAAGGAGACCATCAATGATCTGAAGAAGATGATGACAGAACTCCTCAAGAGCCATCAATGATAATCATTTATGATTATAACAAAAAGGGGAGAAGAACAGAAAAGAAGAGAAGAAGAGAAAAGAAGAGAAGAGAATGAGAAGAAGATGTTTATAATGTTTAAAGAAGGTTTGACTGAACCAGACAAATGAAAGGAAGAAGTCAAAGAAGAAATTCTGGAGATAAGTTTGTTTTGTGTTCTTTTCAAAACATTGTATTTTGTTTTTTTGTGTATATAATTTGTTATCATCAAAAAGGGGGAGATTGTTAAGTCCAAATGACTTTACTTACATATGATTTTGATGTATAACAAAAGAGCAAAACAAAAAGAAAAGAAATACAGAGGAAGTGAGAAATACTGAACATAAAGTCGACATACGAGGAGAAGTCATCTGCATTTAAGGAAGACAGAGGCAGATACAAAATGAAGCAGACGCAAAATGAAGCAGACGCTAAGAAAAGCAAACGCAGACGCTAAGCAAAGCAGCGCAGACGCAGATGCAAATAGTAAAGCAGACGGGGAGTCAGATGCAAATAGTCAAGCAGACGAAGACGCAAATACAGACGTAGAGACACGTATTATAAAATACTGACGCCTTGAAAAAACAAATGCGAATTCGGAAACAAGACGAAGGAGTCAATTCGAGTTAGTTACTGGATTATGACTTTTGCATACACCATTTCTCATGCAAGAGCACTGTTTGTTCATAAAACCACAAGGACCGTGGATCAGGATTAGGTATTTCAGCTGATATGATTTGATCATACGAATCTGGATTGAACAACTTAAATTGTGGTTAAGAAGTTAAAATATAAAGGTGTCAATGGAGTGCGTGCGAGACATAAAATTTCGTTGTAAGTTATTTTAATGCCAAACAAATGGTCCTCTTCTTCTCTTTGCAGTCCTCATGTTTGCTTACTTCTGGAATACGTTATTGGTATTTGGCAGGAATCGGCATTATCATAGCAGTTAGAAGATTATTGGATACAAGAAAAATAGATGTGAAAGTGATTCATACATTTTGGGGGTTAGTGTGTATTTCCTTGCCACAAATAAATAATTATGATGGTGTCCAGAAGTCTATCACGTATGAATTGAAACGTCAATTTCTGTTCTGGTCAACTTCTGTAATACGCTATTGGCAGTGTTTGACATTATTATTATTTTTTTGAAGGAAAGTGTTTGACATTATTATAGCGGCTTGTCACATTTTGTCTGCTTTTCAAGTTCACGTAAATATGAATTTATTGTCCTAAAAATATTGGTCTTTGGTTTTGATTTTATGATATATTTAACCATGTTGAGATTTCGTCTGATTTCCCTGAACCGTTCTTCACTTAATGGTGTAGCCAAGACACAATCAGGTTAAAAGGGCGTCAAGGGTAACGGCATCAAGAACAATGAGTAACTTCCGCTACAAGGAAAGTTCTCGAGCGAAAATTTTAGTCTTGAGAATCGCAACGAGTCTAGAGCACGCCTGACAAGACCCTTTGTATAACCTCAAATCAGAAACTGTTCGAGTAGCATCAACCTTTAGACGTTTTATCTTTCTCTCTCTCAAAATCCTTTCCGAGGACATTACCATTGAAGAAGATTCATATCACAAGCAATGGAGGGAGCTATGCTGTATGGAAGGCATGTAGACTTCGAATCTCTCCGAAGAGATGCAATGGATATCGAACCGGAGATTATTGGAGGCGGTTGGAGAAATTTCTTCAAAGTCCGAGAAGATGTATATCCAAATCAGGTATTTGATTTTTGGAAGTATGCACAGATGGTGGAAAAGACTATTGTCTCTACGGTAGACGAACTTACCTTTATTGTGAAAATGGACTTGATTGAGAAGCTTACTGGATGTTCATCCGTTGGAGAGAAGGTTTCTACCAAGGCCAAATGGATGACAACGGTCGGTTTAAAGGAAGAAGATGTTAGTAAACAGCTTTATGGAGTGAATGACCCATCAGAAAGGAAGACCTCAAGTCTGGTCCCAAAACCTAGGGTTCTTCATGCGATTCTCCTCAATTGCATCATACCAAGAGCGAGTTCAACATACTTGGTGACTACCTTGGATGAGCAGTGCCTATTCTACTTGCTGAACCACAAACCAGTAAATTTACCATTTTTGATCTTTCATTATATGGTGAAAGGAATGAAAGATACAACTAGTTATCCGTACGGCATGCTGTTGACAAGAATTTTCAGAGAATCGGGAATTCATCTTGGAAGTGGAAAAAACTTAATAGTGCCTATAAAAAGTACCATCAATTTAGGTACTATAAACAGAATGGGCTTGAAGAATCTCAACAGTAGAAATGGAGATTCTGAGAACAAAGCTAGGACTGAGGGGGAGGGTTTACGGAAGATAACAGAAGGTGGGTCAAAAAGGAAAGCAGAGGACTACATCCCATCTGCAGACGAATACGATACTACAGTTCCGTTTGTAGAACTCCCAGCAGATGATGATCAACCTTTTTTGCCTTCTGACTTGAATAATGAAGTACAAAGTTTACGTCAAGAAGTCAAAGAACAGAAGGAAATAATGAATAGAATGGAGAAGATGATGACAGACATGCAGACGAGGATGATGGATATGCAGAAGATGCTGACAGAATTTATGCAGAGTCATCACCATTAATTATTTTTTATTATAACAAATAGGGGGAGAAGAAGAAAATGGAGAAGAATATGGGAGAAGTAGATGAAACCATTATGTCAAAGGGGAAGCACAAAGGATGATTAATGACGATAAGAAGAGGAAGATCAAACTGAGACACAGACGCAGATGAAGAAGAAGAAAATATGAAGTTCACATTTTGTTATTGTATTTTCTATTTTTTGTTTTTCTTGTATAATTTGTTATCATATATATATATATGTGTGTGTGTGTGTGTGTGTGTGTGACTTACGTGGATGGAGAGGAAGTTTCTTATAAGCTTTGTCAAAAAGTTGCATTTTAAATTATTAAATGACTAAAAGAAAAAAATGAAGATGGTGTTCGTGTGTGACATGTGGCCATATGGAGAAGGAAAAAACCTTTTTGAAGACTAAAAGAGGTGGATGATCGTGGGTTTTGAAATCGAATGAAGAAGGGTTTTGAAAAAATCCAAAGCTTTCATCTCTTCTCCATCGATCATCTTCAAGCTTCATCTTCTCCAAGCTTCCTCCATCGTCTTCTCCAAGCTCAAAGTTCTTATTTTCACTTAATTTTTAAACAAGTTTTTTAAAGATTTGATTAACTTTGATTTACCAGAGCCTTTGTGAAAAGAACTTAGTATTTACCAAAACATTTTTAAAAGAAGAATAGCTTAGTGAACTGAAAGGTTGTTCTTTGCTGGTTGAAATGGAAGACGTAAGTTTGATGGTTGTTATGTTCTTACAATGAAGGATGTTCTTGGAAAGTTTAGATATAGAGGTATCAGCAGGGCAACTGGCATGGAAGATATATAGTCGCGTAATAAAAAATTAAGGTTGAAGAGTTCCACTGTATTAAATGATGGGCAGTACTGCAACATGATAAAGTGAAACATAAACGATTTACCTTGAGATAGGTAAAAAATAGTTTACATGAGTACAGAATAGTTTCCAAGAAGGATTAGTCAATTCGTATACTCGAAGAAGGATTATGGAATTGGTAACTGAAATTTAATGCGAGTTGGAAATGACATCAAGTTAACTGCTTTAAATCAAGAAGAACAAGAGGAAGTTAAAAGAGGCACAAATAAGTTGAAGTGGAAAAATATAAGTAAGAGGAAGTGCGAAGAGAAAACTGAGATGAAAATGAAAGCAAAAGCAGACGGTGGCTGAATCGTTAGTCCATATTACGATGAAGATGTTGAACACCTTGGTTGTTTGTCATTTTTTCGTCAAGGTGTTGAAGACTTTTCACTAGATTATCTGTCAGGAATGCTTGCAGGCTACTCATCTTGATGATGATAGTTGGCAACCCCATAACGAAGATGACATGGGGAGTGGAAGCGCTTCAAAGAAATTAGATGATATAATAGAAACTCCATCATCAGGAACTAAGATAGATAACGTTGAGTATATTCCAGAAACCAGTGGATTGAAAAAAGATTGGAAGTATGGGAGTTCTCATCCAGAAGATCTAATTATTGGAGAGACCTCTGAAGGAGGACGAAGTTTGGAATTGACCCATGCAAGAGAAAAACAGACGGAGTTGAAAAATACAGGAAGTTGAAAAAATGGACAAAGTCAGAAAAACAGACGAAGTTGAAAAATAGACGAAGTCAGAAAAGCAGACGAAGTATGTGAAGAGATACAAACACAGATGAAGTTGACAACACAGACCAAGCTGAGAACACAGACGAAGTTAACAACACAGACGAAGTTCACAACACAGACGAGTTGACAACACAGCCGAAGTTGACAACATAGACGAAGTTAACAACACAGACGAAGTTAACAACACAAATGAAGTTGAATAAACAGAAGGAAGCACATGCAAGAATAAGTTTGAGTTAGCTACAGACCTCAACTGAATAAGTGTTTCCTTCAAGATTCAAGAAGAAAGAATCAAGAAGCAGTTAGAGACGAAAGTTTTAAATACAAGTCGAAAGTTATGAGAATCTGGGTTTTTTCCAATTATGACGAGTATCTGTAGTAGATTGGGCGTCTGATTGCGGCGTACATTTGCTGCTGCTGATCGGCTTATCCATTTGTGAGGGCAAGTGGTATTTAGCATCGGAGAATCTTTTCTCGAGACATTGTTTAGCTGATGAAAAAGAATCAGGATTTTTTCCTGAAAATATCATAAATCAATATATATTAAGCAAGCGATATAAGCGGAGATGAATTTAAACTAAATGGCACATACAGAAATAATTAAAGATGATGTTATAGATAAAATCAAGATGAAGTAAGAATAAGATGCACCTGAGAGAGGTGAAACTGAAGTCTGTTGTAGTTTATGAGCATCAATTTTCTGGCAGTAAATAACAGTAAATCGTTGCACCCCACCTGAAGACCGAGTGTTTGCTGGTTTCACGTGCAGACGAAAGTTATCGCTTTTCAATTGTGCGTATAGTTTCTCCAAGGGGAGATCCATATTCTTATAACGGAAAACAAAAAATGTCCATTGTCAGTGGAATAAGTAGATGAAGATATTTGGGGCTGATTAAACTGGAATTGTAGATGAAAGAACGAAGGGAAAATATAACCTCATTGTAATATTTCATAGCTTCAACGGCGGTTAAGTTTAATAGTTTCTCAGCGAGGTCACCGAAAATGGAAGCCGTTATAGTTCCGGTTTTGTCGGTCAAATCCATGCCATATCGGCATCTGTTCAATAAAGTCAGAATAGTCAAAAAGGAGGAGCGTGGAAAAAAAGTAGTGCAGGTGACATGGAAGTAAAAAAATTATGCGAAAATTATGGAATGGACACGGAAGGAATAAGCAACAAAAAGGAAGATTGCAAATAGAAGGCAGAAACCTTGGCTCTGTTGTCCGTTTTTCTCCACAATAATTACAAGTGAAGAGAACTCCAGATGCAGCAGCTGTAGACCGGAAACATTTGTTGCATGCCATATACCAAAATATTTGCAAAATGTGCTGAAAGGAAATTTTGGCTTCAATCCATGATATCTAAGGAAAAGTCGATAAGAATGTTCAGAGGAAGAAGTTTCAAATTCAATATTTCACTAGAATATGCACATGCGATTACCTTGGGGGTAGAATCTAGAGACATGATCTTGGTGATATTCTGGTGAGATCCAGAAGATATACGAGGATTATTTGTAAAGTAAGATTTTCCACTAACGAGGTTTTTGATGTCGCTATTATTTCGTTGTGCCCTGTAACATAATAATTATATGTAGGAAAATCCCGGGAGGTACATCACATATACCAGGTGCGGAAAACAAAAATTTTTGTTGTCGGGACCTTCCCGAAGGCCAGGATCTATGTGTCGGTATGAAGATTCAAACCTAAATAGCCAATAGAGACTATCTCTAAAGGTATCAACGTAGAGATCAGAAAACCTAACCGGGACAAACCCTTTTGACCCGGGAATAGCTAGAACAAAGTAAAGGCTGCTAGACCCTACCTCTGTCCTTGGAGAGCTTAAGAAATCGATGGAGAGAAGGGATGAAGCTTGGAGATGATGAAGAGATCGTTGGAGAAGAGTAAAAGAACCTTTGAAAACACTTTTCTATCTTCTTTTCTCAACCCACGATGAAGCTCTCTTTCACTTAGGTTTAAAACACTTTTTAAACCTCCTCACCATCATCTATGAGTATCATCTTCTTTCATCACTCATCTTTTGTCTTTTAGTCATTAATGACTAAGCATGATGACAAGGCTTCCAAAAGAAGCTTCTTTGCTTCCTCTCCTCCATCCACGTTTTACACACACATATATATATATATATATATATATATATATATATATATATATATATATTAATTATTTAATTAATTAATCATATATATATGTATATATATTGCTGAAGTAGTCTAGTCATACTGGGATCGGTCCTACCGGCCTACCGGGCCCCGGTATTGAAACAGCTCCGGAAACCTTTCTTAGCAATATTGATGTCGCGATCTCATCGGGACATATCCCAATCTCATCGGGATCCATTTAATCCTAATGCTCTCCATAATTGGAACTCAGTTCAATACTATTTTACGGATTCTCTGAAACACTCTTATGCGTGTGACCCTTTAGGTTCCCAGTTATGTTGGCCACTTAGATTAACAATTAATCTGAGCAAGTCATGAGCGGCGTCTAGCAACACATCATGACCCCCAATTGACCGGAAAGTAATTGGTTTGATGAATTCATCACGAACCAGATCACGAACCCTTCCATAGACAATTACTGTGCAATTTGTCCTTTCATCATCCTATACCCCACTCTTACTAGACTAAGTCTAGCCCAAGTGATATCAGTTCCTGTCTTAGGACTCATTACTTTATATGTCCATGAAGACACTCTTCATGACATATTTATGCTCTGGCCAGAGACTTAAAGTAATGATCCTGACAAGAGGCCAGGGTATCTCTTCTGCTATCACAGAAGTGATGAATCCTTTATTGGCTACTCAATTACCTTCGAATATCTCAAGTCGTACCCAAGCACCACCCTATGAGTAACCTCTCGAAAGGCAACAAGGAATGGAGTCAGTACGAATCAAGATTCAAGATATCCTCGAGTACCTCAAGTCTAAGGATACTTGCACCATTGCTATGATGAGATTATCACCGACATTTGAATAGGACATCCATGTGATGATCTCATGGCAGTCATCCAATGTACTTACTACCGCTAGTAAGCATCCACATGTCAACTCTAAATATCCCATATTTACAGCTTCGAGATCCACCGCTGATCCAATCAAGGAGTATGACATATCTTAGTCATCCGGATTAATGATGTCCAGCCTCATTAATCCTATGACTAGGAGAATTTAGATCTTGACATAATTGCACATGATAGGAATCTCGTGATTATGATCACATCATAATTTCCTTCATGCTATGTCATATATCATGGACTTCATTAATTTGATTAAAGATCAATATCAATTCATAAAGAACATCAAATAAATGAAACATGCCTTTCTTTATTTATTCATAAAGTCTGTACATGACTATGAACAAAAAGCGCTAAAGGGGATTGCCTTTAGGGCACTACTCTAACAATCTCACGGTATATATACATAAAGTCGACTTACACAGTATACAAGTCGACTTATTAGTACCGAACTGGTATAAGTCGACTTACATCTCAATACAAGTCGACTTACACCTACATTATATAGGTGACAAAATAAAGAAATTTTAAAATTCGTACATAATTTGTAACAAAATGTTAAAAAGGTTGTAGGTAACATAATGGATTCCCAATTTTTGAGATAGGCAACTTCTTGCATGGGTGGGTCAACGAGGATGGCTGAGTCGAACCACGTTGACAATGCAACAGCTAACATTTCAAAAACATTTTTTGAGATAGAATGAAAAGGGACAGAGTAAGATGTGTTATTATGAGGAAGGAAAAAATACAGTTAAAGAAATTAACTTTGAGCTTTGTGCAAACAATAACTGGATGAGAGTGAAGTGATTCCATAATCTTCTGACCCTCGTTCTCAACAAGACAATTCCAAAGCGATAGTATGATTGTTTGTTGCCTAAAAAAAACAAGAGATTACGAGAAGATGATAAATTTGTTTATCTCTGACACAAAATAGTAACAAAGATACAGAGTGAGAATTACTCTTTATTCATTATAACAAATTTTTGGACAGTTGAAGCTTTTTCGTCTCTCATGACATCTTTTTTTTCCAACACTTCAACGACGACGGCTAAAATATCTATCATGTGTTAAAGATTAATGTAATCACTAACGGAAATGTTATTGTAAGATTGTATGAACAAATGTATTAAGCATCTAACCAACAGATTTTTGCTTGTCATCGACATAATCCATAAGACTTTGGAAAGGTGTGAAGTTGAAAATCAGAGGGATGACTGCATCGTCTTGTGTGACAGGTTCGATGACCATGCGGCTGGTGAGAATCCACTATATCTCCAAATTTTTAGTTTGATACTGACGGGGAATTGATTTGACAATTGCATTAGAAATGATATATTCCTGACACGGCTGTCAGATGTCCCCAATTCTTTGGATATCATTGTTGAATATGATACCCTCAACTTGCGACCCCTGTTAATTATGAAGGGATTATGGATAGGTAAGTTGATAAAATGTAAAAGGAAGAAAATGTAATTGATATACCTCAAAATCGCAGAAGACAAACTTTCGTCTTTTAGTCGGTGAATTAACCGAAGTAACGACCTGTTGTTTTTCTTGGACCATCACTTGACAAGACCATGATTGCGCTCCAGGGAAAATTTTGTTCATCAATAAACGATTATCCATGCTGAAAGAAAATGTTGGATGGTCAAGCCAAGACAAATAATAGTGTGAACTGAGAAAACAAACAAATAATATACCTCAGAGGAAATTTGATGTTTTATAATTTGACTAATTGGAATATTTCACGGAAAACAATATTCCTTATCTTTTTTTCGAAGCCTGAAGATTGAAAAGTTCCAGGAATAATAAGAACTTTAACTGATTCAGGAGTTCGCGCCCTAGACAGAGCTACATATAACTGCCCTTGTGAGAATACAAGTTGACGGAGATAAATTCCAACACGATCAAGTGTTTGACCTTGGGATTTGTTTATAGTCATTGCAAAACACAGACGAATTGGAAATTGTGTTCTGATGAAAGGAATTCCATTTTTTTCGTTCTTCGGAGATTGCAAGGGAATCTTAGGTATAAAAATGATTTTTCCTTTATGAGGTCCAAACACAATTTCAGTTGAAATTGTATGATCTTTTAGTTGTCTGCATATCAACCTTGTTCCATTGCATAATTCTTCCGTTGGATTTAAATTTCTCAGAAGCATAATTGGAGAGCCTTCTTTCAGAAAAAGCTTATGAGGAGGTAGGCCTTTAGGATTCAAAGAATTGAGAAAATCTTGATAATCAGCTTGATGTCTGCGATCAACCGTCTTGTTAAAACTCACATATGAATGCAAATCTCCTGTTAATTTTTGAATCATGATGTCGTTAATTTCATCAACACAACTATTTGTTGGACATAGCACGCATCTGTTTATCATCTGATATGGGTCGGATGAATATAAGCTCAGGTCAGGGAAGACGTTTTCCAATAACCTAGTAAGGATAATTGTATATTAGGAAAATATAATCGTAATGGGAAAAAAGGTTAGTATGTCGTTTAATGAAAAAAGAAGTGACCTATTAACGGATTGATCCTTGCTGTCGTAAGGAATAATGAGTTCGTTCGGTAAACATATTTGATCTTGTTCATCCATTGGTTCAGCGCCTTCTCCAACCCGCAATAAGAAATCACAAAAATTTGGATTTGAGATAGCTCTCATATTTGTCGTTGAACAAAATTTAGAGATGGGGCGCCAGAGATGTGAATTTAGAAGACTTCAATCAATGAGTTGTTGTTTTGTTGCTTGGTGAATAACTGGCAATGTTTGGCGAAAGTCGCCACCAAATACAACAATTTTACCTCCAAAAGGCTGATCAGAGTTCATTATATCTTGAAGCAAGCTGTGAAATGCTTCGATGGCTTCTCATTTTGCCATGGAAGCCTCGTCCCATAAAATAAGGCTGGCTTCAAATATCAATTTTGCAACACTGCTCTGTTTGCTCAGCTGACAAACTTTTTTCTTTGATAAATCAAGCAGGATTTTAAATCTTGAGTGAGTTGTCCTACCGCCTGGAAGAATTGACGCAGCAACGCCTGATGTCACGATTGCGATTGCAATATGTCCTTGGGATCGTAAAATTGCAATAAGAGCTCGATATAAGAAAGTTTTACCTGTTCCCCTGGGACCATCGATAAAATAACTTGCAGTTGTTGAAGTGAGAACTGAATTCATTATTAAATCAAATATGTGCTTTTGCTCGCTGTTTAGTTTTGATTGTAATAAGAGCTCTTGTTCATCAATCTCTATATTCATCTCACTTTCTACCTACTTAGTCTGCTTCAAGCGTGTCGATCTGAAATTCATGTTCGATGAAATGATAATCATTAAGCTTTTTCCCATTTTTTTGAGAGATTTATTGATATCTTGAAGAGCCATTTTTGTAATATCATCAGATGTATACTTATTAGAGGAAGAACAAGCATATAGGTAGTCAGAGCAGAGGTGGCCTGTGAAAGTTTCCCAGAGTTCCCTAGGATTTACGGGTGAACAATAGAACAAGAGTGTAGCAAATAACAATCTGAGGGATGTTGGCATTTGAAATATGACAACTTCTTCAAGGGTTTGTTGTATGTAAGATTCAGATGCTAGCAATCCTAATTGCGATCAAAGATCCACAAACGATTCACTTTTCACCATCAACAGCTAACAAATTGTCAAACGATGTTGGTCCTCTAACATTTATGAGCAATAATCTCAAGTAATACCTTTCGCCTTCTCGAGGGTCAACGGTAACTAATCGTCCTATGACTTTTCTCCGCTTTCTTTCCGACCACGTCCTTGTTTTTGATGCCAAACAAAATGTTGGGGAATCCGCATCTGAACATTTCATTTCTGCACCTTTTGATTTGTTGAATTGGTCCAAAAGAATTCGTCGGATTGTTTTGGTGAAGTCAATATTCCTCAATAAATCGACAAATTAGCATCTTTTACGAAGGAAACAGATTGTTGATCTGGAAGGTGAACTTGGAGTATATAGATGGATGGATTAATCTCTGCGAGGCGGAATTCATATATGCGCCATAAAACTTCGGGGGGTGAAATCCAACGGCCTTCTTGGAAATTAGTGATTTCGTCAATATCAGACCTGGTTTCTTGGTCGTTGACACTAAAGTTCACAAGGTCGTGGCCCTTAAATACATATTTGTATAAATATTTAACAAGCTTCACAGTGGAACATATTTCAACATTAATGTGGCAGTCAACCAACATCAGAAGGTACGGGTTATGAGGAACCACCCATCTATTATCAACCTTGTGTCTGAAAATTTTAACTTTTCTTCCATCATCTCTACGTCTATAGCACGGATAACTATCTTCGCCATGGACAGTGAAAGGAGTAAAATCCTTGGGGTAGTGACTTTTGCATACACCATTTCTCATGCAAGGGCACTGTTTGTTCATAAAACCACAAGGACCGTGGATCATATGCTTAATCACAAGAGAATATAATCTGGAATTGTGATCAGGATTAGGTATTTCAGCTGATATGATTTGATCATAGGAATCTGGATTCAACAACTTAAATTGTGGTTGAAGTATTAGAAGCAAGTGAGCATGAGGGAATCCACGCTTTTGAAATTCAATTACGTAAACAAATGCGGCAACATCTCTGAAAATTGCTTTTTTGATCAACTCATTTTTCAAAATCTCAAATTTCGCCCTGAACACTCTGGACAATAAATCTGGTCTGTCTTGTGCTTTTTCGTGGAATTTAAGATTCTCTTGTATTTCTTTTCATATAGGGTTCCAAGTCATAGTGAGAAAAATATCTGGTTTGCCATATTTGTGCACTAGAGCTATTGCATCCAGATAACGTCGTTTCATGTCCCTTAGGCCGCTGATAAATGAAGCTGGGAGGACAACTCGGCGGCCAATTGTAGAAGCTTCAGTTTGACCAATATTAAAGCTATTTAAAACACCCTGCAAAATTTCTGATCATATTTCGTTCTGTTTTTTCCTATGGAAGTCAAGCCGTGATGTTTCAATCTTTATATAAGAACCAACAACGAATTGTTGTAGTAGTCTTAAGCTGTGGATAAGCATGGATTCATCATAACTTCTCATTTGAAGTCGATAGCAGTAATACTCTCTCACAGATACTATGCCATGTTTGAAGTTCGCTTCTTGAGTAATTAGTAATAGTAATAAAAAAATGATAAATTAATTTAGCCCAATTAGACAATATTTGGGAACCAAGAGAATAAGCACACAACTAACCTATGTTTTCGAGAGCAAATAATTCAGCTGGTTCAGTAAAAGTGCATAAAGGAGCAGCGCTTGTTTGATCAGAATCATTGTTGCTATTTGTTTGTGAATTTAACCGCTTAATGCGAGGATACCATCCTGATTTACCCCGTGGAAATAGAAGTGGGTATTGAAGCGGGTCATAGCATGCATAATAAGATCAAATTCTATAGCTGGGACCTGAGTGACTGTAGACTTGGATATGAGGAGATTTATCATGCTGTTCATCATCAGTTTCAGTCCATATAGCAGCTACTTGTGATGCAGTAGGAAGATTGTAAACGCGCTGATCAAGACCGGGATAACATCTCAGAACAATTTTGTGATTTTCAAGAGAAGGAATATCTTTAAGACGGCGAAAGAACCTACCATAAGGATTATCTTCAAGAATTGTCATAATCAACTTCAATGTACATTCACGAAGTTTATCAGAACTGCTCGCCCTTTGTTGTAGTTCTTCATCGGTATCAAAGAAATAAAGTTAGATTCCAGATACTTTATTGCTTGTCGGCACTAAACTGTCAAGGAAATGGTAAACTTGTCCTTGAACACGGAATGTATAAACTCCCATTGTGTTTTTTGTGAGGTCACGATCATATCTGGCTCCATAGGAAGTGAAAGCTACATTGTTATTGTATGTACGAACATTCTTTCTGAAATGTTCGGATTCTTCGTCGCTATTTACAAACAAACACTTTAAAGCATAAGGCATCTGAGGAGCAACAATAGAAATTTGTTCGGACGAGCAACCAAACGATGGAGGTTCAAGGTAAAATCGTTTTGCGTTACAATATTGACAATCTAGAACAGAAGGGAGTTGTTCAGGTTCAACTGGTAAATTCTGCAAGGATGTTAATGTTGAAGGAAATGTGCGATGATTTATCCCTTGAAATCTATAAAAAGGACATTATCATTATGTGGACTAGTTAGGTTGGAAATAGCTTCAATATAGTGAAAAAAAGGTACCTTCATTTATGCGATCAGCATGGATATCAATACACCGGTCACGTATTTGATGAAAAGAGGGTTCATGACTCCGAAGTTGACTGGTGGAAGGTTCGATTTTAATGAAAGAATCCTTCTGTTGAGGAGTAATTCTTTGCTGGAGTGTAGATGAAGTGGAAGTTGTGTTTTTTGCAGCTCGATTTTCTCTACGTCGTCGTAACAATTCTTGTTTTTTTTCATTTGTCATTTCAGCATATTTTTGACGTCTTTTAGCATTTCTATCCATATGTAAATACCTGAGGAATCGACATAATATGAACGTCTTTGATCTATCCATTCATGATGTTCGGTAAAAATGAATTGTCAGATATATATATACAGGCCTATATACATTGATATATATATATGTATATATACATATATATATAAATATATATCTATATAGCTATATCGATATATATATAGAAACAATAAAATTGAATATATATTATAAATCGTATCATAGTAAACATGTAAAAAAACATTTTGTTTATGATCTAACAAACAATTTGTCGAACAAACATGATTATAAATAATTTAAATAACTATAGCAGAATTTATAAAATATATTTATTTCATTTAACTACAGATACCTTACTACACGAAGAATGCAGCAGAGAATAAGCGGATGACCTATAAAAAATGGAGTATAAATGCAGTCAGAATGTAGAAAGGAAAATTTGGTAGATTCAGGTTAATAAATAACAATAGCTGAATTTTTACAATATATTTATTTAACCTAAGCATATATACCTTAGTACTCAAAGAATGCAGGAGAGAATAAGCACGGGGCCTTTAAAAAATGGAGTATAAATGCAGTCAAAATCTAGAACGTAGAATTTGATAACTAAAAGAAGAGGGTAGTTGAGAGAAGTAAAGTTTGGGTGGAGAAAATGTTTCAGCAGTTGGGGTAGATTTGCTTTAAGGGTTAAGACAGGAAAACAGGTAAGAAGTTAGAATATGAAGGTGTCAAAGGTGTCAGTGGAGTGCGTGCGAGAGATCAAATCTCGTTGAAAGTTATTTTGATGCCAAAGAAATGGCCCTTGAATGATTGATTGACAAACGGATGCAAAAAGCCAAGCTTCGGAAGAAGAGGAAATGATTGTAGAAGGTGAACTTGTCAGGAAGAAGAGTAAAGGTAAACAAAGGTCAACCTGTCCGGAGTAGCACTTGTATAATAATTTTATCACCTATGAATTGAAACGTCGATCTCTACTCTAGTGCTCTTCTTCTCTAATTCTGTTAATGTTTGCTTAGTGTTTACTTCTACAATACGCTATTGGCAGTGTTTGACATTATACCTATTAATTGAAACGTCAATCTACCTGACAGAAGAAATCTGTGCAGTTAAAAAGGAGGAGATTGTTAATTCAAAATGACTTTACATAAATGATTTTGATGAAGTACAAACAATGATGAAAAAGGAGAGGATGAAAAGAAGACAGAAGTTCAAAAGCAAACGCAAGTTGAAAAGCAGATGGAAGCAAAAGCAGACGGAAGCAAAAGCAGACGAAAGCAAAAGCAAACGAAAGTTCTGCAAAAGTAGACGGGAGTAAAAGCAGACAATGGAAAGGAGACGAAAGCAGTTCTGGTCATCTTCTTCTTGCGAAAAACAGAAAATGATTGTAGAAGGTCAACCTGTCAGGAAGAAGAGTAAAGGGAAGCAATGACACTAATTTCCAAAGAAGAATAAATAATTGTAGAAGGTCAACTTGTCAGGAGTAGCAGGTGAGAAATCTATCACCTATGAATTGAAACGCCGATCTCTACTCTGGTTTGGTAAAAAATTATGTCGCTCTCACCTATGAATTAAAACGTCAATCTCTGTTCTGGTGTTTACTTCTACAATACACTATTAGCAGTGTTGATTTTAATGAAGTACAAATAATGATGAAAAAGGAGAGGATGAAAAGCAGACACAAGTTCAAAAGCAGATGGAAGCAAAACCAGACGGAAGCAAAACCGCATTTTAAGCAAAAAGTAGATTTAAAGCAAAAGGCATTTAAACTTCTGCAAAAGTAGACGAAGCAAACCAGGTGTGAATTAAGAATCAGTTTGAGTTAGTTACAAAACTCAATTGAATAAGCGGTTCTTTCAAGATTCAAGCAATCTCTGTTCTGGTCATCTTCTTCTTGGGAAAAATAGAAAATGATTGTAGAACGTCATCACATCGAAGAAGAGTAAAGGAAGCAATGACACTAATTTCCAAAGAAGAGAAAATAATTGTAGAAGGTCAACTCGTCGGGAGTAGCGGTGAAAATCTACTTCTTCTCTTTGCGATCGATGTTTGGTTACTACGGAATACGTTAACGTATGAATTAAGGCGTCAATCTACATTACGGTCTACTTCTGCAATACGCTATTGGCAGTGTTTGACATTATTATAGCGGCTAGAAGATTGTACGTAGTAGTTGAAAACTCAATCTACGTGACAGAAAAAATCTGTGCACTTAAAAAGGACGAGATTGTTAAGTCAAAACAAAATAATGATGAAAAAGCTGACGATGAAAAGCAGATGAAGAAAAACAGACGGAACCTATTGAAAAGCATGTTAAGTCAAAATGAATTGAGATATATGATTTTAATGAATAACAGATGAAGAAAAATAGACGAAGTACAAAAACAGACGAAGTAGAAAAACAGACAGAGAATGCAAAAGCATAAATAATACGTTGACTTCGACTCTTATTTATAACCTTCGTGTTCAAGCGCTTTAGTCTACTTGTCACATTTAAATCGCTTTTCAAGTTCACCTAAATATGAATTTATCGTCCTAAAAATATTAGCCTTTGGTTTTGATTTTATGATATATTTAACCATGTTGAGATTTAAATCGATTTTCCTGAACCGTTCTTCACTTAATGGAAGAAATGGGAAAGGAAGTTGAGCATGAAGAATGTAGATATCCCAATACACGTGGCAGTTATGGGCTGCAAAAGTCGTTTAAAAAGTACTTACAGAGGACAAGGTAAAATTAGTCACTTACTTTCTACATGAGATTTTAAAGTTTTGTATTGATATTATGTTAAGAAAAATATATATTGCAAAACTTTGAACTTATGATTTTCAAAAAGGGATATTTTGAACATACCTTCAATTATTATAATATCAATTTGAAAATCATTTGAACTTTCTTTTACTAAAAGAAATATTTGATTGTTATTTGTTAGGGAGGAAGCAATGGAAAGCATAAGGTTGGATGTGTCCAAAATACAGGAGATAGATTCAAATGCAGAAGTGGATAGATGGCCATGGTTATTCGTTAGGGGTTGTAGCCTTGTCCAAGTTCAATTTAGATGAACATGGAACTACAGAAATCCTGAAGTGCGATGTCACTCTATTATATTCCTAATATCAAGATCAATTCTATTAAGCATTCCGGTTTTCTACTCCAGTTACTTCTCTCACAAGGAAATTGAACTTCCGTATGCCTTTGTGATTCATCCTTTTAGGCTTCATACATTTTTTTTCGTATAAATCGCTTTTAAATACATCTTTATGTCTTCGTCTGACCTTTGTATTCTCCGTCTGTATTGTTAACTTCGTCTACTTTTTCAACTCCGTCTATATTGATAACTTGGTTAACTTTTTCAACTCCATCTATTTTAACCGCCTACTTTCTCAACTCCGCTCTGCTTTCTCTTCTTCGTCCGCCTTTTCAACTTCGTATACATTATTCATCAAAATCATATATGTGACCAAAATAAGAGGCTGAAAATTAGCACAAAGCGATATGTGCAGTTACCATATTATGCTATCTAAATCTGCTAACTTCGTCTACTTTTTTAACTCCTTCTATATTGATAAGTTGGTTAACTTTTTCAACTCCATCTATTTTAACTTCGTCTACTTTCTCAACTCAAATCATTTTTCTCTTCTTCGCATCTTTTCAACTTCGTCTGTTATTCATCAAAATCATATATGTGACCAAAATAAGAGGCTAAAAATTAGAACGAAGTGATATGTGCAGTTACCATATTATGCTATCTAATATTACAATTCTTGAAATGGCAACATGATAAATCTGCTGATATGATGTTCATCTACACAAAAGTTATCCAAAAGCAGAGCGTAGGAAAAGCAGACGATGGAAAACAGGCGAAAGCAAATCACCTCCGAATTAAGAAGCAAGCGAAAGTAAGACACATAAAACTTTACAAAGCGATATGTCACATTCTTGAAAAATAGCACGAAGCAAAATGTGCAGTTACTATATTATTCATATCTGCAATACGTCTTCTAAAACTTTATGACTACAAGAAAATCTTGGTCAACACATTTACAATCTTCCTATTGCATCACAAGTAGCTACTATATGGACAGAGACTAACGATGAATGTGCTCATATCCAAGTTTGCACTACACCTTCTTTGTTCCTGGCATCCTTTTTCAGATTAAAGTAGATGAACCTCTACTTTGACAGAGGAGTTCCTTTCTGACATGATAAAAATTTATGTACAAGGAAAGAGGATGTCGGTGGTGAAGTAGCAGCTTTGAAATTTATGATAAATATCCTCATATCCAAGTCTGCACTACGCCTTCTTTGTTTGAGGCACTCTTTTTCAGAAGTCTCCACTACATCTTCTGTATTCGAGCCATTTTTCAGATTAAAGTAGACGAACCTCTGCTTTGACAGAGGAGTTCCTTTCCTACATGATAACCCTATCTGTACAAGGAAAGAGGGAGTCGGTGGTGAAGTAGCAGCTTTGCAATTTATCACAAATCTCCTCATATCCAGCTCTGCACTACGCCTTCTTTGTTTAAGGCACTCTTTTTCAGAAGTCTCGACTACATCTTCTGTATTCGAGCCATCTTTCTTACCCATGGCAACATGATAAATCTCGTCATATCCAATTCTGTTGTAGGCCAACAACAACAGTGGACAACAACAACAGTCGACGGCAACAACAACGAAACTCAAAAAACTTCTGTACACACCAAAACAAAAAAAGCAACTACAAACCGAGACGATGAGATTACAACATCCGACGTCCAGTTGGTGAACAACCTTATGCTAGGTTCACGTGCTAGCTCAGATTAAAGTAGATGAGAAAGAGGATGCCGGTGGTGAACTAGCAACTTTGCAATTTATGATAAATCTCCTCATATCCAAGTCTGCACTAAACTTCGAAAACATCTTTACACAATAAAACAAAAAAAAAAGCTTAAAGAAGATTTACAAGTAAAGAACAACTGAAAACAGAGACGATGCGGTTACAACATCCCACGTCCAGTTGGTCAACAACCTTATGCTAGGCCTCACGTGCTAGATTCACCTCCAAAACACTGATACTCTCTCGACACCAACAACAGCTACGACAACCACAGCTGGAATGAAAAAAGCAGAGGAAGGCAATGACGGAGAGGAAAAACAAAGACAGAGATCTATTTTCGCTCTTTAAATAGTCACAAGTGCGGCCGCCTGACAAACTGCGTCAGAAGATTGCATGTATATCTAGACAAAATGACAAAATATTTGGGTCAGAAGATTGCATGTATATTTCAATAAACAGAAGAAAGATTGCGTATATATTTCAATAAACAGAAGAAGAAAGAAGAAAGAGAATGTAAGCCGTTAGATTAAATGGACGACTGGGATGGATTGCGTGGTTGTCCATCCGGTCGCTCTTAGTATATATACTTAATAAGTGAATTATGGAAAAACAAGATAGGATTTGTGGTGAATGATAATATGTGATTGGACATGAGAATTCAAATGAATTGAGGTTGAGTGTTGGATGAATTCCAATTGAAAGTTGAATTGTTTTAAATGATGTTGTAATAGAGGAAGTACAGTTGGGATAAATTTTAAGTTTTGCATGAAGATAAAATGTGTAAGTTGATTTCCAAGGGAAAACTGTATCGATCTAGGTAGGATTAGCCAAAATTACCTTCATGAAAGTTGTAGTTCATCTCTATAGTTTTCCAACGCTATAAAGTATGCGATTTTTGGACATCGGAATCGAAAGATATGATTGTTACAAGTTATGATGTTGCATAGGATTTGTGTATGATGACAGCTATGGTAAATGATAGGAAATTATGGTTTTGATGATCCAAATGGATTGAGATTTGAGAGTTTTATGAGATAATTTTGGTGTTTGAGTTGTTATGAAGTGATTTTGCATTAGAAGAAGTGAATTGGGAAGATTATGAGTGAACGTGATGTTAGAATGGATGTAGGAAGCACTGGAGGGGCTTTTGAGGGGTTTGGGAAACCCCCATGTCTGTTTAATGGACTTTAGGTCCATTTAACAGACCTTTACGGGTCAAAAAGGACCCCTAGCATCGCCCATGTCCGTTTAACGGACCTTCTCGGGTGAGAAAGTGCACTTTGGCCTGACAATGTCCGTTAAACGGACATGCATGTCTATTAAACGGACATTCACGGGACAGTTTCATGAAATTCTCCATTTTTAACTCTTTTAAAGACAGATAATCACTTTGTGGTCTTCATCAAAGTTGTATATATAGAAGTCTAATTTCCAATGAGCTAAAAACGAATCAATCAGAAATTTTTGAAGAAAGTTATGACAATTGCACCAAGAGAGGTACGAAATGATTAACGACATAAATATGTTGGATTATTTTGTCCATAACGTCCTCATCCGACCTCCGAATGAAGTGATTCTTGCAGAGATAGATTCCTAAGACGTGTATCTACCTCTCCATGAATTTGGTAGCTTTTGGTCTTGAGATGAAAAAGTTTGATTTTAAGAAAGTGAGAGGTCGATTGGGAGAGCATGATTGGGGTAGGAACACCCTTTGGAGTTTTAAACATATCTTGAGCTGTGGAGCTCCGATTGAGATAATTGTTTCTTCGAAGCAAACTAGAGACTTAAAGCTACAATTTCATTTGAAGAAGTCAAAGTGAAATTCTGGTTTGAAGATTTCCAAATTCTGTTCACAAATAAGAGAAATGAGTTTGAGCATGGTGACTAATTTACGTGGGCACGCCATTGAATAAATTGTGAGGAAAATTATTAGGTTGTTATGAGAATGAAAATTTATCGATGATGGTTCAGTAGATTTCAAGGTAATGCGCACGCTCAAGTTTTATGTTTTAGCAAGAGTTGGGTTTCGGAAATAAGTGGAATCCAACAATTGTGGTATCAGAGCAAGAAGATAAACCGACGATGGTCAAGTTTTCATGATCCGAAGTTGGGCTCCGCAAGCGAGGTCCAACACGATGTCAGTGTTTAACTAAGGCAACTCTTTAAGGGGTATAAGGAGGAGATACTAGGTGTTTAATTCCACTTGAATGAAGATATGAGTCAAGGTCTTTATATTCTCCTCCACCATCAGTATAAAGAAATAAAATTTTGGTGTTGAAAATTTTTTCCATTAATGGATGAAATTTGTGAAAAATGTCTTGAACCTCACTCTTTTTTGAAGTGTGTATAGTCAAATGTATTTAGTGTACTAGTCAATAAAAATGCAGTAATAGCTTTTTCCGTCAATAGAAAGAACTGGTGAAGATCCCCATAAATCACTAAATAATATTTTAAGTGGAACATCACTGGTTAAGGATAAGTGATTGAAAGGAGAACGATGCATTTTATTAGAACAACAAGAATTACAAGAAGTAAACTTATTTTTAGTGGAAATTGGTAACGAGAATTTATTCAAAATAAATTTAAGAATTTGAGAGTATGGATGACCAAGACGGTCATGCCAGGTGTGGGTGGACATTGATGTATTGATGTTGTTGGCAGTAGGTTAAGGTGTGAGTTAAGGTATGAAGGCGGGCCACTCGTAGAGTCCATCTTTATTCGGACCGTACACTAATGTAGTCCGGGTTTTCAAGTCCTTCATACAAAAGGAGAAAGGAAAAAATTCAACATATGTGAGATTATGTTGGTTAAACTTTGACATAGATATAAGATTGTGTTTGATTGCTAGTGCACATAAAGTGTTTGCTAATGTAAAAACATTATCTAATGTAAGTAATTTGATAGAACTAATGTGAGTGATTGGAATAGTTTTACCATCTACCATTTCAATGCCTTCTGAAACATTATATTCATAAAGGTTTTGAGATTCTGTGGTAACATGGTGAGAGGTCCTTATGTCAAGGATCCATCAATTGGCTGCAACTCGGCCACTAGAGATAAAATGGGCTTTGGTTTCTAGATCATTGTGGGATTAAGATCGACAAACATTGGTAGTGTGACCAATTTTGTTACATAGTTGGCAACAAACAATATTGGTTTCGGATTTATTATTTCTAGAATGCCATGGATCAAGAGAAGCATTTTGTACAAGGGTTGAATTGACGAGGATTATGACCAGTGGTGGAATTGTTGGGTTTTGGCTAGGTGGTGGAATTGTTGGGTTTTCATTGGAAGGCAACAGCTGTAGTGATTGAAGCTTTTTTGCTTCTTCATGGTGGAGGAAAAGTTCATGATCCAGTAGCTTTCCATATAGTTCTTCATAGGAGATGATTGATTCCCTTGCTCGGATGATAGCGGAGATCTCACGATATTCTGGTCCAAGACTACTGAGAATTTTGACAATTAATTCATCATTGAAGACAGGAGCACCAACAGTAGCAAGTTCAGCAGAAAGAGACTTGATTTGATGAAGATAATCGACAACAGGCCTTGATTCTTTAGAACACGAGCAAACTTATTGTAAAGATTGAAAATTCTAGTATGAGATTTGTTTGCGTAGGATGTGTGAAGAAAATCCCATGAAAGTTTAGCAGTGGGGACTGCAGCAACAATTGGAGAAATTGTCAGGTCTACAGAGGGCATAATAGCATTTTGAAGCAATTGATCTTGGCGGAACCAGATGTTATAACTTGAGATTGTAATGTTGGTGATTATCTTGTGTAATGGTGAGGGAGGGTGCAGAAGATTTTCCATCGAGGTGCCCAAAAAGATTATGTTCATGCATGACCATGGAGATTTGAGCTTTCCATATGGCAAAGTTGTGACATCCAGCAAGTTTTATTGGCAACTGAGAGACTAGATTAAATTGAACAACTACATAGTTGTTATTAGCAGCATCAGCATTCGGCACATTCACGTTGTTGGTCACTTTGTGAATAAGGTTGAGTTTTGAGGATCAGACTTGTAAGAGTTTGATTGGCTCTAATACCATATAAACAAGACCAAAGATGAGAGAAAGTATATATTATTGAGCTGATCAAATGGATATATATACAACTATATAACAGAGATACAATAAAAACTCCCATAAACATGGAAAATTATCTAGATCAAAACAAATCATGAAATCAGGAACAGCTTGAAGACAAGATCAAAAATATCAGAGTACAACAAAAGGATATTAACAAACAATTACAAATATCGCATATGCTGATACTAGGTCGTCGCTCTCTCGAATATGAAATTTTCAACATTACAATTTCGATGAGTTTCTATGAGCTATGCTCAAAATACTACAGACTAAGTACATTTGAAAGTTTAGTTAGTGCATGACCATGCATTCAAAATTGTACAACCCATATCTCTCAATTCTAATATCCAAAAATTACAAATTTTATACCAATTGAAAGCTAAGAGAATAAGCTACAATTTTGGAAAGACACATTTGTCTAATTCAGTTTACATTAACACAGTTTATTCCATAACAATAGGACATGATTTTTATCACTGGTAGTGCTACAGCCTAAGTCAAGACTCAATTTCATGCCAAATTTGAAATTATTATATACATAATTAAAATTAGACTTCTTTAATAAAATTGTATCTATATTTCTCTAATTTAATCTTAATCAGAATCAAATCATTTGAAAATCTACAGATCCAGATATAGTCAAAATATTGAAGTATGTTTAATAAAAATATTCCAGTTCATAGTATTCCAGTAGACTTCCTCACTTTCATCCAATCAATCTTTTTCAAATCAGTTCAGATGGCTCTAAATTTTTACGGAGAGGAAAAAATATCATAGGAATGTATTGGTTCAATTTTCAAGTCATTTGGAGGTTGAGAGACAAAGTTATAATCAAATGAATCCAAATTGTTCAATTTTAGAAGCACTATTGGTCATGCAACCATAATGTATGACCATGCACTCTAATTCTAGAAATTGCATATTTTCTTCCCCTTCACTTACCCCATCATTTCTAATTTGTACTCTCACATTTACCTCTTCATTTCAACTATCTTTACAACTCAAAATGTAAGATTAAAAAGGTTCATACTGTTGGACCAATGGCGGTTGACAAATTAAATCCCTTTATGTTTTGATAATAATAAAATATCTAGAAATCGTTAAGAAAATTATTTCAGGTATTATTCAATGAAAGGATTGAGCAAATCAAGTTAAGGAAGTGTCTAATCAATGAGGAATCAAGTTGGGAGTTATCTACTAAGTAAAAATGGCATAATGCTTAAGGATAATGAAGGATTTGGTAATACAAGTCGACTTACATCAAGGTATGAATATAACAAGTCAACTGGATCAGTACAAGTCGACTTATATGGAGATGTATTAAGACAAGGTGACTTATAACACACAAGTCGACTTATCGAGGTAGACAAGTCGACTTGTACAGCACAAGTCGACCTATTGGAGAGCGGAGTTACAAGTTTTACGTAAATGGTTGAAACAAGTCGACTTATGCATTCGACAAGTCGACTTATGGATGCACAGATTCAGCTCCAACGGTCCAATTTGATAAAAATGGAATGGAGATAATCAAGCAACGGCTATAACAAATCAAGCAACGGCTAGAAGAGCTCCAACAGCTATATTTCCTCTAGTATAAATAGAGGATGATGGAAGAAGAGTAGATATAAGTTCTATAAGCTCAAATACTCTTATATTGCTTCAAATTGCTCAGTATTGCTCTTATTTTGTTACAAATTGTTTTGAGCATTTGTTCTTCAAATCTTTGTATTGTTTTATTACAATTTGAGTGACGAGTGAAAAGGTCACGTGAGGTAGGATTTGTCTTGGGAAGACAAATCGAGTGTAAAAGGTTACTTGAGCCGGAACTCAAGTGGCGTTGTAAAAAGTTCACACTCAACTACAAAGTGTGCAATAAATTGGTTGGCAAAATCCTAAGTGGGAGCTTAGGTAGAGGACGTAGGTCTTAGCACTGAACCTCTATAAAAACAAGTGTTTGATCTTCTTCCCTACACTTTTCAATTAAGTTTATCTAAATTGTTTTTGTGTGTTTAACTTCTGATTTTCTTGTAGAAATTTTCAAAGAATTTTTTAAGATCTATTCAACCCCCCCTTCTAGATCACTTACAATTGGTATCAGAGTAGAAGTATCTGGGATGGCACACAACAACCTTACGGAAGAAGGTAACACTAATAACCGTCCTCCCTTGTTTAATGGCTCTAACTATTTTTCATGGAAAAATCCTATGAAGTATCATATCATAAGCAAGGGAGTTGAATACTGAAAGATCATTATCTTCAGACTTCAAGCCCCTCTGAAAGAAAACGGTGAGTTGAAAACGGAGCTGGAGTATGATGATAACGATTTGAGGCAAGCGTACATCAACGCCAAAGCTATGAAGCTGATATATTGTGCATTAACGGTTGAGGAAAGAAACCGGGTAAATTCTTGCACCACTGCCAAGGAAATGTGGGAGAGACTTCGAGTTACTCATGAAGGGACAAATCAAGTCCGGGAGACAAAGATCAACATGCTTCTCCACGACTACGAGATGTTCGTCATGAAGGAAGGTGAGTCAATTTCTACAATGCTTGACCGTTTTGCAGAAATCATAAATGGATTAGGCAACCTGGGAAAGCACATGACGGATAGCGAGAAGGTGAAGAAGATTCTTCATTCACTGCCGAAGGAATGGGATTCTCAAGTCACCGCAATTATGGAACAAAGGATCTCAACCATCTGGAATTCAACGCCTTGGTGGGATCACTTATCAATTACAAGATTATTCTCAAATCCAGAGGAGGTAGAGGTAAGCCTCAAAAATCTATTGCCTTTAAAGCTAACACTTCTTTTGTTGATGAAAGTGAAGAGGAAATAGATGAAGACGAGGAAGAAGAAGAAATAGCTATGTACGCTAGAAATCTAAGAAAGTTCAAGGGACTTTTTAAAAATCGAAGGAAAGAATTAAATGGCGGAAAACAGGTAGAAAGAAAGAGGTTTGGCGTGGAAAGAAAATCAAAAAGCTATGACGAAAAGAAAGGCAACGAAGAATGTTGGAGATGTGGAAAACGGGGACATATCGCAAGAGAATGCAAAAACTCATCATCAACATCAAACTTTCAGAAAAATGACAAATACGACAAAGGTAAAAGGAAAACTAGCCCGGTGGCAACTTGGAGTGATGAAGAGGATGCATATCAAAGCGACGATGAGAACAATCTGGCACTTATGGCAAAAAGCTCATCAAGTGATGATGAAAATGAGGTAACTTTCAATGACCAAGATCTAAGAGATTCTTTTGATGCTTTGCAAACTAATTTTGAAGAAGCAATTGAGATTAACAAAAAATTAAGAAAGAAAATACAAGAATTGGTTGCTGAAAATAAAGCCCTACATGATACTATTGATGATTTAGATAGTCCAAAAGAAGATCATTCTGCATGCCTTGTTGAAAAAGAAAATCTTATTTGTGAACTTGATAGAGTTAGAAAGGAATTCTCTTACGTGGTTAGAAAATTTGCTAATGGAAACGAAAAGTTTGAGAACTTGTTATCTTTGCAAAGATACTCAATTTCTAAACATGGTTTAGGATATGATCCGTTTAACAGAGATTGTTCTTTGATTTCAAAATTCACTACAGATGGAAAAATTGCTCAATGTGCTAGATGTTTGAAAGATGGGCATATAGAAGTTGCATGCAAGAGTACTAGAAGATGTGTTAAGATTAAGAAAATTTAGGTTATTAAAGGCACAACACCACCTAATGTGGTTTATATGGCTAACCAATATGGACCCAAAATGGCTTGGGTACCTATAAGAAGAAAGAACTTTGACATTGTAGGTACAAGCAAGGGATGAAAAACCGTCAAGCACGTGGTACATCGACAACGGATGTTCGAGACACATGAGTGGGGACAAGAATCTTTTTGCGAAAATCAAACCGAAAAAACAAGGTTATGTCACCTTCGGAGACAACAACAAAGGTAAGGTCATTGGAATTGGTAAAGTGGGTAAGGAACCTTTGCCAACCATTGACAATGTTTTGCTAGTTGATGGGTTGAAACATAACTTGCTAAGTGTGTCTCAACTTTGTGATATGAATTATATTGTATCGTTTGAATCATCACATTGCTTAGTTAAGAAGGATGATCATGTTGCCTTTATCGGTTTGAGACATGGGAACACATACATTGTTGACCTGCATGATGATAGTTCATTCAATGAAAAATGCTTAGTGACATTAGAAGAAAATGCATTTTTATGGCATAGAAAATTAGGACATGCACCATTGCCTTTAATTTCTAAGCTTTCAAAGAATGACATCGTAAGAGGTTTGCCTAAGATTAAATTTGTTAAAGATCATTTGTGTGAGTCATGTTTGAAAGGCAAACATGTTAGAGAATCGTTTAAACCAAAGAGAAATCAGCTTCTAGAATTCTTGAACTTGTGCATATGGATTTGATTGGTCCATCTAGACATGCTAGTCTTAGTGGTAAATTATATGTACTTGTTATTGTGGATGATTTCTCTAGATTTACTTGGGTGAGATTTCTTGCTAATAAAAGTGATGCGTTTAACGAATTTACTAAGTGGTGTAGGTTGGTTCAGAATGAGAAGGATTTGACGATTGTTGCAATAAGAACCGATCATGGAGGAGAATTTGAGTGTGATCCATTTGAAAAGCTGTGCGACAAATATGGAATGGAACACAATTTCTCAACACCAAGAACACCACAACAAAATGGTGTAGTAGAAAGGAAGAATCGCTCACTTGAAGAAATGAGTAGAACAATGCTTAATGAGTATCATCTTCCTAAATCCTTTTGGTGAAGCGATCAATACCGCATGCTACGTGATAAGCAGGTGCACTTACGAAGAGACAAAAATATGACACCCTATGAACTTTGGAAAGGTAAGAAACCCAACATCTCTTATTTTCATCCTTTTGTTGTGAAGTTTTTATTCATAATAATGGAAAGAGCAATTTAGGAAAATTCGATTCTAAATCCGATGTTGGTGTATTTATTGGTTATTCTCAAACTAGTAAGGCTTTTAGAGTTTTTAATAATAGGACTAAATGTGTAGAAGAAAGTATACATGTTAAATTTGATGATATGATTTCACCCCCGAGAAAGGTTTGTTTTGATGATGATGCAGGAAGCTCAGGTGATAAAGTTGAAGAAATTAAATCTAAGATTGAGGAATTGAAGCTAGATGAAGAAAATCATGTACCCGGCATTAAATCATGGGCAAAAGCAAAGAACCATCCTATGGAGCAAGTCATTGGTGATTTACATGTTGGTGTAAGAACTAGGAGAAATATCTATGAGAATATGAGTAATTCAGCCTTCATTTCGTTGGTAGAACCCAAAAATATAGAAGAAGCTCTTAAAGATGAAAACTGGCTTTTAGCTATGCAAGAGGAGCTTAATCAATTCAAGCGAAATGATGTTTGGGATTTGGTAGCTCCACCAGAGGACAAGACCATCATTGGAGTCAAGTGGATAAATCGGATAAAGTATGATGAGAATGGTGAAGCGGTTAAAAATAAAACAAGGCTAGTGGCTCAAGGATTTTATCAAGAAGAAGGCCTTGATTACAATGAGACATATGCTCCTCTGGCTCGTTTGGAGGCAATTAGGATACTATGTGCATTAGCGTCTCATAAAATGATCAAATTAAATCAAATGGACGTCAAGAGCGCATTTCTAAATGCGTATATTCAAGAGGAAGTCTATGTCAAACAACCGCCGAGATTTGAAGATCATGAGCATCCAGATTACGTCTACAAACTCAAGAAAGCACTTTATGGACTAAAGCAAGCACCTAGAGCATGGTATGAGAGGTTAAGTACTTTTCTAACTCAACATGGATATATTCGTGGTAAGATAGATAATACGCTGTTTATTAAACATGTTGATAATGATATGCTTGTTTGTCAAATTTATATTGATGACATTGTGTTTGGTGCCACTAATGAATTTTTGTGCAAAGAGTTCAGTGATTTAATGCAAGGTGAGTTTGAAATGAGTATGATGGGAGAACTCAAATTCTTTCTTGGATTGCAAATCAAGCAGCACAAAAATAGAATATTCATCCATCAATCGAAATATACAAAGGAACTTTTTAAGAAGTTTAAAATGGATGGATGCAAAGTGGCAGCAACACCAATGGCGACAAATATGGTCTTAGAAAAACATGAAAATGAAGAAGACGTTGATCAAAAACTTTATAGAGGTATGATCGACTCTCTTTTGTATTTAACTGCTTCTAGACCTGATATAATGTTTGCCACATATCTTTGTACTAGATTTCAATCTTGTCCTAAGATTTCTCACTTGAGTGCCTGTAAAAGAATTTTTAGATATTTGAGTAGAATTATTAATCTTGGTTTATGGTATCCTAGTTGTGATTCAGTTGATTTGTATGCTTATAGTGATGCTGATCATGGTGGCTGTAGAATTGATAGAAAAAGTACTAGTGGTTTATGTCATTTCTTAGGATCATCTTTGATATCTTGGGCTAGTAAAAAGCAAGTTAGTGTAGCAATTTCCACTGCTGAATCTAAATATGTAGCAGCTGGGAGTGCTTGTGCCCAAGTTCTTTGGATTAAACATCAATTGCTTGATTATGGTATTGTGGTCAAAAATATTCCTATCTATTGTGATAATACCAGTGCTATTTGTTTGAGTAAAATCCTATACTGCATAGTAGAACAAAGCATATAGAAATTAGACATTATTTTATTCGTGATCATTGTTTGAAAGGTGACATTGTTTTGAAGCATGTTTCTACTAATGATCAATTGGCTGACATTTTTACTAAACCTCTTAAGGAAGATGTGTTTGTGAATATTAAATTAAGGTTAGGCATGTGTGATTTAAATTCCTTTGGATGAATGTGTTTTTGCTACATTAAATGGTCAATATATGAGGCACACATGCAATTACATCCAAAGACTTCATCATCGTGTTTTACACAAAGCCTAATTGGAGTTTCAGTCTATTACCGTTGAGGATTTATTCGAGTTATTTTGAGTTGGATATTGATTTGTTCTAGGATAAAAGGAGATTGTGGAAAATAAGTCGAGGCATGTTTTTCACAGCTCTCTGGATATGAATAAGTCGACTTATGCAAAAGACAAGTCGACTTATGTAGGCTACTATGTGCATTCGCGTCTCATAAAATGATCAAATTAAATCAAATGGACGTCAAGAGCGCATTTCTAAATGGGTATATTCAAGAGGAAGTCTATGTCAAACAACCGTCGGGATTTGAAGATCATGAGCATCCGGATTACGTCTACAAACTCAAGAAAGCACTTTATGGACTAAAGCAAGCACCTAGAGCATGGTATGAGACGTTATGTACTTTTCTAGTTCAACATGGATATATTCGTGGTAAGATAGATAATACACTGTTTATTAAACATGTTGATAATGATATGCTTGTTTGTCAAATTTATGTTGATGACATTGTGTTTGGTGCCACTAATGAATTTTTGTGCAAAGAGTTCAGTGATTTAATGCAAGGTGAGTTTGAAATGAGTATGATGGGAGAACTCAAATTCTTTCTTGGATTGCAAATCAAGCAGCACAAAAATAGAATATTCATCCATCAATCGAAATATACAAAGGAACTTCTTAAGAAGTTTAAAATGGATGGATGCAAAGTGGCGGAAACACCAATGGCGACAAATCTGGTCTTAGAAAAATATGAAAATGAAGAAGACGTTGATCAAAAACTTTATAGAGGTATGATCGGCTCTCTTTTGTATTTAACTGCTTCTAGACCTGATATAATGTTTGCCACATATCTTTATACTAGATTTCAATCTTGTCCTAAGATTTCTCACTTGAGCGCCTGTAAAAGAATTTTTAGATATTTGAGTAGAACTATTAATCATGGTTTATGGTATCCTAGTTGTGATTCAGTTGATTTGTATGCTTATAGTGATGCTGATCATGGTGGCTGTAGAATTGATAGAAAAAGTACTAGTGGTTTATGTCATTTCTTAGGATCATCTTTGATATCTTGGGCTAGTAAAAGCTAGTTAGTGTAGCAATTTCCTTTGCTGAATCTAAATATGTAGCACCGGGAGTGCTTGTG
This sequence comes from Erythroxylum novogranatense, assembly GCA_029891385.1. Taxonomy (NCBI): domain Eukaryota; kingdom Viridiplantae; phylum Streptophyta; class Magnoliopsida; order Malpighiales; family Erythroxylaceae; genus Erythroxylum; species Erythroxylum novogranatense. The sequence continues at coordinate 35,269,858 of CM057235.1, forward strand.
CCCAAGTTCTTTGGATTAAACATCAATTGCTTGATTATGGTATTGTGGTCAAAAATATTCCTATCTATTGTGATAATACCAGTGCTATTTGTTTGAGTAAAAATCCTATACTGCATAGTAGAACAAAGCATATAGAAATTAGACATCATTTTATTCGTGATCATTGTTTGAAAGGTGACATTGTTTTGAAGCATGTTTCTACTAATGATCAATTGGCTAACATTTTTACTAAACCTCTTAAGGAAGATGTGTTTGTGAATATTAAATTAAGGTTAGGCATGTGTGATTTAAATTCCTTTGGATGAATGTGTTTTTGCTACATTAAATGGTCAATATATGAGGCACACATGCAATTACATCCAAAGAATTCATCATCGTGATTTACACAAAGCCTAATTGGAGTTTCAGTCTATTACCGTTGAGGATTTATTTGAGTTATTTTGAGTTGGATATTGATTTGTTCTGGGATAAAAGGAGATTGTGGAAAATAAGTCGAGGCATGGTTTTCACAGCTCTCTAGATATGAATAAGTCGACTTATGCAAAAGACAAGTCGACTTATGTAGGCTACTATGTGCATTCGCGTCTCATAAAATGATCAAATTAAATCAAATGGACGTCAAGAGCGCATTTCTAAATGGGTATATTCAAGAGGAAGTCTATGTCAAACAACCGCCGGGATTTGAAGATCATGAGCATCCGGATTACGTCTACAAACTCAAGAAAGCACTTTATGAACTAAAGCAAGCACCTAGAGCATGGTATGAGAGGTTAAGTACTTTTCTAACTCAACATGGATATATTCGTGGTAAGATAGATAATACACTGTTTATTAAACATGTTGATAATGATATGCTTGTTTGTCAAATTTATGTTGATGACATTGTGTTTGGTGCCACTAATGAATTTTTGTGCAAAGAGTTCAGTGATTTAATGCAAGGTGAGTTTGAAATGAGTATGATGGGAGAACTCAAATTCTTTCTTGGATTGCAAATTAAGCAGCACAAAAATAGAATATTCATCCATCAATCGAAATATACAAAGGAACTTCTTAAGAAGTTTAAAATGGATGGATGCAAAGTGGCGGCAACACCAATGGCGACAAATCTGTCTTAGAAAAACATGAAAATGAAGAAGGCGTTGATCAAAACTTTATAGAGGTATGATCGGCTCTCTTTTGTATTTAACTGCTTCTAGACCTGATATAATGTTTGCCACATATCTTTGTACTAGATTTCAATCTTGTCCTAAGATTTCTCACTTGAGTTCCTGTAAAAGAATTTTAGATATTTGAGTAGAACTATTAATCATGGTTTATGGTATCCTAGTTGTGATTCAGTTGATTTGTATGCTTATAGTGATCTTGATCATGGTGGTTGTAGAATTGATAGAAAAGTACTAGTGGTTTATGTCATTTCTTAGGATCATCTTTGATATCTTGGGCTAGTAAAAAGCAAGTTAGTGTAGCAATTTCCTTCTGAATCTAAATATGTAGCGGTTAGGAGTGCTTGTGCCCAAGTTCTTTGGATTAAACATCAATTGCTTGATTATGGTATTGTGGTCAAAATATTCCTATCTATTGTGATAATACCAGTGCTATTTATTTGAGTAAAATCCTATCTTGCATAGTAGAACAAAGCATATAGAAATTAGACATCATTTTATTCGTGATCATTGTTTGAAAGGTGACATTGTTTTGAAGCATGTTTCTACTAATGATCAATTGGCTGACATTTTTACTAAACCTCGTAAGGAAGATGTGTTTGTGAATATTAAATTAAGGTTAGGCATGTGTGATTTAAATTCCTTTGGATGAATGTGTTTTTGCTACATTAAATGGTCAATATATGAGGCACACATGCAATTACATCCAAAGACTTCATCATCGTGTTTTACACAAAGCCTAATTGGAGTTTCAGTCTATTACCGTTGAGGATTTATTTGAGTTATTTTGAGTTGGATATTGATTTGTTCTGGGATAAAAGGAGATTGTGGAAAATAAGTCGAGGCATGGTTTTCACAGCTCTCTGGATATGAATAAGTCGACTTATGTAGGCTACTATGTGCATTCGCGTCTCATAAAATGATCAAATTAAATCAAATAGACATCAAGAGCGCATTTCTAAATGGGTATATTCAAGAGGAAGTCTATGTCAAACAACCGCCGGGATTTGAAGATCATGAGCATCCAGATTACTTCTACAAACTCAAGAAAGCACTTTATGGACTAAAGCAAACACCTAGAGCATGGTATGAGAGGTTAAGTACTTTTCTAACTCAACATGGATATATTCGTGGTAAGATAGATAATACACTGTTTATTAAACATGTTGATAATGATATGCTTGTTTGTCAAATTTATGTTGATGACATTGTGTTTGATGCCACTAATGAATTTTTGTGCAAAGAGTTCAGTGATTTAATGCAAGGTGAGTTTGAAATGAGTATGATGGGAGAACTCAAATTCTTTCTTGGATTGCAAATCAAGCAACACAAAAATAGAATATTCATCCATCAATCGAAATATACAAAGGAACTTCTTAAGAAGTTTAAAATGGATGGATGCAAAGTGGCGGCAACACCAATGGCGACAAATCTGGTCTTAGAAAAACATGAAAATGAAGAAGACGTTGATCAAAAACTTTATAGAGGTATGATCGGCTCTCTTTTGTATTTAACTGCTTCTAGACCTGATATAATGTTTGCCACATATCTTTGTACTAGATTTCAATCTTGTCCTAAGATTTCTCACTTGAGTTCCTGTAAAAGAATTTTTAGATATTTGAGTAGAACTATTAATCATGGTTTATGGTATCCTAGTTGTGATTCAGTTGATTTGTATGCTTATAGTGATGCTGATCATGGTGGCTGTAGAATTGATAGAAAAAGTACTAGTGGTTTATGTCATTTCTTAGGATCATCTTTGATATCTTGGGCTAGTAAAAAGCAAGTTAGTGTAGCAATTTCCACTGCTGAATCTAAATATGTAGCAGTTGGGAGTGCTTGTGCCCTAGTTCTTTGGATTAAACATCAATTGCTTGATTATGGTATTGTGGTCAAAAATATTCCTATCTATTGTGATAATACCAGTGCTATTTATTTGAGTAAAAATCCTATCTGCATAGTAGAACAAAGCATATAGAAATTAGACATCATTTTATTAAGTGATCATTGTTTGAAAGGTGACATTGTTTTGAAGCATGTTTCTACTAATGATCAATTGGTGACATTTTACTAAACCTCTTAAGGAAGATGTGTTTGTGAATATTAAATTAAGGTTAGGCATGTGTGATTTAAATTCCTTTGGATGAATGTGTTTTTGCTACATTAAATGGTCAATATATGAGGCACACATGCAATTACATCCAAAGACTTCATCATCGTGTTTTACACAAAGCCTAATTGGAGTTTCAGTCTATTACCGTTGAGGATTTATTTGAGTTATTTTGAGTTGGATATTGATTTGTTCTGGGATAAAAGGAGATTGTGGAAAATAAGTCGAGGCATGGTTTTCACAGCTCTCTGGATATGAATAAGTCAACTTATGCAAAAGACAAGTCAACTTATGTAGGTCGATAAGTCGACTTATGTGGATAACAATTCGACTTATGTGTGGACGGATTCTTTAAAATAACCCTTCTTCTTCTTCTTCTCCGCAGACCCTCTCTTACTAAAACCCTAAACCTCTTCTCTCACAACTCGACTTACTCTGCTAAATCTCTTCAAATCTCACTTAGCCACAGATTTTCGAGCTCCATCTAACCTCAACCCACTCATTTTATCTCCAAATAAACCCTCCTTTTCAAAAACCCCCCTTCTTAAAACCCTAACCCTAACCGACGAACTTTTCCTCCTTCTCTCTAAATCTTCCATGGCTCCAAGAAAAGCTTCTCAGAAAGGGAAAGAAAAGGCTCAAACTCAAGATCCTAACGTTCCACAAAGACCACAGGTTCGGGGATCCTCATCTAGGGGAGATGCGTCAAGAGAGGATGACGCGATTGAACCCAGGTTCGTTTCAAGGGATGCTCAAAATTTGTATTACAAGGTAATTAAAGATGAAGTTTTGATTCCCTTTATGAGATTTGATTGGTTTTAGCTAGATAGTAGTGAGTTCTCGGATGTGTTTTCAGAAATTGCTAATCTTGGGTTAAGAGATTTTTTGGGTTTTTATGAGGATATCTATGAAGAAGCAGTAAAGGAATTTTATGCGAATCTGGTTGTGCTTAGGAGTAATGTTGAGGATGGAGTTACCCTGTCCTCCAAAATTAACGGGAAAGTATTCTATCTTTGTGAATCAGATTTGTGTTCTATGTTTCATTTGCCTAGAGGAGGAGTTAGGCCTAGAGCTTCTCTGACTGATCTTGAAATTTTGAGAAATGCTGAGGGTGACACTGATGATGAAGCCGAAGAGAATTTTGGATATACTGAAAAAAAAAGAGGCTGATTTGTTAATGAGGTTATGTTCTGATCATTCACCTCCATTTGAGGCGATGGATTTACCGTTGAATTATAGGCTTCTGCATTATGCAATCAACAGGGTTGTGTATCCGAAGAAAGCGAGTAACAATCAAATTACTTCGCTAGATAAGGAGATTCTGTGGCATATGGAGTAAGGACGAAAATTAAACTATCCAAGCTTGATTATTCAGATGATGAGAAAAAAGGCGAGCTTATTACGTGGACAGCTGAAGGGGAAACTAGTCCGGCATAAAGGAATGCCATATGCTGCACTGATCACTCATATTTCTCAGTTTAGGAAATGCAATCTGGATTCCTATGTGAGTTTTCCCTATCCTTAGAGTTGGAGGTTCACACCTTACAACTTAAGGAGCATGAAGTCGTAAGGACAGGTTGAAAAGGTTAGGTCTATTCTATCACGTTGAAAAGCTTGGATTGACTTTGGTGGGTGGCGGGTTCCTTGAGAAACGATCTAGGACAACAGATTGTCCAAGTAGCTCACGGCTAAGTAATGTAGGAAGAAGTGAGGTATCCTGGTGACATTCGGAGCTTCATCAGTTGGATGAGATTAATGAACGTCATGATGATCAACAAGACACGCTTATTCGGATGGAAAGGAAAATTGATGAACAGCGCAGCATGCTTACTCGTTTAGAAAAGAGCATCAAGAAGATTTTTGATAAGCTAGGGTGTAGGCACGATGATTCTTCATCCTGATGTGTATTGCATTATGCTTTGACCAACATTTCAACTTATGTTTGTTTGCTTTATGTTGTTTTCTGCGTTTTATGTGTTTGTTGGGTTGACACTTTCTTTTAATGCATATCATTTGTGTTTGATGTTATGTTTGGTTTTACATTTCCTTGATCTTTATTTTCTCTATATTAATTTTTGATTATGACAAAAGGGGGGAGTAAGATTGAAATTGGTATTTGATTAAGGGGGAGTGAACATTTCATTGATTTGGACTTTTATTGAATTCTTTTCTAATCATTGATTTATAAATTAAGGGGGAGTTAACCTAACCAATCAAGACAAGGGAAACCTTGATCAAATTTTATGTCTTTCAAAATTCTTGTCAATTTCTAAATATTTTGTCATTATCAAAAAGGGGGAGATTGTTGGACCAATGGCGGTTGACAAATTAAATCCCTTTATGTTTTGATAATAATAAAATATCTAGAAATCGTTAAGAAAATTATTTCAGGTATTATTCAATGAAAGGATTGAGCAAATCAAGTTAAGGAAGTGTCTAATCAATGAGGAATCAAGTTGGGAGTTATCTACTAAGTAAAAATGGCATAATGCTTAAGGATAATGAAGGATTTGGTAATACAAGTCGACTTACATCAAGGTATGAATATAACAAGTCAACTGGATCAGCTATATTTCCTCTAGTATAAATAGAGGATGATGGAAGAAGAGTAGATATAAGTTCTATAAGCTCAAATACTCTTATATTGCTTCAAATTGCTCAGTATTGCTCTTATTTTGTTACAAATTGTTTTGAGCATTTGTTCTTCAAATCTTTGTATTGTTTTATTACAATTTGAGTGTCGAGTGAAAAGGTTACGTGAGGTAGGATTTGTGCCAGAAGACAAATCGAGTGTAAAAGGTTACTTGAGTCGGAATTCAAGTGGCGTTGTAAAAAGTTCACACTCAACTACAAAGTGTGCAATAAATTGGTTGGCAAAATTCTAAGTGAGAGCTTAGGTAGAGGACGTAGGTCTTAGCACCGAACCTCTATAAAAACAAGTGTTTGATCTTCTTCCCTACACTTTTCAATTAAGTTTATCTAAATTGTTTTTGTGTGTTTAACTTCTGATTTTCTTGTAGAAATTTTCAAAGAATTTTTTAAGATCTATTCAACCCCCCCTTCTAGATCACTTACACATACAGACATCACCATTTTTTTACTTTCTCTCTCTAGATTAACAAAATGCAGGTTTTCTTCTTCTTCTTCCTTTTTTTTATTTTGTTTCCTATACTTTACAACTAATACATATAATGTATAATTACAAATAAATCAAAAATCCAAGATTTATACATAAATATAAAAAATCGTACTGCTCACGTACACAAATTCCATTTTTCTGCATCTTTCATTTTCTATATCTTTCTTCAATCTTTGGTCCACGTTTTTCTATCATATTAATCCTTCTTAAAACATAACACCACAATGCTCTATATTCTCTTTAACTCTAACCTCATTTAAATCTATCTCTAACAATACCCAAACATTTATGCATATACAGTGAAAAACAGAGCATATGTTCATCGACTTTTCTGCATTTCTGCACTTTCCTACACATGTTTCCAGATATTAAGCATCCTTATTCTATAAACTCTGAACTATTAACAACATGATGAACATTTCATTCCTCACATTCATTCACCGAAACTACACTTCTTAAACCTCTCATGCATGTATTCATTTACACAGTAAAACAGCATTAAAAATCACTTACTTGATTCAACTATCCTTCCCAGTAGTTCCGATTTCGAGGAATGGATGAATAATGAGATTTTGACAAAAATCAAATACTCTCTATATGGTCTAAAATTCTTGCTTTGATGTAAGAATCAAATATGTAACATCCTATTCCTATACTAAAGGTTAGAGCCTTAGATTTCTGTAATTGAGAAAATAATAATGAGAGATTAGAAAATGCGTTTTATACTCATGCATAATGTTAGCATACACACACGTGAATATTGATTTTTGAACATTAAAATGATTGTACATGCATTCATTGGCATTCCGAGTATAATTGATTTGTTAATTTGATATTAGTGATAAATATGATTTATTTGCATTGAAATCCGAATTGGAGAATATAAATTTTTAGAATTTTTGGAGAATTCTAGGAAAATTTTCCGAGATTGTTGGACATTATTGTACTAGCATATTGAAGAAAATTTAAAGAGGACTTTAAAAATTATGAGTTATTGATATTGTAATTGTAGGAAAATCCCGGGAGGTACATCACATGTACCAAAGAAGTGGAAAACAAAAATTTTGTTCCTGGACTTTCCGAATCCTGAGATCCCTATATCGGTATGAAGACATCAACCTAAATAGCCAAAGAGACTATCTCTAAAGGTGATCCACGAGAGATCAGAAAATCTAACGGATCAAACCCTTTGACCCGGAATAGCTAAACAGATTAAAACTGCTAGAGCCTACCTACGTCTGGAGAGCTTGAAAACGTTGAAGGAGGATGAAATCCTTGGAGGAGAAGATGAAGAATCAATGGAAGATGAAGAAATAGGTTTTTCACAAAAACCTTTTCTCTTTCTCTCATCCACGATGATGCTCTTCACCAAAAGCCAAAGAAAACTCTTTTTCTTTCTAGCTTATTCCATAAACTACGATCATCTCTTCTCCATCTTCCATTTTTGTCTTTTTTCATTAATTACAAGTGATGACTAAGCTTCATTATGGAAGCTTCCATGCTTCCTCTCCTCCATGCACGTGCTCTACATATATATATATAATAATTAATTAATTAATTACTTAATTAATTAATTAGAATATATTTGCTAAGGTCCAGTCCAACTGGGGTCGGTCCTACTAGGCCTCTTGGGCCCGATCTTTGAACGACTCAGGAAACCTTTCTTAGCAATATTGATGTCGCGATCTCATCGGACATATCCCAATCCATTGGGATCCATTTAATCTAATGCTCTCCATAATTGGAATTACATCCAATTACTATTTCTGATTTCTCTCAATCACTCTTATCGTGTGACCCTTTAGGCTCCGGTTATGTTGGCCACTTAGATTAACAATTAATCTGAGCAAGTCATGGCGGTATCTAGCAACACATCATGACCCCAATTGACCGGAAAGTAATCGGTTTGATGTATTCATCACGAACGGATCACGAACCCTTCCATGACAATTCTACGTGCAATTAGTCCTTTCACCATCCTATACCCCACTTGGTTATGAGTATGGTTAAAGTGTCAACTCTCACTAGACGAGTCTAGCCCAGTGATATCGGTTCTTGTCACGGGACTCATCACTTTATATGTCAATGAAGACACTCTTCATGACATACATCTTGCCACCTTAGTAATGATCCCGACAAGAGGCCGTGGGTATCTCTTACGCTAATCCGAAGTGGTGAATCCTTTATTGGCTACTCAATTATCTTGAATACCTCAAGCTGTACCCAAGCACCACCCTATGAGTTACCTCCGGAAGGCAACAAGGAATGGAGTCAAAGCAGGATCGAGATCAAGATATCCTTGAGTACCTCGAAGTCTAAGGATACTTGCACCATTGCTATGATGAGATTATCAACGACACTTAGATAAGATATCCATGTGATGATCTCATGGCGGTCATCCAATGAACTTACTACATAGTAAGCATCCACATGTCAATTCTAAATATCTCATATTTACGGTTTACGAGATCCTTTGCTTGATCCAATCGAGGAATATGACATGTGCTAGTCTATCCGGATTAATGATGTCGGTCTCATTAATCCTATGACTAGGAGAATTTGAATCTTGACATAATTGCACATGATAGGAATCTCGGGAGTATGAACACATCATAATTTCCTTCATGCTATGTCATATATCATGGACTTCATTAATTGATTAAAGATCCAATCAATTCATAAACAATGTTTATGAATATCAAATTAATGAATAATGCCTTTTCTTTATTTATTCATAAAGTGCACACGACTTTGAATAAAAGCGCTAAAGGGATTGCCTTTAGGGCACGAATAAACGATCTGATTTGAACAAGTCGACTTATCCAATGAACAAGTCGACTTATCGATTTCGAACATGTAAGTCGACTTACCCATGGTACAAGTCGACTTATCACTTACAAATCTCCCACTTGACCTAAAGTCAATCGCCTTAGTATCTAATACCATAAGCGAGTCCATGAGAATCACAATTCTCCTGTGACAATGGCTTTGTCAACGAAACAGCAACACTTTGCTCTGTGGGAATTCTCTCTATTAGGATATCATCTCGACTAATGATCTCCCGAATCAGCGAAGTACGAGTTCGGATCGTCGATAAGACCTTGGTTCCTTTGCCTGCGCACTAGCCCCATTGTATCACAATACAATCCTATGGGCCCATCACAGCTAGGGACCAGATCATGTTCAGTAATGAACTTCTTGATCCAAACCGTTTCCTTTGCGCATCTCATGCGGCAATGTACTCTGCCTCGGTTGATGAATCAGCAGTCCTCTCTTGTTTGGAACTTTTCCAACTGACCGCCACGCTATTCAGTGTGAATGTATATAACCTGATTGTGATTCAGAATCATCCAAATCAGATTAAATACTAGCATCTGAATGCACGCTCACTTGGAGATTTCCATCTCCAAAGATCAAGAAAACATCCTTAGTGCTTCGCAAGTACTTGAGGATATTCTTGACTGCCACCCAGTGACCCTCACCAGGATCCGATTAGTATCTGCTCGTAACACTTAGAGCATACGATACATCGGGCCTTGTACATAGCATTGTTCCATGCTAAACCTCTTTAGCATCTCATCTATGTACGATGATTGCGAAAGACCAAGCAACCTTTTGATTTATCTCTATAAAGCTATATCCCTAGGATATAAGTTACTTCATAAAGGTCTTTCATCGCAAATTGATTGGACAACCAAATCTTAACTGATTGTAGCATAGAGACATCGTTTCCTAGTAACAGTATGTCATCTACATACAACACAAGGAATACGATTGCAGTTCCATTAACCTTCTTATACACACAATGATCATCCGGATTTTGTGAGAAATCAAACTCTTTGAGTACCTCATCAAAACGGATAATCCAACTCCTGGATGCTTGCTTCAATCCGGACATGGATTTACGAAGCTTGCATACCTTTTATCCATCGATGGAAGTGAAGCCCTCGGGTTGTGTCATACACATCCTCGGGTGATTTCCTCTCGGGAAAGCGTCTTCACATCCATTGTCATATCTCATAATCATAATGAGTGGCAATGGCTAGGAGTATCCTAATGGATTTAAGCATTGCTACTGGGTGAAGGTTTTGTCATAGTCAACTCTTTATGCGTGGCGAAATCCTTTAACGAAGCATTGCTTTATAGGTAATCAAATTACCATCCATGTTGGTTTTCTTCTAAAACTCCTTTGCACCTGTGGGTTTTATCCTTCGTGTAACAACCAAAGTCCATACTTGGTTTTCATACATGGAATCCATTTGATTCCATGGCACAAAGCCATGTTCAGGACTCGAACTTTTGAACTGTTCATAGGTAGTAGGCGCATCATCTCATATAGTGTCGTCATTCTGCTCACTTACGAGAAATTCATATCTCTCGAACAGTCGTATCCTACTTAACCTCTGAAATTAGGTGTGTAGTAGAAGGTTGAACTGTTACCTCATCTAAATGAGTTCTGATTTGATTGACGATTAATCTATGTTTGTTGACGACTTGAACTTCTCCAAGTTCAACTTTGCTCCCACTTGTCCTCTTGTAAAAAACTCTTTCTTTAAGAAAACGGCATGCTTGGAAACAAACAACTTTTGTTCCTAAGCAAGGTAGAATTGATATTCCACGAACAAACACTTGTCGTTTTACATCAAATGTATCGATCGTGTCCGTTTCACGTGTGAGACAATCCCAAACTTTCGGATGAGAAAGATAGGGCTTTCAGTTAGTCCATATCTCCATATGGAGTAACCATAACTGTCTTTAATGGAACTCTGTTTAGCAAGTAAACAGCTGTCTCAAGCGCATATTCCCAAAACTGTGCAAAACCTATCATCAATCGCACCATATCTAACAAGGTTCGATTTCTCCTTTCAGCCACACCATTGTGCTGCGGCGTGTAAGGTGGAGTATACTGAGATAAAATCCCATTATCTCTGAGATAATCAAAAACTATTGGTCTAAGCATTTTCCACCACGATTAGATCGTAATGTATTCATACTTTTACCAAGTTAGTTTTCTACTTCATTTCTGAATTATTTGAACTATTCAAATGCTTCAGATTTGTATCTCATCAGATACAGGTACCCATATCGTGAATAATCACCGATAAAAGTAATGAAGTAAAGACAACCACTTATGGCATGGATGGACATCGGACCACATACATCCGAATGTATTAGGTCTAATATTCCATTCACTCGTTTACCCTTCCTTTAAAGGATTACTTAGTCATCTTGCCTAATAAACAAGATTCGCATGTGTCATATGATTCATAATCAAATGACCCTAAACATCCACTCTTATGGAGCTTAGCGATGCGTGTCTCATTTATATGGCCAAGCCGACAATGCCATAAGTAAGTTGATTTTAAATTATCTCGATTATGTCTTTCCGCGTCATTGACATTCTTAATTGGATATGACATATCTCATATATCAATTCCATTGCATAATGTCTGAGTAGCATAGAGCATTCCATTCGAACTAATAGAACAACCATTGCTACTAAAGTCCAATGGAAATCAGCTCTATTTAAACATAAAACATACAATATGTTCTTTGTTTAAAACAGTACAAAATGTCAATCATCCAATTTGAATATAAGCCCACTAGGGAGGAACAAGACATAAGTGTCTCACGGCTAATGTAGCAACTCTTGCTGCATTACCTACCACGAAGTCTAGTTCTTCTTGAATGAGCTTTCTCATCACGAGGCCCGCATATCATTTCATATGTATGAGCCACATCCGGTATCTAATACCGATATGTTTTGATCAGGAATAGTATTAACCTCAATGACAAACATATTTGAAGAAGTAGAGGCATCTGATGCCTTCTTCTGCTTCAAGGACTCCAGATAGATTTTATAGTTTCGCCTCTAGTGGCTAGACTTGCCACAATGAAAGCAAAATCCTTTTGGGGCAGAATCTTTAGTTTTTCCTTGATGGCACTTCCATTTGGTTTCTTGGCCTTTTTCTTCTTTGGACCAGAAGAAGAAGCATCCACCACTAGCACTTGCTTGCTATCCTTCTTGATAGCACCTTTCAATTTGTCTTGGCAGATTGATCATTCGAGAATTGTTGTGGATATTTGGTTTATCCGATAGTTTATCACAAACCGTGAATAACCATCGACAATCCAACTAGAATTAAGTCTCTACTTAACTCATAATCCATTACAAATCCTAAGGCGGCCAATCTCTCAATATAGCCATTCATCCTCGGGGTATCTTGCCGTGAGATATCCACAGAGCCATCTTTAATGGTGAAGAGAAGCCTTGAGGTCTCGAACCTTTCGAATCGAACTTACTCATCAAACAGCTCCTAAGATGAAATACTATAGAGTGAGCATCCATGGACTCGTCTTTGCTCCTGCGCTCTAGTGACATCGAGGCAAGCATAAAGCAAGTATCCATATCACTGTCCTTTAGATGCTTACAATATGCTTTCTGATCCTCATCAGAAGCATCGACAGCAGGTGCATCTGGAAGTGAAACATCTAGGATGTATCCCAGTTCCTCAGATCTAAGAACAATTCTCAGATTCCTTAGCCAATCAAGAAAATTCAGTCCAGAATAGAGAGCGAAAATTCACACTGAAAGACTTCTTCAATCAACCTAGCGCGATAGAGAGAAGGAATGATAGGATAGAAACGCCTGCATGATCATAAGGACTTGCATGATATGCATATGGCTCCCACTAGTTTCCTAGAATCCATAACCCTCTTTACGAATCCAGAGAAACAAAGTGACATAATGTCCTAGTGGGTCGATATCCGACATTGCTAAGAGTGACCTTGGGTTTACCCAACAAGCCACAACTTAGGTCAATCGGTAGGTATCGGTCATACCAATTGTATCATCGATAACCGACATTAAGAATGACCTTGAGGTTAGCTCAACAAGCCACCTTATGTCTCGGGAGGTATCAGATATACCAATTACATCTTAGACACAACTATCGATCAGTGCTATCAACTTGTTGATGTATTCACTTACATTGGGTATCAACTCTTTGATGCGCATACATCTGATGTATGCTACCCAATTTCACCTCTGTCCACGTTGACCTTGAGGTTAGCTCAACAAATCAACGCTTCTAGGAAAACCGACCCATTAATCCGAAAATCTCATTTTCATGGTTCGAACATATCCGTATAGAGTGAGCTTGAGGTTAGCTCAACAACCCAACCCTATAAAAACTCTGGTTCTTACCATATTAATGGAAGGCGTTAGTTTTCATATATCGAGGAGGGATTTCGGGTCTCATCTACTTCTTCTCCAAGCCGTAGGATTATAGTCACCATGACTATATGATATGATTTAGGGCATTTCATCAATCACATTGAATCTATACCTAAAATCATCCATCATCCCACCTATGCATGCCACAAGTCGACTTTCATCAAATGCAAGTGGACTTATGCTTCTGCCACACAAGTCGACTTGTATGACACAAGTGGACTTATGTCATCTGCCACACACAAAGTCGACTTGTATGACACAAGTGGACTTATGTCATCTGCCCATGAACAAGTGGACTTACAAGGTACTACAAGTCGACTTATGCTGAGATCTTGAACAAGTCGACTTATTCTTCAAACAAGTCGACTTATCCAGAAAACAAGTCGACTTATCCAGAAAACAAGTCGACTTATTAAGCGAACAAGTCGACTTATGTCCCATATAAATCGACTTATCGAGGAGATTGCTATTATATCTAATCGCTAATTCCTCAATCCATGCAATTCCAATTCACAATACCATTATACCTTGGGTAATATCTGTAAGTTGATGTATCAATGAACAATTCATTGATTCATGAATGCCTTAAATAGTCAAACTATATGAAAAGCTTGAAATGAGTCAAAACTCATTAATTTCTAAATAATTTAGGAACACCCAAATCATCATCCTAAGCATCTCTAGCTAGCACATACATTATCAAATTTACTTCAGCACATGCCATAAAAAATATGACGGTCAAAACAAACAAGATAATGCAAGATACTACCGAGACGCTAATGTGATCAATTTGGCATTCAAAAATTCTTGGAAAAGCAAATTCAAGAAATTCAGTTTGGCAATCATATTACATCAAGATAACACATTTTTAATCACATTAAAAATCGTTCAAGGCATTGGAACTGAAAAAGCACACTCAATCAAGCCAAGAAAAACAGTCCCAACAATTTTCACAAAACTGTCAAGTTCTGTACATTGCTCGAAATGATCAATGAAACAATTTCAATAAATTCTGAGAAAATTTCATAGGTTAGTACATGTTCAGAACATTCTACATGAAGTTGTTAAGGATTTTATGCCATCAAAAACTCAGTCAACCTAAATAACAAAACCGATTCAAAATCTGTGTTCATCAGCACAGTAATTCCCAACAGCATAGAATAAATTCGTGAATAAATATCCAATCACCTTGAAATCCAATTTCCATGCTCACAGACATTCACCAACATCTTAGAGACATGTAGGTGAAGGAAAATCCGAAAAACCATTTTTCTAGAATTTATTCTCGATTTTATACTCATGCCTGTTCCAGAATTGTTTCACAAAACAGCATCTGTAACCTTAGGGAATTAATTAGCAAAACTATATCAAATCAAATCGATAAATTCTCAAATTTCATAGACATATTCTCTAACATGTTATGAACAATTCTGGGCAGAAAATTTTCGAAAAACATATCACAATATAAATTCGAAATCTGAACAGATAGCATGCATCAACAGCAAATTCCATTAGGGTTTCTGATCTAAGCTTAGGTTTTAGCTTCATACGGGATACAGACTCTACGATACCACTGTAGGAAAATCCGGGAGGTACATCACATGTACCGGCAGCGGAAAACAAAAATTTTTGTTCCCGGGACTTTCCCGAATCCCAGGATCCCGGTATCGGTATGAAGACATCAACCTAAATAGCCAAAAGAGACTATCTGTAACATCCCGTTACTGTCAGCAAGGGTATTTTGGTAATATAGAGACTGACTGAACTGACTGGAATATGATTGAGTGAGTAATTGGGTTCAAATGATTGATTTAGAATAATTTAAGTGTAACTGGTATTTTATAGTGGCTTATAGGAGATTTCCGAAATTAGGAGATAATGCGGAATCGAAAATATTGGAGACCGATGATTGATCAGTATAATCTTGAAAGAACTGTCCGATGGCAATGGAAAAGTTAGAGTGGACTGATAGGAAATACATATGCTGAGCCATTGAAATTTAGAGACTGAAATTTGGACCGAGCTGGAGACCTTTGTCTATAAATAGCTAGGTTTGAAAGAAATTTGGGAAATTTTGGCTAAGGCATTTACGAGTTCTCTTCTTCCCTCTTCGGTGTCTTGCGATTCCTCCCATCGGTGAGAGATCCTTCGATTTCTTCTCATGGTTTCTTCCTAGTATGCTAGGCTAACTTGTTCTTGTTATTGATGAAGGATTGAGAGGTCAGAAGTGGAGAAATCGTTGATTGCAAGGATTTTAGGGTTTACGGTGGAATCGTAGATTTGAGCTTGATTGGTAAGTGTTTTTGTGTTTAATGTTGTTATTAATGGTTTCTATAGCATCTATGGCTTTTATTGTGGTTGATTGAGTAGTTGAGGTGTTATCTTGGGCGTTTTAGTGAGAGAAATGGTGAAATCGATCGGAGAAGACGACTGGTCTTCGTGACGTCGCGACGAGCATCGGCGTTAGGGCTTCGTCATGACGAATAAAATTGAATTGAGTTAAATGTATTGGTCGCGACGTAGGCAGCAAGACGTCGCGGCGAGCCGCAAGGGAGACTCACGCCGCGGCGAGCGTGTTTCACGCCGCGGCGAGCGTGCCTCTTTCATCGCGAATAATGCTTGCGAGGTCGCGGCGAGGAACCTGCTTTTATTGGATTGGATTGTACTTAATTGGACATAATTTCATAGAGACATATGCATCACTATACTTTTTTAATTGAAGCGATTAGTAATGGGTATCTTGTCTTTGTTATAGAGGCACCGATTGGATCGTCGTTCCACGGACATTCTTTGGGACTTCGAGCAATAGCTCTAAGTAACAGTGAGTAACCTAGTTGGTTTCTCAAATTCTTGAGTGTCTAAATGTTCACTTTGTGAATTACTTGACAATGTGAATTACATGACTCTTGAGTTGTATGTGATCGAATTACCTTTGTATGACCATTGAAATGTATAAAGGTGAATCAGATTAGATCTTGAAATGTGTATGGTGAATTGCATGCTCTTATTGTATAGAATCAATAATGTGAATTTCAATGTATGACCGCATGACTCTTTGGAAAGGGTGCGATTGAATTTTATGTGTTTACCGTATTGGATTGGATTCTTGAATTATCGATTCTTTACACCGGGCTTTATAGCCATACATCGTGACTTCTTGAATCACCAATCTTGAATTCTTGAACATTGCACCGCATGCATAAATGCATGATCGATAATGGGCGTGCCCCAGTTGCTAATTTCACCGAAAAGAGCCTAGAGCTCGAATCTTTATCTTGTCCGGCTTAGCCCGAGGGAGAAATCCACGCGTGTCCCCATCAAGTTCTTGGTGAGCACTTGGGCACAACATCAATAACCGGAAAGAGTCTCATATGCATCATATACATGATCGATGAATCGCCAAATTGTGTGACGATTCTTGAATATGCGATGCCATGATTTCTCAGTAAATTGTGATGTAATCTGTACCTTTATTATGTGAACTGTTCTACGCTCTCAGATTATTGCTAATGATCACAGATCTTGTAACAAACTATTATAGACTATTGTATCTTGTTATATAATCTCGTTAATTGTTATTATCGGTCGTCTTTGTCGCAATTTGCGTAATGCATGATTTAGTGAACCATCGATGATGGTTTCTCACCGAGTTCATAAACTCACCCAACATTGCAATTATTTTTCAGAATCGAAGAGTACCCGATTAGCAAAAGCGGGAGTATGGCGCAGATTCAGTGAAGGTCGAAGTCGGGATCGGTTCGTATACGCATTGCACGTCTTTACTTTTGTACTAAAGTGTTTATTATATATTTGTAAAATTGACCTAAGTGGCTTTTGAAAATGAGTGTATCCTATTGACGGGATTGAATGAGTACCCAAAATTGAGTATAAATTTGGCGCATTTGTTATAGAAAGAAATGTCTGATTTTACGGCGAGTGTTCTAGTAGGCCACCACTTGCGGGTCACGGGCTCGGATATCACCATGGATATCGGGTTCGGGTCTCGTCGGGAGTGGGGTGCTACATTTGTGGTATCAGAGCCAGGTTGTACAATCTTACATGGGCGTTCTGAGAAAAATGTGTCAAGTGCATGCATCTAAGTCGCGTCATAGCGAGCGGTGACAAGCGATCCTAGTCTAGCATATGAGTCACATGCATGAGCATGTATCGATCGTTAAGCGATTAGAGATAGTGAGGAAAATGATAATGTGTGAGAATGTGATAAAAGGAAGTTGTGTACATCATGAAACCGAAAAGAGTATATGGTTTGATTTGATAAGTGAAGATTTGTGTCTTGGTATCGGTGGTTTATAGTATGAAATGCACTATGAGAGTTCTGCTGAGTATACTTTTGGAATGTGAAATAGAAATAAAGTGATAGTTATGGATTGAGAGAGGAAAATGAGAATAGAAATATGATGAAAATGAAAAGAGTTCAAGTGAATATTATGGATGAAAATAAAGTGTTCTATGTTATAGAAGTTGCAATTGGGATTGATTACCGTGTGATGAGAGTTATAAATCATGATTTATGGTGAGAATCAATTATCTTAGTAAGAAATCAAGAATGACTGTATCTGATGATGATATTGAGTTGAGTGTGAAAAGTTCGTGAGTATGAGACAATTATGAAAAGATTAAAGTGTAAAATCTTGATAATAGCGGTGAAAGAGTGAATAGGATTCAAATTGATTTGTTCAAAGTGAATACACACCTAATCATGGAGCCCGTGACAAGTGGAAATATGGAGCGTAAGTGTCTTATTTGTGAAATGGCATGAGAATAAATTAATGAGTTAGTGGATAATTGCCAGTTCGATTCTTATAGAATGAAAGTGTTTATAGTGATCAATTGGAAATGAATAGAGATTGTATTCGATCCTCTCGCACGAGGTCGGGTGCAAAAAGGAAAGTTGTTGAGCTCAGATTTGATTTCCCTTTGGAAGTGTATATTTGATAGTGGGATCACCCTTATGGGTGAAATGATTGGGCATAAGTGAATAATATGCGTGAATATGTTATAGGAGGAAATTAGGTGGCCTATTAAATAAGCCCCGATTATTATTCCTGTGGCCCCAAGCTCGAGATGAGTTAGGGCAAGGCACGAGAATGTTTGTAGTGATCAATTGAGAAAGAAGTGAGACTATTAATGATCGAGAGCTGGTACCAAAAGAAAAGGTTATCGAAATTAAATGAGATTAAAGTGTCCTTAGTAGTATAGGCTACTAATGGGTAAACCCGATGTAAGTGTATATTCAGATATGATGTGATGATTATAGCGATGCGTTCAAGATATTAAAGTAAATGACATTATTTAAATGCTCTGTAGAGCCTCATCATAAGGAATGTTATAATCTTGTAAGGCATGGCATGAACCGCCCCTATTGGAATAAGAGTGATTGATCGATAGTGAGGAGAGATAGTTGATTGACAAGATTTTATGAATAGTGTTAATGAGTGATAAGGTTTGATCCGATAATTTGACTTGAGAGTGACCATTGAAGAGATACACTTTGAAATGAAGTGAAAGTTAATTTTTGGAGTCCTCATCCTAGCGAAGACTCAGTGTAAGAGATACCATATATTCTTGAAAATGTGTACATTATGTTGATGAGATGACTCGATTGTGTAAGAGAATTCTTGAATATCAAGGGAATGTTAGCTGCAGATGTGAAAAGAAAATAGAGTTGTATATGTTTGTGTTGTGTTTCGAAAGTATAAAAGTGAGTGATATAAATGTGAAGTGAATAAGTTAAATGTGATAAGTGTTAGTGATTGCACCAAGTGTGTTGTATATATAAATGTGAATACTTGTGATTGAGAATCGGTGTATACAATTGTGAGTAAGTGCTCGATTGTGACAAGCGAGTAAAGTGATATATAAATATATGTGTTAGTGATTGTGCAAGTGTGAGTGAGTATAGCGGTGAGATAAATGTCTTTGAGGCTGTGAATAATGTTCTGAATATGATAAGTGTAGTGAAATGAGATACATGTGATTGATTGTGCAAATGTGAACATTTGTGATGTGATTGAGTGTATAAAATTATAAGTAGCATTCCAACCGTGATAAGCGAGTGAAGTGCTAGATATATGTCGATAAGTGCTAGTGGTACGTGTAAATGTGAGTAAATGCTTAGTACAATAATAAGCGGTAATTAAACTGTTGTGGTGGAGCTTAGTGATCGAGCTTTGAGCTCGATATCGGTGAAACGGCCTAAGGCCATAGCGCGATAGTGCATACCAGAGGGCTCTCTTACTTGCCAAGAATGCGATTAGTGTAAAGGGAATAGTGCATACCGGAGGGCTCTCCTATCCCTTATGTGAGTGGGCAATAGTGCATGCCCGAGGCTCTCCCTTCTTAGAAAATGTGATCGGTGTGAAAAGTGCCCTAATCGGGACGGTGGAAATGCTCATCTAGCAAGATCATAAATGGAATTTGTTTACATTAAGCATCGGATTGTGTTGTGGTGATACATTGTGATAGTGTGAAAGCGTCGCCTCATATGTGTAAAGTGGCAATGCATGAGAGGAAGTGAATTGTGAAAATTGCTCGATGATATGGTTAAATTGTGATTATAATGAAGCGTGAAATTATCGATAGTGTTACGATTGTGTATTGTAGGTGTGTTGTGAAAATTGAGAATCAATGCAATTAAGTGACAAAATGTGCAAATAGATCGGTAAAATGTTTTATGGATTTGGAATAATAAGCGGTGTTAAGATCGATAGATGTGTTTACGCAGTGCAAGAATGTGAGGTCGTGCGATTAATTATAAAGATGTGAGTGAGAATCGAGAATAGAAGGAGCGGGTTAATTCCTTATCTGAGATCTATTGTATATGAAATTTCGAGGACGAAATTTTAAGTAGGAGGGTGAATTGTAACATCCTTCTATCACGACAAGGGTATTTTGGTAATATAGACCGATCGAATCGACCGAATATGATTGAGTGAGTAATTGGGTTCAAATGATTGATTTAGAATAATTTAAGTTATAACGGTATTTTATAGTGGCTTATAGGAGATTTCGGAAATTCGGAGATAATGCGGGACCGAAAATATTGGAGAGATCGATGATTATTCAGATAATCTTGAAAGAACCGTCCAGATGGCAATGGAAAAGTTAGAGTGGACTGATAGGAAATACATATGTTGAGCCATTGAAATTTAGAGACTGAAATTTGGACCGAAATGGAGACCTTTGTCATAAATAGCTAGGTTTGAAAGAAATTTGGGAAATTTTGGCTAAGGCATTTACGAGTTCTCTTCTTCCCTCTTCGGTGTCTTGCGATTCCTCCCATCGGTGAGAGATCCTTCGATTTCTTCTCATGGTTTCTTCTAGTATGCTAGGCTAACTTGTTCTTGTTATTGATGAAGGATTGAGAGGTCAGTAAGTGGAGAAATCGTTGATTGCAAGGATTTTAGGGTTCTGGTGGAATCGTAGATTTGAGCTTGATTGGTAAGTGTTTTGTGTTTAATGTTGTTATTAATGGTTTCTATAGCATCTATGGCTTTTATTGTGGTTGATTGAGTAGTTGAGGTGTTCTTGGGCGTTTTAGTGAGAGAAATGGTCGGAATCGATCGGAGAAAGACGACTGGTCTTCGTGACGTCGCGACGAGCATCGAAGCGTTAGGGCTTCGTCGCGACGAATAAAATTGAATTGAGTTAAATGTATTGGTCGCGACGTAGGCAGCAAGACGTCGCGGCGAGCCGCAAGGGAGACGCACGCCGCGGCGAGCGTGTTTCACGCCGCGGCGAGCGTGCCTCTTTCGTCGCAGCGAATGCCGCGAGGTCGCGGCGAGGAACTGTTTTATTGGATTGGATTGTACTTAATTGGACATAATTTCATAGAGACATATGCATCACTGTACTGTTTAATTGAGCGATTAGTAATGGACTGTACTGTACTGTTATAGAGGCACCGTTGGATCGTCGTTCCACGGACATTGCTGGGACTTCCAGGCAATAGCTCGGAAGTAACAGGTGAGTAACCTAGTTGGTTTCTCAAATTCTTGAGTGTCTAAATGTTCACTGTGAATTACTTGACAATGTGAATTACATGACTACTGAGTTGTATGTGATCGAATTGCACTGTATGACCACTGAAATGTATAAAGGTGAATCAGATTAGATCTTGAAATGTGTATGACCAATTGCATGCTCTTCTTGTATAGAATCAATAATGTGAATTTCAATGTATGACTGCATGACTACTGGAAAGGGGTACGATTGAATTGTATGTGTTTACCGTATTGGATTGGATTCTTGAATATCGATTCTTGTTACCTTTGGGCTTTATAGCCATACACTGTGACTTACTGAATCACTGAATACTGAATTATTGAACATTGCACTGCATGCATAAATGCATGATCAGATAATGGACGTGCCCCAAGTTGCTAATTTCACTGAAAAGAGCCTAGAGCTCGAATCTTTGTCTTGTCCGGCTTAGCCCGAGGGAGAAAATCGACGCAGCAGCGTCCCCATCATTTCTTGATGAGCACTTGGGCACAACATCAATAACCGGAAAGAGTCTCATATGCATCATATACATGATCGATCGAATCGCCAAATGTGTGACGATTCTTCGAATGCGATGCCATGATTTATCAGAATTGTGATGTAATCTCGTATAATCGTTATGTGAACTGCTCGACGCTTCAGATATTGCTAATGATAATCTGATATCTTGTAGCAAACTATTATAGACTATTGTATCTTGTTATATATCTACCGTTAATTGTTATTATTGTCGTCTTTGATGCAATTTGCGTGAATGCATGATTTGAGTGAACCATCGATGATGGTTTCTCACCGAGTTCGCAAACTCACCCAACATTGCAATTATTTTTCAGAATCGAAGAGTACCCCGTTAGCAAAACGGAGTATGGCGCAGGATTCAAGTGAAGGTCGAAGTCGGGATCGGTTAGGTATCCGCATTGCACGCCTTTACTTTTGTACTAAAGTGTTTATTATATATTTGTAAAATTGACCTAAGTGGCTTTTGAAAATGAGTGTATCCTATTGGACGGGATTGAATGAGTACCCAAAATTGAGTATAGAATTTCGCGCATTTGTTATAGAAAGCAATGTACCGATTTTCTGAGCGAGTGTTCTAGTAGGCCACCCTCGCGGGTCACGGGCTCGGATATCACCATGGATATCGGGTTCGGGTCTCGTCGGGAGTGGGGTGCTACACTATCTCTAAAGGTGATCCACGCAGAGATCAGAAAATCTAACCGGATCAAACCCCTTTGACCCGGGAATAGCTAAAACAGATTAAAGCCTGCTAGAGCCTACCTACTCCGGAGAGCTTGAAAACGTTGAAGGAGGATGAAATCCTTGGAGGAGAAGATGAAGAATCAATGGAGAAGATGAAGAAATAGGTTTTTCACAAAAACCTTTTCTCTTTCTCTCATCCACGATGATGCTCTTCACCAAAAGCCAAAGAAAACTCTTTTTCTTTCTAGCTTATTCCATAAGCTACGATCATCTCTTTTCCATCTTCCATTTTTGTCTTTTTTCATTAATTACAAGTGATGACTAAGCTTCATTATGGAAGCTTCCATGCTTCCTCTCCTCCATGCACGTGCTCTACATATATATATATAATAATTAATTAATTAATTACTTAATTAATTAATTAGAATATATTTGCTAAGGTCCAGTCCAACTGGGTTGGTCTCTACACGGCCTCTCGGGCTCGGTCTTTGAAACGACTCGAAACCTTTCTTAGCAATATTGATGTCGCGATCTCATCGGGACATATCCTAATCCCATTGGGATCCATTTAATCCTAATGCTCTCCATAATTGGAATTACATCCAATTACTATTTTACGCTTTCTGAATCACTCTTATCGTGTGACCCTTTAGGCTCCGGTTATGTTGGCCACTTAGATTAACAATTAATCTGAGCAAGTCATGAGCGGTATCTAGCAACACATCATGACCCCCAATTGACCGGAAAGTAATCGGTTTGATGTATTCATCACGAACCGATCACGAACCCTTCCATGTACAATTACTGTGCAATTCGTCCTTTCACCATCCTATACCCCACTTGGTTATGAATATGGTTAAAGTGTCAACTCTCACTAGACCGAGTCTAGCCTAGTGATATCAGTTCTTGTCACGGGACTCATCACTTTATATGTCAATGAAGACACTCTTCATGACATACATGCCGGCCAAATTTTAGTAATGATCCCGACAAGAGGCCGTGGGTATCTCTTACGCTAATCCGTAAGGTGAATCCTTTATTGGCTACTCAATTATCTTCAATACCTCAAGTGTACCCAAGCACCACCCTATGAGTTACCTCCGAAGGCAACAAGGAATGGAGTCAAAGCAGATCAAGATCAAAGATATCCTCGAGTACCTCAAGTCTCAAGGATACTTGCACCATTGCTATGATGAGATTATCAACGACACTTAGATAAGATATCCATGTGATGATCTCATGGCAGTCATCCAATGAACTTACTACCGCTAGTAAGCATCCACATGTCAATTCTAAATATCTCATATTTACGCTTTACGAGATCCACCGCTGATCCAATCAAGGAATATGACATGTGTTAGTCTATCCGGATTAATGATGTCCAGCCTCATTAATCCTATGACTAGGAGAATTTAGATCTTGACATAATTGCACATGATAGGAATCTCGGGAGTATGAACACATCATAATTTCCTTCATGCTATGTCATATATCATGGACTTCATTAATTGATTAAAGATTCAATCAATTCATAAACAATGTTTATGAATATCAAATTAATGAATAATGCCTTTTCTTTATTTATTCATAAAGTCTGCACACGACTTTGAATAAAACGCGCTAAAGGGATTGTCTTTAGGGCACAAATAAACAAGATCGATTTGAACAAGTCGACTTATCCAATGAACAAGTCGACTTATCGGTACCGAACATGTGTAAGTCGACTTACACATGGTACAAGTCGACTTATCACTTACAGTAAATTTAGAGCTAATTGGAATAAAAAGATAGGAGTTATGAGACTAGTTTAATAAGAACTATTTAGTTGGGAAACTAGCTAAGGACTATAGAAATTGGACAAGTGTCCAAGTCTAAGGTCACATTTTTCTTAGCTTTGAATGGTCAAGTACAGTACTCTTGTCTTTATCTTATTCGTAGCTTTCTTCTTCACATTTTTTCATTTACACAAAGTTTTTCTTCAAATCTCCATCAGAGTTAAATCTTGTTTTCTTCTACTTTTTCCTACACCCAACATCGGTTTTCTTTCTTTTGCCTCAAGAAAAATCGAAACTTATTAACCTTTACAATAGTGTATGTGGGTGCATAAGAATTAGGATTTCTGGAGATTTTGAAGATGTTAGAGCTTTAAACAAGTAAGCTTGTTATGATTCTTTATTTCTGTATAAGATGAAGCATGCATCACGTTAGCTCACTGTTAAATGGTTAGGAAATAATGATATACATATTTGTTGAAAAGTGAGTAAGGAAATTTTGGGTATGTCGTATGTGTTGTTCTGTATATTTGATGATCAATATATTATAAGATGTTGTTGAAATGATTTTTGAGTTAGAAGAATCATTGAAAGCGTGTATAGGGAGAGTGCAAAAAATTATGAAAAGTTGATATATGTATACTCTGCTTTTATGACTTTTATGTGAAATTTTGGATGTTTTTATAAATGAACAAAAACAAGTTTAGATTTAAGGGAAAGATGTTAGATGATGTCTAGATATGAGAAAGATAGATTTTAAAGAAATTGAAGAATGAGTAGAAAATGAAAATACAGAAACATGACAGTGAAGGAATGCAAAAAAATGTGAAATATATGTGTGGGTGTGATTTTCCATTTTTGATTGATGACTATAAAAAAATGATTGATTCTGGAACTTGTTGTGAATGTTTAAAGCATAATGGAAGTCAAAAACGAAGGTTAAAATAAGTTAGAAATGGTTTAAGTGAAAGAAAAGAAGAAGAAGAGAAGAAGAGAAAATAACAAAGTTAGTAAGAAGGAGAATCGTGATTGTGTAGAACTTCCCTTTCCAGCACAATTTAAACTTCGAGTGGAAACTTGCAATCATGCTCATGCATGATTGCAGCATTGGCACAAAACTCACGATCGTGACTTCTGTAGTTAGAGAAAATTGAACATCCTTCAATATTGTGGCCATATCTTGCTCTCCCTACCTCCAAATGACATGAGATTTGAACCACTACACTTGAAACACATTGCTCTACCTCTCCACCAAAAATCTTAGCCATATAAAGTCATTTGGGATAGATCGAGAAAAAAATGTAGGATGAGTCTGATTGAGTATTCAAGGGTGTGAGTTTTTCTTACACACCCATGACTCCACTCCCTCACGCCCGTGAGTGTTGATGTTATGATTTTTAATCATCACATCGTGACACTATGCTCTATAATAGTTAACCATGACTTAATTTTAGTTTGTGCACCCGAGAGCATTTTGCAAACTAAACAGTCTTACTTACTTTGACCATAACCTCTTCTCTAGACCTACAAATGACTTTATTATTTAGCCAATATATTCCTAACACATTATTATATCTCTCATTAAAAATGGATAGCATTCTTAATTGATTTGAAAAACATTGATTAAATGAAAGTGAGGGAATCTGTTGGAATAGTATGAACTAGTATGATTTCACTGAACATTCTTAGGTATTTCGCTTATATCTTGATCTCTAGATTTTCAAATGAGATGATTTTTAATTTGGAGTAAACTAGAGATATAGGGATATAGATTTTTTGAAGAAATCTAATTCTAATTCAGTCTTTAAGACTTCAAATTTCTATATGGAATTTGAGTGTGGTGTATTGTTTTAGGATTAGAACAGTCTGAAAATATTTGGAGAATAACTTTCGAAATACTAAACCAAATTGAATGACTTTGGTGTATTAGAAACTTAATACAATGAAGAAAATTTTTCTAGAAGAAAGTGTTGCCAAATTACTTCATTGGAATTGTCTAATTGATCATGGAAAATGGACTTGAAGGTCTGGAAATTTAGAGAAATTTATAAGAAGAAAGGGGAGTTTGGATAATGTGTAATCTTGTAATGTTGGAATAACATTAGGGAATGAATTATTGATATCAAAGTACCAAAGGTATGAGTTTGTTTGGGAATAAAGATATTGACATGAATGAGGTTATGATTCAAAGAAGAGGAGTAAAGTGTATCAAGTTAAAGTGAATGAGAATGTGATAATAAAAGCAAAGAATGCTAACAATGAAATGACGAGTAATTGAGTTATAAAATGAGAATTTATATAAGATGTGAAATTTTATAAAGATACCCGGGATTGTCATTAAGCATGCATTATACTTATTCCATATACACATTTGTGCATAAAGGAATACTTATAATTTGTGCAATTTTTAATGTGTGTGCATCGTGTGTATTGTATAATTTTAATGTGCAGGATAAACGTCCACATTCATACGTTTTCAGAACTTAAAAGTAAATGTTAATCTGGAGCGTACTGTGAGTAGACCTAGATGGTCTTACTTTACTGTTTGTTTTGTTTATATTTTGAATTGAATGATTATGCAATGTGAATGTGTTAGTTCTTGACAATATATGTTTGAGGAGATTGATAAATGTGAGAACTTTGAAGTACTCCTTGTATGTGAATTTGATTGAAATAAGCGTACACAACTTGCTTGTTAAATGTCGGACCACAGTCCAATGATAAATCTGTTCTGAATGTGCATTTGCATATGAACGAAAAGTGATTCTCAACTTTAATGTTGAATGTCAAACTAAAGTCCGATGATATGCGCATATGATTGAATGAGAATATACAAATGTGATTGATGCATTTCATTACATGAATGCATAATAGATAAAGGCAACTGTAATTGGAGTAGCCATCGAAAAAGAGCTTAAGCTCATAATGTGAAAAAGAGCCTAGAGCTTATATAGTGATTAAGAGCCAAAGGCTTACTATGTAAAATGAGCCTGGTATCTCCAACAGATACGGGATAGCTATTAATGAACCTAGTATTCACAATGGATATAGGACAGTTATAGGCACTTGGTCACAACAACATAATAACTGAAAGTGAGTCTCATGAGCACTGCATATGTGTATGATATGTGTATTTTAAATCGTTTGAATGATTTTGAATGTGAATTTTATGTATTATGTGATTGAGTGAGCCATCGAGGATGATCACTCACTGAGTTCGCAAAACTTACCAAAAATTTGCAATATTTTTCAGGCTCAAAAGAGTTACCATGTTGGGCCAATAGGAATATAGCCACTGCATTCAAGTAAGAGGTAGGAGTCGGGATCAATTTGCATCGACGTTTGCTTTCTTATTTTCGTATCAAATGATGTTTTCTACAATTTTTATACAATGTGTATTTGAATATTTAGATATGTAATAACTTTCAAATTTTGGAATGTTCTGTAAATAATTATTGTGATTTCGAGTTTTATGAAATAGAAGGATAGGCCCGATTTGATTTCTGGTTTCTGCATACATGTTTGATAAATGTGAAAAATTTATACTAAGTTTTCGAGAGTCTAACCGTTCTAGCATGCCATCCTTTTGGGATTCGCACTCGAACATCACTCAAGATGACTGGTATGTGTCTTGCGAGAGTCGGGTGCTACAAAATACCAATTTCACAACATAAATCACAAGTTGTTTCGGTGATAATGAATAATTGAAAGAGTTTGGTAAAGGTGTTTTTGGTGTGGATGAAGAAGAGTTATAGTAAATTTTTAGACCAAAACAAAAGAGTTGCATTTCTTTCCTTAGTAAAAACGTGGCTATGTGTTTAGCTATTTCACTGCCACATGTCACTTATGCATGTAGGCTATGTTTCAACATACAATGCTACCACGTGTTACTCTTCCATTTGTCACTTATTTTATATTTTCCTAGTCCAAAATACCCCAAATTTTCTAAAATTCACTAAAAATTTTGAAATAATCATAATACTCTCCAAATAAATTTTCAACACAAATAATCCACAATTCACATTTTAATTGCATTTATAAATCAATTATACTCAAAAAAATGTCAATGAATGCATATACAATTATTTTAATGACCCAAAAATAAATATTCACATGTTATGCGATATGATGCATGAAATGCACTTCTAATTTTTCAGTATAAATTATTCCAGGGTCTTAGCCCCTAATATGGGATATTGGGACGTTACAATTCTCCCCTCTTTAAGAAATTCAGTCCTCGAAATTCATACCTAATTGATGAAACAAGCAAGGGTATAGGTTTTTCATATGCTCCTATGTTTTTCAAGTTGCTTCCTCACTCGAGTGATTTCTCCAGAGGACTTTCACTATAGGAATTTCTTGATTCCTCAATTGTTTTGTCCGTTATGTCACTATCTGAAACGGCTCTTCAACATAACTCAGATTACTAGCAACTTCAATTTCTTAAGCTCGTAATACATGTGTTGTATCTGATCTGTATTTTCATAGCATACTTATATGAAATACGTCATGTATCTGAGACATCTCAGTAGGTAAGGCTAATCGACATGCCAATATATCTAGGGCTCAACTTACCCTTTTTGCTAAATCTCAATACTCCTCACCAAGGTGACACTCTCGTAAATATTTTGTTCCCTACATTGTATTCCATATCTCTTCGATGCTGATCCACATAGCTCTTTTTTCTATCTTGAGCCGCTTTTATACGACTTCGGATCAACTTCACCTTATCCACAGTATCTTGTATCAACTCAAGGCCTTATATCATTCTTAAACCTTCATCATCCCAATATAGAGGCAATTGACATACTCTACCGTACAATGCCTCATAAGGTGCCATTCCAATACTACTGTGGTAGTGGTTATTATAAGCAAATTCAATCAATGCAATATCTTGCTCTATAAAGCCCCAAATGAGATGGTTCATGTTTCAAAATGAACTAGAGACATAAAGCTACAATTGTTCTGAAGAAGCCAATTTGTGATTTTGGTGTTTGATTGGTGGGGACACGCCACCCTTATGAGATGATGGCTAATGAGGGTTCATTGAAATAACCCTATAGGATAATATGCTCACGTTTGATGACTTTGAATATTGGGCTCTGAAAACGGGGTACCAACAGTTGTGGTATCAGAGCGGCAAGGTTTAGGTCCAGGTTTGAGACTAGGTTTAGGGATGTCCTAGGCATTAAGGTGGGTAGTTTTCAATTACAATATGAAAATGCATTATTTTAAATGAACAGCGTGCATTGTTTTGTATTGTTTTTCATGATTTGAAATTGTTTTTCATGAAGCATGAACTAAATATTTTAAAATGTTTTAAAATTGAAGGAGTGATTATGTCGCCTCGAAAGAGAACTCGAGGAGCTATGACTCGATCTCGCTCTCGCCAAGGGAGCACGGATGAATTCTATGTCCCATAAGATGCTGGGACACATTCTACTCCTGATTTCGAGACATGTAGTGTGCAACATGAAGTGTCACTACCTCCTCCTACTATGCCTACCATGGATCCACAATTTTTTCAAGCATTTGCCCAGGTTTTCACTTATGTCATGGGTCAAGGGTCATAAGTGTCGATACAAGCTCTGATGGAGAGGACTGGGCAGTATGATAAGCTCTGCAAGTATAGAGTTGTGGATTTTAACGGGACTACCAACCTAGAAAAGGCTGAAACATGATTGAAGAGGATCGATAGATTCATGATTCAAATGAAGTGTTCTGACGAAGAGAAGTTAAACTATGCAATCAATTTACTACAGAGGGATGCACTCCATTGGTGGGAGTTAGTGCCCCACAATTAGGACATACCACCGATGTTGATATGGAGGGAATTTTTGGAAGCTTTTAAGAGGAAGTACTTCTCGAGGTTTATGTTTAGGAAAAGGCCAGGGAGTTTTTGAATCTCACACAGAGGGACGTGAGTGTGAATGAGTATGAGCTGAAGTTTACCTAGCTGTCATGATATGTGGCCAACATTATAGCAAATGAAGAGGACAAATGCCACAAGTTTAAGAAAGGAATTCATTTCGGGATTAAGGAGAAAGTCCTGATCCATAATTTCAGTGACTACCAGCGATTGGTATATGCTGCACTCCAGGTAAAGAAACTGGAAAATATAAAATATGAAGTGAATAAGAAGAGGAAGAACAGGGAGTAGTCTTCCAAGAAGGGGATGAGTGCATCTACCAAAAACAAACAAGCCAAGGCAGCTTCGGTACAAGCCTCAACTGTAGGAGGCAATAGAAGGGTGGAGAGGAGTAGTCACATGAACCCCCAATGTGAGCATTGTGGGAAATTTCACAGAGGAGAGTGCTTCAAGTTACTTAGAGCATGCTTCCAATGCGGAGAGAAGGGACACATGATCAGGGACTGTCCCTAAGTAATCCCAAGGAGAGTAGAAATTGTGAGAACTAGGCCAGTCTTTGAGGTAAGCAGTTCTGGAGCTACAAGGAAGGCTAAGGGGTCAGGCTCATGCAGGCTTAGGTTCAGGCAAGGGTGTTCATCATGACCAGAGAAAAAGCTGTAGCCGCACCTAAAGTTGTCACAGGTATGGCTCAGTTACTTAATTCTGAAGTATATGTCTTGATTGACTCTGACTTCATGCATTCATTTGTTTTTGCTAGCATAACATTGCATGGTGTTAAATTCGTGTCATTGGATAGTCCGTTGATTGTTATCACTCCCTTAGGGACGAAGGTGATCATAAGCTAAGTATATAGAGATTGTGAATTAGTGATTGAAAGTGCTCGACTTGTAGTAGACTTACTACCTCTAGAGTTGAAGGGTCTAGATGTCATACTGGGTATGGATGCCATGGAGAAATATTGTGCAAAGTTAGATTGTAGCCTCAAAAAGGTAAAGTTTGACTTTGGCAATAGAGAGAAGGTGACTTTTAGAGGAGATAGAAGAATACCATCACCTAGAATGATTTCAGCTTTGTTAGCTGACCGGATGATGAGAAAAGGGTGTGAAGCTTTCTTGGCACACATTGTGGACACCGATAGGAATGAAGGGAAGTTATAGGATTTTCTGATTATAAGGAAGTTTCCAGACGTGTTTCCAGAAGACTTACTAGGTTTTCCACCAGCGAGGAAAATCGAGTTTGTCATCGACTTGCTTCCCAGAATCGTACCCATTTCTATACCACCATATAGAATGGCTCCAGCTGAACTGAAATAGCTTAAAGAATAGTTGGAAGAATTGTTAGAGAAGGGGTACATAAGGCCAAGTTCATCACCATGGGGAGTGCCGATTCTGTTTGTTAAAAAGAAGGATGGGACATGGCATATGTATACTGATTATTAAAGACTCAACAAGGTGACTGTTAAGAATAAATACCCTCTGCCACAGATTGATGATCTGTTTGACCTACTGTAGGGAGTGAGAGTCTTTTCCAAAATTGATCTCAGGTCAGGCTATCATCAGCTCAGGATCAGGGAATCTGATGTAAGAAAGATGGCCTTTAGGACCCATTATGGGCATTATGAGTTCTTAATCATGCTATTCGGACTGACCAATGCTCCGGTTGCATTCATGGATCTTATAAATAAAGTCTTCAAGGAGTATTTGGATCAGTTTGTCATACTATATATCAATGACATTCTGGTTTATTCCAAGAGTGAAGAGGAACATGAGGAACATCTCAGGATAGTGTTGCAAACACTGAGGGAGAAGAAACTTTACGCCAAATTCAACAAATCTAAATTTTGTCTTCACGAGGTGATATTCCTTGGACATGTGATATCGAAAGATAGGGTACATATTGAACCAAGAAAAGTGGAAGCAGTAGTAAAGTGGCATGCACCAACGACAGTAGCAGAATTGAGAAGTTTTTTATGTTTGGCAGGATATTATAGGAGATTTGTTAAAGTATTATCTATGATAGCAATTCCGATGACCAAGTTACTAAGGAAGAATCAAAAGTTTATCTGGAGTAATGAATGTTAGAAGAGCTTTGACGAGCTTAAGCACCGATTGATAAGTGCACCAATCTTGACTTTGCCTATAGGGGATGAGGGTTATACAGGATATAGTGATGCTTCAAGAAAGGGTTTAGATTGTGTATTTATGCAAGGAGACAAAGTAATAGCATATGCCTAGCGGCAGCTAAAACCTTATGAACTGAATTACCCGACCCATGATTTGGAGTTAGCAGCAATAGTTTTTGCCCTGAAGATTTGGAGACATTATTTGTATGGAGTTCAGACAAGGATTTTTACAGATCATAAAAGTCTCAAGTATTTGTTAAGCCAAAAGGAACCGAATTTGAGATATAGAAGATGGTTAGAGCTAATTAAGGATTATTATTTGTTGATTGAGTACCATTTAAGAAGGGCAAATGTAGTAGCAGATGCTTTGAGTAGGAAATACCCAATAGCCCACGTTCAAATGGTTTATTTGTCATTATTGGAAGAGATGGATAAGCTGAAAATAAGTTTGACACAGGAGGAACCTGATTGTATCATTGCTAATTTCAGAGTGAGACTAATACTCAGGGAGAAGGTTAAGGAGTTACAAGCACAAGATCCAAAATTGAGCAAGCTCCGAGAAGAAATTCAAAATGGTAAGGAATCCGAAGTGGTAGTGAGGGATGATGGACTTATGGTTGTAGGAAACAAACTTTGAATTCTTAATGTCAAGGAAGTAAAGGATGAAATACTTGACGAGGACACAATGTCCCTTATGCCATGCACCCCGGTAGCACCAGGATATACAGAGACTTGAAAGAGCATTTCTGGCGGAAAGGCATAAAGAGGGATGTAGTAGAATATGCAAGTAAGTGTCTAGTGTGTCAGCAAATCAAGGCTGAACACCAGGCACCTTCAGCCAAGTTAAGACCATTGTCCATTCTTGAGTGGAAGTGGCAAAGGGTGACTATAGATATTTTGATGGGTTTGCCCAAGACTAATAGGAAGCATGATGCTATATAGGTTATTGTTGATCGTTTGATGAAGTTAGCCCATTTTCTAGCGATTAAATAGACTGATTCTATGCATGTGCTACCAAAGAAGTATATTGATGAAATAATGAGATTGCTTAGGATTCTTGACTCTATAGTTTCTGACAGAGATCCTCGATTTAATTCGAGATTCTAGGGAAGGTTACAATAGGCTTTGGAAACTAAATTGAATTTTAGCACTACTTTCTATCCTCAAACAGATGGTCAATCTGAGATGACCATTTAAACCCTTGAGGGAATGCTCAGGGCATGTGTAATGAATTTTAAGGGAGTTTGGGATGAGAATTTGCCATTGGTTTTTTTTTTTACAATAATTCGTACCACTTAAGCATTCAGATGGCTCCATATGAAGCATTATATATAAGGAGATGTAGAACTCCTATATGTTGGGATGAAGAAGGAGAAAGGAAATTAATCGGACCAGAGTTACTCCAGATGATAGTTGACAAGGTCAATCTAGTTAATCAACGGCTTAAATCAACACAGGATATAATGAAAAATCACAATAATGCACACCGGAAGGAAATGGAGTATGAAGTTTGTAAAAAGTTCTTAAGACATCTTCTTAGAAAGAAGTCATAAGACTTGGCAAGAAAGCCAAGTTAAGTCCAAGATATGTGGGTCCCCCATAATTGTCACAAATACATGCCATCTTTCAAGTGTCCATGTTGAGGAGATGTAGATCGGATCTCTCCCACATCATTCAGACCACTGAGGTTCAGTTAAGAGAAAGTCCTAAGGAGACTCTAGTGGAGATTTTGGACAGCAAGGAGAAAGTCCTAAGAAACAAGACAGATCAGCTAGTCAAAGTTCTGTGGAGGAACAAGGAGAATTATCCATACCTCTTCGATAATTCAGGTAAAAATTCGAGGACGAAATTCTTTTAAGAGGGGAAGACATGTTAGTCTCAAAAAAAAAATTAATTAAGCATGATTCAAATTAGAATGAGGTCTTTATGGATTTATTTTATGGAGTTAATTATTATGTTAATGTTGGTAAGATTTTTTGACATAGGTTAATTGAATTAAAGTGTTAAGGTAGTAAGATTACATGAAGGACATTTTTGGTAAACCATTTACGGTTAAAAGAACAAAAGTTTATAAGGGCAAAATGGACTTTTTGGGCTCATTAAGGGTGAAAAGGAGAAGATGAAGGGTTGGATTGCATATGAAGAAGCCAAAAACGAAAATTAGAAGAGAGAAGAGGGAGAGAGTGTCGTTGGAGAGAAAGAAAGGAGAGAAAGAGAGCTAACCTAGGTTTCAATTTTTCTTAGTTTTAAAGAGTGATTTTGAAGTTGTTCAAGAAGGGAAAAAGGAAGAGGAGGATTAGAGCTTTCGTTAGAGCCAAGAAACTCATTGATGGTGAAGATTCAAGGTAAGTTTGTGTTTAATCTTTTGAATTTTTGGAAGGATTTTAGTTCAAAGAGCTTCATAAATGTATGGGTTTAAGTATTCCAGGATCAATTTTATGCATATGTTTCTTTATATTTTCCGATTTGAATTCTAATTGAATGGGGATTTTTGCCAATGTTGAAAGGAGGCAAGAGAGGCAAGAGGAGCAAGAGGAGAGGCATCCTTCAGCAAGTTTCCAAGAAAGGGAATTAAGGTGGGTTTCATTTTTCTGATTGAGTAATGAGCTATGATTATCTTTTCAAATTAAAGAGCATTAAATGATTTCAATTGTTTCATAAATATGGCATTTATTGGTTTCAAATGATTTGAAACATTTTGCTATATTTTTGGTATATGGACTTGTTTAACGAATTGTGAAATGATGATGGAATTGCATTTAAAATATTACATGCTTATGAAAATCATGTTTTCGAAAAAAATGCCATTTTGGGCAACATGTTTGCAAATTATGAAATGCATGATTACGTGAGTTTGGTTTGGTCCATTTTGTATGTCAAGTGCACTTTGACTAAAGGCTTTTCCCACCCGCCCGCTAGTGGTATGGAACTCCTTCACGGTCTCCCCTAAGTTCACGGCTACACAAAACCATTATGTGGGATTGTGATAGTACATTCCGTTCACGGTTATACAAGACCATTTTATAGAATTGTGTTAGTACATTCTATTTATGGACCTACCCAAACCATTTTGATATGTTTATATGATTATGATATATTGGCGAGTTTGATGGATACATGAATTATGTGGGTTGTAAATTGGTTTAACAAGTGGAGAATTTGAGAAATATTTGTTTTATGGATTTTTATGAGAATTCCCTATGATCATGAATGTTTTAAATAGTTTTTGCTTGTTACCAATTATAAAACTATTACCCATGAGCTTTAAGCTCACCCCTCTTTTCGTCCCATCTTTAGGTGACGAGCAAGAGATCGAGTAACCAAGATTCAAGGCATCAGTCCACTTTTGCAATTTTTTTGTATTTTAAGTTAGATTTTGTAAGCACGAGGCTTTGGTTGCATTTCAAACTTATTAGGGCAAGTATTTTTTGTATTTTGGGTTTTCGGATTATGATGTATTGTGGCTTGAAATGCCCATTAAAGCTTTATAAAACTCTTATCTTATGATGTTAATGAAAAATGATTGTGTTTTGCTCATGAATTTCCAAGTCTTTACATTGCATTTTTAATCTTTTCATAGGTGTAGAAATTGTGTTCTGACTTCAGGAGAAAAAATGTATTAATCTAGGTTGAATTGAACAAAGTTGTCTTCTTAAAAGTTGTAGCTTATCTTTCTAGCTTTCCAACAATATAAAGTATGAAATTTTTAGATATCAAAGTTAAGAGATATGAACATTATAAATTGCTAATGTTGCATAGGATGTATACACGAAACAATTATGGTATACGTAGTGATATCGCACTAGGAGAGTTAAATTTGGAAAGAATACGAGTGAGAGTGGTGTTTAAATAGACGTAGGATGCATTGGACAGGTCTTGGAGAGTGAAATTTCTGTAAAAACCCGAAGGTTACACATTTTTCTTTAAAGCCTAAGCTCTGATATCACAAGATGATGGACCCAATTTTCGGAGCTCAATAATCCAGAGTCATAAAGCATGAGTGGAATACCCTGTAGGTTATTTAAATGAACTCTCATTAGTCATCATCCCTTAAGGGTGGCATGCCCTCACCAGTTAAACACCAAAATCACAAATTAACTTCTTTAGAACATTTTTATCTATATGTCTCTAGCTCATTTTGAAATAAGAATCATCTCATTAGGAGCCCTATAGATCAGGATATGCTTAAAAAAAACCAAAGTATGTTCATAATTCAGTCATGCTCTTCCCACCGATCCCTCACTTTCTTTCCATCAATCTTTTTCAAATCAAGACTAAAGGCTATCAATTTTTATGGAGAGATATAAAAAATTGTTATGAATCTATTGGATTAAGAATCACTTCATTTGGAGGTCAGATGATGAAGTTATGGCCAAAAGAATCAAACTTGCATTTGTCCTTAATCATATTGTACCTATTTCGGGACAATTGGCATAACTTTCGATTTTGGTGTCCGATTGAGGTCACCTTAGAATGGTTTTGAAGAGGACTTCTAGATCTACAACTGTTGTGAAGACTCTAAAAAGAGATTTTGTCATTTAGAGGGTCAAAATACATGGCCGTGTGAAACCACACGGGCAGCCCGTGTTTCTTTTAGGTCTAGTGGTGTTTTTGCATCAGGAACACATGATTAGTGTCAATTTTACACGGCCTGACCATGTAACCTTCGGGTTTTTTTTCAATTTCCTTCTTTGAGACCTCTCCACTGGATCTAACACCCATTCTAACATCACTTTCACTCATAATCTTCCCAAATTGAGCAATCCTAGTGCAATATCACTTCATTTACCATAATCCTTCTGTATATACATCCTATGTAACATCACTAACTTATAATGACTGTATCTCTTGATTCCCATATCCAAAAATTTCATGCTTTATATTGTTGGAAAGCTAGGTAGAAAAGTTACAACTTTCATGAAGACAACTTTGGCTAATTTTACCTAGATTGATATAGTTTTTCCTTTGAGTTCAGAACACAATTTCTACACTTATGAAAGCTTACAAAACACAATATCTCTTCATATCAATTCAACTACTAAGTACTTTTCATTAAACTCTTAAATCTTACCTTAAATGATTCATTCCATTACAACCTTTCCAATCACTAGCATACCATTCTAACATAAACAACAATTTGCAATCTCAACGAAGAAGAATATGCACATGCACATTCCACTTCCATAACCTTCATACTCAACCTTTAAAATAACATATTCATACACAAAAGGAACTTCTCAATTTCTCATTCTTATTTCTAAACAAAGTAAATGTTTGAACAAGCTTTACTTACATGTCAACATACATGTCAAAAGCTTAATACAAAGTACAAAGGATGCTCATGTTTGATATGCCTATAAAGCTATCCAAAATAGTCACTAACTTAGTACAAAATATTTCTAGCTATCTTGGAGTTTTCCTAATGCCTTTGCAAGGGTCGCTAATCTTCTCATTCTGCATCTGAGGAGGAAAAAATGATGAGTTGAGCTACACAGCTCGGTGGCTAATATATTTATAGCTATTGGCAATGTTGGGCCCCGAATTGCATTAAACATGTTTTAATTTATTTTTTAGGTTTAATTTGAATATTCCTTTTTGGTGGATTAAATTGAGGTTTATAGTGTTCAGAGGGGATAGAAAGTTGACACCGCCAAGGCTTGTTTTAACTTTGTTAGCTGATAAAGTGATGGGAAGAGGCTGTGAAGCCTTCTTGGCGTGTGTCATGGATACCAGTGTGAAGGAGAGCAGGGTGGAGGATATTCCCATTGTGAGGGAATTTCCTGATGTGTTTCCAGAGGAGTTGCCCGGTTTGCCACCGGAGAAGGAGATTGAGTTTGTTATCGACTTGGCTCCCGGGACAACTCCTATCTCTATTCCACCATACAGGATGGCTTCAGCTGAGCTGAAGGAGCTTAAGGAGCAGTTAGAGGATTTATTAAAGAAGGGGTTCATTATACCGAGTTCCTCACCTTGGGGAGCATCGGTCTTATTTGTTAGAAAAAAAAGATGGAACTTGGAGGATGTGCATCAATTACAGGAGGATTAACAAGTTGACCGTTAAAAACAAGTATCCTCTGCCTCGGATAGATGACTTGTTTGATCAGCTGCAGGGAACAATGGTTTTCTCTAAGATTGATCTCAGGTCTGGCTACCATCAACTCAGGATAAAGGAGTCTGATGTGAGCAAGACAGCCTTCAGGACACGGTATGGACATTATGAATTTTTGGTTATGCCTTTTAGACTGACCAATGCTCCTGCTGATTTTATGGATCTGATGA
Organism: Erythroxylum novogranatense; assembly: GCA_029891385.1. Lineage (NCBI taxonomy): Eukaryota > Viridiplantae > Streptophyta > Magnoliopsida > Malpighiales > Erythroxylaceae > Erythroxylum > Erythroxylum novogranatense. The sequence continues at coordinate 35,308,774 of CM057235.1, forward strand.
ATAGAGTTTATAAAGAGTTTTTGGATCAGTTTGTTATCGTGTTCATCGACGACATTCTGGTGTATTCAAAGAGTGTGGGAGAACATGAGCAATACTTGAGAATAGTATTGCAGCGGTTGAGAGAGAGAGAGCTTTATGCTAAATTCACTAAATGTGAATTTTGGCTATATGAAGTAGTTTTCCTTGGCCACATTATTTCTGAGAATGGGGTGCATGTAGATCCAAAGAAGATTGAAGCAGTGGTGAATTGGCATGCCCCAACGACAGTAATGGAAGTGAGGAGCTTTCTAGGTTTAGCAGGCTATTATCGGAGATTCGTAGAGGGATTCTCAATAATAGCTGCTCCTTTGACCAAGTTATTGAGGAAGAACCAGAAATTTGTCTGGAGTGATGAGTTTCAACGAAGTTTTGAGGAGCTCAAGCATAGATTGACTAGTGCTCCAGTTTTGACTCTACCTGCAGGAGAAGGAAGTTATATAGTGTATAGTGATGCTTCCAGAAAGGGGTTGGGATGTGTGCTTATGCAGGGAGATAAGGTGATAGCCTATGCCTCACGGAAGCTAAAACCTTATGAGGTAAACTATTCGACCCACGATCTGGAATTAGCAGTTGTGATCTTTGCCTTGAAGATATCGAGGCATTATTTGTATGGGGTTCAAACTAGGATCTTCACAGATCACAAAAGTCTCAAATATTTGTTAAGTCAGAAGGAGCTGAATTTGAGACAGAGAAGGTAGATTGAGCTGCTTAAAGATTATGACCTATTGATTGAGTATCATCCAGGTAAGGCAAATGTTGTTACAGATGCTTGAAGTAGGAAGTCTTCCATAGCATATGTTCAGACAGTGTATCTGTCGCTATTGGAAGAGATGGCTAAGCTCAGGATCAGTTTAAGGCAGGAGGAGACTGATTGTATGATTGCTACATTTAGGGTGAGACCAATCCTCAGGGAAAAAATGAGAGAGTTGTAAGTTCATGATACAAAACTGGGTAAGCTGCGGGAAGAGATTTAGGAGGTTAAAAAGTCTGATATGATGGTGAGTGATGATGGACTCCTGACAATCGGGAATAGACTTTGTATTTCAGATGTCAAGGAGGTAAAGAATGATATTCTGGATGAGGCACACAATGCGCCTTATGCTATGCATCCAGGTAGCACCAGGATGTACAGGGATCTTAAGGAACATTTCTGGTGGAAAGGTATGAAAAGGGATGTTGCCGAGTATGTAAGTAAGTGTCTAGTGTGTCAGCAAGTTAAGGCTGAACACCAGGCACCTTCAAGTCAGTTGAGACCATTATCTATTCCAGAGTGGAAGTGGCAGAATGTGACTATGGATTTTCTAATGGGATTGCCTAGGACCAGTAGGAGACATGATGTCATATGGGTGATTATGGATAGATTGACGAAATCAGCCCATTTTCTGGCAATCAAACAGACTGATCCTCTGCATGTGCTAGCTAAAAAATACATTGATGAAGTTGTGAGATTGCATGGGATTCTGGATTCGATTGTGTCTGATAGGGATCCTCGCTTCACTTTTAGATTTTGGGGTAGTTTGCAGGAAGCCTTAGGTACCAAGTTGAGTTTCAGCACTGCTTTCCATCCTCAGACCGATCGTCAATCTGAGAGGACCATTCGGACCCTTGAGGGGATGCTCAGGGCATGTGTGATGGACTTTAGAGGAACATGGGATGAGCACTTGCCTCTGATCGAATTTTCCTATAATAATTCGTGTCATTCGAGCATTCAGATGGCGCCATATGAGGCTCTATATGGGAGGAGATCTAGGACTCCAGTGTGTTGGGATGAAGAAGGAGACAGGAAGCTATTGGGTCCAGAGTTGATTCAGATGACAGTTGATAAGATCAACTTGATTAAGCACAGGCTGAAGGCAACTCAGGACAGGATGAAAAGTTATGAAGATGCTCACCGGAAGGAGATGGAGTATGAGGTCGGCGAGAAATTTTTTCTTAAGACTTGTCTTTGGAAAGGGATTATGAGATTTGAGAGAAAGGGTAAGCTGAGTCCAAGGTATGTGGGGCCTTATGAGATTCTGGAGAGAATTGGTCCGTTAGCGTACAAATTAGCATTGCCTCCTGAGCTCTCGCAGATTCACAATGTCTTTCATGTCTCTATGTTAAGAAGATACCGATCTGATCCTTCTCATGTCATTCAAGCTGATGAAGTTCAGTTGAGTGATGACTTGAGTTATGAAGAGCTTCCAGTGCAGATCTTGGATACAAAAGAAAAGGTTTTGAGGAACAAGACAGTGCAGCTAGTCAAAGTATTATGGAGAAATCATTCAGTGGAAGAGGCCACATGGGAGCTAGTGGAAGCTATGAAGGAAAAGTATCCTCATCTGTTCATTGATACAGGTAAAAATTTCGAGGACGAAATTCTTTTAAGAGGAGGAGAAATGTTGGGCCCCGAATTGCATTAAACATGTTTTAATTTATTTTTGAGGTTTAATTTGAATATTCCTTTTTGTTGGATTAAATTGAGGTTTATAGTGTTTAGAGGGATGAAAGTTAAATGTGGGTTTAGTTTAGATTAGAATTGAATTAATGGTTAGAAATTGAAAGGAATAAAGAGGCTTGAGGGTAATTTGGGAAGTTTATTTATGTTCTTAGAGTTTAAGGCTTTAAAGGAGGGACTCTTTGGTCCATTTAAGTTTCATTTAAAAACAAAAAGAAGAGAAGTTTTGGAGGTGTGGTCGTTTAATGAGGAGAAGAAGCAAATAAATTGCTTGTTTAAGAAGACAAAAGTGAAACTACGTAGTTTTGATGAGTTGGAGCTTAGGTTTTTAATTTAAAAGACATGTGTTAGGGCTTTTTAAAGGAGAGTCACGACATTACATAGAGAAAGGAGAGAGTGAGAGTTTCAGATAGGTAGAGAAGAAGAAGAAGAAGAAGAAGAAGAAGAAGAGGTAGGTCTTTACGATTTTCTTGCTTAGAGAAGAGTTGCAGAGTGCTTAAGAAGGAAAGGAGAAAGAAAGGATTAAGTGTCCATCAAAGCCAAGAAGAGAGAGATTTTCGTGGGTCTCTCTTTAAGGTAAGAAAAACGTGAAATATTTTGGATTTATAAGTGGGTTTTGATGCAAATAGCTTAGGTAAGGTTTGTGTAAAGTTAGATAGGTTCTTTTCCATGCTTTCCTCTCCTAGGATTGTCTAATTTGGGATATCTCATGTTAATTGGGTTATTATTGCTTAATGAAGGTGAAGAGAGGTTATTAAAGCAAGAAGCAAGGTCAAGTGACTAAATTCAAGGCTAAAGGATTAAGGTGGGTGATTCTTTAATAATTGAGTTAATGAACATGTTAAAGTTTTTATAATAAATGCTATTGAATGCTTTCAAATGAATTATCTGTAGGAAAATCCCAGTGTGAGCATCACATGCCCACGATACGGAAAACAAAAATTTTTATTCCGGGACCTTCCCGAAAGCCATGATCCATGTGTCTATACAACAAACTCAAACCATAACGGCCAAAGGAGACCGTTTCCAACGGTATCCATATAGAGATCGGAGAACCTAACCGGGACAAACCCTTTGACCCGGGAATAGCTAGAACAAATTAAAGACTGCTAGATCTTACCTTTGGTCTTGGAGAGCTATGAAAATGACGATGGAGAATGCTTGGAGAGGAGAAAAGATGATGCTCGTATGCTTTTAAAGAAAGAAACTCTTTATTTCTTCTATGCAAAGCCAACGACCTCCTTCATCTTCTTTTGTCTTTTTTCATTTAATATTAAACATGACAAGGCAAAGAAGAAGCTTCTTTTTGGTCATCCACGTTAGGCCTTTATATATATATATATATATATATATATATATATATATATATATATATATATATATATAAAGTAAAAGGATGAGCTCCTCTCCTCCTTCTTACACGTTGCAACATATATATATATATATTAATTAATTAATTCTTTAATTAATTAATCATATATATATATATATATACATTAATGCTGAAGTGGTCCAGTCACACTAGGGTCGGTCCTACCGACCTACCGGGTCCCGGTATGGGAAAAACTCTCGGAAACGTTTTTCAGCAATATCGATGTCGCGATCTCATCGGGACATATCTCGATCTCATCGGGATCCATTTAATCCTTTTGCTCTCCATATATTGAAACTCTGTCCAAAACTATTTTACAAATTCTCCGAGACACTCTTATGCGTGTGACCCATTAGGTTCCTGGTTATGTTGGCCACTTAGATTAACACTTAATCCAAGCAAGTCATGAGCGGTATCTAGCAACACATCATGACCCCCAATTGACCGGAAAGTAATTGGTTTGACGAATGAACATGTTTTCATCATGAACCTTATCACGAACCTTTCCATAGACAATTACCGTGCAATTCATCCTTTCACCATGCTATACCCCACTTGGCTATGAGTATGGACAAAGTGTCAACTCTTACTAGACTGACTACGTCAAATCTAGTCCAAGTGATTTCATTTCTCGTTCTGGGACTCATTACTTAATATGTCAATGAAGACATTCTTCATGAGATATATGCTCCGGCCAGAGACTTCCAAGTAATAACCCTGACAAGAGGCCATGGGTATCATCTTCTGCTATCACAGAAGTGGTGAATCCTCTATTGGCTACTCAATTATCTTCGAATACCTCAAGCTGTACCCAATCACCACCCTATGAGCAACCTCTGTAAGGCAACAAGGAATTGAGTCAAAGCACAGAATCAGTATCCAAGATATCCTTGAGCACCTCAAGTCTAAGGATACTTGCACCATTGCTATGATGAGATTATCACTGACATTAGAATAGGACATCCATATGATGATCTCATAGCAGGTCATCCAATGTACTTACTACCTCTAGTAAGCATTCACATCTCAACCCTAAATATCTCATATTTACAGCTTCTGAGATCCACTACTTGATCAAATCAAGGAGCTTGAGATGTACTAGTCTCTCCGAATTGCCGATGTCCAGTCTCAGCAATCCTATGACTAGGGATAATTTAGATAATGACATAATTGCACATGATAGGAATCTCAGTAGTATGATCACATCACAATTTCCTTCATGCTATGTCATATATCATGGACTTCATTAATTTGCTTATAGATCAATATCCATTCATAATTAATGAACAGCAAGTTAATGAGATATGTCTTTCTTTATTTATTCATAAAGACTGTACACAACTTTGTACAAAATGCGCTAAAGGCGATTGCCTTTAGGGCACTACTCTAACATTATCCATGTTGCTTGTTATTCTTGAAATGGTTTAAATTAGTATGAGATGTGAAAATATGTGTATAATTGTTTATCAAGTGAAAAAGAGATTCAAATATGTGATTTGGGGTAATTTTGTGAAAATATAGGTTGCAAGGGCCATTGGTGGCTATTATGCATGAAATGCATGAATGATGTTATATGCATGTTTCTTTGAGTTTGGGGTGGTCCTTTATGTGATAGGTGCACCTATATAGGCTTCTCCTGCCCACCCGCAAGTGACCATGGAGTTCCTCACGGACTCCCACATGTGTTCACGGTTACACATGACCGCTTTACGGAAATGTGTAGTACGTCCTGTTGGACCCACCCAAACCAACTTAGATGTGATTAAGTGATATGTTTGTTCATGTTTTGTTTTTGGTATGTCTATGTAGCTTTGATCATTGAATTTGATTGAGAAATTGTTATGGCAAAGATGATTTTGTTTAAGTTGCTTGAAAGTAAATTGCTAAAAGATTTTGGCATTTTTATTCTGAATTATTAAGCTATTACCTACGGAGTCGTCGAGTTCACCCCTCATTTTTCCCCTCCACAGGTAATGAGCAAGAAACCGAGATATCGCATCGGGAATGAGGCATTACTCCGATGCATTTTTTTTTTTGAAATCATATGTTAGAAAACAAGGCTTTTAGATAGCATTTTGGAACTAACGATGTATTTTGTATTTTGTTCTTTGAGACTATAATGTATTTGGGCTAAAATTCCCTCTAAAGCTTTGTAATAACTTTTGAATTTCATGTAAATGCAAGATTGTTGAGTTTTAATTGTAATTCATGTAATTCGCTTATGTTTTATACACATGCATCAATGTATAGTTTGAATTAGCAAAAAAGAAGGATTGAGATTGTGTTGTTTTATAAATTGGAATGGAATAGATGTCTAGGAGTGCGGTTGTTGCCCTTGAATTGTGTTTGGAGATACTCTTGGATTGAACTATATTGTATGAGGTTGGATATTAAGTTTTATGCAGGTGAAGGTGTTTGGATTGAAATTTGGATAGTTGAATTTTCAAGGGAGGTGCTGTCAAATTTTCGTGAAATTTGACAGAAACTTTGCTTTAGTTTTAGGTCCTCTTAGGGTTTGAATTGGATCCAGAAGTCTTATTGAAGATTGTAGTATAGGTTTAGAACTTTCCAACGATATATAATTTGCCACATTTGGACTTATGGTTAAAAAGTTATGAGATTGGGAATGCAATCAGTTACTGTTCATATAGCTATGTTACTGTTTCATTGATCCTTTCATGAGCAGTGCCTTTGAATGACTTTTTACCTCGTTTAAAGATGAAACTAACTTTTGCATCCCTCATAGAAATTGTAGAGCATCTTGTTATCTTTCCATGGAGGTATAACATGAAGTTTTTGGTATGTGGAGTAAGAAGTTATGAGAGTTAGAAAGAATGCAGTTTCTGCTCATTTTACTGCTTATATAGTTTGTGTGTTGTGATAGCTTTGGAGAATGTTGGAAATTGGGATCTCGATGTGCAAATTGAGTTAAAATTTGAGAACCTAGTAAGTTGATCTTGGAGTTTGAAGTGTTATGAAGTGTTTAGGCTTTGGAATGAATAAATTTGGGAAGTGTATAAATGGTTATGAAGTTAGGTTGAAGGTGAGAGGTTTGGGAGAGGCATTGGAGTTTTGAGAAATCCAATGTACTTTAAACGAACATCCTCGGGTGGAAAAACACCCCTTAGCCTGCCCATGTCCTTTAAACGAACCTGAATGTCCGTTTAACGGACAATCTCGGATCATTTGGGCCACTTTCACCCGTGCATGTCCGTTAAACGGACATGGATGTCCGTATAACGGACAGCCACGGGAAAGATGTTGAATTTCAAAATTTTTAGAGGCCGAATCGCATTTTGTGGTCTTAATGAGAGTTGTAGATCTAGATGTCTACTTTCAAATGGTCCAAAAACAAACGAAATCCGATTTATAAATCAAAAGTTATGGTGATTGCGCCAAGAGAGGTTCAAATTAATTTAGGGTGTGAACATTATCTATTCTTTTGGGCATAAATCCCTCATCCGACCTCCAATTGAGGTGAGACTTGAACCATTAGATTTCTAAGACATATATATTACTCTCCACAAAAATTGGTACCATTTTAAGTTGAATTGAAAAATTTTGCATTAAAGTAAGTGAGAGGTCGATTAGGAGATCATATTTGGAGTATGAGCTCTTTTAGTCTTTTTAAGCATAACTTAAGTTATATAACTCCGTTTGAGGTGATTCTTATTTCAAAATAAACTCAAGGCATAAAGCTACAATTTATATAAATAAGTCAACTTATGATTTTGGTGGTTAATTAGTGTGCGCTCGCCACGAATGTGGAGTTATAGCTAATGACCCAGCAAAGTTATAAGCACAAGGTTCATGATTTGGCATTTTAATACCGAAAAAAGTTTTCCATCGTGGTGAGGAATCCCTCCCTCATGGGTTGCACGTCCAGATGTCACGTGGGACGTCAGACGCGTGATGCACCGGGGAGGGGTTCCAACAGGCAATGAGCCACACAATTAAGCATATATGTGAATTGTTGGACCCCGCTTACTTCCGGAATCCAACTCTTGCGAAATCAAGAAACTTGAGCTTGCTCTGATACCACTCATGTTGGACCTCACTTATGGAGCCCAACTTTGGATGTCTTAAACTTTGACCATCATCGGTTCATCTTCATTCTCATAAAATCCCAATAATTTTCCTCACAATTTGTTCAATGGCGTGCCCACATAAAATTAGTCACCATGTTCAAACTCATTTCTCCTATTTGTGAACATAATTTGGAAATCTTTACACAAGAATTTCAATTTGGCTTCTTCAAAGAAATCATAGCTCTAAGCCTCTATTTAGTCTTGAAGCAAGAATCACCTCAATCGGAGCTATATAACTCAAGATATGCTTAAAATTCCAAAGTTTGTTTATACCTCACTCATGCTCTCTAAACTGACCTCTCACTTTATCACAATCAAAATTTTTCAAATCAACTCCAAAAGATCCCAATTTTCATGTAGAGATAAATACATGTCTTAGGAATCTATCTCTTCAAGAATCACTTCATTTGGAGGCCGGACGAGGGAGTTATGATCAAAAGAATCTAACATGTTCATACCCTCATTCAATTTGTACCTATCTTGGCGCGATTGTCATAACTTTCACCACAAATGTTGGACCATTAGAAAGAAGACTTGAAGATCTAAAACTTTAATGAAGATCACAAAGTTAGATTCTGCCTCTAAAATGGTCAAAAATCAAGATTTACTAAAGCTGACCCGTGAGTGTCCGTTTAACGGACATGCATGTCCGTTTAACGGACACTGTCAGGCCAAAAAGCACTTTCTCACCCGAGAAAGTTTGTTAAACCGACATGGGCGATGCTTGGGGTCCTTTGTGACCCATAAAGGTTCGTTAAATGGACCTAAAGTCCGTTAAACAGACATGGGAGTTTCCAAAACCCCTCCAAACCCTCTCCAATGCTTCCTACATCCAATCTAACATCATATACACTTATAATCTTCACTAATTCACTTCTTCTAATGCAATCACACTCCTAAAACATTCATTTACCACTTTGGGTGAATCAAATTCTCAAAATTTAACTCAAAAAAATCATCAAAAACTCAAACTCTCATCATTCACCATAATTGTCATGTTTAAACTTCTTGTACAGCATCTTCACTTATAATGCTCATATCTTTTCACTCCAATATCCTAAATTTGCATACTATATAGCGTCGGAAAGGTAAGAGGATCATATATAACTCTTATTAAGACATCTTGGTCAAAATCATCATAGATTAATACAGAATTTCTTCTGAACTCAGAACACCCAATTTACCCTCATGAAAACTTGAAATTTAACGCATCATCATTTCCTTAATTGCACATCATTCATAACAATTTAACTACCAGTTGGAATTCATCCAACCCTCAATCTCAATTCATTTGACTTCTCATATTCATCAACATCTCATCATTTATACCACTCCTAGGTGTCTTTTCCATAACACCTCACTGATGTAAACACATATGTATATATATACCTACCATTCATACTCAACATTCATCATGCTCATCCATACATCATTCATAATTCATTAATATCAAATAAGAATTTACAAAACTTCAATGGCATTTGAAGCCACAATACATTAATATTCTAAAATCCCCAAATTACACAAGAAACTTGAATAACAATTGCTTAAAATATAATTACAGCTTTGTTTACATAAATCTCTCCAAAGAAAAACAAAACGTGCAAATTCGGATTTAATCCTTGATTCACTTTTTACTTGATCTCTTGTTCTTCACCTGAGGATGGGGAAAGAGAGGGGGTGAGCTTGAAAGCTCGTGGGTAACATGTTTATATTCTGTAATAAGCAAAAACCATTATAACGTTCATGATCATAGCAATTTCTCACAATTATCCGTAAAACATATATTTCTTAACTTTGTTAAACCGAAATCACAATTCTCATAATTCAAACATTTTTCAAACTTGTCAATACATGTAAGCACACCAACACAACACAAATGGCTTGGCAAGTCCATAAACATGACGAACTACACAATTCCATAAAATGGCCTTGTGTAGTCGTAAACTTGAGGGAGTCCTTGAAGGAGCTACGTGCCACTAGCGGGCAGGCGGGAGAAGTCTTGACTTGGTCAACGTGCACGTGACAATTTTTTGGATGGACTAAACCAAACCCACATAACATGTAATTTCATGCACTGAAAATATTTTGCCCATATGGCACATTCTTGAAACTTGTTTTCATGCACTTGATATATTTCACAACTCAAGAACCAAAATCTCATGCCAATCATAAAAGCCATTTTCACTCATTCAAAGGTAACAATTACAATATTTGCAAAACAATTGCAATTCATTCCCAAAATTCACACATAACAACTTATGGCAAACTCTCAATCATTTAAAGAACAATTAAAGCTCATTTATAAGGTAGTTGGAAAAGTCATTAATTCCCTTGAGTTGAAAAACATTTATGACTTATTAACACAAATATAAAAATGTCACCCACCTTAATTCCTTGCTTGAAACTTGACTCAAATTGCCTCTCCTTGATCTTAATTCCTCTTGCCTCTCTTAATCCCCTTCATCAATAACACAAAATCCCAAATCAATAGGATTCAAAAATTGGAAAACATAAAGAACCCAAAGCATGAAATTGATCTTAGAGTCTCTAAACCTATTCATTTCCTAAGCTTTTTGAACCAAAAACTCTTCAAAAATCGAAAACATTGAAAATCACTTACCTTGAATCTTCACCCAACCAAAGGGTTTCTTGGCTCAAATGAAAGCTTGAACCTTCCTCTAGCTTTTCCTTCTTGAATTAACTCCAAACACCCACTTGAACTCCAAGAAAATGGAAAACCCTAACTTTTCTTCTTTTTCTCCCCTCTTTCTCTCTTTTTAGGGCTTCTCTCTTCTCTCTCTTTCTAATTTTCATTTCCCTCTCTTCTAAATGAAAGACAACTCATTTCTTCCCCCTTTTATACCATTAATGATTAAACAATGTCCATTTTGCCCTTACTTATATTCCTTGTAACTTAAATGGATTAAGTGGTCTTCCAATTTTGCCCCTCATGCAAACTTATCACCTTAATACAATAATTCAGTCAACCCATGCCATATGATCTTACTCAAATTAACATGTTAATTAACTCCCATTAACATGCTAATTAATTCCACAAAAATATCCAATTAAGACCTCAAATTTTATTTAAATCATGCTTAACTCCTTCCGAAAATCAACACCTTTTCTAATCATGAAATTGAAGGATTTGCTTGTACTTCCTTCTAAATAAATGTTCCTCATTGTCTTAATTTTCTAATGATATCAAAATCATTCAATTTGGTTCAGTAATCTGAAAGTTATGGCCTAAACATTTCCAAAATGTTCTTATGCTGAAACAATATGCTATGCTTAAATTCCACCCAAAACTTGACTTTCTTAGAGACTGAATTAAAACTCAATTTCATTAGACCATTTGTAACCTTATTTCTTTAGTTTAATCCAAATCAAGAATTATTTGATTCGGATAACTAAAGCAAAAGCTATGGCTCAAACACTTTCGGACTGTTATTAAACCGAGACTGTACACTATACCAAACTTCACTCCAGAAATTAAAAGTCTTAAGGACTAAATTGAAATTCGATTCCTTCAGATAACTTATAGCTCCATGTCTCTAGTTTTGTTAGAAACAAGAATCAACTCATTTGGGACTCTACAAATCAAGATATCATCAAAATACTGAAGCATATTCAGTAAAATATCCAACTCATACTCTATTTACCGATCCTCTCACTTTGATTCAATCACTCTTTTCTACTTTATTTCAAATTCAACTCCTTTTCTATACACATGGAGAATCATCAACAATTCCTCATTTAATAGTTCTATCTTCCAAGGAAAGTTCGGGGTCCAACATGAATCTTCATATAGCATACACGTCTGATCTTAATCTAAAAACCTAAGTTCAACATTCACAATTCTAGTTCACAACCCATAATTCAATACATCATCACATAAAACATATTGGATGCAATTTCGCATCAAAACATAGCACTCAAATTGCATTATAACTTAACATATCAAAATGCAATGCACAAATAAATGACTCGAGAGTTCCGTGGAACAAAATGGAGAAATTGAAGTTTACACCATGAACGAAACGAGTCCACTTTTTAGATCTCGTATGCCACAATCGGATAGCCGGGAGAAGGCTTTATTTCGACGTGCATGTGACTACGAAACAGTTCCTCTTTTGCCCACCAAATCAAATCTCATGCTTAATTCAATCAATCACAAGTTCATATTCTCATGTTTTTTTTTCCATTTAATCAAAATGCCATGATACAATTCCAAGGCATGGCATGATTATAATCACAATTCAATTATATCAAAATGTCATACATCTTTCAATGCATGACATGAAACACCTCATCATGCATTTTCCATATCACAACAATTCAAAACAAGTCATTTTAGCACACAATACATATACAAGGCATTTTGCTCATACTACACAATAACTATAAATAAATTACCCACCTTATTTCGCTTGAAATTCCAAATTCTATTGTGCCTTTCCTCTTGCTTTTGGATAAGGTTTCCTTGATTTCCTAACATAACCAAAATTCTCATTCAATCCACCTTCAAATGGAAATCCCCTAAGACTTTCATAATCACAAAAATGCAATCAACACAAATCAAGCTTAAACCTAACCTATCCATAGTCCATCTAGGTTAGAAAACTCAAAACTTAGTTTAGAAACCCTAAAATCAAATGAGTTTCCTCAAATCATCTTCTTCCAACACAATACCCATTCCCTCTCTAACTCCTTCATTCTCAACACAACCCGTTTCTCTAATAAAGCAAGAAGAAAAGATTATTAACTTATCTTAACAAGCTTGATTTCTTTTCTTTTCTTCTTCTTTTCTCTCTTTCCTAACTTCTCCCATTATTTTCTCCTTCTTCTCTTCTTTCTCTACATTTTTTCTCCCTTCTCTTAGCTTCTCACGATTCTCTCTCTTATTCTTCTAATTCAAGCCCCTTTTGTTTTGTCTTTCTTCCCATTTTGCCCCTCATTAAATTAGGTTTTCCATATTTACCCCTCTTTCTTTTAACATAAGCCTACTAACTACTTAAGCTAACTTAATTCTAACACTTCATTCTAATTTCTAATTTCTATTCATACTTACAAATTTAATAGACTAAATAAAATAAAAAAATCAAACAAATAAATCGATAAATATTGAAAGAGAATTTCAGGATCCAACAATCCTTCCCGACAATTCCGATTTCAATGAATGGATGAACAATGAGATTTTGATACAAATCAAATACTCTTTATATGGTCTGAAATTCTTACTTTGATGTAAGAATCAAATACCAATTTCACAAAATAAATCACAAGTTGTTTCGGTGATAATGAAAAATTGAAAAGGTTTGGTAAAGGTGTTTTCGGTGTGGATGAAGAACAACTACGGTAAATTTTTAGACCAAAACAAAAGAGTTGCATTCCTTTCCTTAGTAAAAATGTGACTACGTGTTTTGCTATTTCACTGCCACATGTCACCTATGCATGTTGGCCATGTGTCAATATACAATGCTGCCACATGTCACTCTTCTATTTGTCACTTATTTTATATTTTCCTAGTTCAAAATACCCCAAATTTTTGAAAATTTACCAAAAATTATAAAATAATCACAATACTCTCCAAATAAATTTTCAACACAAATAATACACAATTCACATTTTAATCGCATTTATAAATCAATTATACCTGAAAATTGTCAATGAATGCATGTACAATTATTTTAATGAGCCAAAAATAAATATTCACATATTATGTCATATGATGCATAAAATGCACTTCTAATTACTCAATATATACTATTCTAGGATCTTAGCCCCTAATATGGGATATTAGGACGTTACATTTTAAGTATCTCGGGTCTGTCATTCAAAGTGATGGTAATATCGATGCTGATATTGTACATCGTATTAGATCAGGCTGGACCAAATGGCGAAGTGCATCAGGGGTTTTATGTGACAAGAAGATTCCTTTAAAACTTAAGGGGAAGTTTTATAAAACGGTGATTCGTCCAACCATGTTATATGGAGCGGAGTGCTGGCCTACTAAACGTAAGCATATAAGACAGTTGTTGGTTGCAGAAATGCGTATGCTTAAGTGGATGTGTGGTTTTTCTAGAAGAGATAAAGTTAGAAACGAGGTGGTGAGAGAGAGACTACGGGTAGCTAGTTTTGCAGACAAGTTGAGAGAGACTAGGCTTTGGTGGTATGGGCATATGTGGAGGAGGCCCTTCGATGTTTCGGTTCGGAGCTATGAGGGCATCACACTTAGTGACTATCATAGGAGGAGAGGAAGGTCGTACAAGAATTGGCGAGAAGTGATCAAGGCGGATAAGTCAGAGTTAGCCATTAGTGAGGTCGTTGCTCAGTGTAGAAAAGTTTGGCGTGAAAGGATAAGAGTAAAGGATTAACTGTTCCAGTTACCCAATCCCCTTACTTGGTGAGTACCAAAGAGGGATGAACTGTATATAATACTAAGTTCTCGCAGGTATATCCTCCTTCAGGTATTCCCCATCTTTTTTCTTTTAATATTTTTGTATACCACATCATTCTTATATTGTCTTATTTGCATGCGGTCTACCAGAAACAGCCTCTCTACTATGTAGGGATAAGGCTGCGTACTATCGGACCTCCCCAGATCCTGTTTCAATGCGGAATTTCAGACTAGGTGATGATGATGATGACATTTTACAAGCATCTCCTCAAGTTCCTAATAGCAAAACATAACAATTCTAATTTCTTAACTTTTAACATCTCCATCCACATATTCAACATCTTCCACACAAATTAACTTCCCACTATAGAACATAATTAATTTCCCATCTCAACTATCCATCTTCATTTACATTCATATAAATATCAATGAAGACATTGAATATAAGATAAGCAATATTGAAAATGATTTGAAATGAAATTAGAAATATTTTGAATCATATTTTTATAAAAAAAAAGTTGAGCAATAAACAAGTAATTTATACTAAAATTACAAGTAAAGAAAACTATATAGTAGTTAGATGTTGAGAAAATTATAATACATAACTATCAAAATTCCTTTTAATTTTTCAAAAAATCCTTTAATTTAACCATAAAAAGGGAATGATAAGGACTAAGGAATAAAAGGGGCATGAAACTTCGAAAGAATACAAAACTTCAACTTATTTCAAGAAAATATGGAAGAAATAACAAAGAAAATTTATAAATTCAAGAATAAAAAGTTAAAAGACTTTGTCCACACCATACGTTTTCTAACGACATTCTTCTTCATTCATATATACCTTAAATACCTCAAATGTGCTTGTCTCACAAAAGAAAAATTGTAACATCTCACCCCGACAGGAATGGTAAAATAGTAAATTTGGCATAGGATGAGATAGATTGGAATGACTTAGGACTGTTCATGTATAATAGGATTGGTACACAGTATCATTTGTGCACATGAAAGTATTGTACATGCATACATGACATTCCCGGTTTTCGTGCCTAATGTAATTTTATTGTGATTAACGTGGTTATTGGGTTTGAAAAATTATTCTGAGTGAGCCATTGAATGTTTTATATTTTAAGGGATTTTTAGGAATTTTTCTGGAATTTTTCGGAGAAAATTCACGGACCGGAAAAAATTGCCAAGTGGCGAACCGGTTGATTTTCTACTGTTATTTGGTACTAAGCTATTAAATATCTTGGTGGGACCCATAAATGGACCATTAAATCTTGTTGGAACCGAAATTGGCTTGATTTTAGCTTAGGATTTTTTTTTTTCAAAACTTTTGATTGATTTGTTGACTTTTCTTCTTTCTTCTCCTTTTGCCACCTAGCCCTCACAATTAATGCCTATTTATCTCATTCTCGGTTATGCCTTATGGAAAAGAAGAAAAAGAAGACTTGGAGGCTATTTTTTCATTGATCCACCGAAAACCTCATTTCTTTGTCATCTCCATCAAAATTGTTTTCTCCTTCTCAAAGTTTCCTTCCTCCAATCTTAAGTATTCTTCTTCCTTACAAGCTTGCAAACTTAAACCTTCTACCCTCTTATCTTGATGATACCCATGCTTGGGATGGAGAAGAAGTAGGGTAGTTGAAAAATTAAAGGCTTGAAGAGGAGGAGTTGGAAGCTTTAGGTAAGATGATGTTTATGTTTTAATTATGGTTTTAATGCATGAATTCATAGTTAGTTGCGTGGATTAGAAGTGATTGTTCATTAAATATGATAAATGATGCCTTAATTTCATGACACATATGGCTTGAATTGTTGGGTATGTTGGTGTGTAAGAAATCATAAAGTGGAGATGATTAGTGTTTGACTTTCATAGTTTGAAGTGATTAGATGACTAATCCTTAAAAGAAATTGATAAGAACATGATTGTGTATGGTGCTGCCAAATTGAGGTAGGTATTCCTAATGAATGTAGGAATGATCTAAGGACTGATTTTGTGTCCAAATGAGATGCTTATTGTTGGAACCCGATCCATAGCCCGAACCCCAACCGCTTATAACTTAATACTCTTACTCTTGCTTAAAATACCATATCTACTGGGCCCGTTTCCAGAGCCCAATTTCCCGAGTCCTAAAGCCCTGTGCTTATTACCTTGCAGGGTCCTTAGCTGTAACTCCACATTCGTGGTGAGCGCACACTATGTAAACACCAAAATCAAAGGTTGACTTATTCATATGAGTTGTAGCCCTAAACCTCAAGTTCGTTTTTCAATAAGAATCACCTCAAATGGAGTTGTATAACTCAAGTTATGCTTTAAAAACCTAAAAGAGCTCATACTCCAAATATGATCTCCAAACCGACCTCTCAATTGTTTCAGTGTAAACTTTTTCAATTTGACTCAAAATGATACAAAATTTTGTGGAGCGAAAGATATATGCCTTAGGAATCTAATGGTTCAAGCCTCACCTCAATTGGAGGTCGGATGAGGGAATTATGCCCAAAAGAATCAAGTATGTTCACATCCTAAATCAGTTTGAAACTCTTTGGCGCGATCACCATAACTTTTGATGTATAAATATGACTTCTTTCGTTTTTGTACCATTAGAAATTATACATCTAGATATACAACTTTCATGAAGACCCCAAAACGAGAATCGGCCTCTAAAAATTCGAAAATGCACCATCTTTCCCGTAGCTGTCCGTTTAACGGACAGCCATGTCCGTTTAACAGACAAGTACGGGTGAAATGGTACCAAATGGCTCGCAAATGTCCGTTAAACGGACATGCAAGTCCGTTTAACGGACACGGGCAAGGGAAGGGGTGTTTCTACACCCGAAGCTGTCCGTTTAACAGACATTCATGTCCGTTTAACGGACACACAAATTCCTAAAACTTCAAATCTTCATCCAATGCATCTCAAACTTCAACCTAACTTCATAACCATTTATACCCTTCCAAATTTACTCATTCCAAAACCTAAACACTTCATAAAATCTTAAACTTCAAGTTTAATTCATCAACTTCAAAATCTCTAGCTCCATTTATTCATCAAATCATGGATTTCAATCATTTTTCATTAAAGTTATCATAACCTAATAAGCTACATGGATAACCAAAATGGACCTTAGTTGTTATCTTTCCATTGTCATAACTTCTTGCTCCAAATTCTAAAAAGTACATATTATACCCCAATGGAAAGATAACAAGATGTTCTACAACATTCATGAAGGATGAAAATGTTAATTTCATCATTAAGTAGGGTAAAAAGCCACTCCAAAACACTGCTCATTCAAGACCAATATAACAGTAACATGGCTAAATAAACAGTGACTGAATGTGTTCTAATCCTCATAACTTTTTAACCCCAAGTCCAAATGAGACAAATGATATACCCTTAGAAAGATTTGAACTTCTACTACAATCTTCATGAAGACTCTTTGTTCCAATTCAAACCTTAAGAGGACCTAAAACTAAAGAGAAGTTCTGGTCAAATTTTACAACAATTTTGACAGCACCTCCCCTAAAACTTTAACTAACCAATCTTCATTCCTAGTACCTCCACCTGCAGAAAAATTAACATCCAACCTCATATATCATAACTCAATCACAAGAGTATCTCCATACTCAATTCAAGGCAACAATTCACACTCCTATCATTCTAATCAAATCCAAACTATAAAGTAGTTCATTTTCCCTTTTCTTGTCAAATTCAATCCATACAATGATACATTGTGATAAAACATATATGAATTGCACAAAATACATTAAAACTCAACACTCTTGTACTTATATAACAAATCTGAATCATTACAACGCTTTATAGGGCATTTAGCCCGATTACAATCCAAATGTCAAATGTCGAAGTACATATTGAAACAAATCTCCAAATGAAACCTAATGCTTCATATCAAAACAAAATGACTTCTAACTTAAGAACATTGAAGTGATGCCTCAATCCCAATACTTTAACTCGTATTCCCGCTCATTACCTGTGGAGGAGAAAAGGGGGGTGTGAGCTCGATGGCTCAGTGGGTAACAGCTTAATAATTAAGAAAATAAGCCAAAAACGTTCTTTATTTTTCATTCTCAAAACAACTTTCAGATTTATAAAAATCTTTCAAACTTATCAAAACCTATTTACTTTGGTCAAAAACACTTTCATTTCATCAAAATTCCTTGTTTTCAAAACCAATATCACATTGATCGGAACTTTATAAATTTATCAAAACCCTTTTGGAAAAACTCATTTCATCAAGCAATTACACATCAAGATCATATAAGCATGGAGAAAACAATAAGTCAATTAATCAAAAGCATTTATCAAACAACATAACTCACAGTAACCACATAGATAAGCATACCACATAATCACATATAAGATGGTTTGGGTGGATCCAAACAGGGCGTACTACACATTTCCGCAAAGCGGTCATGTGTAGCCGTGAACACATGAAGGAGTCCGTGAGGAGCTCCATTACCACTAACGGGCAGCCGGGAGAAGGCTATAATTTTGACAGGTGCACCTATCACACATGAGGGACCACCAAAAACCCAAACAAACATGTATATCACATAATTCACACAATTCATGATCATCAGCCTTAAATGGCAAAAATCATTTTCACATAATCGTTTAAATCATCCAATCAGATCTTTTTCTCTTTACAAACCAATTCACACATACTATCACAAAGTCTTTACATTTGAAAACATTTCATATAAGTTTAAACTATCACAATAGCAATTCAATTAAATTTGGGAAACCATAGGAAAACATTTTATGACATTTATTTCAAAACAATTAAGTAGCTTATAAACTCAACTATTAAATTATCACCCACCTTAATCCTTTAGCCTTGCAATGAGTCAATTGACCTTGCTTCTAGTTCTAATAACCTCTCATCACCTTCATTAAGCAATAACAACCCAATTAACATGATGATAACCCAAATTAAGCATTTCTAGGAGAGGAAAACATGGAGAAAAGCCTATCTAACTTTACCCAAACCTTACCCAAGCTCTAAGCATCAAAACCCACTTATAAATCCAAAGAATTTCACATTTTTCTTACCTTGAAAGGAGACCCACGAAATTTCTCTTTTGCTTCAAATGGAAGCTTGATCCATCTCCTTTCCCTTTTTCCTTTTGATAGAAATCTTAGAACTCTTCTCTAAAGCAAGAAAAACCATAACCTTAACCTCTTTCTTCTTCTCTCTTCTTCTTCTTCTTCTTCTTCTTCTTCTTCTTCTTCTTCTTCTTCTTCTTCTTCTTCTTCTTCTTCTTTCCCACGATGACTCACCCTCTCCTTTCTTCCTTCTAGAATTTTCGTAAGACACTCCTTTAATGAACTAATAGTTGTCTTTTTATAAAACCTAAACTCTAACCTTAAACTACGTAGTTTTGGCCATCCCATTCATAAAACTTAAAAATTTCCTATAGCTTCCTCATCACCCACGTAACTTATCACATTCTTCAATAATTTTCCATTCTTAATAACTACTTAAAGACTAAAGAGCCCTTCCTTATTAGCCTTTAACCTTAACAACATAAGCAATCTTCCTAAATTGCCGTCAAGCCATCTTATCCTTTTCAATTTCTAACAACTAAATCAACTCTAATTTAAACTTATTCCATCATTTAATTTCCATTTTCTTAAGAGCTAACACCTCCAAATAATCTAAACAACGCCTCAAATAATTTAGACATGCTTAAATGATAATAAAAAATTCAGGGGCCAACATTTCTCCCCCTCTTAAAAGAATTTCGTCCTCGAAATTCATACTTAAGCAAAAGTCAAGCAATACAACTTCTTTACTCATGTCTTCGAAATAATACTGGTCATTCACATATTCAAATTTCTCATCACACATATTCATAATGTCTTTCACCTCTTATCTTAAATACCATCCAGATCATATCCAAACACCAATATTTTTTTATCGAATTGGTTTGGAGTGTAGGATGCTCCTCCGTTTCTCATTTAACTTCATCACTCGAAAACTTTCTTTCAAAAGATAATATTTAAGTAGACTATTTCGATCTTTCAATTCGTTATTTGGTCATTTACTTTCTTAACTAGTTCCTCCTTAAGCTTCAGATCACTCACAAATATTTTTTTTTCCACTTCTTGTATCGATAACACCATAATCTCATCACATCAATATTTCCTTAGTATACTCACATATATCATATTCGGAATCCTTTTGTCAGTAGCATTAACTCATAATACTTTCATACGAAACAATTTATAGGAGCACACCTGAGCAAGGTGATACTTTTAAAGACAAAGCAATTTTCACTTAATAATCCACATCACTTTAGTCTCAGCTCATGTAACTCTTATTTCTATCTCCCGTATTCCACATATTTGCCATAAATCCACCTAATTCATTCATCCCTCTTGATCATTTAATTTCTAATACCTCTTCAATCGATCTGACAGTTAATCATTTTTTTAAGCCTCGCTCATCGTAATACAAAAGCGATGACTCTTTCTATCTTCTAACTCCTCATATAATATTTTATTGAAAACACTATGACAACGATTGAGATGCTTAAATTCAAATAGAACTATACATATTCTTACAAACTCTAAGCTATAAACTTTAAGCATATCTCCGACAGTTAAAACCGTCAACAATTTAAACTTTCAATCACTTGACATATTTCTTCTAGGATATATAGCGTAAAATCACCATTACTTTTCTCATAGTCTCTTTGCTTAATCATCTTTGCCTATACGCATACTTCTTATCTCAATTACCCAGTATCATTTCTCCTACTCGAACGCAAAATTCATACTCATTCCCAGTTTCTTAGTACGATTCACAATTTCTGAATTGTCAATTTGGGCTTGGTTCATATGAACTAATCTAAACTTTCAGTGACTAATCATTTTGCTTAAAATTTAATTTCACATTCTACACTCGTTACTGCACTAAATTTAATAACCTCAAAAACCAAATTTATGAAACACTGCTATTAATATCTCTATCCCATGCATCTGATCATAACGCTAGCTTTACCTGCTTAGTACTCACTTATACACTCATAATCCTTCGAATAACTCTATCTATTTCCTCAATCTTATATGCAATTCTTTCAACTCAAGCATCTTTATTGATTTCATGTACTTCTTATTCATTCACCCTATACGCTTCTTCTCATTCAAACTTGACACTCATATCTGTTTTCAATCTCATAATCCATTAATCCTTAATGTGGGGTAAACTAAACCCTCTATTTTATGCTTTCTTTTGTATTTGTTCTGATAACCTCAATATCACATTTCTACTTAAGGCATCTTACATACTACTTAGCTTCACTTGAAGTTTCTCGCTAAAACATTCATAGCCTTTCAGTGTTTATATCAACCTCCTGCGTCTTATAACTACTTCTTTCAATTCCTTAATTATCTCAAACTTTTACGATCTGCATTTGCATATTTATATTGAAGATACTTCTGTAGATATACTGTCTTCAAACTTTCAAAATAATCATTAATGAAGCAATTCCAAATCATGTATCAAATAGTCAACCTATAGGACTTCAATTGTCTTCATACACATGAAATCACTTTGTTACTTTGCATTGAATTTCAGCCAAAAGTCTTATACGACATCAGGGTGTACTATAAAATCTCCAAATTTATATGATATAAATTTACCTTAGCCTAGATCCTTCAAAATTATCTTTAATCACGTTACTCATACGCTTTACACATTTTCCTCCATGTATTCAAACTATTTTTCTCAATTCTTTGAATGCTTTTAATACACCTTCAAATATTGAATCTCTTTAATCTCCAGTACCATCGTGCTATTAGGCATTTGTTAACTCAAGCAATTTAATATCAAATTTCATATGCCTCTTGATTAGCCCTCGTGATTCCTTAAATAATTGATCCTTAATGAGGTACATTGTCTCACTTTCTTTCCAATAGCTTATTTGACTTCCGTCTACGAGTGATTTTCTCCATTCCTTGAATTTTCCTCAGATCTCTCTGGGACTTCTTCTCATGTTTTCTCATTCATACTAATTTCTCCACACATTGTAATTTATTTTCAGACTTAACTTCTTGATTTTAAGACATTTTATCAAGATAGATTTGTATCTCCCGAACATATTTTCACATAATGTAACTTGAATGTACATACTTCTCATACTAGCAAATTCGTGTCTCCATAGATTCAAGAATCCACTCATGTGACCCCTTTACACCAAACAAAATACATATTCCTTCACGTTCAGTTCGTTCATTGGTCATCCTTAATATAAGCTATCTAGTCTGCTTATTCTTCCTTGACAAAATTTTTCTTCAAAAGCAAGTTTCTTGCTACCATCATTTATACTCTTTATGCATTCTTGATCAATCACTTATTACCAACTAGTCGTAATACCACTGGAAGACCAATTTCTGTCTTCCCCACAAGGTCATAATGTTCTAAACACCTAAAACCCAAACAATATTTTTCTCAGCTCAATTTACATCTCATTGCGATATCTTTAACAAAACTCAATCTATTTCTCACATTATCATTTTGAGCACCTTCATATGTTACTCTAGTTTTCCCTCAAAAGTCTAAGGAGCTATGACTAACAATGATCTAATAAGTCATAAAATTCTTCCTCTATCATCTCCACACATATCTATATATATATATCTATATATTACCTACGTGCTTAATATTCTCACTTGTGTATAATAAAGGGTCATCATATAAATACTCACAATAACAACTATTTAACCTTCTTGTACTTGCCCTAATATCACCTTCATTTATCTACCCTTCCCATTATCCTTTACAATACATCTTACATATATATACATTCACCATTGATTCAAATATTATCACACAACTTACATATCAAACATGTAGCACATTTCTCATATCAATCACAAGAAAGAAAAGTAACATTTTTGAAGTAATTGAAAACATTTCATTCTCTTGATTCAAAAACAAACTTTTATTTTTTGATTCGGAAAAAGAAAACTTAAAGGCTCATTACCCAAATTATAAGCTTGTACCCACTGAGGTTCCGATTTCATGTTCTTAAGACCATAACAACAAAAAAAAAACAAAAAATTGCTATGTTCATGAAGTCCCACTTGTTAATCTCATCTTCCACTTGTCCCCCTACTTTTCCTCAGTTAATTCGAAATCGTCGATACATAATCCTATCAAACTCTTTGCTCAATTTATTCCAAACATCGAAAGAAATGTCAATACGTACTCTGATCGAGATCGAAATCATCCGACCGTTAAGGACGTCAACTTAACAATCCGAGACTCCAATTCTCAACAAAAGACTTTCGACTTCTCCAATGTAATGGCATTGAATCTCTATTTACCATATTTACCCATACACTGTTTCTCCTTTCAACTAATTCTATCAACTGAAACTCTTAACAAATTCTTATATGTGTCACTTATACACATGCGCCCATGAAAGATCCTAAAACCTGGCTCTGATACCATAAATGTTGGAACCCGATCCATAGCCCGGACCCCAACCGCTTATAACTTAATACTCTTACTCTTGCTTAAAATACCATATCTACTGGGCCCGTTTCCAGAGCCCAATTTCCCGAGCCCTGAAGCCCTGTGCTTATTACCTTGCAGGGTCCTTAGCTGTAACTCCACATTCGTGGTGAGCGCACACTATGTAAACACCAAAATCAAAGGTTGACTTATTCATATGAGTTGTAGCCCTAAACCTCAAGTTCGTTTTCCAATAAGAATCACCTCAAATGGAGTTGTATAACTCATGTTATGCTTTAAAAACCTAAAAGAGCTCATACTCCAAATATGATCTCCAAACTGACCTCTCAATTGTTTCAATGTAAACTTTTTCAATTTGACTCAAAATGACACAAAATTTGGTGGAGAGAAAGATATATGCCTTAGGAATCTAATGGTTCAAGTCTCACCTCAATTGGAGGTTGGATGAGGGAATTATTCCCAAAAGAATCAAGTATGTTCACATCCTAAATCAGTTGGAAACTCTTTTGGCGCGATCACCATAACTTTTGATGTATAAATATGATTTCTTTCGTTTTTGCACCATTAAAAATTAGACATCTAGATCTACAACTTTGATAAAGACCCAAAAATGAGAATCGGCCTCTAAAAATTCGAAAATGCACCATCTTTCCCGTAGCTGTCCGTTTAACGGACAGCCATGTCCTTTTAACGGACAGGTACGGGTGAAATGGTACCAAATGGCTCGCAAATGTCCGTTAAACGGACATGCAAGTCCGTTTAATGGACACGGGCAAGGGAAGGGGTGTTTCTACACCCAAAGCTGTCCGTTTAATAGACATTCATGTCCGTTTAACAGACACGCAAATTCCCAAAACTTCAAATCTTCATCCAATGCATCTCAAACTTCAACCTAACTTCATAACCATTTATACCCTTCCAAATTTACTCATTCCAAAACCTAAACACTTCATAACATCTTAAACTTCAAGTTTAATTCATCAACTTCAAAATCTCTAGCTCCATTTATTCATCAAATCATGGATTTCAATCATTTTTCATCAAAGTTATCATAACCTAATAAGCTACATGGACAACCAAAATAGACCTTAGTTGTTATCTTTCAATTGTCATAACTTCTTGCTCCAAATTCTAAAAAGTACATATTATACCCCAATGGAAAGATAACAAGATGTTCTACAACATTCATGAAGGATAAAAATGTTAATTTCATCATTAAGTAGGGTAAAAAGCCACTCCAAAACACTGCTCATTCAAGACCAATATAACAAGAATATGGCTAAATGAATGGTGGATTGAATGTGTTCTAATCCTCATAACTTTTTAACCCCAAGTCCAAATGAGACAACTGATATACCCTTAGAAAGATTTGAACTTCTACTACAATCTTCATGAAGACTCTTTGTTCCAATTCAAACCTTAAGAGGACCTAAAACTAAAGAGAAGTTCTGGTCAAATTTTACAACAATTTTGACAGCACCTCCCCTAAAACTTTAACTAACCAATCTTCATTCCTAGTACCTCCACCTGCACAAAACTTAACATCCAACCTCATATATCATAACTCAATCACAAGAGTATCTCCATACTCAATTCAAGGCAACAATTCACACTCAATTATCACCCACCTTAATCCTTTAGCCTTGCAATGAGTTAATTGACCTTGCTTCTAGCTCTAATAACCTCTCATCACCTTCATTAAGCAATAACAACCCAATTAACATGATGATAACCCAAATTAAGCATTTCTAGGAGAGAAAAACATGGAGAAAAGCCTATCTAACTTTACCCAAACCTTACCCAAGCTCTAAGCATCAAAACCCACTTATAAATCCAAAGAATTTCACATTTTTCTTACCTTGAAAGGAGACCCACGAAATTTCTCTTTTGCTTCAAATGGAAGCTTGATCCATCTCCTTTCCCTTTTTCCTTTTGATAAAAATCTTAGAACTCTTCTCTAAAGCAAGAAAAACCATAACCTTAACCTCTTTCTTCTTCTCTCTTCTTCTTCTTCTTCTTCTTCTTCTTCTTCTTCTTCTTCTTCCCACGATGACTCACCTCTCCTTTCTTCCTTCTAGAATTTTCGTAAGACACTCCTTTAATGAACTAATAGTTGTCTTTTATAAAACCTAAACTCTAACCTTAAACTACGTAGTTTTGGCCATCCCATTCATAAAACTTAAAAATTTCCTATAGCTTCCTCATCACCCACGTAACTTATCACTTTCTTCAATAATTTTCCATTCTTAATAACTACTTAAAGACTAAAGAGCCCTTCCTTATTAGCCTTTAACCTTAACAATATAAGCAATCTTCCTAAATTGCCCTCAAGCCATCTTATCCTTTTCAATTTCTAACAACTAAATCAACTCTAATTTAAACTTATTCCATCATTTAATTTCCATTTTCTTAAGAGCTAACACCTCCAAATAATCTAGACAACGCCTCAAATAATTTAGACATGCTTAAATAATAATAAAAAATTCAGGGGCCAACACTTATGGTAGTAGAAGTTCAATTGGCATGATAGGAATTGTGATTGAGTAGTAAAGCTGAAAATGTGAGTTTGACCTACCGTACTGTTTTGAGCATAACTCATTGTGTAGTTATGAAAATTAGGTGAGGTTTATTCCCAATGAAACTTTGGTTTGTTGGCTACATTTTTATATGAAATAGGTGTTGTCCAATTTTAGCCTTAAGAGGGTGAATTTTAGCTTGAAAAGTCACTGTTGATGGTTGGTGTGAACAGTATCCGGATCAATAACCTACTAGTTTTGATGATTTTTCTACATTAATTGAGAAGGAATTAGGGAAAATGGTTTAAATGAAAATTGAAGCCTGTATTGTTAGCTTTCCAATGCCACTGATTTTGCAATTTTTCGATATGTATATTGGGAGATATGCATTGATGACTATTGGCTGGTAAAATGCATTTTAATGAAACCTAGCTGAAATGTCAGTTTTGTGAGCATTCTGATTGGAAGCAATTTTATCAATTTCTGTGAATTGAATTAGCTTGAGTGATCTTCTGAAGAGTTGTAGAGGAAACATTGATCTTGAAAATGGTATATAGCATGTGATTTTTGGAGATCATATTTGGAAGTTATGAGTTTTCAAAAACTAAATCTGCATTAGGTTATTAACTGCCCTGATCAGTAGAAACTTGCATGACAAGTTTGAAATTGTTAGGGATGGAATTGGATTCTGAGTTCTTCATGAAAAGTGTAGTAATGTGTTTTATCTTTCCAGTGATATAAGGTAATGATTTTCTTGACATGTGTAAAAGGCGTTACACTGTTTTAAAAATTACTGTCCAGATTGAGTACTTTCAGGGGCAGCAGCATTCACTGAATTGTTTGACCTAGTTAACAATTGAATTTGATTTTGGTTTGTCCATGAAAATTGTAGAAAACATTGGGATCTTTCTGAGCATATTTATTGGGTAATTTTTGACAAAGGAAATGAGAAATTATTGAATTTACAAGATACGGTACTGTTTTAGAACCCATTGACTGGGCAATAACTTTGATTGTATTTTTGACACCCTTAGAGGTGAAATTAGTTTTTGTGTCCTTCATGAACATTGTAGATCTTTCTTTTCTCTATGAAATAGACACCAAGTTTGCTCAATTTGGAGTTTAGAGTAAGGAATTATGCCTATGGAAATTGGCATGTTGGAGAAAGTTTTCCAGATCTGTTATGGGAGTAATGTAAGTCGACTTATATCTTCAGTAAGTCGACTTATTCATACACAGTAGAATAAGTCGACTTGTATTCTCAGATAAGTCGACTTATACTGACCTTTTTCCATTCTTTTGCTTATAACTTGTCCGTCCGACGTCCGATTGACCTAATTCTTGAGGCATCGGATTCACTGAATATTTAATTTCATTTCCTGAGAGATTAGGAATTTCTGGACGGAAAATTGACGGGTGTCCGGGTAATGGTTCTTTAGCCACTGTTTTATTTAATTGGAGACTTATAGGGGTCCAAATTGAGCGCCGTCAGCGCCATTGGATTTTTAATTTTTAAACGGATTTTTCTGATGAAAAAAATAGGATTAGGGCCGGGAATTCATGAACATGCATTATACACCTACGTGTGCATCATTAACGAATTCTGATTGAATAGTTAGTGATCGTTTTCTTCTCTGATTCTTATAGAGGCCCAATTGGAGCGTCGTTCGACCGACGTAGCAGAGACTTCCCAAAGATTAGCTCTATAATAGGTGAGTAACCTAGATGGGTTTCTCAATTATTATATGTCTACTGTGGGGATAATGGCGGGACCAGGAATGTGTTATTTGTGACTGGTTTGCTAGTTTGTCATTACTGTGTTTACTGTAATTAATTGTGTGAGATACTGACTGTTAATTGAATGTGATTGACTTGGAATTATTAACTGTTTATGGTGCCATTCTTGAATTCTTGTGATTGATTGTGATTAATTGTAAAGTATGGATCGTGATTTGTGAATTATATCTTGTTAAGTATCCGCTCAATTGGGCATGTGCATTCATCCACGATGCATAAACGATAAAGGAAAATTATGAACCGAAGTCGCCATCGACATCAAACGAGCTGGAGCTCGAAGGAGATAATTCTCCCTGACGCGTCTCATCGATCACCGATTCATCGCTTACGCTTTCGGTCACAACACCGAAATAAAATCGAGAAAAGAGTCACATGTGCATTGCATCTTGGATGAATATTGAAATGGCTTTTGCTCTATATGACCGTCTGACATCTCTGATCGTATTCTATGATCAGTATTATCATTAGCCTTGTATCAGTATGATTCTTTGTAACATGCTTATGTGATGCGTGAATTGGGAGAACCATCGATGATGGTTCCTCATTGAGTTCGCAAACTCATCCAAAATTGCAATCTATTTTTCAAAGCTTTGAAGAGTACCCGTTCGACACGGGTATGTCTACTATAAAAGTGAAGGATAGAGGTCGGATCGATTCACGTCAGATTAGTGTCTCATAATTGTATTCCGCAATCGTTGTAAACTAATTTGCATTTGTATTTCATGGTTTTTGTAAAGTATTGCTAAATGATAGTAATACCTATAACTGCAAAGATTTACTACTGTTTACTGCTTGTTCCGCGCGAGTGTGTAATAACTGAAACTACTTCCTTTTAACGTGGAATGTATTTTAAAAAAAATGTATACCGAGTTTTACTGACTGATGTAGTACGTCACCCACGCGGGGCACGGACTCGGATATCACCAATGATATCGGGTTCAGGTCACGTGGAAGTGGGGTGTTACAAAAATGATACCCAAAACAAAAGCAAAAGATTTATACATAAATACTCGAAAGCAAAATGAAAGCACTAATGTATAAAAGAACATAAAAGCGTTAACTACCCACAAAACACTTACAACAACAATTAGCCGTTAGAGATGGGAAAATATAAAAAAGGAGCAAGTTTTAGAAGAGAGAAAGGTAGTACAATAATGGAGGCAACAAAAAGCAAAAAAAAAGGGGGAAATTAGGGTTTTAGACACAAGAAAAATGTCAAGTCAAAGGTTAATGGGGGATAGTTTAGGAATTTTGTAGGATATAGAAGATTATGGAGAATTGAATTATTGTTCTTGGGTGAAGGAAACTTTGGGTATTAATGGAAGTCTATGTTTTAACGGCTGAGATTAGGTTGATTAATGCTCTCAATTGTCCTTTCGCTCCCACCAATACAAAAATAAATGGTTGCCTAAGCAACCATCTTGACCGCACCTTGTCTTCTCTTCTATTGTGCCTCCTTCTTAGTTTTAAACCTAGTTCTCCACCCAGATGATAAGTGCTTTTTTGGGTACCCAAGGAAGCTACTATGATGAGGCCCACTAAATCGATCCTTACTAGGATCAACTTAAGTGGACAAGGGTAGAAAAACCACCTTGCTATCGCTAGAAATATTGAAGGAAGAAGGTAGGAAGAAACAGAGAAGAAATGAAGAAGAAGTAACGAAGAAGAAGAATACAAGAGATATAGAGAAAAAATGGAAGAGAAAAGGAAGTATTTTCCATTTTCCGAAACTTGTTTTGTTTTACATTTTTTGTTATATTAGTACTTCTCTCCCCTTTCCATGAAATTCCTAGAATCTAAAACAACCAACTTTGAAATAACCTGGAAGTAAAAAAAAATAGAAATCGAAGAAACAACTTCTACATCCTCTGTAACAAATTTCTTCCATTTTCTTGACCTTGTTTGTTGGATTGGATTTTCTTTCTTTTTTGTGGTGTTGATGGACGTTGTGTTGAGTTGTGTTGTCCTATGGTTTGACTGTGCTGACCCTGAATTTTAATTGAATTATGACAAAAAGGTAAGGAAATAAGCAAGAGAAGAAGAAAAGGAAACAAATTCAAACAACATCAATCATATTTACTAGGAGAAATTAGGGTTTACAATTTAAGATGTATTATTTAAGAAAAATGGTCATGATTTATATATAAATGATCATAGATATAGGTTATAGATTAATTTTATATTAATTTATGTGATTATCCATGTGTTCAATCTATGGTAAGTGATTATTTAAATATCAACTTAAAAGTGATTTTTTTAATCACATCATTAAAAATTTATTGAATCTAATAGGTTGATTTGAAAATTGAGTTTTAAAAAAATGATTACTAAATAAATGAATTTAAAAATAGTATCAAAATAAAAATTTTATTGATTACAATGATGTGATCAAAGGTCAACAGCATGCGATATTAATTTGCCCCGGTGGTCCTCTCTCCAAGAACTAGAAGCCCCAGGAATCCGAAACGTGGCCTTCTCATTTATAGTAAGCAAGAGCCGGAGAACACGTGGGTCTTTTACGCGTGTCAGCTGAGGGGTACTTTCGTTTCTTATCGTCCGTACCCCCCTTTGTCTTTCATCGCATAATTTTAGCACGTTTTTTCGACATATAATTTTTTAAAAATAATTAGTAATTACTTTACTTTTTCTCTTGTTCCTTTAAGAACGCTTGGAGAGACTTTAAGAAGATCCACAGACTTAAAGGTGAGATGCCGCGAACCCAAACGCTCAGTACTCAATCCGTCTCTCCGACACAAAAGTTCCCCACAGTTGCGTTTGCTATAGCTACCTGCCCGTAGTTTAAGTTCAATCCGTATTTCCCACGCACCGGCTGGTACTTCACCGGAAAGACGCTATGCCGCCGCCGGAATACCGCGCCTCCAGGTCACTCCTCCACAAGCCTCTCTACCAACTCACCGTGGACGAAGTTTCTCAGCTCACTCGTGAAGACTGCCGCAAGTATCTCAAAGAAAAAGGTTTCTCCCTGTCTCTGTCTCTGACTCTGTCTCCCCGTGAATGAGTCAGTGAGTGTATTAATAATCGCTTTTGCTTGTTCTTACTCTTGTTTTTAACGTTGACCGCACAGGCATGAGAAGGCCGTCTTGGAACAAATCGCAGGCTTTACAGCAAGTGTTCTCTCTGAAAACACTCCTCGAAACGCCGCTGGATTCGGATCTCCCCGGTGCTCGAAAGCGACCGTACATTCGCGTACGTTTGTCAGCTACTATCCTCCTCCTCTTACTATTTCTGTCTTGTAGTTCGTAAATTGCAATTATCAATCGAGTTTACATTAAATAAAAACGAGACCGTTGACGGCAGTTATAATATTCCAGGTATGTTGTTTTAATTCATTAACTTAATAGTTTGTTAGTTAGTGTAGGCCCCTGAAATTTCTTGTGCTTCGATCAAGGAAACGAGTGCCCAAAATCCCCACAACTATCTGCCGGCGGAGGTTTCAGTTTCGACGGTCCATGTTCACGGTGACTCTCCGGTTGGTCTCGCCGCCTCCAATAACGACTTGGAATCTACCAGGTTGCTCCTTATTTCGTTACCACTATGACTTGATACTATTTTGTATTTTCACTGTTGGCTATTTTGCGTATTTTGGCTCATAATGGACTCTATTTGTACCCAGTAATTGGGTGGGGACCCTTAACTAGGAGCATAGTAGGGTCCACTAGATATTTCTTTATTTGTAGCCTTGGGCCTCACAGTGCGACTTTTCTCGGTGTCGTTTGATGCGCAAAGACTTGAGGGCAATTTTTTTCCTGCGTGAACACGAAATCTGTTACCCTTCCTAGGTTTCTGATGTATGATCAGCTGGTTCATGTTGAATTCTAAGGGGGAAAAAAAAAGGATTAATCTTGGATAACCGCCTTCAATGTGATATTGGTGTTAATTTTCACCAGGCCCCTGTCAAAAGCTCTTGAGATTTTTTTCCTTCTGTTTTAATGTTTACGGATACAATTTACTTAACCTTTGTTGGGATATTATATATTGGACACCAGACATTAGAATCTAATCCGGTTGTGCATATGAGTTCGTCATGCATCCAAAAAATAATTGCCCTGTTTTTGAGGGGACAATGGCAAGTCCTTTTATAGTGGTGCGGACGATTAACTGAAGTTCATTTTAAAATGTCAGAGCTAAAGGTACAGTAGTCGAGTCAGGACAACTGACCATATTTTACTGTGGGGAGGTAAACGTATACGATGATGTATCGAGAGATAAGGTAAATTTTGGTTTCTTTTACGTAAAAAGCATGCGGCGTAATATTGTACACTGTCCTACTGTTGTGATTATTGGCAGGCACGAGCAATAATGCAGCTTGCTGCAAAGCCACTTCTGTTTCCAGGCCAGGTTGAAACTCCAGGTGTTAAAGCAACTCCAAATCCAATGCTGACATTTCCAATTGTGCCAAAAGGTGGGATGCTGAACGGTGTTAAATTCCCTGGCCTTAGCTTTCTAATTATAAGACGTATCTCTTTAATTGAGCACCAATTTTGGCCTAATGCTATCTCCAACTAACGCACCAAAACAACCAATTTGGTATTTTGGTGTGTTGAATTCACTCTAAAGAACACCCTAAAATTGGATACCATTTTAGTGTAATGAATAGTAATAGAAGACATCATTTTAGTATAATGAAGTTGGTGTGTTACTATACATGCACTAAAAGTTGTAAAATGATATATTTAACCATTTTCTTATTTACATATTTCTTTTATGTTCTTTTCGTAATTTGATTTGTTTATATAATTTATTAAGTAATTAAATTTAAAATATATATTACTTTATATAAAATATATTATTACAAAGATTTCATTGAGATATTTAAAATAACACTAATATTGAATATAATATTAAATTTATTTTAATATTTATTTATAATTCTTATTTATAACATATATTAAATATATTTTAATATTTATTTATAATTCTTATTTATAAATGTTATAAATTTATTAATAAAATATTTTAAGAATAAAAATGAATCTGAAATATTTTAAGAGTAATGTAGAAACAATATGGTAATTTAGAAGATTAGAAGTTAAATATGTAATAAAATATTATATTTGTGTATATTATTAATTTGTTGCTGCAATAATATTAATTATATATATTAAATAATATTAATTTAATATAATATATATATATATATATTAATTAAGAATAATAATTTTAATTTTAATTTTAAAATGAATAAATAAAATCATTGTATAAATATAAATTAATTTAGTTAATAACTAAATTATTGTGAAATATTCTTTGAAAATATTTGATCACCAAATTTGATGTGGAGTGATTAGAGTAATACCAATTTTAGTGTTAAATGATTTTTGGAATATTCTTTTTATAATAAATTTTGTGTAAAATTTTAGTGGAAGGGTTTACGATATCCTAGAAGTATAAGACTTCGGAAGTATTGTATTGTTGGTGGTGTCTTTTTGACGTTTGACTGATGTTACCAACGGAATTTTGGGGGCAACTGTAGTTGCAGATGTACCTGCCGGGCTGTCTATATTTTACTTGACTAGTCGCTAACAGTCTTCAGCTTCCCGCAGGATAAAGCAGCCTCGGTTAAATTTTGATGTACCTGGCGGGCTGTCTAGATTTTACTTGACTAGTCGCTTACAGTCTTCAGCTTCTCGCAGCAAAAGCAGCCTTGGTTAAATTTTTATTTTTTAACAGTTTTAGCTTTACTTCCATGCAACCTCTTTCACCAACTCTTGCATTGTTACAGGGGACACTCTCATCTCATTTTTGTTTCACTGAAATTGTATTCGGACATTCCTTGGCCATAAATTTCTCAATTTTCTTTAACGAGTTACTTTTATAGATTGTCGAGTAATTTATCAAATATCTTTGTTCCGAGTGATGAATTCTGGTAATGTGATCCTCTTGTTCGTGGTCGTTACACTATGATCTCTTTCCTTTTCTATTTACACTGCCGCAAAGTTGTTGCTTTCTGCCTATAGTACGACAGGCCTATTCTAAAAAGTTTGGTAATTAATAATAATTCTACACATTTATTCATTATCTCAGCTGAGCATTTTCTTCTTCTTCTCATTAGCCCTTTTTCCTTTGCATATTCTTTAAGGTGGTCCAGCAAGTAGAAAAGCCTTGGTGCAAAGATATATTGAGAAGCGGAAGGACAGGTATCGCTAATTGGTACTGCACTCTTTCTAGCTGTATAATACATACTGCGGGCGGTGTAGTTGGTATCGTTTTTGGTTCCTCAAACTCTTGTTTGTTAAAGGTTCAAGACCAAGAGAAAGATGGCAATACCTTCAGCTACTGGGTTGGATATGTACTTGAACCATATGATGAGAGATGGAATATTAATTGATCAGCGGAACCAAAAGGAGGAATGGTCTTCCCCAATACCCAAACTGCCTCAAGCACCTGGGCGTGGCAGCTCTGTTGACAATGCGGCAAATAATTTCAATCACTCTACCGATCTTAATGTCAAAGGTGATAAAATGTTCTATATTTTTTAGCATAGACACAGATGATACTCAGAATCATAATGTCGAAGAGTAGCTGATTTATCTAGTGAATTAATTGGTGCAACAGAAATAAAGAGATCATAATCTAAGTAAATTTGAAATTTTCTTGTTGAAGAGCCAAGATGCTTTGTGGTGGTGATCACTTGTATTAGCATGCAGGCTACTGGCTGTCAAAAAACATGGATGATGTGATACATATTTAAGGCTCTGTGTTTCAGTGGATATGCAGATGCGTTTGAACAATTACAGTGCCTAGCAGAAATTATATTGAAAGTTGACCATCTGTGGAGAGATATTCTCGCACAAACTTGAAGGTGTAGTCTAAACTAGAGCAATGTTAAGATTTCATTGCAGATGTTCAATAATGTTGACGGCCCGAAGATGCTTTTGAGATTGAGCGATTAAAACGGGCATTCTTGTAGTGGTCCAGTTTACCATCACTAGTACTGAAGCAGGGGGATAAGCATGGACCTGTTCTACCATAATGATTCTGTTGTACTAGAATCCGCTCTTGCTAGAAACCGGTGTTTTGTTAAGGCCACCGGGTGCTCGTGTCGTGTTGTCGTAATGTCATTAGTTAAATACTGTCGTACAAACTTGGCGGTTTAGAGCTGACTAAAAATCAGCTTCAAGTTCGGACATCTTTCTTAAACAAAGATCAGGCCGTTGCCTTGAACTGCCTTCTTTCTTTGTGTTATTCTCACTTTTTCCTTTTTCCATAATAAATAACGAAGATATTAATGCAAAATCTGAAAAAGAAAAAAGAATAAGGTCATTTTAGTCACTTGAGGAACAGCATGAAGCGTACATAAAGGCCAGAACGTCGCCTTCTGCTGGTGACGACTGTAGAGCACGTGGCGTTGTATGGATGGCATTTGTTTCTCGAGGAGAAAAGGGCTGCTCACACGTTTGCGACAACCTCCACACGTATAATGTCTGTCGTCAAGAAATTTGTCAAATTATATTAGTAGTCATTTTATGTTGGTAAAAAAGGTAAAACATAAGTTCACCAAATTAAACTAGATGCATTGTTTACAGGTTTGTACAAGAGTTTTGCGTATCGTTCCATATCGGCTGAAGAACGGTAAGGGTAGTATGTATCGGGTGTAAATATAGGTGCGTACCAACTTATTTTGTACGGTACCTACTAGTATTTACAGTATTGGAAATTTTTAAAAATGTAAGAATATATTTACAAAAAATTAAAAATTTTAACTCTAAACTCACACCCGCACGCATTCTTCATTTCTTCTTCTCTTCTCTAAGCAACCTATGTCTCATCTCATCTCCTCACATTGTCACTCACACAACTCTATTCTTTTGCTCTTCACCGTCGCTGCCGCCAACCCAACGACTACTACACCGATGCCCGTCACACTGCTATCCTCCTCCTCCTAAGTCTTATCCCACTCTCACACTCGACTTTTTTCTCTCACATCTCATTATCTCTCTCGAGTATCTCAACCACCATCGACGCCCACCACCACCGACCGACCACCACTATCAACAACACACACCCACCACCTACCACCACCACAACCGACACCCCATATCTTTAGCTTTTCTCAATATTTTATTTCTCTCTCACACATCTCACTATCTCTCTCCAGTCTCGACGCCCACCACCACAGACAGCCACCACCTTCCACAACCATCAACGTTATCAGATTACTACTGACACCTCAGCAGCCTTAGCCACTCTCTAGTCTCCTCTCTTTTTTCACGCCAGATCTACCCGACCACGAGTCCCCAACCCGTTAAATTTGTTGTTGAATGTCTGAAATAATTGGTGTGTATTATGACTTAATGTTTTTTTTGGTGAATTGTTGTGAATGGAATTGTTGATGTATTTGTCGATTGTGAATGGAATTGTTGGTGTTTTCGTGAATTGGGAATGGAATATATTTATTTGTGTTGTGTTGTTGTGGATTGTGGATGTGGACTATGGTGGAGTGGAATGAAATTGTGGAAGTGCGAAAGTAAAAAATGTAAATTGATTTATTGAAGTTGTTAATAAAGATATAGATACAAAATGTAAATGTGGAATGAAACTTTGAAAGTGTGGAAGGAACGAGTCCGGAGTGGACTATGATTCTGTGAATCTGGAGTAGAACTTGGAAGTGTTTTGAATTGATTGAACTATTAATTGCTATCAATTTTGTTAATGCTTAATTTAATAGACATATAGTAGCGTTAGTACTTAATTCTGACGATATTGTCCTAGTGGATAAGATCAAAGAGGGGATCAATGCAAAATTGAAACGTTGAAGAGAAGCGTTTAAAATCAAAAAGTTTTAGAATGAGCAGGTTCAAGACAGAGTATTTAGAATGCAACTTTTTGAGTAGCCAGATGGTACGAGAGGCAATTGTAGCGATTAACACTGACATGGTACCACAGAAATTGAGTTTTAAATATCTCAGATCCATCATTCAGAGAGATGAAAATATCGATGATGATATATTACATCGTATTAGGTTTGGGTGGATCAAATAGCGGAGTGTCTCAGGTGTTTTATGTGATAAAAAGGTCCCTGTAAAACTTAAAGGAAAGTTCTATAAAATGATAATTCGGCCTACCATATTATATAGGGCAGAGTGTTGGCTTACTAAACGTAGGCATACGTGACAGTTATTAGTAGCAGAAATGCGTATGCTTTGGTAGATGTTAGACCCCGAATTTTTTATATGATGATATTAAGCATGAATTGTGATAATTGAGTGATTATGCCTTAGATTGATTAATTTGGGAGTATTAGTAGATAACTGAGGTGTATTTGCGTTTAATACGGTTTAAATAAGGCATTAGAGGATTAAAATGTATAAGGGCATTTTAAGAAAATTTCTTAGGTTGGATTGGGTTTAGGCTTGTAAAGAAGGGTAAGTTGGTCTTTGTATTTTCTTTAGGTTAGGGTTGAGAAGAAAGAAGAGAAGAAAAGAAAAAGAAGGAAATAGAGAAGAGAAAGAGGAAGAGTGTGCCGTCGTGAAGGAGGAAGGAGAAGACAAGGAAAGTTGCGATCTTTGCAATTTTCGACGGATTTGAAGCTCGTTCTAGGTAAGTTAGCTTCCTTTCTTCTTGTTTTAGTTGGGTTTAAGCTTAGCAGAATGTTGAATGAAGAGAATCGAAGGTTTTAGGGTTTTAGGGTAGAAATGGTTAGATTTCGTGGGTTGTTGTGTTTGTGACTGATTTTGTGTTGCTAATGAGTTAGAAATGTAGTATAAGTCTTGATCTATGACTTAGATGTGGTGCATTTGAGTTTGGGAAGAAATGGAAGTCAGAAATTGCAGAAATCTGGGGTTGGGAGTCGCAACTCCGACCCGCACGTCGCGACGTGCGGTGTGAATTGGGGACGCCGCGTGCACAAAATGCACGTCGCGGCGTGCACATTGTGATGTGCACGCCATGGCACATTATGAACGTCGCGACGGCGTGAGGAGAAACGCGTCGCGACGCACACATTAATGCACGTCATGCGAAGTTAGGTCGTCACGCAATGAAGGCCCCGCCGCCATGCGAGCCCCTGTTTTTCAAAAGTGCAATTTTTAGTATTTTGGGCATATCTTTTGGTGTAGATGTCCAATTGAGGTGATTTTGGATTCATTGTGATCTAGAGATCAAAAACTACAAGTTCTATGAAGAAGGGAAGTTCGGAATTAGTCTGTAAGGGTTCGGAATTTTATGAAGAAGTCGAATGTAAGCTTTTAATGCTTTATTTTGGCTTTCCAAGCTTTGATTATTTTCCGTGGATATTGATTGGATGGAAACTTGGTTGTTTTAGGAAACCAAGCTGACCCGATTTCATCGCAAGAGGAAGGACACCAGTGAGTCGACTTCTCGAGCGATTCTAGGTGGATAATATACTTATAGTTATTGTGTGATTAGACAAATTCTTGCCTATGTCTGAATATATGTTATAGATGATGTATGTTTAAATGTGATGAATTGAATGATTATGATTTCATATACTTTGTACGAATCATGAGAACTAATAGCATTGAGTTTTGATTCGGAGCATGTTATGCCTCGACTTCGGTCCTGACATTTTGACTAAATGCGAAGCATGAAAGAATATCATATGATGAAACGATTATGAGCATGATTATGTGCTTTTGTTTGGGCGAGAGTGGAACCATTTCGTTCGTCACGTGCACGTAGACAAGAGCCTTCTCCCGGCTGCCCGCTTGTGGCCTATGAGATCCGAATGGACTCATTTTGTTCAGGGTTAAA
Organism: Erythroxylum novogranatense; assembly: GCA_029891385.1. NCBI lineage: Eukaryota > Viridiplantae > Streptophyta > Magnoliopsida > Malpighiales > Erythroxylaceae > Erythroxylum > Erythroxylum novogranatense. Next base: position 35,347,664 of record CM057235.1, read on the forward strand.
CTTCGGTTTCTCCCTTTTGTTTCCATGGAACCCTCGAGCCATTGTGATGTACATTGCATATGTGAATTGTTTATTGTGAATGCTTCGTGACATATTTATGAGTTAAATGAATTATTGAATACGTAAATTTCTTGAGTAGCATGTGAATGCTTGAATTGATGTCTATATAGATATAATATATATACATTCATATGCTGGGACTTGTGCTAGTTGCCGATGGCTATAATTATATTAGCCACTAAGCTGTGTAGCTCAACCCATTATTTTTCCCTCCTCAGGTGCAAAGCAGGACGATCTTTGAACTTGCGAGGCATCGAAAACTTCGAGCTAATTAGCAGTTTTGTATTAAGTTCGTATTTTGGTTGGCCCTCTGAGCATATTATCATGGAGCATTTACATGAATTTTTGGATTGCAACTTATTTTGTATTTTGTACGATTTTGAATACTTGTGACATTTCTTTAGATTGTAATGGCATGAGTTTAATTCATGTTTTAAATGCATGTGTGAGCGCTTGATTGTATGAGAATGATTATGTGTGAATGATGATCGAACTATGTATATGTATGTGTGTAAATGTTGGGATCGGGTCCGACGGTATTTGGGCGCCCGTCACCGGAGCAACCCGAGGAGCCGCCTCGGGATTTGGACTTACGGGGCCCGGGCCCAACATGTTTGGTATCAGAGCGCCTAGGTTTAGGTGTCCTCGGCTTAGAATGCATAATAGGACTGTGTGCTCTATGATTCTTTGTTGCATTAATTGATTGTATTAAGTGACATGCATACCATGCATACATGTAGATTGCCATATAGCTAATCCTTAGTGTTTACCTTTGAAGGAGTACGATGCCACCTCGTAGAAGGACACGAGGAGTTATGCAAGGATCTGCTGCACCTGACTCTCCGACGAGAGAGGAGAGGACTGATGAGTCAGTAGCCCCAGAGAATGCTAAGGCTTCTATAGGGCTAGGTAGTGAGCCCGTTCCTTCGCAGACGCAGGAGTCTCCGATTCCGCAGGAGCCAGTGCCTCCATTGGATCTGAGGCTATTTCAGGCGTTTACTCAGGCATTCGTGCAAGCTATGGGTCAGATGCCACCACTTCCTATACATTTCACCCCGCCTCGAAAGGGAGACGGTTTGATCGATTGAGGAAGTATGGAGCAGTTGATTTCTTTGGGACATCAGATCCCGAGGAAGCCGAGATATGGTTGCGAAAGACTGAGAGAGTGCTGGACCAGATGGAGTGTGAGGATGACGAGAGAGTCATCTATGCTGCCAGTTTGCTTCAGGGAGATGCTCTTCACTGGTGGGAGACTGTACCAGGGAGCCAGATTAGGTCAGTAGGGTTGGCATGGCAGGATTTCGTGGTTATTTTCAGGAAGAAGTACCTGTCAGAGGTATATGTTCAGCAGAAACAGAGGGAGTTCCTCAGTTTGACCCAGAGGATATGACGATCAATGAGTATGGCGCCGGTTTACAGACTATCCTGGTATGCTTCAGATCTAATGTTGAGTGAGGCTGCCAGATGTCGCGGTTTAGTCAGTCCGCACTTGGTTATCGAGAGAAGGTGATTGTGCGAAATTTCATGATTTCAAAGGTAATGGTTGAAGCGACTCTGAGAGTTGAAAATATAGAGAATATCAAGAGTGCTATGAACAAGAAGAGAAAGGGCAGAGAGCAGTCCAGGAGAGGAGGTAGCACTAGTACTCCTATGCCAGACAGGAGTGCTAGGAGCTTCCCGGTCCAGTCAGAGGAGAGGAGCAGTGGTGCGAGCCGACCGAGGCCGATGAGGACTTCTACTGTTTCTCACCAAGCTTCAACGGTGGGTGGCGGTAGAAGGGGAGATGGGGATAGATCGTTTGTCCAGAAGTGTGAGCACTGCGGGAGAGCTCATAGAGGAGAGTGCTTCAGATTGACCGGAGCTTGTTTCAACTATGGAGAGAAGGGACACATTGTCAGAGAGTGTCCTCAGCCTCCACGACAAGAGAGAGGCCAGATGCAAGCTTCGAGGAGGACAGAGACCATGGGACAGAGGACTGCAACAGAAGTGGGCAGTTCAGATGCGGCCAAGAGGGTGAATCTTCCGGGGAGACCGAGAGGGCAAGCACCGGCTAGGGTGTTTGCGATGACTAGGGAGGATGCTGAGACCGCACCAGATGTTGTCACGGGTACGGTACAGTTATTTTCTGATGATGTGCTAGTTTTGATTGATCCGGGTTCTATTCATTCGTTTGTTTCTTCGAGTAGACCCGTGTGTGATATGATTGTGAGCCCATTGGATACTCCGCTGATGGTGAGTACTCCAATCGGCCAGTATATTGTGATTAGTCAACTGTACAGAGGTTGTGAGATTCGCATTGGTGGAAAACTTCTAGTGGTTGATTTGATGCCACTGAAGATGGGAGGATTAGATGTGATTTTGGGCATGGATACTTTAGAGAAGTACAATGCCCGTTTGGATTGTAAACAGAAGACAGTGGATGAATTGGGTGATGGTAGAAAAGTGGTGTTTACTGGGGACAGGAAAGCGAGTCCGCCCAGGATTGTTTCAACTTTGACAACAGAAAAGATGATGAGTAAAGGATGTGAGGCATTTTTGGATTATGTGATAGACTCCAGAGCTGATAGAGGGAAGCTGGAGGATGTTCCAGTAGTCAGGGAATTCTCAGACGTCTTTCCCGAGGAATTTCCAGGACTACCGCCAGCTCGAAAAATTGAGTTTCCCATCGAGCTTCTGTCAGGTACAGCGCCGATTTCGATTCCGCCTTATCGGATGGCTCCGGCCGAATTGAAAGAGCTTAAGGAGCAGTTAGAGGAGTTGTTGGAGAAGGGGTATATTCGACCGAGCTCTTCGCCTTGGGGAGCTCCGATTCTTTTTGTGAAGAAGAAAGATGGATCATTGAGGATGTGCGTTGACTATCGGAAGCTGAATCAGGTTACTGTGAAGAACAAGTATCCGCTTCCTCACATTGATGATCTGTTTGATCAATTACAAGGAGCGAGAGTCTTCTCGAAGATAGACTTGAGATCGAGATATCACCAGTTGAGGATTAAGGAGTCGGATGTGCCCAAGTCTGCTTTCAGGACTCGGTATGGGCATTTTGAGTTTATGGTGATGCCTTTCGGATTGACGAATGCTCCTGCAGCGTTTATGGATTTGATGAATCGGGTTTTTAAGCCATTCTTGGACCAATTTATCATTGTCTTCATTGATGATATTTTGGTGTATTCCAAGAGTGATGAGGAGCATGAGGAGCATTTGCGGATTTCTTTGGAGACTTTGAGGAGGCATGAGTTGTATGCCAAATTCGATAAATGCGAATTTTGGCTGAGAGAAGTTGCGTTTCTTGGACACGTGATCTCAGAGCAAGGAGTTCATGTGGATCCAAAAAAGATAGAAACTGTGGTGAGTTGGGAAGCCTCGAAGAATGTAGCAGAGGTGAGGAGTTTTTTAGGTTTGGTAGGCTATTACAGGAGATTTGTGGAGGGATTCTCTATGATATTCGCTCCGATGACGAAATTGTTGAGGAAGAAACAAAAGTTTGCTTGAAGTGAGGAGTGTCAGAGGAGCTTCGAGGAACTCAAGCTCAGATTGACGAGTGCTCCGATTTTGGTTTTGCCTTCGGGAGATGAAGGTTATTCGGTGTATAGTGACGCTTCGAGGAAGGGTCTTGGATGTGTTTTGATGCAGGGAGATAAGGTGATTGCTTATGCTTGAAGCCTTATGAACTGAATTATCCGACGCATGATTTGGAGTTAGCAGCGGTGATCTTTGCCTTGAAGATTTGGAGACATTATCTGTATGGAGTTCAGACGAGGATTTTTACCGATCATAAGAGTCTGAAGTATTTTTTGAGTCAGAAGGAATTGAATTTGAGGCAGCGACGATGGATCGAGTTTCTCAAGGACTATGACTTGTTGATTGAGTATCATCTAGGCAAGGTCAATGTAGTGGCGGATGCCTTGACCAGGAAGTCTTCGATTGCGCATGTGCGATCAGTTTATCTTCCTTTATTGGAAGAGATGGCCAAGCTTAAGATAAGCTTGAAGCAGGAGGAGTCGGATTGCCTCCTAGCTAATTTCCGAGTGAGACCGATTCTCAGAGAAAAGGTTAAGGAGTTGCAGGCACAAGATGCAGATTTGAGTAAGCTTCGAGATGAAATTCGGAATGGCAAGATTTCTGAGATAGATGTGCAGGATGATGGGCTTATGACGGTGGGGAACAGGTTGTGTATTCCTGATGTGCAGGAGGTTAAGGCTGAGATTATGGATGAGGCACACAATGCGCCTTATGCCATGCATCCAGGTAGCACCAGGATGTATCGAGATCTGAGAGAGCATTTTTGGTGGAAAGGCACAAGAGGATATAGCGAGTTTGTCGAAGAAGTGTCTAGTGTGTCAGCAAGTCAAGGCTGAACACCAGGCACCTTCAGGCAAGTTGAAGCCGTTGCCTATTCCGAAGTGGAAGTGGCAAAGGGTGACTATGAACTTTTTGATGTGTTTGCCTAGGACCAGCAGGAGGCATGATACCATTTGGGTGATTTTGGATAGGTTGACCAAGTCAGCCCACTTTTTGGCGATCAAGCAGACTGATTCTTTGCATGTGTTAGCAAAGAAGTACATTGATGAGATAGTGAGATTGCATGGGATTTCGGATTCTATTGTGTCGGACAGAGATCCTCGGTTTACTTCGAGGTTTTGGGGCAGTTTGCAGGAAGCTTTGGGGACGAAGCTAAATTTTAGTACGACGTTTCACCCTCAGACGGATGGTCAATCTGAGAGGACCATTCGGACTCTTGAGGGGATGCTTCGGGCTTGTGTGATGGATTTTCGAGGAGCTTGGGATGAGCATTTGCCGTTGGTCGAATTTGCTTATAACAATTCGTACCAGTCGAGCATTCAGATGGCTCCATATGAGGCTTTGTATGGGCGGAGATGTAGGACTTCGATCTGTTGGGATGAAGAAGGAGAGAGGCAATTGGAAGGACCAGAATTGATTCAGACGACGGTTGAGAAAGTCAATCTGGTTAAACAGCGACTTAAGGCAGCACAGGATAAGATGAAGAGTTATGTTGATGCTCACTGAAAGGAGATAGAGTATGAAGTCGGTGAGAAAGTGTTCCTTAAGACATCTCCTTGGAAAGGAGTATTGAGATTCGGCAAGAAGGGGAAGTTGAGTTCGAGGTATGTGGGTCCTTATGAGATCCTTGAGAGGATTGGACCACTCGCCTACAGATTGGCATTACCTCCGGAATTGGCACAGATTCATGATGTTTTCCACGTGTCCATGTTGAGGAGGTATAGATCGGATCCTTCTCACATCATTCAGACTAGTGAGGTTCAGCTGAGGGATGATCTGAGTTATGAGGAGCAACCAGTGGAGATTTTGGATACCAAGGACAAAGTCCTCAGGAACAAGACAGTTCAGTTAGTCAAAGTCCTGTGGAGGAATCATTCAGTAGAGGAGGCTACTTGGGAGCCATTGGAAGCCATGCGGGAGAAGTATCCGCATCTCTTCGATGATTCAAGTAAATTTCGAGAACGAAATTTCTTTTAAGAGGGGGAGAAATGTTAGACCCCGAATTTTTTTTATGATGATATTAAGTATGAATTGTGATAATTGAGTGATTATGCCTTAGTTTGATTAATTTGGGAGTATTAGTGGATAATTGAGGTGTATTTGCGTTTAATACGATTTAAATAAGGCATTAGAGGATTAAAATGTATAAGGGTATTTTAAGAAAATTTCTTAGGTTGGATTGGGTTTAGGCTTGTAAAGAGGGGTAAGTTGGTCTTTGTATTTTCTTTAGGTTAGGGTTGAGAAGAAAGAAGAGAAGAAAAGAAAAAGAAGGAAATAGAGAAGAGAAAGAGGAAGAGTGTGCTGTCGTGAAGGAGGAAGGAGAAGACAAGGAGAGTTGCGATCTTTGCAATTTTTGACGGATTTGAAGCTCGTTCTAGGTAAGTTAGCTTCCTTTCTTCTTGTTTTAGTTGGGTTTAAGCTTAGCAGAATGTTGAATGAAGAGAATCGAAGGTTTTAGGGTTTTAGGGTAGAAATGGTTAGATTTCGTGGGTTGTTGTGTTTGTGACTGATTTTGTGTTGCTAATGAGTTAGAAATGTAGTATAAGTCTTGATCTATGACTTAGATGTGGTGCATTTGAGCTTGGGAAGAAATGGAAGTCAGAAATTGCAAACTGGGGTTGAGTCGCACTCGACCCAGCACATCGCGACGTCTTGAAAGAGCACGCCGCGACATCTGATAATGAATTGGGGACGCCGCGTGCACATTGTGATGTGCATGCCGCGCCTGATTAATCAGGCGTCGCGACGTGCGTGAGGAGAGCACGTCGCGATGAACACATTTGTGCACGCCGCGGCGAGCGTCCCTTCGTCGCGGCGAGCCCCCTGTTTTCCGAAAGTGCAATTTTTAGTATTTTGGGCATATCTTTTGGTGTAGATGTCCAATTGAGGTGATTTTGGATTCATTGTGATCTAGAGATCAAAGACTACAAGTTCTATGAAGAAGGAAGTTCGAATTAGTCCATGGGGTTCGAATTTTATGAAGAAGTCGAATGTAGGCTTTTAATGCTTTATTTTGGCTTTCCAAGCTTTGATTATTTTCCGTGGATATTGATTGGATGGAAACTTGGTTGTTTTAGGAAACCAAGCTGACCCGATTTCATCGCAAGAGGAAGGACACCAGTGAGTCGACTTCTCGAGCGATTCTAGGTGGGTAATATACTTATAGTTATTGTGTGATTAGGCAAATTCTTGCCTATATCTGAATATATGTTATAGATGATGTATGTTTAAATGTGATGAATTGAATGATTGTGATTTCATATACTTTGCACGAATCATGAGAACTAATAGCATTGAGTTTTGATTCGGAGCATGTGATGCCTCGACTTCGGTCCTGACATTTTGACTAAATGCGAAGCATGAAAGAATATCATATGATGAAACGATTATGAGCATGATTATGTGCTTTTGTTTGGGCGAGAGTGGAACCATTTCGTTCGTTACGTGCACGTAGACAAGAGCCTTCTCCCGGCTGCCCGCTTGTGGCCTATGAGATCCGAATGGACTCATTTCGTTTAGGGTTAAACTTCGGTTTCTTCCTTTTGTTTCCATGGAACCCTCGAGTCATTGTGATGTGCATTGCATATGTGAATTGTTTATTGTGAATGTTTCGTGACATATTTATGAGTTAAATGAATTATTGAATACGTAAATTTCTTGAGTAGCATGTGAATGCTTGAATTGATGTCTATATAGATATAACATATATACATTCATATGCTGGGACTTGTGCTAGTTGCCGATGGCTATAATTATATTAGCCACTGAGCTGTGTAGCTCAACCCATTATTTTCCCTCCTCAAAAGTGCAGCGTGACGATCTTTGAACTTGCGAGGCATCGGAAACTTCGAGCTAATTAGGAGTTTTGTATTAAGTTCGTATTTTGGTTGGCCCTCCGAGCATATTATCATGGAGCATTTACATGAATTTTTGGATTGCAACTTATTTTGTATTTTGTACGATTTTGAATACTTGTGACATTTCTTTAGATTGTAATGGCATGAGTTTAATTCATGTTTTAAATGCATGTGTGAGCGCTTGATTGTATGAGAATGATTATGTGTGAATGATGATCGAACTATGTATATGTATGTGTGTAAATGTTGGGATCGGGTCCGACGGTATTTAGGCGCCCGTGGCCGGTGCAACCCGAGGGGCCACCTCGGGATTTGGACTTACGGGGCCCGGGCCCAACAGTAGATGTGTGACATTACTATCAGAGATAAGGTACAAAATTAGGTAGTGACAGTCAGACTATAAGCGGCTAGTATTGCAGACAAGTTGAGAGAGAAAAGGCTAAGGTGGTTTGGGCATGTGCACTGGAGGCCCGTTGATGCTCTGGTACGACGCTGTGAGATAATAAACCTTAGTGGCTACAAGAGGAGGAAAGGAAGGTCGTACAAGACCTGAAGGGAAGTGATCAAGAAAGATATGTCAGAGTTGACTCTCACTAAGACAGTTGCTAGAATTAGAAAAGTCTGGCGGGATAGGATAAGGATAAACGACACCTTTTAAAGTCCTCACACCTCATACTTACTGCATAGGAAGTATTGTGAATAGTAAGTTTTTGGCTAGGTTGCAGGGCAGCTGTAGATAGGGGAAGACTCCTGCGATGGACGCCTAAAACTGTTGCATCCTCAGGGTCGCATAGTGAAGACTCTTGATGCGAATGGCGACAAAAGAGCCTGTCTTTACAAGGTGTAAGATAGCATATTTGGTCAACCATTAGGTATGTTCTTATTTTCTTATATTGTAATTCTAGTTACTTAAATTTGATGCATTTTTTCCTCTGCCTTCTGCATCATGATTTTCCTGTCGCATCTGCATATGAGTCTACAGGAAACAGCCTCTCTACTATATAGGGGTAAGGTTGTATACTATCAGACCTCCTTATACTCTGCTTCATTGCGAGACTTCGAACTGGATGTGATGATGATGATGATGACATAGCTACAAAATCATATTTTATAAATCAGAATATTATAAAGTTAAATCTTTGCTTACCATACTAATTTCCTTTAGCATTAATCTATACTTAATTGTCCATTAAATAAATTTATTATTCTTTTTACAAATATATCATATAATTCATTTGACAAAAGTTGAATTTTACAAATTATAAATGAGGTTTATCTAACTCAACTAACTTAACTACATCATTTAAGTATGACTTGTACGTGTTAGATTCTACATCAATTTTATATTAAAAATCTCAAAAGTAATGTATACAAATATATAAGGTGTGTTACTTTACAAAAAAGGTTCCATAATATAGCTACCTTAATTTTAATAATTAATTATTTGATTCAAGGTATTTATGGTAATTCTAGTTCCAAATTATATTTCAATACTTTGAGATTTTGATATGTAAACACATTTTCTAGTTCCACAATTCGATATATTTTGATATGTAAACACATTTTCCAGTTCCACACTTCCATCAAAGTATGGAACTAGAAAATGTTGAAGGTGGAAATTGTTTTATATATGTTTTGTGATTGTTGTTTGTGAGAATTATTTTATGTATGTTTTGGGATTATTGAAAATGAAAATTGTTCGAAATGAAAATTGTTTATGTATGTTTTGATCTTGTTGAAAATAGAAATTGTTTTATGTATGTTTTGTGATTATTGGAAATGGAAATTGTTTATGTATATTTTGTGATTGTTTAAAATAGAAATTATTTATGTATGTTTTGTGATGTTTGTGATTATTAGAAATGGAAATTGTTTATGTATATTTTGTGATTGTTTGAAATGGAAATTATTTATGTATGTTTTGTGATGTTTGAAACTTTAAATTGCAATTGTTCAAATTGTTAGAAATGAAATTGTTGAAACTTGTTAGAAGTGGAAATTGTTTATATATATTTTATAATGGTTAAATTGAAATTGTTGGAAAATATTAGAAATGAAATTGTTGGAATTTGGAAATAGAAATTGTTTATGTATGTTTTGTGATTGTTAGAAATAAAATTGTTTATATATGCTTTGTGTAATTATATATGTTGAATAATTGAATTGTTGTTTTGACTTATATAGTGAATTGTGTTCCATGAAATTAAATTGTGCATAATGTAATCATACAAAATGAGTTATATTGTATAAGATGGACATGCATATCTTATAATGAAATTGTGTGTTATTTATTTTGATATATACATTCATTAATTTTTACAAATAAATGGAAGGAAGTTCAAGTACTCCTAATCAACCCACTTCAGGAAAATACAATGATCCAACTTGGACTCATGTTGCATTGATTCTCAGTATGAGAAATCATACTATTTGTTTGTTTTGTAACAAGCATTTGAATGGTAGAGAAATCACCTGATTAAAGAAACATTTAGCTAGGATAAAAGGAGATGTAGAATCCTATAAAAAAGTAAGTCATGATGTAACATACCAATAATATAGAGCATATGCCCGAAGAATCCAAAGGATATTCAAGAACATACTCTACGAGAATGACATGTTGGAGCAATCACATTAATTTATTTTGGCATCACACATAACACAAGTATCTCAAATATCAACTTTTCCCATTTCATTCATAAACATAACTTACATTGTAGCATTACATTTCATAGTCTATATATATTCACATTACAAAAACATTTGAGAGTATACTGCTCTATATTCAAAATAGTTAACTTGAGATGGGATGATAACTGAAAACATTCTAAACTAAACTCTTCAGACATCAGCTAACCAGATCTTTGAGTCATTCTTGTTTCCAAAATTGACAATACTAGACTTCTACTAATTTACCTTAGAAGCCAGGTCTCCCATATACCTAAAAATCAACATTGCAATTTTGATGAGTTTACGAACTCAATGAGTGAACTATCATCGATGTGCTTAATCAAGTCAGAACATAAACAGTACAAGTATGTAACCAAAATTCAATAAGTGTATCATATCATTCAATTGTGTATACCATATTTCCTTTCATCACATTCCAATAAGTACAACATATACAAAAATATTGCACATCACATATTAAAACAATTTAGTAATTTAATACAATCTTTCATATGATACATGTAAAGTTATATATGCAAATGTACATGTGACTCCACTTTCATTTTGTTTTGTTTTGACCGAGTACCTATTTACTGTCTCGTTTTAGTTGCGGATACCGAGCTCATTTCATATGCTGTCCCATACCCATTGTGAATACCGGGCTAATTAATAACTAAACCTGTAGCTCTTTGTGCACAGTTTTTACGTTGGTCACTCCGGTCACAACTCCTTTATCTGATCATACATATTAATGTGATGGAATGCATCTATTCACACATTATGCTGACTCGATCATTTATCATATTTTTCGGATCTAAGTCTAGCATTCAACATTCTATTGAGAATAAATTCCACATTCACATACAATCAGTAAGCACTTCCAATACATTCCTGAATATCAATCTCCTAGGACCAACAATGTTCGGAAATATCACAATTATATAAGTAACAATTCAGTAATTGAAATTTACAAAACAAATTAAGGATAGTGAGAAATATCTAGGTTAACTCACGTAATTCAAACAGAAACACATATATAATTGAGATTATACATCTAGGTTAACTCACAATACGCTCTAAATATGCTATTATGTTGATAACTCGGCAATGTCTAGATGCTGACGATCAACTTGTGCATCTATAGTCATTTAATACACACATATATAATCATGCACATGTATAAGCGTCATATTCAATGCATGTTCATTTGACTTTCCCAGGTATGTATCGTTATTTACAAGTCTTGATCATTATACAACATATCTTGTACATAACTTATTAGCAATTAGATATATGCCTTAAGTAAACTTGATTACTCTAGATTCATCAATCATTCATTCACCAATCATTTTCTAGCATTATATATTCACACAATTTCCCAATTCTCATTCATTCATACCTAATTCACATTTCTCATATCCATTGAATCACTTTGCATCTATAAGAACACCATCATTCCTTTAATAACCCACAATTTCATATTTAGATACATTTTATAACCTCAATTAACAACCTAAACTTATCAAACCTTTAACCAATTAATCTAACAACAAACTAGGTTCATTTCAAGCCTCAATCAAGTCCAAATACACCAAGGTAAAGTAGTTTATCCTTAATTGGTACAACAATCACACAAAACAAAATTTTTCGTTTCAAAGCATTTCCTATTATCTTGGGGTACCTTTCCACAATCATGGAAAGACAAAACATAAAGCTTCTCACTTCAATGCATTGCCCACGATCATAGGAAGGAGCTTATGTAGCTTCTACGATCATGGGATGGGTGAATAGAAAGTTCACCATCCATTTCCTTCAATTTGTTTCCAGATTCTAACACCATTATAATAGTCCATTGATTATACCTCAATTATACCTTAATTATATTTCAAATTCCAATCTAAAATCATCCATTGAATAGCCTCTAACCTACAGTTTCATACATCAAAACAAAACCAATTCATCCATCAAATTTCTAGCACAACTTCATCATCAATACCACAACCAAATTCATCCTTAAATAATCATCATGAATGTTATGCTAACATGTGTCACAATAGATTAATAAATCACTTATTTGTTCAACTCAAAACCTCCTCAATCATCAAGCTAATTTAGCCCTCCAAACATGCAAGGATAAATCATACTCCAAGAAAAAGATGAAAACACAAAAGGGGTTTTAACAACAAGATGAAGACAACAAAATTTTGAAGTGACAAAGTGCAGAATTTTAACAAAATCTCAAGGTTGTAAAGGTTATGTATGGATGTCAATGATGACAGAAGGAGGAGGAGTTAGCATGTAGCAAGAACAAAAGAAAAGGTGGTCTTTCATGTGTGTGTGTCATTGGTATATGTGTGTGGCAAGGATTGAGACACTTGTCAAGTAAAGAGCTAGGTTATGTATCCTCTTCCTAAACTACTAATTGTCACTTAATAACTAGTCCAATTGTCACTCAATCATTAGGCCATTTGTCTCATAATTTCCTAAGCCATTTTTCACTCATTCTCCATTGCCACCATGTCACTATTTCATAGGCCTAGTCAACCTAAATTTTCATGTATCAATTTATCTTGTCATTTTACATTTTTCCAAAACTAGGTGCACATATCACTCCATCAATCACCCAATTGTAACAATAAATTCCAATTTACTAATTATAGTCCATCAAACGAAAAATTTAAGACATGATCAATACACAATCACACATAATCATTTAAAATCTTTCATTTCCTGGAATAATTCAATTGAGTGCATATATTATCTTTGCAATATTTTCTAAAGCATCATTCATGTGTGTATGTTATAGTATGCTTGTGAGTGAAATACACATCATAAATGATATGACTCATATGACTCAACAACCTAATACTCTAACCCTTAGTAAGTTTTGGAAATAGGCTATTACACATGATGTGAAGTGGAAAATGAAAACATTGCTTGATGAATATCAACATAAGAAAGATAGAAAGGAAACGTTGAATTTTGAAATTGCTAGTGGAAGTTAGTTTTTTAGTTGCCATGGTGATTGTGTAAATGTTGAAGGTGGTAGTGGTACTGGCACTAATATTGTTCCATCTCAGGCAAAAGAAGAAGTACCTGAACTTGATGTGAAGAAGGAAGAAGGTAGGTGACTAGTTTCTTTGCACCATGAATAACTCCTAGAGCCCAACCTTCAATTTGAAATACAATGCAGCCAAGAGATGCGATTCACAATGTTGATATGGCAATAACTAGATGGTGGTATGATACAAGTTCATCGTATAATGCTTTTCAGTCTTATTATTATCATCCTATGATGGATGAAATAGCCTCTTATGGTCCAAGATACAAAGGTCCTTCGATTTATGACTTAAGAGGTAAAATTTTGAGTTGTTTTGTTTCTGAAATTAGAATTTATTTGATAGAAAGAAGAGTGAATTGGGGTACTTATGGATATTCAATCATGTGTGATGGTTGGACAAATAGGAGACAAGAGCTTATTATTAATTTTTTGGTTTATTCTACAAATGGCTCTATGTTTTTGAAATCTATTGATACATATGGACTTATTAGGAATACCAAGACTTTGTTTGCGATATTTGATGAAGTTGTGAATGAAGTAGGGTCAGAAAATATTGTTTAGTTTATTACTGACAATGATTCCGATTATAAAGCGACAAGAAAAAGGTTGCAAAATACATATAATTCTTTTTTGGACTCTTTGTGTTGCATATTGCATTAACCTAATGCTGGAGAATATAGGGAATCCTAGGTCTTGATAATAATGAGACTATGCAAAAAGCTAAAAATGTGACAAAGTTCATTTATAATCGTGCATGAGTATTGAATTTGTTGAAAAAGAAATTTACTAATGGTAGAAATTTGTGTCGTTCTGCTGTGACAAGATTTGTAACAATTTTTTTTTCACTTCAATCTTTTGTTACAATGAAGAAAGAGTTAAAACAAATGTTTACAATTAATAAGTGAATTGCATCTCAACATGCTAAGTCAAACTCTAGTGTGGAGGTTTGTAAAATTATACTGGAAGATAGAGAATTTTGGTCTCAATGCCAATTTGATATCCGAGTTTGTGAGCCTTTGGTAAGGATGCTTCACTTAGATGATAGTGAAGAAAAGCTAACAATTAGTTTTTTTTAATGCCATGGAGAGAGCGACGGAAGCAATCAAGGCCAATCTGAAATATAGGTCTTCTTTGTACGTACCATATCTTTTAATCATTAATAAGAAAAGAGAAAGACAACTTTCTTCTCTGTTGTTTGTAGCTGGGGCATTTTTGAATCGTAGTGTCTATTTTAGATTGAAGCTTACTAAGTAAGATGAAGTTAATAGAGAAACTATTACAACAATTGTTAGCATTGATGCGATGCAAGATCTTCTAAGCTCAAAAATGAAGCTTTATAAATTGTCTTATGGAGATTTTGAAATGTTAATTGCTATTCGACGAAAAGAAAAACTTTCTCAAGGTATTAGTTGGTTTCTTTTTTTATTTGTTGAAATTAATTAATATTTTATTTTGTTTATGACGCTACTTTTGTTACATTTTCTTGGTGTGATCAATTCAAAAATGATGTTCTAGAATTGAAAAGGTTTGTAATTCAGATTTTAAGTCAATGTGAGAGTGCAACAGGTTATGAATGAAACTGAAGCACATTTGAATTTATTCACTCTAAAAAAAGGAATAGATTGGAGCATAAGAGGTTGAATGACTTAGTTTTTGTTCGTTAGAATTTAAAGCTTTGGAAAAGGTATATTATTATTATTGTTATCATTATTAATTTTAGTATAATTTCTATAATTTTTTAATAATTAAATTTTATTGTTTACTAGGAGTTTTAATAACACAAGTAATTTAACTAATCCAATTTTTATTGATAATATTGATCTTTTGGCGGATTGAGTTTTTGAAGAATCGAATTGGTAGATGTAAATGACTTGGAAGATAATCTTGGATTAAAAAACATTAACATCTCATTTGGTGTATAGAGTGCTGGCCTACTAAACGTAGACATACACGACATTTGTTAGTACAGAAATGCGAATACTTAGGTGGATGTGTGACATTACTAAAAGAGATACGGTACGGAATAGGGTAGTGAGAGATAGGTTATAGATAGTTAGTATTGCTGACAAGTTGAGAGAGAAAAGGTTTAGATGGTTTGGGCATGTGAGCAGGATGCCCTATGATGCTCCAGTACGACGTTGTGAGAAAATAAACCTTAGTGGTTACAAAAGGAGAAAATGGAGGCCTTACAAGAACTGGAGGGAGGTGATCAAGAAAGATATGTCAGAGTTGGCCCTCATTGAGGCAGTGGCTAGAATTAAAATAGTCTGACGTGATAGGATAAGGGTAAACGACACATTTTAGAGCCCTCGCACCTCATCCTTACCGCATAGGGAGTCCAACTCAATTTCCTTTATACCTTTGCGAGGTCCCTTTTTTTAGGTGTAGAGGGAAAGATTCCTGCGATGGATGTATAAAACTGTAGAATTGTCGTATTCTCAGGCCCGCTCAATGAAGACTCATAGCACAACTAGCAACGAGAAAGTTGGTCTTTGCAGGGGTGTAAGGTAATAACAGATTCTACATATGAGTCTATTGAAAACAGCTTCTCTATAATGTAGGAGTAAGGCTGCGTACTATCAGATTCCCTGACTTCGCTTCACTGCGGGATTTCGGGGTATGATGATGATGATAATGATGATGAAGCTCCCCTCAATAATGAGGATTTTATACTAATTGATAACTGGGAAGTGTAGTTATAGTAGATATCCTCCCGTAGACGATTAAATTTCGTTTCAGGTTTTTGTTTTTCCTTTTCTTTTAATTTTATTTATATTTAATGTTTATGTTAAATTCTATATATGTAATGTAATTGTAAATGTCGTTGTTTCAAGTTTAACTTTTACTTGATTGTTTCCTCGTTATGAATTCTTATTATAAATTATAATACTTTGAGAGTTAATGATATTTATTGTTTTTATTAGATGTTTTGATGTAACTATTATTAATTAAAATGATGAAATTATATTATTGTTATATTTTAAATACTTTGTATTATTTTTAATTTTATATTTGTATAATGATGATTATCTTTTTATATTGATTGTGATTATTATTTATATGTGAAATATTTAAAATTATTGTTATTTCATATTAATTATAATTATTATTTATTATTATCATTTTGAAGACAAGATTAATATAAAATTGTAAAGTACAGAGTTCAATTGTATAATTTGCTAATAAACTGTTTTGTAAATTTTAAATTTTTTTAAAAACTACTTATACTAGAATTCAACGTGGTGTTTGTACAAGTAAAATGGAAAAAGAATAACTGAAGACCCACAAACTTAAAGGTGAGAGTGAGACGCCGCGACACCAATCACCCCCCGCCCCAAACCAACCAACCAAGC
This sequence comes from Erythroxylum novogranatense, assembly GCA_029891385.1. Lineage (NCBI taxonomy): Eukaryota > Viridiplantae > Streptophyta > Magnoliopsida > Malpighiales > Erythroxylaceae > Erythroxylum > Erythroxylum novogranatense. The sequence goes on from CM057235.1 coordinate 35,364,181, forward strand.
TCGGCGCACTCACTCGCTCAATCACTCTCTCTCTCCTCCTCCTCGCCTCTCTGCTCGCCAAATACGAAGAGTTTCGGTCGATTTAAATCCACCGTGACCACTCTGCAAGTGACGCCAACCGCAGCTGAAGTCGGCGATGCAACCCATAGAGACAGCTTCCAGGTCACTCCTCGACAAGCCTCTCCACCAACTCACCGAAGATGACATTTCTCAGCTCACTCGCGAAGACTGTCGCAAATATCTCAAAGAAAAAGGTCGCGGGAGTTAGTGTATTTTACTCGTGCCTTTTCATCTGTTCTTACTCTTTCTTTTTGGGGATTGGCCGTACAGGCATGAGAAGACCGTCTTGGAACAAATCTCAAGCAATCCAGCAAGTGATCTCTCTCAAAACACTCCTCGAAACCACTTCGGACTCTGACGTCCCCGCCGTTCGCAAGAGACTCTACATTCCTCCTGTGCGTTATTAACCTTACAGTTCCTAAGTTTAAGTTATTTTAGTGTTTAGTTAACTAACTGAAACAAAGATTGAAACTTAGGTCAGTTATTGGATTTAAGATATTATTTACTTTATCCAATTGGAGTCATAATAGTTAGTTCTTTGTTATTATTGTTAGGTTCCTGAAAACCCGGTCAAAGAAACCAGCGCGGATACACGCTGCTCAGTGCCGGCGGGGGAAGAATCTGTTCCTTATAGGCAACCTGATCGGCCGAAGGTTCATTTTCTCGGTGATCCTCTGGTTGGTGTCACAGCCTCCGATAACGACTCCGTTTCTCCTAGGTTCGTCCGATTTTCTTCATCGACATGACTTGATTGATTGCGTACCACTATCAGTCCATTACTATTTACTATAACATATTCTTGTTATGTTATTGTTAGTGTTTAACGTATTTTGTTTCTAGTGACTTTTATTTGCATTCGGTTAGCTACTAGCCTAGTAACTGACTCCTAGTGGTTATTTATTTGAAAATTTAGCACCAAAGTCTGACTCATAGCAAACTCATTTATGGGATTTTAAGACTTGTTTTCTAATGTGAACAGCACTTGCCCGTTTGTGGGTGGCAACTTTTATGCTGACAATTTCTGAGGAACATGATCTTTCTGCCGATCTTTTATGGCAAAAGCTTACATAAAATCAATCCTTTTTGTGTAGACGGGCGCGAACATTTAACACATATCAATTCCAGGCAATAATGGAGAGTCCAATGAACTCTAAGCAAAATTTTTCAGTGTTCTTCATGTTCAGTATGCTGTTGATATGTTCATGTTGAGTTTCTGCAGGCCCTTTCAATTCTATTTTCTCCCTTTTCTTTGAGATCTTAACTTGTTGTATACAACATACATATATATATACGCCCACTGGGACAACTGAAGTATATGCATCTTTTATGTATATTGAAAATATAGTCTGGTATTGCCTCAACCTTTACCACCCATATTAGAGAATTATTAATTTTCTTTTTCAAAAGGGGAAGTTGGAGTAATTATTTTCAGTTAAGACGCCTAACTCAAGCTGATTTTAACATGTCAGAACTACAGGTGCAGTAGATGAGTCAGGAGGACAAATGACAATTTTTTACTGTGGGAAGGTAAACGTTTATGATGGTATACCAAAAGATAAGGTGAGCTTTGGTTTCTTTTACACAAAAAGTGTGCAGTACAATATTGTATACTGGCCTACTAATGTGATTATCTGTAGGCACAAGCAATAATGCAGCTTGCGGCAAGTCCGCACCTGTTTCCTCAGGATGCTTCTTCTAACGTAAGTGCAGCTTTTCGGGCTTTTCCATGCCAACTTGAGAGTGGCAGAACAGCTTCAAATTCTCCAATGCTAGCCCATCTAACAACGCAAAAGGGTAAGGATGCCAATCAATGTTTAGACATTTATTGCCCATCTATTTCTTGATTTTCTTTGTTTCCATTTCTACTTTTTTACTCATATAACTGAATTATGCAATGTCCGCCACTAAATGCACCTAGTCTCCAAAAGTACATTTTGCAATTAGAAAGAATATTTGTGTTGGTTATGATTTAAGAAAAAGGGTAAAATAAGCTGTCAATGTTTATCTAATATGCATTTTAATGTTTACTCTAAATGGATTATAGTTCCTAATTTTCAGAATAACAAATCAAACGACTGACGTCTAAGAAGTAAACAGTTTAGCCCTTATCTGGATAAAAATGTATGCTACTTATGAAAATTTAACAAGTTTCATTGACAATCTAACTAAATAAGGCCTAAATTGTTCTGTGAAATAATACGAATGCCACATCACTAAAATAAGGGCCAAGTTGTTTTGTTGTTGTAAAAAATTGGGTTTAATTAAACGTTCTGAGAAGTTATTGATTATATTACATTTCAAAGTAAATGTTATGTCCTTATTTGTCCTTATAATTTACTTCTTTTTACAGCTGAGTGACTGCGGCATACCTTTTAATTGATTTATCAGTCAATTACTTGAGAACTTTTTCCCAATTGCTTATCTGAGAAATTTGATCTAAATGTCAGTTTCTTCACTGTGAACCTAGTGCCACTAGATCATCAATTTATTATACCTTTTTCAGCTGGCACGGCTAATCAATTGTCACCTTTTACATAGAAACTGTTCATACAAATATTTTACGAATATTTGAACAGTATTGTTTTTCTTCTCATTCCTTTTTTTTTCATTAATTTTAGAAGGTCCAACAAATAGAAAAGCTTCGGTGCAGAGATATCTTGAGAAGCGGAAGGACAGGTATCATTAATTGGTAATGGAGTCTTTCTGACTGTACAATACTTCTTCAAGCAGTTTAGTTTGCTTTGTTTTGGGCCTCAAACTCTTGTTAGATGAAGGTTCAAGAACAAGAGAAAGGTGGCAATGCCTTCATCTACTGGTTTGGATATATGCTTCAACCATATGGTGGGAGATGATGTCTCAAATGAGCAGTGGAACCAAAGTGAGGATTGGCCTTCTCCCCAACCCAAGCCACCAGAAACACCTACACGTTGCAGCTCTGTTGAAAATGTCAAAGGTAACAAAGTTTGCTTCAGATCTTGTTTTTAGTGAAACAACACTAAAAGGTGCTCAGGGCTTTTATTATATAATGCATATGTTGAGGAGTCAATAGACTCTGTCGTCCTAATCACCTTTCTGAACATGGTTTACTTTCTTGAAAACTGTCATACCTTGCATATACCATAGTTGATATACTTGTTCACATGCATAAAAATCAGTTTTAACAAATACACTATTCGACTGGATTACTTATGGGGATTTGGTTTTGGGAAGGTCAAGACTTCACTGGAAGAAATTCCTATGCTTGTATGTTGAATCCTTCCCTTAGGTGCACATAAAGTATTATATAAACTAGAGCTATGTTGCAAAATGATGTCTTTAATATTGCTTTGCAGATGGCCAAATATCTTGACCTTGGAAAATGTTTTGGTGTCCACAAGCTAACTATTTTGGAAGTTCTCTAGCAGTCCATTTTACTATCGCTAATACTGAAGGAGGGAGGTGTATGTAGCTCCTGGGAAATGTTTGTAGCAAGATGAATTCAGTTGTAAGAGGTTTGGCCATTTCTGAGTCACGAAGTTTCTCGTTAATCTGTCAGCATATCATTATTCCTTTGCTTATTTCCTAGTCTAGGAAATAGTGATGGTGTTAAAAAGTAAGGCGCAGATATTATGTGGAGTATGAAATGGCCCTTCGAAAGTTAGCGGTGGATGGATGATTTCTTTTAGCTGATAAATCTCTGACCACGTTGAAGCCTTGGAAGCAAGACAGCTCTAGTTCAGAACTACTAGTTCTGATATGTCGTGAAAAAAGTTGGATTAAGCACATTATGTCTTCATTTGCTGGTCATTTTCTTTTTCAATTTATATATATTAATTAGTTCTTAGACATTAGTAAGAAAGAGAGGAGTTAGTAAAAAATGGAATTTAAATAGTTTTTTTGAAAAATGAAAAATGAAAATGTTAAATCTAACATGACAAACGACAAATCAATTCCTGTCTGGCCATTTAAACGTTGAAAGAAGCAAATACCACCTAGCAATAAGCAGTTCTTCCAAGGAACAGCCCAAATAGGGGTTGGAGCTTAAAAATTCGAAGTTACGCTGCTGATGATGATCTGAGATTTGAAGTTTTTAAGGGGAAGCCATTATTCTCTGATTTATTATGTCAAATTTGATGGAGATTCAGTTTATGTGATCTACCATTGTGGACATTTCATTTGAGACATAGATCCCTTTATATGAACTAAATTGTGAACTCTAAACTCTGTCTAAACCCTGGGTTAGTGATGAAGAAAAAAAATAAAAAGTTATGCCTTTTTAACAATGTCATCATTGTGGACATTTCATTTGAGATAAATCTCTTTGTGTGAACTAAATTGGGAACTTTGTCTAAACTCTCAGTTAGATAGTGATGATGATGATCAGCAGTATAAACGATAGTGACGAAAAAAGAAAAAGTCAAAGCTTGGATGCCTTTTCAACAATATCATCTTTGACATGATTATGGCGATGATTTTAGCAAATTTATTAGTCTCAATGTAGAAAGACTCAGGCTTAAATCTTTTTGTGAGATGCTTAAATTGACTGGTAGAGATTATCCAAAGTCAATCTCTAAATTACAGCTAGTAATTCCTCTAATTTCTGCAGTATCTCCCGCTCTCATACCTTATATGATGGTTCAATTATATGAGGAAGATTTCCTACTTTACAATAGAGCACTGATAAAACAAATAGAATTATCTCTAACCTTTATGTTAGAGCCATAAGAATTGTTTCTAATTCTACCGATGAAGTTCTCAACTGGCATACCAACAATGCAATAGCACAAAATAAAGTCCTAAGAAGGATTGATCCCGTTAATAGAATCACTCTACTCATCAACAAAGAGATGTTTCTTCGCATATCCAAAAGTAGTACAAATCTTACAAAGATCAAATGTGATAACTTAATGTTGATTTTCGTCACTATATTGCAACACAGTATTTTGGATTAGATTTTATAGTCAAAGAGCAAGAACTTAGATGGGTAAAAGAAGTTCTTTAACATATGAAGCTGACATGGAAACTGAACAATCTAAAATTGTTTATGGAACTTATCCTCCTACTTATCCAGTTGCTCAACCCATGTATGTTTCTCCTACTTACCTTACCTATCTAGACGTTACCGATTATGGAAAATTTTTCAAGATGAATTATCCTTTGATCAAACAACACATTCACCATCTTTTCAGTAAACCTAAGAAATCTGCAAAACGAAAGCCTCAAGTGGAAGAATGTAAGAAGAGATCCACCTTCCTCTTCTTCTTCTTCTTCTTCACATATTATACCTATTAATCCATGGAATAAAACATTTTGCACGACAATGTCCTAACAACAGCAAAAAAGATATCAGGTTATTGAAATCAATTCAGTCAATTCTACCTATTCAGTCCTTTGATTACCTTGAAGACCTTATTGAGGAACAGTCTAAGTGAAGAAAATGATACAAAGTTTGTTATTTCTATCTCTTCCTATGACTCTTCTATCTATTTATTCTCTTTTAAGGGCGATTCTCTGTACATGTTACAATAGACATGCTTAAAACTGGATCCTCAACCAGTTAAAGTTTCTTGTTCTTATGTCTAGAACTTCTTCAATAGGATAGATTATAGATATGATAGACCCATTAAGGCTATTGGATTTATGGATACTGGATCCGGTAGAACAATTATGAAGCCCAATATTTTACCTCCTAAAGCGTGAACTTCTTATGATGAATATTTTACTATTGCCAATGGTAACTAATTTAAGATTGCGCTTATCACGAAGAGAAAGATCGGGATTCAATTTTTTTTTCACAATGTACAGTGTGGACTAAAGTTCTTGGAAGTCATTTACCCGACCGAGACATTCTAATTAGGATGGACATATATAGTAAAACCTCACCTTTTCAGATCTTTCCTGTAAGCCTCAAGTATCGAACTTATTTCAGTCTTGTACATAGAAATAAAAAATGTGTTTGAGTTTACACAAGTTCCTACACCATATGAAGCCGTGAGAGATTAATTGTTGAACTACTATCTTGAATCTTATGCACGATTATCTCATCCTAAATCTCTATGGAAAAATATTGAATTCTTCATCTATCTTCCTTTTAAGAAGAATGAGGATATCAATCCGACAAAGGGAACACATTTAAGGATGAACCCTAATGATCTCAAGCTAGCACAAGAAAAGTGTGTTATTCTCCTTCAACAAGGACTCATTAAGCCTACAAAGCCTGATTAGGCTTGTCAAACTTTTTACGTTAATAAAAGGTCTAAACTGTAGCACCCCACTCCCGACGAGACCCGAACCCGACATCAACAGTGATATCCGAGCCCGTGACCCGCGAGGGTGGCGTACTAGAACAATCACTACCTTTTTAAAACTCGATATGACATTTTTTTCTTTTCTTTAAAACAGTTGAGTCATGAAAACAATAATGATTTGGCCCAATTATAACAAAACATTTGCAATTACAAAACAATTTCTATTATAAACCAATTTCGGTTATACCATACAAGTACACATAAATCAAAAGGGCCCACTAAAACAATTCACTACTCTAATGCGAGATGTGACGACACCGATCCCGACCCGATACTCGCCTTTTGCGAGAGACATACTCCGCTTCACTAACGGGTACTCTTCATTTCTGAAAATAATTGCAATGTTGGGTGAGTTTGCGAACTCGGTGAGAAACCATCATCGATGGTTCACCCAACTCATGCATTCACAATTCATATACACACCGAATCACATATTCACACTTTCATATATTCACATGCATTCGTTTCACTTTCACACGATTCACTTTAAATAATTTACATATGCAAGATGCATGCGACACTTTCGATTTCATTTCATTGTTGTGACCGAGCGTAATCGTAAATCGAAATCACATTTTGGCAAGTAGGAGGCCCTCGGGTATGCACTATCGCCCACTCGCATTAGGGATAGGAGAGCCCACTGGTATGCACTAATCCCTTTCACATAATAGACCCCACACCCCACCCGTAGGTGTTTGCGAGCTTTATCATGGCGTGTGTTCATGGGTTTTACCGGCGTTCTCAAATATACTGATGACGTCTCGGTCAACAACTATCATTATCGATCATTTAATTATGCATGAGTGCATATGTCATTCACATTTCACAACCATATCTCATTTCTTTCACTAACACTTTTACAATTCGATTCACTATTGCATTTATGCACATTTATTCACAATTTGCACTTCCATATCTCAATCCAATATTTCAACACCCATGGTTCAAATCAATCAAAACAATCACACATATCCATCCGTATCTCCACATGGCATATGTACACAAATGTAACACATATAGGTTGAGAAACCAACTAGGTTACTCACCGCACTTCCGAAACTACACTTTGAAGTCCCAATATCGTCTGTGGAATGACGATCCATCTAACCTCTATATCAAATCAAATAAATCACACATTACCAATCATGCCAAATTCAATAATCAATAGCAATTTCGATAAATACTATACATGTTATGACATTCCCAATCATATTCTGAATTTCTCAATATGATCACTCTCACTCTAATTGAGCAGCTCTCAATGCCATAATTCAATTCCTTACTCTAAGGTCACATTCCAATTCGCTACCACTCAATTTCCGATAATCATCAAATTCAATTCCTATTCTCTCAAATGCCATTTTGATCCATAACCAATCCAAATTAGATCCCAAAATTCTCCAATTCAAAACCTCAAATTCATTTTCTAAGCATCCTCGCCATGCGGCATCGCTGCGGCGAATCAAGCATCCCACGTCATGACGTCTGTGCAGACGTTCGTCATGGCGTATGCCTTGTCTTCCTCATGCCGCAAGCATAAATTAAAATATTTTTAATTAAATGACGACGTGCAAGATCGGGTTGGCTCGCATGGCGTGTTCATCGCGACGTCACAAGGCGATCGCAAAATCGCGACGAAACCCGAAATTTCTCGATTTTTCGATCTAACTCATCCAAATTCATTCTAAACACTCTCAATCAGTTTTAAACCTTAAACCCAACTTATTTCTAATCTCAATCCATCATTTAAACCATTATTTATCAAAAACCCAAATCAAAACCAACGAAAATCACAAAACCCTAATCATCCGAAACTTTCAAACTTTCTAACCAATTTCTTACTCAAATCAATGATCAAATGAAACTATTTAACTCATAAACAAGTATAAACTTACTTGATTCAAGCTTCACTCCATTGAGAATCCTCCAAGAAACTCCAAATCGCCAAATGCTCACCCACGATCATCGATGATGAAATAAACGTTTAACATATATATATGTGAGCTTTAAAGGCTTGTTTGGCAATTTAGTTGCCACAAGTCCAAATCTTAGGGTCTTTCATTGATTCTTATTCTATTTTTCTCCCAATTTCAATAACAATTAATAACAAATCCGAAAATCATATCTCAAATAATCTCATATCAATTGTCAATCAATCTCGGACTTAATCCAGTTTATCGATCGATATACCCTTTTTCCGGTCCGACTCGATTCTCTAAAAATTTCCAGAAAAAGTTCCATAAATTCACAAAATTAGGAATTACATACTCCTACACTCCAATCTCATAATTCAATCCTCTAAATTCAATTTTCTCATTCCAATTCCATATTCAAAACTCATATACGCTTATCACACAATTTCCAATTTTCCACAATTCAATCGGGAAATTGTCATACATGTACGTATATACATATGCTTATGCAACAATAGTTCATTTACTAGTAACTATAGAAGTTATAATGCATGCACAATTTACATTAGCCTGTACACAATCTTAACCTGATCCAAATTTACCAATCTACCCGTCACTCCGATAACGGGATGTTACATAAACAACGGCGGGGTAAAAAGAGATTGATTATTGATTACAAGCCTTTTAATGTGTTTTTGCAAGATGATAAGTTTCCTTTTCCAAAGATCAGTACACAGGTACTATTCCGTAAGGAAGATGTTATCTTTTCAAAGTTTGATTTGAAAGCAGGTTTTTGGCAATTGGGTATTGACCCAAAGGAGCGATATAAGATGGCATTTTGCGTTTTCAATGCACAATACCAATGGACTATTATACCATTTAGACTTCAAGTTGCCCCATTACTGTTCTAAAGAGCTATGACAAAGATCTTTGAACCCATTCTCGACAGTGCATTGATATTCATTGACAACATCTTACTATACTCAACGACCCATGAAGAACATAAAGCCCTACTTCAACAGTTCTTAGATCTTACTAAGCAATATGACATTATGCTTTCGACGAAAAAGAGTCTCATTGGAACCACTGAAATTGAGTTTTTAGGTATGCAGTTCAAGTATAGATTTTATCAGCTAAGTTCATATGTGGCTCAAGATTTATTACATTTTCTAGATTTCATGCCACACGTCGTCCTTATCCAAGCTGTTGAAAAAGAATCTACCACTTTGGAGTTCGGAACAAACCAAGGCCACTTAACCTCTAAGGAAAATCTGTTTACACCTTTCAGGAATCTTTTCTAAGAAGATTTCCCGCTATAAATACACTATCCACCTTACTAAAGGTGTAATCTTGGCTGATTTTTTATTTCTTCATTTCAGTACTGTTATTTTCCTCCTTTCCATGGCTAACCTACCTCTCATTGAAAAAATAAAGAAATTCTTTCCTCCTATTGCTAGTACCCCTATTAATGTTCCTGAAGTTACATCCCTTACTCGCATGAGTTTGTTATACTATTTACACATTTTTCTCATTGAGACAAACTCACCTTGCATCACCACTTTGTTTAACATCAAATCACCCTACGTTAATGTATTCTTTCTTAATGAACATATTTCTAAGAAGGTATTATGGTACCTTTGGGCACTCTCAGCCCTTTATGCTTGTTCTATTACCTTACTTCCTTTACGGGCCTACCAATATTTTTATGATCGAGACAATAAAAAGTCTCTATTATGAACATTCTTTGAGTGGTATCAACCACTGGAATAATGGAAGAAACGACTTTTCATAGTCATAGAACAATATTGATTATGAGAAGAATCTTATAAGAGGCAATCTATAAAGTATTTCTTCATTATCTATCGTCCATATCTCACAGCAAGAATTGATGTAATTTATTCTAACAACCATGTCTATTTTCATCATGCTTAACTTTATTGGCAGGAGAATGTTATTAAATTTCTTGGAGATTTTTTTAAAAGAAATTAGTTATTTTTCTCGTCATCAACCTATCCTTTCTACTTCTTTAACGTTGTCCAAGATAATTTATTTATGGTGAACTTAAGTTGACATACTAGGCCCAAACAACCCAATGTATTTTGAGATTGTTGAAACAGCCCAAGTCTATGACACCTCAAATACAGCAGGACCTTCACAACATCCAGCCTCTCTCTTTCTAAGATGCACAAGATGTTAATGATGATATTTTCATCCCTTACGAAGAAGAGTTGAACCAATTCCTACAAAGACTCGGCATAGATGCTTGTCCCAGCAAAAATGTTACGGTTAATTCAGACGAGGATGCGTAATAGAGATAGGGGGTGGAGAAGAGGACATCAGCGCGTTGGCGGCGTAACGATTTGTAGGGGACGTAGGGAACATACCATGTACTCAGTACTAGAGAATCATTATTTGTCGGGCTAGGAACCAATACAAATACATCTGTTTACCTCGTACCAGGATATGTTTTTACTGCTGTAATGAGATTATTCCTTCTTTTCTATTGATTCTGGTTTCTGCGATCCTTCTCTGTTTCTCCTCTCTTTCTGTGACAGTCCTTCCTCTTCTTTTTCTTCCCATTCCCATTTAATTGCTAACAACTTGGTATCAAAGCATCGAACCTGGCACCTTAGTCATGGCTGAAGGGACATGAGGGGCAGACTTCCGACGGTTGGAGGAAACTCTGAAGGTGCTTATGGAGGCACAAGGGAGGCAGGAAAAGCTGCTTCGGGAGCTCCAAGAACTAAGTGATAAGGTGTTATCGGAGATGTAGAAAATGGAACGTGACATGGGAGAGTTACGATCGACTACTGTACCGGAAGGGTCCAAACAAGGGGAGGGCAGTAGTGTTTCAGGTCTGATGGGACGGATGAGCTCCTCCAAACCGTCGCCACCAGAGGAAACTGGGGGATCCGCCAGAGTAGGAAGGATTGAGTTCCCTGTGTTTGATGGGAGTAATATCAAGACGTGGGTATACCGATGCGAACAGTTCTTCCACATTGATCAAACACCGGATGACATGTGGGTAAATGTGGCTATTCTGCATCTGGATGAGAAGGCGTAGGAATGGTACCGTCTGTTCAGTCGGAATCGATCGAATACGGAGGTGGTAGAGTGGGGCGAGTTTACAAAAGCCCTTAAACAACGTTTTGATGTCGAAATGTTTGATGATCCAGTCGGAGACTTTAAGGAGTTGAAGCAAGTGGGCACGGTCTTGGATTATTGCGCCCAGTTCGATCATTGTTCGAACATGTTGGCAATGTCGGAAGAGTATTTGGTGGACTTCTTTGTGAAAGGCTTGAAGCCCGAGATCGGGGTAGCTGTTAAATTTCACGAGCCTCAATCGCTCCATCAGGCCTATAGTTTGGCACGAAAACAAGAGGCCATTCTCATGGCAACCGGCCAACCAACAATGAATCGCCCTCCAGCTTATAGGGCAGTGCAAGGGAACAAGGTGACGCCTTCCATACCTGCTCGTAGTAGTACTACTTCGGACGAGCTCTTACCCACACCCGCACTTGCATTTCGTTCACCAATGGGTAAGGCCCCGACCAGGGCTATGAGTAGTAGGGATTTTGATGACAAGAGGGCTAAGGGATTATGTTTCTGGTGCAATGAAAAATACACCATCGGCCACCAGTGTAGCAAGCGACAGCTGAAATACTTCTGTTTCATGGAGGAGTTAGGGGATAAGGAGACAGAGGGAGAGGAGGATGAGACGTCGGGCAACGTCGTGGAGAGTGCGGAGGTTCCCATGATCTCATTACAAGCAATGACAGGATTCTCAAGGGAGTTGGGGTTCAGACAAATGCGGCTTGTTGGGATTCATCAACGCCGCCAGATTCACATACTAATTGATAACGGAAGTACTCATAATTTTGTAGATATGGCCGTGATCAAGAAGGGGGCATGTGACCTCCAAGACATTCCTCCGGTAACCATTACAGTGGGTGGCAGTCTACAGTTGCAGTACACACAACGGTGTCGTAACTTTGAATGGACAATGCAGGGGGTGTCGTTTTGCATGGAGGCTCTGGTACTCACGTTAAGGGGTTGTGATGTGGTGCTTGGGGTCCAATGGTTAGTAGGGTTGGAAGACATTTTATGTAACTTTTGTACTCGCACCATGACGTTTAAATGGGACGGGTGGTCACGCTTCACGGAGGACCGGACGGGAGATCTCAAGTAGTATCCAGCATGGGCCTCCAGAAGGCGATGCAAGGGGTGACAGAGGGTCAGTTGTTGATGCTTCAGTTGTCAACTCCACTCGAATATCAGTTTCAGCAGATGCGATTGACGGAGGAGCATGGGAGTGCCCAGGATGAACTTCATGCTCTTCTGGCCAACTTTGCGGACGTGTTCTAGGAGCCGACGACATTACCCCCGGATCGTCCTTTTAACCATCAGATTGTACTTAAGGAAGGAATTGATGCGATTAACGTCCGTCCCTGCCGTTATTCAAGTGCACAAAAGAATGTCATTGAGCAGGAAGTGAAGAAATTAATCCAGTAGGGTTTCATCCGGCACAGCTACGGCTAGTATGCTTCACCGGTGGTCTTGGTTAAGAAGAAGGACAACTCGTGACGTATGTGCGTTGATTATAGAGAGTTAAACAATGTCACCGTTAAGGACAAGTTTCTGATTCCATTAATCGAAGAGTTATTGGACGAGCTTAATGGAGCTGGTTGGTTCTCAAAGTTGGACCTCCGTTCGGGTTACCATTAGATCCGGATACAACCCGATGACATATCCAAGACGGCGTTTAGGACGCACGAAGGGCATTATGAGTTCTTGGTAATGCCCTTCGGCCTAACGAACGCCCTATCAACCTTTCAACGATTGATGAACGAACTATTCAAGCCATACCTTCGTCGGTTCATCCTCGTCTTCTTCGACGATATACTAGTTTATAGTCCCTCACTGATCGCTCACCTAGAGCACTTGTCATCAGCCTTGCAAATATTGTCGGATAATTAGCTTTTTCTAAATGGAAAAAATGTGTGTTCGGGGCTCGCCAAGTGGATTATCTGGGTTATACTATATCGGAGGCAGGAGTGGCGACTGATGTGCGGAAGGTCCGAACAATTGTCGAGTGACCAGCACCGCAAAACATAAAGGAATTACGAGATTTCCTGGGCATAACGGGATATTATCGACGGTTTATTAAACATTATGGGGTGATAGTGAAGCCTTTGACAGAACTTTTAAAGAAAGAACACGCGGTGAATTGGAGCTGGACCTGAGAGGCGCATAGTGCATTTGAGACTCTTAAGGAAGCCATTACGATAGCGCCGGTGTTGGCGTTGCCGGATTTTTCAAAACCGTTTATCGTGGAAGCTGATGCTTGTGGCCAGGGGATCGGCGCTGTTCTCCAACAAGAAGGTCATCCCATAGCTTACCTGAGTAATGCATTGGCACAGAGGCACTTGGGTTTATCTACGTACGAAAAGGAGTTTCTCGCAGTGGTGAAGGCAATCAAACAATGGCATCACTATTTAACCCCGCGGTCTTTCATTGTTCGGATCGACCACCGGAGTCTCAAGTATTTATTGGAACAACGATTATCTACTCCTTTCCAGCAATCTTGGTTACCCAAACTCTTGGGATACGACTTCGAAGTTCAATACCGGAGTGGCAAGGAAAATAAGGCCGCTGATTCTCTCTCTCGCATCACCAGTGCTGAAATGTTTTCAATGTCCATTTCGCAGGTACACAGTGAGCTATTGGAGGAGATTAACAAAAGCTGGCAAGAAGACGGGGATTTGCGGAAATTAATTCACCAATTGGAAGAGGGAAAAGGGTCGTCCAGTGCCTATGAGAGGAAGAAGGGATTATTACGGTGGAAGGGAAGGTTGGTGATTGGTCGTTATTCCCATCTCCGCGAACAGATCATCAATATTACCCACGACGATGCCATGGGTGGGCACGCCGGAGCAGTAGCAACTACAAAGAAATTGCAAACCTTATTCTTCTGGAAGGGCATGGACAGGAATGTACGTAATTACGTTCAAGAGTGTCTGGTTTGTCAACGGAACAAATTTGACAATGCCGCATATCCGGGGCTCCTGCAACCTATTCGGGTACCCGCTGGAAGTTGGAAGGAAATTAGTATGGATTTTGTGGAAGGGTTACCGCCTTCAAAGGGGAAATCGGTGATCTTGGTGATCGTAGACCGATTTACCAAGTATGCACATTTCAGTTCACTCAAGCATCCTTACTCTGCTCACGATGTGGCCGAATTATTTCTTAATCAAGTTTTTAAATTCCATGGGATGCCGGAAGCTATTATCAGTGACTGAGACCCTGTGTTTTTAAGTAAATTTTGGCAGGAATTGTTAAAATTGCAAGGGGTCAAGCTTAAGTTGTCCACGACGTACCATCCTTAATTGGACGGACAGAAAGAGGCGGTGAATAAAATCTTGGAAACCTATCTGTGCCGCTTCTGTAATAAGACACCGCAAAAATGGGGGGAGTGGCTGACGTTAACAGAATGGTGGTACAACACAACGTACAAGACTGCAATCAACTCGACTCCATTTGAAATTCTCTATGGCTATCCCCCGCCGGTGTACACCCCCTATGTCGTCGGTGATTCACGGGTTATGGAGGTCGACAGGGTTTTACAGAATCGGGAAGCGATGCTGAATCTTATCCGATTCCACTTACAACGAGCCCAGAACCGCATGAAGCAATACGTGGATGCCAAGAGGTCCGAGCGATAATTCCGAGTGGGGGATTATGTGTTGCTGAAGCTGCAACCATATAAACAGTCGTCCTTGCGTCGACATGGCAACCAGAAGCTATCACCGTTGTATTATGGACCCTACTGTGTGGTCCAGAGAGTGGGTAAGGTGACCTATAAATTGGACTTGCCAGCCCATACATCGATCCACCCGGTATTTCATGTGTCTCAGCTCAAGAAGTCTAGCACAAACGTGCCTCGAACGGTGTCGGTCTTACTGGAATTTCTTACAGAGGTGGAACGAACTCCAGTAGCAATCCTGGATCGCCGAATGACTAAACGCAATAACAGAGCTGTTACTCAATGGCTCATCCTATGGGCCGATGGTAAGGCGTCAAATGCAACGTGGGAATATGTCTTCGACCTTCAACTGCGATTTTCGGAGATTAACTTAATTGACAAGAATGTTAAGGGGAAGGGAATTGTTACGGTTAATTCAGACAAGGATGCGTAACGGAGACAGGGGGTGGAGAAGAGGACATCAGCGCGTTGGCGGCGTAACGGTTTGTAGGGGACGTAGGGAACATACCATGTACTCAGTACTAGAGAATCATTATTTGTCGGGCCAAGAATCAATACAAATACATCTGTTTATCTCGTACCAGGATATGTTTTTACTGTTGTAATGAGATTATTCCTTCTTTTTTATTAATTCTGGTTTCTACGATCCTTCTCTGTTTCATCTCTCTTTCTGTGACAGTCCTTCCTCTTCTTTTTCTTCCCATTCCCATTTAATTGCTAACAAAAAAACAAAAGACCAGGTTTACACCGGAAACGCTGAAAGAAAGACTGAGTTTGGCAATGATTGAGAGTTTGATTGTGTTTGGCTATTAATATGTATATGGACTGGTTCTCGGTACCGTAAGGATTTGGCAGGCAGGAGCAAACCCGAGGCCCCCCTTGTCTATCCCTTAATGACTGTATATCTTCTAATCTTTGTATTGTAGCTTTAATTGCCTATGAAAAGACAGACTTACACGGTTCTGTCAGTCCTGGTACTGAGGCAACTGGATCCTTTCAGGTGCATCTTTGCGGCGTCATATTGTCTCGATAAGATTTGCAAACAATAAGTGCTCTTTTTAATTTTGGAAAAAGTGAAGGAATTCTTATTCCGTCTAATTAATGAGTACACTTGGGTTAGGCAACGTCTGGAAGAAGAAAGAAAGGTAAGCAAAGCATTCTTTTTTCTATATCACGATTCATGATGTTCAACACCAGCAGGCTAATTGATGTTTTCTTTGAAATAATTTTGGACATCTCATTTTTGTTTTGCATTAACCTCACCTCAGCATTATTTGTCTTGTAATGTTTGTTAGATAGACTGGTTGGATTCATCATCATCTTTATAACCAACATATCATTATTAATTTGCACTATAGTAGATGCATCTGGTTTTACAAACAAACCTGAAAGAGGCTTTGTCATGAACTTATGGTTGGGTAGAATTGACGTAACAGGCAGCTGGTAATGCAAAACAAAAGACAAAAGGGAATGCTCTTTATGTGGTAAACCAAAATTCTCCATTCTACTTTACAATTTGATATTAACTTAATTCTATTTTAAATTGATTATACTCTACTGCTTTAATTTTAAATTTATTCTATTTTATGATTTACAAGATAGGTTCTTTTTCAGAGGCTTTTGTTTCCATAGTACGACGTCGTAAGAACAACCTTCATTCAAATCCTTTTTATCACTTCTGGACTTCCGAGTTCCAAGAACTGTGGCTGGCTGCAATTTCTTACCTTTATTTATTATTTTTGGTAAACGAAACGCATGAAAAGAAAAAAGAAAAGAACTTTCCCAGTTACCAAACTCAAAGGAAAGCTACACAAAAAAGGTGGGAATTCAGACCTTTGCTCGTTAGATTCATCACGCCTTCTGTCAGCTGCAGCTCGTTATCTGTAATCATTCTACTTCTAATGCTTAACTGGTTCCTCTATCTCTCTCTCGCCCTTACTTCCTATGATGCTTCTCGGTTTGTGGTCGGTGACCTTAAGCTGGTCTAGAGATCTTATGTAACTGTTAGTGGATGTTTGGTCTTTTCTTGTTTTGTTGCCTGAAGGAGATTGATCGCGTTTAGTGTATGCAGATATAGAGAATAACGGCTTCAGTTATTTCATTTCCGTTATTAGAACTAACTGAAAGATCTTTGAACTCTGGTTCCCATAGAAAACAAAAGCTCTTTTCTTTTGTTCTTGTTAGGCAAAAATTTTATTTTAATCTGGGGGTAAGTGATTGGAAGTTGGAATTGAATTTTTTGTTTGTGGTGCTAAACGTAAGCATATCTATAACAAGCACTAGAAAGAATTTACTTTGAAGTTCAAAACTTTGTATAATTTTGTTATTTGTTGGGTTGGAAGTCCCCAATAAAAGGTGGTGATTTCTTGTTGGAGAGCAACAATTAGCTTTTGTATCTTTCTCCTTTTACTTCCCAAATTTTCTGGTTCTCGATTTGGGAGAGAGCTGTAGACTAGGAAATTGTTGAGGTAGAAAACCCACTTGGCTAGTGTGGAGATCAGGGAATTGTTTCATATCTTATGCCCCATGGGGACCGTTTTCCCATCGGATTCCTGTAAAGACTCCCAACTCAAGGCCTTAAATCCACAGTCATGGCTTCAAGTTGAAAGGGGAAAACTTTCAAAACTCTCCTCTTACTCTTCTTCTTCATCCATGTAAGCTTTTTTTTTTTTTTTTTTGGTCTACTGTATCTTTTAAGCAATTTATTTTTTAATAGAGTGAGAGTTAATTCTTTTATTTTTCTCTCCTTTGTCTACTCTCTGTAGTGAATCTCTTCTCAAGATCCCGGAACCGCTGGTTCTACCATTCTTTAAGCCTGTTGATTACGTAGAAGTTTTGTCTCAGATTCACGAAGAACTCGAATCATGTTCTCTTCAAGAGAGATCGAGTCTTTATTTATCACAGTTTCAGGTCTTTAGAGGCCTTGGTGAAGTCAAGCTGATGCGGAGAAGCCTCCGCTTGGCGTGGCAAAATGCTAGCGGTGTGCATGAGAAGTTGGTGTTTGGGGCATGGTTAAAATATGAGAAGCAAGGAAAGGAGCTCACTGCTGACTTGCTTGCGTCTTGTGGTAAATGTGCACAAGAGTTTGGTTCAATAGATATTGGTTCCCAGCTTCATGTCACTGGAAATTTAGGTTCCATAAATACTTCGATCAATGTCAACCCTGTGTTGGATAATGTTTACTTTAGAATTGGAAATGAGAAAATAGGCTGTGATAGACAAAAAATTGCAGGCCTTTCTGCCCCATTTCATGTGATGCTTAACGGGCCTTTCTCAGAATCGCTTTGTGAAGAAATAGATTTTTCTCAGAACAACATATCCCCATCTGGATTTAGGTCAGTAAGAGAGTTTACTATTACTGGCAGCTTGGAGAATGTCCCTCCAGAAGTTCTGTTGGAAATTTTGATCTTTGGAAATAAGTTCTGCTGTGAAAAGCTTAAAGATACTTGTGACAGGAAGCTTGCATCTCTAGTTTGGTCTAGAGAAGATGCTGTGGAACTCATGGAGTATGCACTTCAACAGAAATCTCCTGTCCTTGCTGCATCATGTTTGCAAATATTTTTGCATGAACTACCTGATTGTTTGAGTGATGATCGAGTGGTTGAGATTTTCAGCCATGCTAATAAGGAAGATAGAACTGTCATGGCTGGGCCAACCTCATTTTCACTATATTGTTTATTAAGTGAAGCAGCTATGAACCAGGATCCTCGATCTAATACAACAGTTTGTTTCCTGGAGCAGTTGTTAGAGTCTGCAGAAACTAGCCGACAGAAACTGTTGGCTTTTCATCAATTGGGATGTGTGAGACTCTTAAGAAAAGAGTATGATGAAGCTGAACATCTATTTGAGGCAGCTTTTAATGCAGGACACATATATTCTGTATGTGGTTTGGCAAGACTGGGAAATATAAAAGGTCAAAAACTTTGGGCTTATGACAAGCTCAGTTCTGTAATTTCTTCTTTTACTCCACTGGGATGGATGCATCTTGAGAGGTCGTTATATTGTGATGGCAATAAGAAGTGGGAAGACCTAGAGAAAACAACTGAGTTGGACCCTACTCTTACTTACCCTTACATGTATCGTGCTGCTTCTTTAATGAGGAAACAGAATGTTGAAGCTGCACTTGAAGAAATTAGTAGGGTCCTTGGGTTTAAACTTGCATTAGAATGTTTGGAACTTCGCTTTTGTTTCTATCTAGCTCTTGAGGATTACCAAGCAGCCATTTGTGATGTTCAGGCAATTCTTACACTCTCCCCAGACTATAGGATGTTTGAGGGACGAGTGGCAGCATCCCAACTCCGGATCCTTGTGCTTGAACATGTTGAGAGATGGACAACAGCAGATTGTTGGTTGCAGCTCTACAATAGGTGGTCTTGTGTAGACGATATTGGATCCCTCTCTGTCATTTACCAGATGCTTGAATCTGATGCAGCTAAAGGACTTCTGTACTTCAGGCAATCTTTACTCTTACTTAGGTACATTTTTTAAGTTCAATACTATTGTAAACTTCCCGAAATTGCTGAATTCTTGAATCTTGATCCATTCGATAAATTCCTGAACTCTTGGTCAATTCCATACTCCATTATGTAGAATATGCAACTGAATCCCAGTCATTTTGCGCTCTCACAAATATTCATTGTTTGTGACATCCAAATAGTGATCTTAGGAAACTCATGAAATAAATTTAGTTTTCTGTCCATTATTGCAATTAGAACCCTTTGTTACCATAGTTAGCTTGTCTTTTTCCCATAATAATCCCTTCTTTCATAGTCTTTAAATTTTAGAATGTTGTCATGGTGATGTCATTAGGTTACTTTACTTCATCAGGTTGAATTGTCCTGAAGCAGCCATGCGAAGTTTGCAATTAGCTCGGCAACATGCATCTACTGAGCATGAACGTCTGGTTTATGAAGGATGGATCTTGTATGATACAGGCCACTCTGAAGAAGGACTTCGCAAAGCTGAAGATTCTATCAAAATCAAGAGGTCCTTTGAGGCCTTTTTCCTTAAAGCCTATGCACTGGCTGATTCTAGCTTAGATCCATCTTGTTCTTCAACTGTTGTCTCACTTCTTGAAGACGCTTTGAAGTGTCCTTCAGACAGGCTACGAAAAGGCCAGGTAGAGTTCTCTGTTCCCTATCATTTCATGGCTATGTTCAAGTGTGAATTTTGTTAACTTTTGTCCTCAAGGAGTTACAGGTCCAACACAAGCAAATAAAAAATGCAGATGAACTAAGGTGCTGCTTCTTGTTATATTCTTTGATTTAATGCTGTGTTTCGTCTATTCAATAAGCAATTGAAGGATTTCCCCCAATGAAGAATTCCCCTTGCTTTCATGATAATGCGTAAACGATGATGTGCTTCTCACAAATGTAAATTAATCCTTGCCTTTGAGTCTAGATGGACTATAAGGGATTTAACAATGCCAAGGACATTGTCATACTTATCCTTGATCCCACTTTCTGATACTCCCAGGAGAGTTCACTATATGAAGTGATCTTTAAGGCAAACATCGACGGTAAAAATGTTGAACCCCTTGAGAAAGGAAATATACTGATACACTTGTCTCAAATTGTTCAGTGGATCCATGCAAATGTATATTTGCATATTTCAATTTCTATAAACGGTAAATATGTGAGGGTCTGTACAACAAAATTGCGCCCTTGATCACTTGCAGACAATATTCCAAAATGAGAGATTATCAGAGGAGTTGTATTCATACTTTGAGTGACATTACATGAGATGCGAAGTGAGTATTGAAAGTTTTGAACTGCGTCGATATGTTTCTTGAAAATGTGCAGGTCATTCCCTTGTTAAGTAAGGCAATGCGATTTGCATGACCTTGGTCTAGGATTGTACTTGTTTTTAAACACTATGCTTAAAGTTGCCTTATATTTACTTACCCTGTGATTTACATCTATTCATGAATGGTATGCAGTCCTTGTGATGTAGAATGATATATTTAATATTTTCCAGATCAATGCATAACGTATTACACCACCTTTATATGTTCTTCCAGGCTCTTAACAATCTTGGAAGTGTCTATGTTGATTGTAATAAGTTAGACTTGGCGGAAGATTGCTACAATAATGCCCTCAAAGTCAGGCACACTAGAGCACATCAAGGCCTGGCACGGGTCTACTTTCTCAAAAATGATAAAGGTGCAGCATATGAAGAAATGACGAAATTGATTGAGAAGGCTCAAAATAATGCATCTGCATACGAGAAGAGGTCTGAATACTGTGACCGTGATCTCGCAAAAGCAGATCTGGAGATAGTCACCAGATTAGATCCACTTCGAGTATACCCTTACAGATATCGAGCTGCAGGTCAGTTGATTATCCTGCATATAATCCTGGTAAACCACTTAGTATATGAATCAATCAAACCCAACCGAGCATGTTTTTCAATTGATTGGGTAGAAATGTTTCAATGTCAGTGATTTGATAAAAGTGTAGAATGAATCCATTTTACACTTCATCAAATCACTTAATTGTATATATAAATTAATCAACACAAATATCAGTGATTTGTGTTGATTAAGGAAGATCAGAAATGGAACTTGTAGTCGATTTTCTTGGTTTACTTATTTATGGGGTGGGTTGGCAGTGTTAATGGACAGCCGGAAAGAGAAGGAAGCCATTGCAGAATTGTCAAGAGCAATTGCTTTCAAAGCAGATCTTCACCTTCTACACTTGCGGGCAGCTTTCCATGAACATGTAGGCAATGTCGCAGCTGCTCTCCGTGATTGTCGGGCGGCTCTCTCCGTTGACCCAAACCACCAAGAGATGCTGGAACTCCACGGCCGTGTAAACAGCCATGAACCTTAGATTTGAGGAATCTAGATTCTCATGCGCACCGTAAGTTTCCCTTTCCTCTAAATCTCTCTTGTTCTATTCATCCATAGTTTTTGTAATTTACGTTATTTGTATAATAATTCTTACAAGTTTTATTTGATTCCGCATCTTTCTCTTTTCATTGTCATTGTTGTGAATTTTTTTATAACTACATGCGTATACTGCTATCTTCAAATATGCATGAATGCTTCACCATCTATGATTAAATTTTAAGTTAATCAACTTACCAGAAAACTAGATTTCCGAGATTGAAATTCCAGCATCACTGGTAAAAGAGAGAAACGTTTCATCTACACATGAAGAAGAAGAAGCATGCATCATGTGAGGTTATGCGGAGGAAAGCGCTGTACCCATAATAACGTCCTTCTAGAGGCTTATAAATAAATACGTATCAGTGAGTGGGATTTTCGTACAATGTCTAAAATAAATGTCGTTTTGAACATTGAATAGGGTAAAATTGGCAATTGGTGCTGAAACAAATACAAATTCTGATGTATCCCACCATGAAAACCATCACAGTGAGCTCAACAAAAATTTCCAGTGCCTTCAGCATCCAAACAACGAAAACACATTTATTACATAATATTTCATATACAATGGAAACACAACTTCTATGCGAATAACAATAAAGCACCATATAAGGCAATATTATATGCAGTTTAATTATTTAAAACTTACAATCTGCTATATTTTGATTAAATCAAATTCAATATAAAGAATGTTTAAGAGTTAATGTTGAAGAAAGTAGCTGTGGCTCAATTGGCGATGGGTGAGTTGTACAGGTAATGAGGTGTGTTGGTCCAATAGAAGTGCACCAAATCGATGAATGAAATCCATTTAAAGTGATAAGCTCTCCATCATTACCCAATGGTATGTGCCAGTCCCCTTCTCCTGGCCCTATTCTGACCTCTTTCATCTGAGTCATTCATTCAAATAGGACTCACCTGAGTGGATAACTCAGATAAGAGGGGGCCAGAATAGGGTCAGGGGAAGAGAGCAGAGAACTCCCTCCTGTATGTGCCTTTGCCTTTTTTATCCTGCCACTGTTTAGTAGTAAAATAAAAAAAGTATTTTTTTAGGTAGGAATAGTATTTTTTAACAATTAAAATACAACTTTTCACAAAACTCAAATTTAGAGCTTCTAAAAAATTACTTTTTAGGTAGATTTTTATATCAATTAATGAGTCTATTTTTAATTCCTTTTGTCCTTATATTTTACACATAATTTTCACAATATTTATAAAATTATCTTCACGTTTATTTTGAGATTTATATAATATTATTTGACTTTTAAATATGTTTTAATATTTATTTTGACATTAATCTTACTTTTGTTGTAATCCATATAAAAGATTTAGTTAGATATATTTTCATTTATATTTCATATGGTTTAAAATTATATAATAATTAATATATTGTGCTTTACATATTGTTTAATATACTTTAAATAATATTTATATTCATAAATACTTTTTATTACAAAATAAAATATAATTAAAATTAATAAATGCGCTTTTATTTTTATGTTGCTAAATAGTTTCTTGTATGAAGTTCTTTCAAAAAAGTTATTTTTTAATTGACAACCAAACAATTAACTGGCTTCTTAGAAAAATTCTTCTAAAAAAAGTTTTACTGACAAAAGCTTTACTGATATAAGTCCATCCAAACAAAGTAGCATATGATTAATTTATCAAATGAGTTATTGCACAATATTCTGCAAAGGTCACCAATATATTGCTGGAAAAATCTATTAGTATAGATATGGAGTTCCTCTTGAAATAGTCATAACTAATGACCCCTAATTCGTAAGTAGGAGTTTTGAAAAGCTTTTATGGATCTACTGGACCTAAATACAAATGTTTTTTTAGTGGAACATCATCACTTAAATGGTCTAACAAAAGTGACAAGTTGCAAGCTAACGTAAGGTTTAAAGACAAGGATGAGTCAAGCTAAGGGTTGTTGCCTTGTTGGTATATATAAGAAGTTACATAATGTAGTTTCAATAAAGAGAATTTCAGAACTACTCGAAGGACATCCACCAGAGAATTTGCTTTTTAGTCTGACAATTAAAGTTAAGACATTTATTCTATTAATTTAAAATTTCGAAACTTATGGCATCTACTTAATTTCAATAAAGAAATGTCAGTTAGCATGAAAAAGCTATTTAACCTAAACACAAACTACAAGATTTATGTGAAGGAAATTTACGCATAAGAAGGATAGAAATAATAGATATTAAGGAAATAAGAGAAAATTTTGTTCTAAACTAGACAGGACCATTCAAGATAATACTGATTATTAGACTTAAACTTTGATATATGTTAAATATAGATTATTTTAGCACTATTGTTATGATATATTACTTGTATTTTGGATGATTTGAAATTTAATTTATGAATTCTTGTCAGTTTAGTCTCATCTCTTCTCCTACAAGGAAAAGAAGCAAAAATAAATAAAAAATTGATCAAAATGCAAAAATTTTCGAAGATTTGGAGAGCACCACAGAACACAGACTTGAGTTGAGGGTGGTGTTAAAATCTAGTTGCTTCTATTTCTCTAATGCGTCCTACACATCCCTGTGTTCCTCCTTAAAAGAACATATATAGTAGTCTACATAGTCCTGTATAAACAATTATATTGGTGTTACTATTTTTGAAGAAATTTATAAAGGATATTTGTAGCTATATGGACCCTAGTTAGGGCTCATGTAGCTTATTAAAAGTGAGGGCTTTAGGTTTTAAGGCAGGGAGGAGGTAGAAAAGAAGAGCTTTTTAGCCAAGAAACATTATAAAATCACTTTGAAGCTGTTTTATATCAATCTTGATCAAGAGTTTATTTTTATTTGAAGATGGAGGAAGACTTCAACAATTTTTTGGAGATTTCAAGATTCAAGAACATAACTTCTTTATCTTGTTTGCTTTATTATTTTTATGTTGATATGTATGATTATGAACTAAAGAAATATAGATTTATGTAGGAATAACTTAGGATGTGATGTACTCTAATTAATTATTTTATTTAATTAAATTATAGTTTTCTTATGATTTATTCATCTTTTATATTGAATGAATCAAAGAAGCGAAAGTATAAGATTCATTATTTGATTCACACATCAAGATTCGAGAGCTAATATATATGTTTAGGTCACAACACGGATAATGAGCGTTAAGCATAAGCTATTTAAAAGAAAGTTGTAAGATCTTTTTAGGTTTAGGTAAAAATTATTAAGAGAGTCTACAAAGTGAATCAAAACATTCCTAGGTTGTTTAGATTCAAAAGGATTTTGATTGATCAACTTTAAATAGGAGTTGTATGTCTCGACAAGGAATATGATATAAGTTAAAGAACTTTTATTGGTCCAAAAATTAGAATGATTAATTAATCTAAGGATGAAATTGAATATAGTAAAGTCATCGGGGAACCTTACCTAAATCTAATTAATTCATTGACTAATATTATTTGCTTTAGCGTTTAGATTTGTTATTTATTTTATTTTCCTTATCCATTCATCTTTAATGGTTGATCCAAGTTTAGGGATATTGGTTAGTTAATTGACAAGACACCCCATATGAGGATATTTGTACTCAGGGTGTTGCAACTATCCCATTATTACATGGGTCAAGCTTCACTCAAATTATTGCAATAACAATAGTAAGAAGAGGAACAATATCTCAAGGGGCTTCTTATTGAAGCCATTGTGATGATCGAGGCAAACATCCAATAAAGGGTTTGAGAACCCTTTCCACAACTTCCAAATGAATAGCTCATTGAGCTTATTCTTAAAGAGCATCCAAGTGTTTCATCCTTATACACTGAGAGAAATATTAGGGAGTAAGTGAACGAGATAATCTTGAGAAGTGAAGAGGAGCAATATCTAAAAGAATAAAAAAAGGAGGAAGCTACTGCTCAAGAAGAGATAGAAGAAAATGAAGAGGAGGAGCCAGATAAGATAGTTATTAAGGAATTCTTAATAAGTATATGGAGGACTCCTACTTCTCAAAAAACGAACTGTTACACTCAATTGAAGATTTTGGAAGTTTTATTACTCCTTGCTATATTGAAAATTTGTTATAAAAAGGGCATTAATAGAATTACTTGATACTATTAATTTGATGCTATATGTTCTTATTGTATTATGGCTTATGACTTATCTATTTAAAAATAAGCCTTTGTTTAGAAAATGAGCAGAAGCAAACTGCTCATTATAAATCTAGGTAGAAGTAGGACTAACTGGGTCAAGCTTACAACCTAAAACAAGCACTTGCTAGGAGGCAATCTAACATTCTTATCTTTGATGTTATTAGACTTTAATGTTTTAGTTGTTTAGGTTATTAGTTTTTTATTTCCTAATTTCAATTCATTTTCTTGATCTTATTTTGTTCAAATTTTGTTGAAGACTTTTACTAGGTGTTTGTAATTGGTGTATTTTTTTAAAATAATTTTTGTAGGTTTTAAACCAACACGTTACCTTGTTTAGCCCTATATTAACCTAATTGAAGAAACAAAGTATACCTTAACATGGTATCTATATGGTACTGTATAGATGGACGTGTAGCCATATGCGCTCTCTTATTTCTTTAACGGTAGACTTTTGTTCACATAAAAAAGAGGATCAAAAAGTTATAGAAGATTCCACTTTGAACATGACTAAATACTCGATAGGATGCCCTTACCCATGTTATGAACATACCCCGACATAAGTTTTTATGATTCCATGTTGATCCCTATGTACAAGAGCAAAATGAAACGGAGAGAGCCACTTTTTTTCATAGGACTCATAAGAAACTGTGTAGACCTGATATACTTTCACCTGTCTTTTTCGCCTTTTTATGTTTATTTATTTCAAATAACATGCCCTTATGTTTACCACCATAACCTTGTGTACCAATAATATATGGCACCTATATGGTGCCATGTAAATGTCGTGTAAGGTTATATAAAAGGCATGAACACTATCATATTTTCTCATTTTCAATTGTGTTTCCTATCACTTGTCCATGAAAATTTAGTTCTTTTAGTTTTTAGCGAGATAAACCATCCATATCCCTCCTAAATCATATACATAGTATCTTAGTGCACATTTAGATTTTTCTTAACCAAAATTTTGGCTTCATCCACATATTTTTCTATAACACTCCTATTTTCATTATTTAGATGCATATTGGATTATTTAATGCTACAAATTGTGTTTGGTACTTATTTGATTATTAGTTCTTATTATGCATTATTTTATGGTGTTAAAAAATTGACCTAGGTGAATTGACACTTATATGCGCTTTAAATGGTCAGAGATTCTTAATGTGACTGATACAGGTTGCTTTAGTGCCTTAAGTTTTTGGGATTGGTTAGCTTTAGACTTTGTAATGGACTAAAAGACATACGAATTTATATTTTAGTGTTATATGATATAGGTAATGGTCACAATATGCGTAGATATTGAAAACACAACATGAGAATATTATAGGCCGATTATATTATATTTAGTAGTTTATTCTTTCGTTTTGCATCCTATTACACTATACTCTGTACTTATATATATTTGTGTGATATTGATTATTGATTTTTGAGATCTTATTTACGTTTTTGTTTAGATATTACACTATGGTGAGGACTTGGGGATCACCTAGACTACTGATGAGAATTGCATATCAATCACCTCGTAAGAGCGCCAAAGTGGACACTATCACCTCTTTATCACGCATACCTGTCCTGAGGACACTTTCTATAAGAAGGCAACAAGGGACAATGTAGACACCCCTAGTGTTACCACCACCTCTAGTATAACTATAGGCTCCTACAGATGCTTAGTAGCAATCGGATCATTCATTGCATCATTTTGATATGAATGCATGTCAAGAACGAAATCAAGCTTCCTTCAATAGGAAAAATTTGTTAAAGTGCACGAGATAATTTTCTTTAATATGTGGCTATATGTCTTCAACTACCATGATCTTGTTTACCACGAGCTCACACCAAAGTTCACGTGTATATTAGAGGTAGACGATATGATGACATTATGGGAAAATATATCAGTCCTCAAGTTCAAACTAGGAGGTGTGGACCACATTTTTAGTTGTAACCAATTCAAATTCAAAGTCCATGCTAAGTTTTACATTAAGGAGCAGATGGGGCATTTACTTTGAGTAGGATTCACATTGGCTAGAACTTCCCAAATGTGAATGCAAGCAGCTACTGGCAATTGAAGTGACATATACCTGTATCATCCTACCAAATCCAAGGCATGTAGGTTTAGATTTCCATATAAATTACTTGTGCGTAAGCTCTTGGTCCATTTGATGTATGTCAACAAGAGGGCTATGTTCCTATTATACCACATAAGCCAAAGGGAAAGGATGCTCTTTTACATCATGTTTATATAACTAGTCTTATGGTATTTTAATCGGGCCAAATTTAGGGACGTCGTTGGAGGGTCAGTGATTACGTGACTGGCACGTAGGCTAGGAGTGCCTATAAATGACATAGACCTTATAGTGGTAGCTAAAAATTGAAAACAATACTTTATGCTCATTGGTGCACCACTGTGAGTAGATAAGAAGGCATTAGCTTAGGATGATCAAATTTCTAAGCTCGAGAGAGCTCCTACTCTACCACCACCATTTACACTAACAACTTAGCCAATTAATTTGACTTATATCAAGTCATAAATACGTTGGCTAGGGAATGCTATATTGCAGATTACGGAACGTCTAGAAGTGGAATTCAACCTCCACTAGTATGTCCAGAAAAGCTAACTATGTGGGAGGAGATGGAGCATGATCCAATAATAGAAAAGAATAAGGGAGTTGAGCCTAATGAGCTCGGTGGACTGACGAGAGAAGAGGATGATGAGGATGTTGATCCTAGAGAGCTAGAAGAGACAGTTACACCAACTAAAGAGGAGATCATTGTTCCCGTCAATGACACGAGGACAGTGGCAACCAAATCCTCCATAAAGAGTCATATAGAGATGATACCATTTTAAGACCTAGAGGACTAGCTAGCGATAATGCATATGTGCTACCCCAGATACCACCTCCCCGTGATCGTTGACTTGATTTTGTATTTTTTTTTGCTTATGTATTCTTGATCATGTATATACACTTTTAATGTTATTACTTCACTTTGATTTTTTTTTAAAATTTCTTTTTGTAGTCCATTTAGCACTTTAATGACACATCTATAGAATAGATTCACATCTTAACTTATTGTGGAAGTTTAAGTCTTTTTTATTTCTTTCCCCCTTCTCATTTTTTGTATTGTCTTACACATTTGAAAACATTAGGGACAATGTTCATTTTAAGTATAGGGAGGGAGTTTTAGGAGTATACTTAAGCTTATCATTTTTGTCATGACTTAACTCAACATATGGTAGTCTTTGAAATTCTTTTTTTTGAAAGCACGCTATTGGGGATAAATTATTTAATTTCCTTAGTGAATTGGATTTCTTATGTAACTAGTTATTAATGTTGGTAATAAGTGAGTTTGATTTGCCTTGTTAATTTAGAGAATGAATATTGTATGATCTTTATAATATTTTTCGTGTAAGATGCATATGCATAAATAATTGTGACTTCTTTCGAGAATTTTCACTATCCAAAAAATTTATCAATAAATGAGAATAATAAATTCATTATGTTGGCTTCATACTAAGATAAAAGTTCAAAGTTAAACAGCGATGCTAGTAGTTATTTGAGATCTTGACCTAGTTGAGAAATCAAAAGTATTTATGACAAAGTGTTTACTCTCACATAAAAAGGCTAGGTGACCTTTCAAAAAGACTTCAAATTCTCTTGTTTAAATTTGTTTCTTAGCTATAAAAAAGGTGTGTATGTGTTTAAAAGTTGAAGCATATATCTTTTGTATGTTTATTTTCTGCATGGAATTGAGTTTTGCAATTTATGTTAAAGTTTGAAGGATCATCAATGAGTAGAATCAGCTTATGAATTGATGCGAGTAGTTGGTTGAATAACATTTTTTATGATACCTTATGATTAAATGAGTAATGGATGATTTTCATTTGTTTGTTTAATTGATTTAGCATTTTTTTCCAAAATTGTTTTCTATTTGAGTTTGATGTATGCTAGATATACATTAATTTTAGCACTATTTTCATGGTATATTGCTTATATTTTGGATGATTTTGAAAGATTTGATACTTATTTTAAGAAAAATTTATCATATGAGGTCTTATTTCTATGTATACAAAGAAGATGCAAACTGGAGAAGAATTAGATCAAAATATAGAACTTTTATAAGATCTGGAGAACCATTATAAAACATGGTACCATACACAGAGCTATGTTAAAGGTCGTGTTAAAATATGGTTGCTTTTGTTTCTCCAGTGCCCCCTACACTTTCTTATATTGCCCTTGGAAAATGAATACAGTACCCTACATCGTCTTATATAGGAACCTATGTTGCCATTGTTATTTTTAGAGAAATTTATAAAGGATATAACCAACTATACAAACTTGTATTAACTCACAAAAATTTAGTGTCTTAAGTTTTAATAAAAGGAGGAGGCAGAAAAGATGGGTTCATTGGGAAAGAAAACATTTAAGAAGTCAATGTGAAGTTATTTTACATCATTCTTGATTAAGAGTTTATCATTCTTTGAAGATAAAGAAAGACTTTAATAATTGCTTGGAGATAAGATTCAAGAACATAACTTCTTTATCTTGTTTTCTTTATTATTTTTATATTAATATTCTTTATATTAATATAAACTAATGGGGATATACTCTAAATTCATTCTTTAGTCTAATGAAATTATTGTTTTCTTATGATTTATTCCTGCTTTTATATTGATTGAATTAAAGAAATGAAAGTAGAAGATTCTTTATTTGATTCATGCATGAAGATTCGAGAGATAAGATGTATATGTAGCTTATGTAATGGATAAAGAGGGTTAAGCACAAGTATTCGAGAGAAAGCAATAAGAATTTCCTAGGTTAGGGTCAAGTCTATCAAGAGTTATAGAGTGAATGAAAGTATTCTTAGGTTGGCTATATTAAAAAAGGATTTCAGTTAATTAACCTTTGAATAGGAGTTGTATGTCTTAAGAGGTAATGAGATCTAAGTTAAGAACTTTTACTAGTCCAGAAACCATAATAATTCATAATCCAAGAATGAAATTAAATGTCATAAAGTCCTAATGTAACTTGGCCTAAATATAATTAATTCATTGATTAATAAATCCTAATTATTTCTTTGCTTTAGTGTTTAAATTTGTTATTTATTCTATTTTCCTTATCCATTCATCCATGATGGTTGATCTAGCTTGTTAAGTTTATGGGTAGTGAATAGTTAACTAATAATCCTCGTAGGACCGACCTGTGCTAGCTAATACTAACTAAAGTTAGACTGTGCACTTATAGTAAAACAGTTAAACATACTTATATACTTAAAGGACTTTATAGCACTAGGGTACTAAGAATGTTGAATGTACAACATTTGAGGTCATTTATAGTTAGAATTCTACCTTATAATTGTCTTTTGATATCTTTTATTAATCTATTTCATATTCTCAAATGTTAATAAATATATGAAATATGATTCATTTAAAGTTATAGCCTCTTTTTATCTAAAGCTTTTATTGATCCCCATATGGCACACAAGAGGAGGCTCAATTGTGTGTATACACTTTTTGACTGATTTAAAAACTAATAAATTAGTCACTTGAGAATAGTAGAATATTAGTACAATATACAAACACAATTTGTGTCAACCAACCATAAACATAAACAATCTCAATGAAAAACACAATAATAATAAAGAGATTAGAGAAAGAGACAAAATTTGATTTATAGTGGTTTGGAAAATAATAGTTGGTCTATATCCACTCTTAAAGTTCCACTTAAGAATCGTACTATCTCTGTTCCTTCAATGGACAAAGAGAAACTCTCTTTAAAATATCTTATCTTGCTATTCTTCCTAATTGCTATATTATCATAACTATATATAGCTTAAAACAAGAATAATAACAACAACAACAACATCTCAATAGAAGTCTCGCTGATATATGGGGTCTGGGGAGGTCCAAAAGTACACAATCTTATCCTTAACTAATACAGAGATTGTTTTTAATAGACCCATATGAAGAAAAAGAATATAATAAATGAATAAATAAATAATATACAAATATAAAATAAAATAATAAATTATATGTATTAAAATAATAAAGTAATAATAATAAAATAGACATAAAAATAAAAGATAAAAATAATAAAAAACATACAAATAAATACACATATATATATGTACAAATAAAAATATAAAAATAAGTAATAAAATAAATAATACTATAAATATAGAACAAGGTAAAGAATAAAAATAAAAATAAAAAAGTAAATAAATAAAACAAACAAGCATTACAAGAAAATGTTTAAGCTAAGTAAGGAAATGTTTAGGCTACAAAACTAAGAGAGAAGTATTACATATTAAATGTTTAGGCTAAATTTAAGACATAAGAAGGATGATGTTTAAAAGACCCATGAAAAGAGGACTTCTTTATGTGAGATCATTTACTCGTATCCTAATACACAATTTTTTTTAATTGAGGGCCACATTCTTGGTAAGCTCCAACAGAGCCATATCATTCTTAATCACCTCTCCCCAATTCTTCTTAAGCTTTCCTTTTTTTTTTTTTCCTTTTATAGTCTTTGAGTACAATCTTCTCGCATCTTCTCACTAAAGTGTAAAGATGTCTCCTCTTAACATTTTCGAACCACCTAAGCCTTATCTCTCTTAATTTTTCATTAATATTAGACACATTTAATTTGTCTCTTACAATTAAATTCCTGACCTTATCTCTTCTAGTTAGGTTACACATCTATCAAATCATCCTCATCTTCGCCGCCATTAACTTATGACTATCTACATATTTGATGGGCCAATAGTCTACCCTATAGAGCATAGCCGACCTAATTGCTAAACGATAAAAATTACAATTAAACTAGAGTGGTATCATTTTTGTCACACAAAACTCCCAATGCACTTCTCCATTTAAGTCATCCTGATTTGATACGATGAACTATGTCTTTATTGATCTCTCCATTGCTTTGGATGATAGATCCTAAATATTTAAACACTCTTTCTGTATTATAACTTTTGAATCAATCATTACCTCCACATTAGAAGCCACCTTATAGCCTAAAAAGTTACACTCTATGTACTCAATCTTAGTCTTGCTAAATTTAAAGCCCTTCAAACCTAACGTACCCTCTAAAGTTTTAGTTTGACATTAACACCCTCTTTTGTCTCATCCACTAATACAATGTCATCAATAAATAACATACACCGAGTGTTGGGACCGAAACCCAACCGCTTAAACTAAACCATAACACTTATAATGCGTGTGGAAACGAAAGGATGGACGGAAACAAAAGCGAAAGTCAAAGTGGGCGAAAACCAACGAAATCACTTCGGATCAAAAGTGAAGGAAACGAAAGCTTAGGGAGCCAAAGAAATCGAATGGCTAGGAATTAAAAAAAACAAATCGCTAAAGGAAAAAAACTTAACTCCGACATCTGAAGAAAAATACTTGTAAAAACAAAGCAAACGTGTCGCGTTGGAAAACTATAAGACAATCGATCTAAACCAATCCAATTTGGTACAATTTTTTTTCTTTATTCAATCTCATACAAAGCAATTCAATTTCCCATATGGAAATTCATCCACATTCAAAAACTCAATTCACAAGATTCTTCTTATACAATCATATCCCATCGTTTTAAAACTCTTACTTTTTATTTGCGATAAAAACTCACACATGTCAATATACCCACAATTCATACACAAATAAGCACTTCAATATTTCCAATCTATCATCACAATCATCGGACCTCCTGTCCGGAATCCCAATACAATTAAACACAATCATACCCATAGCACTTCAATAATTCTCAATCATCAAAATCTTCGAACCTTCTGTCCGGAATCCAAAACGCAATCAAATCATAATCATATAGAGTCACATTCACATACCATAACCATACACAAATTTATCCCAATTCCATATGCAAATCCATACTTCAAGCCCATATACAATTTCAAAACTCATTTCCATCATGAAAATAATTGTTACAAACCTTTATGACATTCCAAACCATATACAATCCCAATATCAAAATCCAAAATACAAAAGATACAAAAATCTCCAAAATACACAACATAAGCCTAAGCTCTCATTTTTATAACAATTTAACTTCAAATACTTCATATACTTAAACACACGGATATCTTGACTTTCTTTTATCCGATATCCTGCTCGATACCTGGAGATGGGGATGAAAGGGGAGGTCAGCTTTACAGCTCGTGGATAACATGTTTATAACAGAAAAATAAGCAAAAACTATTTTAAAAAACAAAACTCATTTCCAGTTTATAGAAATTTCACGGTAGGAAAATCAACAAATGTTTATTTCTCAAAATTTCTCAATTTTTCAAATCATTCATGAACAATTCAAGAACATGAATGCATCATACTTATAAACAGAAACAAAAACATATAACACATCAGAAATAGTTTGGGTCGGTCCAGAAAACAGAACATACTACACATTCCTGCATAGTGGTCCTGTGTAGCCGTGAACAAAACGTACTACACCTTCCCGCATAGCGGTTCGATATAGCCATGAATTTATGGGAGTCCTTAATGAAGCGCCAATGCCACTAACGGGCAGGACAAGTGCACTTGACCATCTTATGGGACCTAACCAAACCCACATAACAGATAATTCACACATGAAATTGAACTGCTCGGAGGCATCTTTCAAAAACTAAATTCTTATAGTCATGCCATAATCAAACACAAATTCATTCATAATGTCACAATTTCATATAAATTCACATAGTAAATGCGCAATCATTCACAAACAAGGAATGTAACAATTTTCATAATTTATCAATTCATTCATAAATAATGAATTTCAAAATTTTATCAATTTATCAAATCATTTAAAACAATAAATTTAACCTTTGTAACAATTTTTCAAAATCATTCGGAAACAATAAAATTCGAAAATACTTTCTTTCTTGATTTTTCGAAAACACATAATTGGCTTATAAATCAAATCATAAACATGGTACCCACCTCATTTTCATGCTTAATTTCTTGTTCAAAGCTTCTTCTCTAATTTCCTTCATCCCTTCATCACTTGCAAAAATCCCTAACCAATAGGAATTCAAATTGAACATCACATAAGGCAATATCACCAAAATTAACTTTTGAAAACTCAAACCCATAACATTTTCAAGCTATCTAAACCAAAATCTCTCTAAAAATTCAAAGATAAAAAATCTTCTCTTACCTTGATCTTCTCCAAATTTGAAATTTCTTGGCTCATATTGGAGATTTCATCTTCTTCCATCTTTTTCCTTCTTGAATCAACTTAAAATCACTCTTGAAGTCTAACAAAATCGAAACCCTAGCCTCTTCCTTCTTCTTTCTTCTCTCCTTCCTCCATCGAAGTCTTTCCTCTCTTCTCTCTATTCTTTCTTTTCTTTCTTTCTAATTTCGTGCTTCTCATTTGCTTATACGAAATCCCACTCTTCTATTTACAAAAGTGTCATTAATGAATGAGAAAATACCCTTATGCCCTTACATATAAGCCTTATAACTTAAAACCTTAAGTAGTCTTTCAATTTTGCCCCTCATGCATTCTTAACACTTTAATTCAATTTAATCTAATCAATTTATGCCATATGATCTTACTCAAATTAACATGCTAATTACTTACATCAACAAGCTAATTATTCAAATTAACATGCTAATTAATTTCCTCAAAATCATAAAATATAATAAAGTCTCAAATAACATTAAATCATGATTAGCTTATGACATTTCCTAATCATCAAATTTGAAGGAATTTGCTAAAACTTCCTTCTAGAGAAATGTTCCTCATTGTCTCAATTTCATAATGACACCAAAATCATTTAATTTGGTTCAATACTCCAAAAGTTACACCTCAATCATTTCAGATTTTTCTTATGCTAAAACATTTTCCTGCGATTTAATTCCATCTGAAAACTGATATTCTTAGAGGCTAAATTGAAACTCAATTTTTTTAGAACATTTGTAGCCCTATCTCTCTAGTTTAATCCAAATTAAGAATCACCTCATTTGGATGACTAGAGCAAAAGTTATGGCCAAAATACTTTCAGCTCTTACTAATCCAAGACTGAACATTAAACCCAACTTCAATTGAGAAATTGAAGGTCCTAGACTCCGAATTAAAATTCAGTCCCTCAGATAACTTGTAATTCCATGTCTCTACTTTATTTTACAATAAGAATCAACTCAATTGAATCTCTACAGATCGAAATATCGCCAAAATACTAAAACATATTCAGAAAAATATCCAACTCATATTCTTTTAACCAATCCCCTCATTTTGATTCAATCAATCTTTTTCAAATTAATCTTAAAAATCCAAAATTTTCATGGAGAGGTAGAGGAATGTCTTACGAATCCAACGCTTCAAAAATTAGGTCAATCGGATGTCGAACGGAAAAGTTATAAGCAAAATAATGGAAGAGGGTCGGGTCGGGTCGAACCGGTCGACCTAGCCAGGTCGGGCCTGATCGCCCTCGCGACCAGTCTCGTGATCGCGAACTGCGACCTTTTTTCTATTTTTTTTCAAAAACTCCTAACTTCCAAAATACATAACTTTTGACTCAAGAGTCCAAAATTTACAAACTTGGTATCAAAAGAAAGCTGAAAGGAAGCTCTACAACTTCTATGTAGAACTAAAAAATCAATTTCATCTCTAAAGGGGTCAAAAATCCCACTCAAAGTTTCTGTCCCATACTTGTCATCCCAAAACAGTAACTCAACTTCTAAAATTTCTTTCTTTCAACTCCAAGGTCCAAAAATGTCATACTTTATATCAATGAAAAGATCAAAAAGCAACCTACAACTTTCATGAAGGACTGAAAAATCACTTTGGCTTCTAAAGGAATCAAAAACTACTTCAAAGTTTTTGTCCACTAATGATCATTCCAAACAGTAACAGAAACTTTTAAAAATCATAACTTCCTATTCCATGGTCCAAAAATTCCATACTTTACATCATTGGAAAGATCAAAACATAATCTAAAACTTTCATGAAGCACTTAAAGCAATGTCAACTTCTAACTAGGTCAATTATTCAATCAAAGTTTCTGCCCTGTTAAAAATCACCTAAACAATATCCAAACTTCAAACATTCACATCTTTCAATTCTCATATCCATAATCAGCATATTTTACATCATTTAAAAGCTATGCACATTACCTATAACTTTCATGTAGACCATTTAATCCAATTCAAACCACATCAGTCCAAAATTTTCCTTAAAACTTAGTATACGCAATCTACACTTATGAGCATTTTTAAAAACGAAGCAAAATAATTTTAACTTCGAAAGATCATAACTTTCAATTCAGATATCAAAAAATGTCATACTTCATAGCAATAGAAAGCTTTCAACAGAAGCTACAATTTTCATAAGATCATTTTATCAAAATCTGCCTAGATCAAGCCAGAAAAGTTCGCAAAGTTTCATATCCAAATTGGCATTTTCTGCTATTATTCATCCACCAAATTTTCAGATTTTTAATTTTCCAAAATCTAACACTTTAACTAATCATTTCTTGCTTTTCAACTCCATTTAAATCAATTCATTCACTATCAATTCTATTTAAACTCAAAACACCATTTTAGGCCATAATTAATCATAAACATGAATAACAAAAGCATACATACATATACACTCTCATCCTTAACTTGCTAAATTCACCTACCTTAATCTCATATAACAATTCACATTATTGAATTGTCTTTTTCTTTGCACATAAATAATTCACCACAAATTCCCCATTTTATGTCAATTTATACTTCAAAATTTCAAGAAAAGTTTGGGGTTCAACACCGAGGCACATCCCTTTGGATATTTTTGGTGAGTTTATTCATCACTACTACAAATAAAAAGGGGATCAAAGAGAAGCCTTAGTGTAGCTTAATATTGATAGAAAAATGCTCTGTATCTCCTCATATTGTCTTTATTATAGTATTATACCTTTATACATGTGCCTAATAATTCATATATAGGCCATATTAACTACCTTACTTATAAATTCCTCCACATTATTTCCCTAGATACCCCGTCATAAGCCTTCTCTAAATCAATAAAAATCATGTGTAGGTTATGTTGTCTTTCCATGTAATATTCCATTAATATTTTAAAGAGATTTAAAGCTTCTATCATGGACTTTCCTAGCATGAAACGAAATTGGTTCTCTGAGATATGTGCATCTTTTCTCAATCACCTTTTCCCTTAACTTCATCGTGTGACTAATTAGTTTGATGCCTT
This sequence comes from Erythroxylum novogranatense, assembly GCA_029891385.1. NCBI lineage: Eukaryota > Viridiplantae > Streptophyta > Magnoliopsida > Malpighiales > Erythroxylaceae > Erythroxylum > Erythroxylum novogranatense. The sequence goes on from CM057235.1 coordinate 35,402,413, forward strand.
TATAGTTGTTACAACTTAGGATGTCCCCTTTGTTTTTGTATAGAGGAATGACCGCGCATCGTAATGCTAATCAAAATTAAATAACTAGACTACTACTGTAGCAGTGGCGAGTCTAGGTCGATCCCACAGAGAGTGTGTGTAAAGTTTATGAAATAAAATTAATCGGTGTTTACACTAATGGGGGGGGATTTTTAAAGGAGAAAATTAAAAATAAACTAACTAATAAAAACAAATTAAAGAAAACATGCAATAAAATGAAAAATGTGGGGAATTCAGTAGGGACCCGATTCTTCGGTTCAATCTCGGCCTACACCCTGACTAAGCATATTTTATTAATTTGTTGTTCTTTAACCTCTCATAGAAATTATTAATCGTGGGTTAATAATTAACCCGAGTTTTCCCTTAGATTTTGTTTAATCAAGATACGATCGTTGATTAAACCTAACCACCTAATAACCTAGGATATGATCTCTAGATTTAATTAGGCGATAGCATTATGAACTAGAAAAACCGATTAATCAGGGCAAAAACCACATACGCTCGGGTCATATAACCTAGGTCAGTTATCCCTAATGATTACGAATCATTAGTCGCTACATATGAATTTCAACATAACAATTACGGGTTATATAGAAATTCTAGCAATGGGTTTGAAATTAACAATTCAATGAACGCATTAAAATCATCAATTCACAATACCCGATAGGTTCATACACAAATAACCGAATAATAAAAAAAATCCGATTATCCATACAAAAAACCCAAATCAGTTAAAATAGGAGAACACAATCAATTCCTAATGAGAGAAAGAAACAACAAAATAATTAAAATAATACTTAACCCGGGTCGTTGACGTCGATGTTACCTTCGAACCGGTGTCAAAATGTCTAACTCTTCATGGGACTTTTCCGATAAATTGCTTTAGCCTTCATTTTGTAGTCTCAACCGAATATCCCTTATTTACCCTTTTCTCACGCAGGCTCCCTTTTACTGTTGATGATGTGACCAATTAAGGTCACACGTCAACTAAAACCTTCTGCTCTACTCTCTTACACGTGCGGTGTGTGAAGTGAATCACACGTTAATACACTTACTTATAAAATGATATAGAATGCATGAGAAGGGGGGGGGGGGGTTGAACTGTGTATTCCCCTTTTTGAAAAATCTTTCAAAAACTGTTTGGTAGAAATAAAATTCTTTACAGAAATTCCGATAGATTCTGATTAATCAAAACTTTGAAAACTTTGTTTACGAATTAAGTATTGATAAAACTTGAATCTAAAATATAGAGATATAGAGTGAGAGTTGTTTGACACAGAGATTTATCCTGGTTCACCCCAAACCGTGGGCTACGTCCAGTCCTCAGAGTTTCTTATGAGATTTCCACTATCTCTTCAACTTTACAAGTATTCTTTGCGAGCCTCTTCAGGTCTCTACAACCATTATTCTTTCACACTTAGCCTCTGCAGGCTATCTGCACTACTTTTTCTCAGAAAAGTGTTTGAACACTTGTTACAGTAAAATAACTCTCAGCTAATTTGCACAGTAAGCTCTTTACGATCTCGTAGACGTAATTCAGCTAATTTTTTTCTCACTTTGTCTCACTTTTTCTTCTTCGACTTCGACTTGTATTTATAGCCTTTGTCTCTAACTACTTCTTGATTCTTGTTTCTTGAATCTTTAAAGAAACGGTTATTCAGTTGAGTTCTGTAACTAACTCGAACTGACTCCTTCGTCTTCTTTTTGAATTATGCATCTTCTTTTCTCCGTCTGTATTTTATCGTCTATGTCTCTGCGTCTGCGTCTGCTTTTATTATTTTGCAACTTCGTTTGCTTTACTATTCGCATCTGCGTCTGCGTCTGCTTTTACTTAGTGTCTGCGTCTCTTCGGTTGTGTTCTTTCGTCTGTCTGACTTCGTCTGTAGGACTTCGTCTGTTTGACTTCGTCTGTAGGATTTCGTTTGTTTTTCTTTTCTTTTTATTGATTGTCTTTGTTATACATCAAAATCATATCTAAGTAAAGTCATTTGGACTTAACAATCTTCCCCTTTTTGATGATAACAAATTATATACAAAAGAAAGCAAAATACAATGTTTTGAAAAAAAAAACTTATCTTCAGAACTTCTTCTTTGACTTCTTCCTTTTTTCGTCTGCTTCAGTCACACCTTGTTTCTTTTCTGAACATCCTCTTCTCTTATGCTCTTTCTCTTCTTTTATGCTCTTCTCCCCTTATTTGTTATTATAAAAAATGATTAACGATGATGGCTCTTCAGCAGTTCTGTTATCATCTTCTTCAGATCATTCATCGTCTCCTTGATCTCGTTGACTTCTCCGCGTAATCTACTGAGTTCATCTGATGAGTCAATTGATGAGGAGGCTTGATCAACATTTGTTGAGGGAGGAGGGAATGGAATTGTAGTAGTATAAGCATCTGAAGTAGGAATGTATTCTTCATTAAGCTCAATGTTTGGTGGACGAATAAACGTATCAGCTTCAGGAAGATCTAAGTCAAACGGAACAGGCAGCATCAGCAACTGTCTTCCTTGCAGGGGTAATGCTTCTGCTTGAATAGACAGTGTATTAGAAAAAAGATCTAATACGCAGAACTGTCTGAACAAGGAACTCTATAAACGTCCCTGTTATTACTCTTCCTCCCACTGGACAATCTTCTCACTTGTCAGTATAGCTGCAGCTCGCTTCATCTTTTTTCTGTGTAGAAGCGCATGCCTCATTAATTCTACGCACTTCTTCTGCTATTTGATCTGCGTACAGATCATCACAAACTTCTTCAGGAAATAGCTTCGACTTCCCTTTAGTCAAATCCAAAGGATATCTTGGCTGGATATCCGGTACAACCTTTATTTTCGTGTTTTCTGTGATCGGAAAAAAAGTACACGGTTTACTGGGAATTTTTGTAGGGTATGGCTTTGTAGCAGCATCCCTCAAAGCTTCATAGAAATTCTTTTCATCTTCTTTCAGTAATACCCATGTGTCACTATTTATTGATATAGGTTTTACGACAACCACTGTCTTCTTTATTGGTTGACTACAGATTGCAATAGCAGTTCTCCTTCTGGTAACAACTTCAACCATTCTGATCTTCAGCTTATGTTTTCTCAGAAACTTATGATAGTTGTATATCATCAGACAAGGTTCATCATTATCCGAGTCTGATTTTGCTGTTGCCTCTGGTTGTGCTTCAATAGGACTCTTCTGAACCGGGCTTTGCTCCACTGGTTCTTCCTATTGAGCAATGGGAATTTCCTGAACTCTGCTTTGCTCAGTTTCTTTTTCTTTTTCTTTTTGAGCAGCATCAAAGGTTTCTTTCTTTCGACTATCTTCCCCAGCAGTTGACACGGTCGTCTTCCGACTAATCTTCTTAGTCTTGTCTTCTGCTTCAGTTAGTCTTGAAGATTTCTGTACTTGAGATTTTTCTCTCTCAGATTCTGATTTTCTCTTCTTCTCAGTCTCTTTAGCTTTTCTGGTTGTATCCTCTTCCATAATAGAGACTAAAGATCTTGTTGCTTTATGTACACGAGATTGAGAGGATTGTTCCTGACTCTGTTCTCTGGCAATCTTCTCTTCTTGTTGCCTAAGAGTCCGAATCCTCGGTGATCTCTTCGCCTTCTTCGTAACTCCACTTAAAAGACTTTCTCCTTGTCTTTTTGGCGCACCTTCTCCTGTCCTCCGAGGCTGACTTTCTTTGGTTTTAGGACTCGCCTGTTTTATCAGCGGTCTTCCTGATGTTCTTCTTAGTTCATCTGCAGACGATCTCATACTCTGTTGAGTTCGAGAACTTGAAGCGGGAGTCTTCTTTGAAACACGCTCCCCCTCAGTTCTTGTTTTTCTTGAAGAGTCGGCTTCTCCTTTAATCACTGTACTCAGACCCATTCGCCTTATTATGATCGAATCAATCTTAATTTTCACGGGTACAGTCCTTCTATTTCCTTTATATAGAAGGATTTCGGATTCCTTAAAAATCCTTGTAAGAAGCATACCATAAGGATAGCTATTTGTATCCTTCATCCCCTTAATCATGTAGTGAAAGATTAAGAAAGGTAAATCAATAGGGTTGCGATTTAACAAGTAGAATAAGCATTGTTCATCCAGAGTGGCCACTAAATGTCTTGAACCTGCTCTGGGTAAGATGCAATTAAACAGAATTGCATGAAGAACCCTAGCCTTCGGAATCAAACTAGAGGTCTTCCTCTCCCATGGGTCATTGGCTCCATATAATTGTCTTCTGACATCTTCTTCTTTCATATCAACCTGGGACATCCAACCAGCCTTTGTAGACATGGTCTCACCAACCGATGGATAATTAGTCACCTTCCTTATCAGCTCCTTAGTCACCTTCCTTATCAGCTCCTTAGTCACGACAACAGATATACCATCTACTGAAGATATGATAGTGTTGTCTACAAGTTGAGCGTTCTTCCAGAAATTGAATACCTCATTAGTGTATACTGGTTCTCGTACCTAGAAGAAATTTCTCCAACCAGCTCTTACAATCTCCGGTTCCACGTCCATACCATCATTCCTCAATGACTTGAAATCCACATGTCTTCCGAAAATCATAGCTGCCTCCATTGTTTCAGAACGAAAATTGTTTCTGGTAAGCTTTTCGTCTAGGGTAGGATGATTGAGAGAATTTTGAAAGCAAGATGAACCGTCTTGAGATGAAAGTAATCGCAATGATTTCAACTTCAGGCTACTTGAAGGGTCTAGTCTGGTGTGTTCTAGAATCATTAAGCTCCTCGAGATTATCAGATTTTTTCCCTCCAAAACTTCCTTGGCAGAGAAGTTACCAGCTGTAACTCACTGTATCTGACGCTGTTAGTTTTGTCGTTACTTTAGCCTGACTGTTCACTTAACATAACCATGTTAAGGTTGTGTCGCGACCCGACCCGTAGACCGGATCCCAACTGTTGGATCCAAGACCCAACCGCATATAACCTACCATTTACCCTCTTGCTCTGATACCACAAATGTCGGGATGCCGCTCCCGGAGCCCGACTTTCATAGTCCTGAAACTTGTGCTTATAGACTTGCAGGATTCTTAACCAACCATTCACTTACTTTTATTCAAACATTTTCATTTTAACTCCAATTGTTACAAATTTTAATTGATAACAAGACATATGTCTTAGGAATCTAATGGTCCAAACCTCACCCCATTTGGAGGTCGGACGAAGGAGTTATGACCCGACAAACTCAACATGTTCATGTTTTGACTCTTATCAAACATGTTTTGGCGCAAATGTCATAACTTTTACTATAGATGTCGGAATGACTTCGTTCTTGGACGGTTAGAAAATAGACATCTAGATCTACAACTCTTATGAAGACCACAAAACCAAATTCGGCCTCTAACAAGCCCAAAACACTTGACTAATAATCCTAGTCGACTGGAATAGATGCTAGTCGATTGGGATGGGTATTTGTTGGTTGTAGTCGATCGAAACATTTCCAGTCGATCGAACTCGAGAAATATTCTCCGCCCTCCGAGTAGTCGACTGGAACACTTTCCAGTCGATGGAACCCTCTAGTCGACTGGAACACCTTCCAGATCATCGAACCTCTCTTTTCAAGACCACTTGGAATCATCATCTTTCAAGACTCATAACTTTTTATCCCTAGCTCCAATTGGTGCATACTATACCTCTATGGAAAGGTAAGAAGATGAACTACAAATCTTATGAAGGATGCTAAAACTAACTCCATCATTTAATAAGGTAAAAATTCACTCAAAGGTCACTGCTCCATTAATACCTATGTAACAGTGCTATGGCTAAATGAACAATAACTGGTTGTGTTCTAATCCTCATAAATTCTTAACCCTAGATCCAAATGAGACAAACAATATACCCTTGAAAGCTCTAATCCTCTACTACAAACTTCATGAAGACTCATTTATCTAAATCAAACCCGAAGAGGGTCAAATGTCGGGCGATGTCCGTCAAGTTTTAAGAAAATTTGACAGCACCTCCCTATTTTATTCCTAACCCAAAATCTTCAATCTAGACCATAACCTGCACATAAATTCTACATTCAAGGGCAGCAACACACTCTTAGTTTTCTAGACATTCTCAATTCATACCCAAACCATCACCATGATTCAATTTCCATACACACAAGTATAAATTTCTCAAATACATTCATGATCTAATACTTTTGCTTTCAAATTCATTCATTCATTCATCATCATTCAATCATAACATGTTCATACAATGCTTTAGTGGGCATTTCAAGCCCAATTACATAAAAGCTTCAAAATACATCATTTCCTTAAATGCAACTAAAGCATTGATGTTACAAAATGATTTCAAATCCCAAAATAACAAAAGAACCGCTTGGAGTAAAATGCCTTATGCTCGCTCCTCGGGTTCCCGCCATTTCCTGAAATTTGTGGGGTGAGCTAATGTCTGTAGGTAACACATTTACGTTTATATAACAAGCACATCCTTGATTCATGCATTTATCAATTTTCCAAGGAAATCACATCACATGCATAACTCAAACATTCATACATTCATAACAATTTCAATCATTCCATCATTCACGTATCTTATACAATTCATGCATATTCATGGCAAACACAACAATGGCTCGGTAAGTCCAATCATGGCAACCACATAAGTTCATCAAATGACCTAATGTGGGCAATTCTTGAGGAGTCCGATATCGGATCATCCTATGCCTCAATCGGGCAGCCGGGCGAAGGCTTTTCATGTCGACGTGCACGTGACGGTTCTTGGGACATTACCTTACCCATACAAAGCATAATTCATTTCATAACAATAAAATTGGATTGTTCTTATCCAAGTTATTGTTTTCATTAAAATCATTCTTTTCATGCATCATTCATGCAAAATTCATAATTCTCATTATATTCATTTCATTTAGCTCTCTAGGCTAATTCACCCATCATCCTAGAATTTACATCTTCTAACATTATGATCACATAGCATAATATTTACAATCATTCAACAACCACAACATCAATCTTTCATATCATCCGTTATGGTTTTCAACAACCATACTAACATTCAACACAATCGTCAATATCAACAACACGAGCAATAAACATCATAAATATCATTCATCCATAACTAACACAAGCATTAACAACCATTATTAATGTCATAATTAAATTTACATTAAATGCTCATAAATATAAAAGTAAAGGTGTAACCCACCTTAAATCCTTGATAATTCCTTGAATAGCTTGCTATAATTCTTGTTCCTCTTCTCTTCCTCTTCTCTCTTCATTAAAACCAACAACATTCCCAAATCAACATAGGATTTAGAAATTGAAAACCTAAATGCTTAAATCATGAAATTGGCAAGAGAATAACTAAACCCACTTGGTTCTTAACTCTTCTAACCAAAACCCATCTAAAACTTAACATTAAACCAAAGACTTACCTTAATCCTTAGTTAACCAAGTGATTACTTGGCTCAAAATGAAGCTTGCACCTTCCTCTTCACTTCTTCTTCTTGCTCCTTCTTCAAAATCTCACTCTTTCTCAAGGAAAATCAAAGCCCTAACACAACTCTTCTTTTCTCCCTTTCTCCTCTCATTTACGACAACTTACTCTCCCTCTCCTTATAATTTTCAGTAATCCCTCCTTTGCCTACACCAAAATCACTTAAACCTCTCCTTATATACTCCTCTCTTATTTCCTAAGCCCATCACTTAAGCCCATCTACTCCTTCCTCCTTTCATTTCTTCTTTTCATCCTACAACTTCCTCCTTAACAACCAACTCAAGCCCAATAACTTAAGCCTCTTAATTTTCTTTAAGCCCATCTCATTTAATTCACCTAACTAACTTATTTCATTTGGACCCAAAGCCCAATTAACACATAAATTTCACCTAACTCATTTAAGTCCAACTAACATATCTAACTTCATTAATTCTTCAACTAACTTATTAATGCTATCATATATTAATTAATGTCACCTTAATTAATGCTAACATAATTTACTTAATTTGCCTAATCATGCTTAATTAAATAAAAAAAAAATTTTGGGGCTAACATTTCTCCCCCCTTTAAGAAATTTCGTCCTCGAAATTCTTACCTGGTTGATTGAAGAGGTGTGGGTACTGCTCCTGCATTGCATCCAAAGGTTCCCACGTCGCCTCTTCAACTGCATGATTCCTCCACAGGACTTTGACTAGCTTGATTGTCTTGTTCCTGAGGATCTTATCCTTGCTATCCAGAATTGCCACAGGCATTTCTTCATAACTGAGATCATCACTCAGCTGAACTTCTGAGGTCTGAATGATGTGAGAAGGATCGATCTGCCTTTCTCAAAGATCGATACATGGAACACATCATGGATCTGTGACAATTCGGTCGGCAATGCCAATCTATAGGCCAACGGACCAATCCTCTCCAAAACTTCATAAGGACCCACATAACGAGGACTTAACTTCCCTTTCTTACCAAATCTCATAACTCCTTCCATGGAGACGCCTTAAGGAACACCTTATCTCCCATGCATATTCCATTTCCTTCTGTTGGCATCCGTGATAACTCTTCATTCGTCTGGGCTGCCTTAAGCCTCTCGCTTAATCAAGTCAACTTTTTCAACCGTCATCCGGACCAACTCGGTCCCACTAGCTTCCTCTCACCCTCTTCATCCCAAAGATATGGGAGTCCCTGCATCTTCGCCATACAAGGCTTCATAAGGAGCCATCTCAGATGCTCGAATGGTACAATTGTTGTAAGCAAATTCGACCAACGGCAAGTGATCATCCCATGCTCCTTTGAAGTCCATTACACATGCTCTAAGCATCCCTTCTAGAGTCTGAATTGTCCTCTCAGACTGGCCATCCGTCTGAGGATGAAACGCAGATCTTGAAATTCAACTTAGTTCCTAATGCTTCCTGCAGACTTTCCCAAAATCGGATGTGAACCTAGGATCCTCGCTTGATACTATGGAATCTGAACTCCATGCAATCTTACCACTTCATCAATATACTTTCGGCTAAAATTTGCGTGAATCATGCACTTTGATTGCTAGAAAGTGGGATGACTTCACAACCGATCCACTATTACCCAAATGGCATCATGCTTCTTCGGTCTTAGGCAAACCCATCGAAAATCCATTGTAATCCTCTGCCATTTCCATTCAGAATGGACAATGGCTGCAACATGCTGAAGGTGCTCGTGTTCACCTTGACTTGTCGACACACTAGACATCTACTCACATAATCTGCTACATCTCTTCATGCCTTTCCACCGTAAATGTTCCTTCAAATCTCGTACATTCAGTGTCATGCTGTGCATGGAATAAGGCGCATTGTGTGCCTCATCCATGATCTCATCCTTAACTGCTTTATCATTCGGAATGCATAACCTGCTTCCGACCATCATTAATCCATCATCCCTTACTTGCACCAATCGACCGCTACCATTCTCAGATTTCATCTCTCAACTTACTCAATTCAACATCTTGCTCCTGCAACTCCTTAACCTTTTCCCTAAGAATAGGTCTCACTCTAAATTGTGCAATAACACCCTCGGATTCATCCTGCTGCAAACTAATCTTCAACTTAGCCATCTGTTCCAACAGAGGCAAGTAGACTGCCTGAACATGAGCCATCGACGACTTTCTGCTCAAAGCATCTGCCACTACATTTGCTTTTCCTGGGTGGTACTCAATCATTAAATCATAGTCCTTCAGCAGCTCCAACCATCTTCTCGCCTTCAGATTTCTTTCGACTCATGATGTACTTCAGACTCTTATGATCAGTAAAAACTCTGGTCTGAACTCCATACAAATAGTGTCTCCAAATCTTCAGAGCGAAGATCACTGCAGCTAACTCCAAGTCATGAGTCGGATAATTCAACTCATACTGCTTCAACTGTCTTGAAGCATAAGCAATTACCCTATCATCCTGCATCAGCACACATCCTAGACCCTTCCTCGAAGCATCACTGTAAATTGTATAGCCCTGATCTCCACTGGGCAAAACTAATACTGGAGCACTTGTCAATTTGTCCTTGAGTTCCTCGAAACTCCTCTGACAATCATCATTCCAGACAAACTTCTGATTCTTTCTCAACAATCTGGTCATCGGAGGTATGATAGAAAACCCCTCTACAAATCTTCTGTAATACCCTGCCAGGCCTAAGAAACTTCTCACTTCCTTCACTGTTTTTGGCTCCAGCCAATTGACTACAGCTTCCACTTTTCTGGGATCGACATGAATTCCCTTACTGGAAATCACATGTCCAAGGAATACTACTTCATGAAGCCAAAACTCGCACTTACTGAATTTGGCATACAATTTCTTCTCTCTCGACCTCTAAGACTATCCCGAGATCTTGTTCATGCTCTCCTCCATCCTTTGAATAGACCAGAATGTCATCAATGAACACAATGACAAACTGATCCAAGAAATCATTTAACACCCTATTCATCAGATCCATGAAGGCAGCTGGAGCATTGGTCAATCCGAAAGGCATGACTCTGAATTCATAATGCCCGTATCGGGTCCTGAAAGCTGTCTTCCTAACATCAGACTCCCTGATCCGGAGTTGATGATATCCTGATCTTAGGTCAATCTTCGAAAAGACCCTTGCTCCCTGCAACTGATCAAATAAATCATCTATCCTCGGCAGAGGATACTTGTTCCGAATCGTCATCTTATTCAACTTCCTGTAATCTATGCACATCCTCCATGTGCCATCTTTCTTTTTAACAAACAGGACCGGAGCTCCCCAGGGTGAAGAACTCGGCCTGATGAACTGTTTCTCCAATAACTCCTGCAATTGCTCCTTAAGTTCTCTCAACTCAATCGGAGCCATCCTGTAAGGAGGTATCGAGATCGGCGCGGTTCCGGGAATCAAGTCAATTTCGAACTCAATGTCCCTCACCGGCGGTAATCCTGGCAACTCCTCCGGGAATACATCTAGGAACTCCCTCACCACAATGTAATCCTCCAATCTTCCTACATTGACCTCTGGATCCACTATATGCGCCAAGAAGGCCTCACACCCTTGGCTCATCATACTGTCAGCTATCATAGCTGAAATAATCCTCGGCACTGGCAGTTTCCTGTCCCCCTTGAAGACTACCTTCTGATCATCTCCCAGATCAAATTCAACTTCCTTTAGACTGCAATCCAGCTTCGCCTTGTACCTCTCCATGACATCCATCCCCAAGATGACATCCAACCCTTGAAGGTCTAGCGGTAGTAGGTCCACTACGGTCCTAGCACCCTCGATACTAAGCTCACAATTCTTATAGATCGAGCTTATCACTACCTTACTCCCTAAAGGAGTACTAACAACCAGCATATTATCCAAAATCTCAGGACACACAGCAGACAAATTCATGCTTGCAGATATAAATGAGTGTGTAGACCCGGTATCAATCAATACATAAACAGGTGCATCAAATAGCATAGCCATACCCGTTACTACTTCTGGGGCGGCTGCAGCTTCCTCCCTGGTCATGGCAAAGACTCTCGCCGGTGCCTGACCCTGGCCTCTAGGCCTTCCTGCCTGATACGTCTTCCTTGCAGCTCCTGAACTACCCACTTCTTGGACTGGCCTAGATGCCACTGTCTCTGCTCTTCTTGGGGCCTGAGACTGAACCCCTTCCTGCTTGCCTGCCTGTGGACAATCCTTGATTCTGTGCCCCTTCTGACCACAGCCAAAACATGCGCCTATCTTCATCAGACACTCCCCCTTGTGAAATCTACCACAGTGATCACACTGAGGATTGCCTCTGCCTGACCATCCTGGGCTTGCCACACTAGAAGCTTACAGACCGACATGCCTCTAAACTGTTTATTCTTTGTGGGGCCATCACGCCCACTTCACTCTGTGTATGACCCGTCTTAGTGCTCTTTGCAAATACAGGGGAACTCATGCTTTTCTTTGAAAACTGCTCTCTGTTCTTCCTCTTCTTGGTTACCTCAGCCCTGATATTTTCTAACTTCTCAGCCTGCAATGCAGCATCCACCAGCTGCTGATAATTCCTGAAATTGTGGATGACTACTTTCTCCCGAATCCCTAGGTGTAGTCCACCCTCAAACTTTCTGCACTTGTCCACTTGAGCCACCACGATGTTGGCTGCATATCGTGACAACCGAGTGAACTTCACTCATACTACTACACTCGGCTCCCTCAGGTCAAATTCAGAATTCTCTTACTTTCTCCCGAACATATACCATGGAAAAGTACTTCCCACGGAAAGCTTCTAAGAACTCCCTCCATGTCAAGATCGAGGGTTCTTCCTGATCTGCTGACCGATTCCCACCGGTCACGCAGATCCCCTCGCAGCAAAGCTTGTCAGATAATCAACTTTCTCTTCTTGAGCATCTCATCCGCTTGAGACCCTCTCGGTCCTCTTCAGCCATCTTGGCTTCCTCGGGATTAGTGGTCCCGCTGAAGTCGACCGCTCCATACTTAGGAGCTTATCATCTGACCGCCCTCTCCACTGGGCCGGCATTGAGCTGCCTTCCTTGCCCCATGGCATAGGTAAACGCTTGGGCAAAAGCTTGGAAGAACTGGGGTCCATCGGATTTACTTGAGGAGGAGGCGGCGAGGCGCCTCATGTTGCACACCAGTGCATCGAGTCGATCATGGGATAGTCCACGCATCCTCGTGGAACGTCGATTCATCCGTATTTCATGCCGTGAGCTAGGTCGAGCTGGAGCTCCTCGAGTTCTCCTTGAGGCTGCATTACTCCTTCAAGTTTAAAAAATTCGGTGAAAATCTTTAGTTTACATGAAACAAATTCAATTCATGTAAATCAATTCAAAACAATTCAATGCATTCATTTGAAAACAACATTGCATTGCATGCAATTAAAACAATGCACATAAGTCATGTAATTCATGTAGAAAATGCATGATGACTTGACCTTTAAACATTCCACTAGGTTCCTAGGAAACCGTAAACCCTGGTTTCGCTCGATACCACAAATGTCGCGACCCGACCAGTGATCGGATCCCAACTGTTGGATCCAAGACCCAACCGCATATAACCTACCATTTACCCTCTTGCTCTGATACCACAAATGTCGGGATCCCGCTCCCGGAGCCCGACTTTCATAGTCCTGAAACTTGTGCTTATAGACTTGCAGGATTCTTAACCAACCATTCACTTACTTTTATTCAAACATTTTCATTTTAACTCCAATTGTTACAAATTTTAATTGATAACAAGACATATGTCTTAGGAATCTAATGGTCCAAACCTCACCCCATTTGGAGGTCGGACGAAGGAGTTATGACCCGACAAACTCAACATGTTCATGTTTTGACTCTTATCAAACATGTTTTGGCGCAAATGTCATAACTTTCACTATAGATGTCGGAATGACTTCGTTCTTGTACGGTTAGAAAATAGACATCTAGATCTACAACTCTTATGAAGACCACAAAACCAAATTCGGCCTCTAACAAGCCCAAAACACTTGACTAATAATCCTAGTCGATTGGAATAGATGCTAGTCGACTGGGATGGGTATTTTGCTGGTTGTAGTCGACTGGAAACATTTCCAGTCGACTGGAACTTACTGAAATATTCTCCGCCCTCCGAGTAGTCGACTGGAACACTTTCCAGTCGACTGGAACCCTCTAGTCGACTGGAACACCTTCCACCATCGAACCTCTCTTTCAAGACCACTTGGAATCATCATCTTTCAAGACTCATAACTTTTATCCCTAGCTCCAATTGGTGCATACTATACCTCTATGGAAAGGTTAGAAGATGAACTACAAATCTTATGAAGGATGCTAAAACTAACTCCATCATTTAATAAGGTAAAATTCACTCAAAGGTCACTGCTCCATTAATACCTATGTAACATTGCTATGGCTAAATGAACAATAACTGGTTGTGTTCTAATCCTCATAAATTCTTAACCCTAGATCCAAATGAGACAAACAATATACCCTTGAAAGCTCTAATCCTCTACTACAAACTTCATGAAGACTCATTTATCTAAATCAAACCGAAGAGGGTCAAATGTCGGGCGATGTCCGTCAAGTTTTAAGAAAATTTGACAGCACCTCCCTATTTTATTCCTAACCCAAAATCTTCAATCTAGACCATAACCTGCACATAAATTCTACATTCAAGGGCAGCAACACACTCTTAGTTTTCTAGACATTCTCAATTCATACCCAAACCATCACCATGATTCAATTTCCATACACACAAGTATAAATTTCTCAAATACATTCATGATCTAATACTTTTGCTTTCAAATTCATTCATTCATTCATCATCATTCAATCATAACATGTTCATACAATGCTTTAGTGGGCATTTCAAGCCCAATTACATAAAAGCTTCAAAATACATCATTTCCTTAAAATGCAACTAAAGCATTGATGTTACAAAAATGATTTCAAATCCCAAAAATAACAAAAGAACTGCTTGGAGTAAAATGCCTTATGCTCGCTCCTCGGGTTCCTGCTCATTTCCTGAAATTTGTGGGGGTGAGCTAATGCTCCGTAGGTAACACATTTACGTTTATATAACAAGCACATCCTTGATTCATGCATTTATCAATTTTCCAAGGAAATCACATCACATGCATAACTCAAACATTCATACATTCATAACAATTTCAATCATTCCATCATTCACGTATCTTATACAATTCATGCATATTCATGGCAAACACAACAATGGCTCGGTAAGTCCAAATCATGGCAACCACATAAGTTCATCAAATGACCTAATGTGGGCAATTCTTGAGGAGTCCGATATCGGATCATCCTATGCCTCAATCGGGCAGCGGTAGCGGCTTTTCATGTCGGCGATGCACGTGATTTTCTTGGGACATTACCTTACCCATACAAAGCATAATTCATTTCATAACAATAAAATTGGATTGTTCTTATCCAAGTTATTGTTTTCATTAAAATCATTCTTTTCATGCATCATTCATGCAAAATTCATAATTCTCATTATATTCATTTCATTTAGCTCTCAGGCTAATTCACCCATCATCCTAGAATTTACATCTTCTAACATTATGATCACATAGCATAATATTTACAATCATTCAACAACCACAACATCAATCTTTCATATCATCCGTTATGGTTTTCAACAACCATACTAACATTCAACACAATCGTCAATATCAACAACACGAGCAATAAACATCATAAATATCATTCATCCATAACTAACACAAGCATTAACAACCATTATTAATGTCATAATTAAATTTACATTAAATGCTCATAAATATAAAAGTAAAGGTGTAACCCACCTTAAATCCTTGATAATTCCTTGAATAGCTTGCTATAATTCTTGTTCCTCTTCTCTTCCTCTTCTCTCTTCATTAAAACCAACAACATTCCCAAATCAACATAGGATTTAGAAATTGAAAACCTAAATGCTTAAATCATGAAATTGGCAAGAGAATAACTAAACCCACTTGGTTCTTAACTCTTCTAACCAAAACCCATCTAAAACTTAACATTAAACCAAAGACTTACCTTAATCCTTAGTTAACCAAGTGATTACTTGGCTCAAAATGAAGCTTGCACCTTCCTCTTCACTTCTTCTTCTTGCTCCTTCTTCAAAATCTCACTCTTTCTCAAGGAAAATCAAAGCCCTAACACAACTCTTCTTTTCTCCCTTTCTCCTCTCATTTACGACAACTTACTCTCCTCTCCTTATAATTTTCGTAATCCCTCCTTTGCCTACACCAAAATCACTTAAACCTCTCCTTATATACTCCTCTCTTATTTCCTAAGCCCATCACTTAAGCCCATCTACTCCTTCCTCCTTTCATTTCTTCTTTTCATCCTACAACTTCCTCCTTAACAACCAACTCAAGCCCAATAACTTAAGCCTCTTAATTTTCTTTAAGCCCATCTCATTTAATTCACCTAACTAACTTATTTCATTTGGACCCAAAGCCCAATTAACACATAAATTTCACCTAACTCATTTAAGTCCAACTAACATATCTAACTTCATTAATTCTTCAACTAACTTATTAATGCTATCATATATTAATTAATGTCACCTTAATTAATGCTAACATAATTTACTTAATTTGCCTAATCATGCTTAATTAAATAAAAAATTTTTTTTGGGGCTAACAGGTTGCGTCTGATCTTCTGGAACCATTCTTTACTCAGTGGTTTGGTGAAGATGTCTGCCCACTGATGCTTTGTTTCGATGAACTATAGATGCACCACCTTCCTCTGAACATAGTCTCTCAGGAAATGATGTCTAACTTCGATGTGCTTCACTCTAGAATGCTGAATCGGATTCTTTGACAAATTAATTGTGCTGGTGTTGTCGCAGTAGATTGGAATCTCCTCTTCTCGAACTGAATAGTCTTCAAGTTGATATTTGATCCATAACGTCTGTGAACAGCAACTTGCGGCAAACATATACTCTGCTTCGGCGGTTGATAGAGCGATTGAGCTTTGTCTCTTGCTTGACCAGGAAACTAGATTTGCGCCAAAAAAGTGACATCCTCCACTTGTGCTCTTTCTTTCGATTCTATCTCCGGCATAGTCCGCATCGCAATATCCGATTAACCTGAAATCTTTACCTTTCTCAAACATTAAGCAAAGATCAGTAGTACCTGCAAGATATCTCATAATTCTTTCAACAGCGATAAAATGAGACTCTCTAGGATCGGCCTAAAATCTTGCACAAAAGCATACACTGAACAAAGTATCAGGTCTACTTGTCATGAATCTACATGAAAGAACCGATCATCCTCTATATGAGGTTTGATCCACCTTCTTACCAAGTTCATCTTTGGACAAAAGGTTTGAAGGGTGCATCGGGGTCGCCATAGGCTTCACATTATTCATATCAAATTTGGACAATAGTTCTTTCACATACTTTTGTTGATGAATGAAAATTTTCTCTTCGGTTTGCTTAACTTGCAACCCAAGAAAGAACTTTAACTCACCCATCATACTCATTTCAAACTCTTTCTTCATTAGACTCTCAAACTTCATGCATAATTTGTTTGAAGTAGCACCAAAAATGATATCATCAACATAAATCTGAACTAAAATAAAATCATTCTGAAAGTTTTTCCTGAAGAGCGTCTTATCGACTTGACCGCTACTGAAACCATTTTCTAAAAGAAAAGTACTCAGATGATCATACCAAGCTCTAGGAGCTTGCTTCAGGCCGTATAATGCTTTATGAAGTCTATAGACATGGTCTGGATTCTTAACTCCTCGAAACCAGGTGGTTGCTTAACATACACCTCTTCATCTATAAAACCATTCAGAAGGGCACTCTTCACATCCATCTGAAACAACTTTATATTATGACAAACTGCATATGCCAGCAATATCCTAATGGCTTCAAGTCTTGCTACTGGAGCATACGTCTCATTGTATTCTATTCCTTCTTACTGATTATAGCCTTGTGCTACTAATCTAGCCTTATTTCGACTCACTCTTCCTGATTCGTCTAACTTATTCTTAAAGACCCATATGGTTCCTATGATGGATTTCTTAGGAGGTTTCAGAACTAAGGACCACACATTATGTAGCGCCCCCTCACCGTAGGGTACACACCGGGACGCTCGTGGGTCTTTCCGACGCATATCCCACAGTAAGGAAGTGCTACGATCGCTAACGATCACTAAACACTCGCATGGCATCAATAAAATAAACCACAACATGCAATTCACTAATATTTAAAACCACAATATTTCTTTCATTTCACAATATCAATCCAAAATATAGACCAGTCTATCAGTCCCCTACAATCATACCACAATCCCAAAAAGGGAAACTGATAAAAACGTTTATACTAGGTCATCCCAAAAATATAGTCCCAAAAGAAGTCACCCTAGCTGACCGACCTGCGATCCATCACTGCTCTTGATCACGAACGCACACTGCAAAAATGTCTGACACGGGAGCTAGAGTCCTACTGACGCTGTCCTGAAAAATATATTGCAATGTTGGGTGAGTTTGCGAACTCAATGAGAAACCATCATCGATGGTTCACCCAAATCATGCATATACATCTAATATATATCTCATAGATATATTTTAACACAATTTATAACACTATAAACACTTTACACAATTTACACAGTTACACTATCACATATCAATTCACACTATGCACACATCACACGTATTCACAATTTCGCTACATCGACAAATGCATAATGTATGCAATTTCTCATTTATGATGTTGTTGTGACTGAGCGGCAATATTCACATTTTGGCAAGTAGGAGAGCCCTCGGGTATGCACTACCGCCCACTCACTTTAGGAATAGGAGAGCCTCGGGTATGCACTATTTCCTTTTGGCCTTAGGCCCATTCACCGATATCGAGCTTAAAGCTCGATCACTAAGCTCCACCACAACCGATTAATTACCACTTATGTTCATGCTTAGCATGCACTAACACTTGCACAATCTCTAACACATTTATCTCACTTCACTCGCTAATCACAATCAAAACACTTACTCACAATTTTATCGTGATTCTCATTCACGGTATTCACATTTATAAATCACACTTGGTGCAATCACTAACACTTATCACATTTAGCTCATTCACTTCACATTTATATCACTCACTTTGACACTTAATTCACACACATTCACAGACATTTAATCACATAAAACCGAGGAACCAACTAGGTTACTCACCTGTAACTTCCGAACTCTTGCTGGAAGTCCCAAAGAATGTCCGTGGTGCGTCGATCCAACGACGCCTATAACAATTCAAATGAATTATCATCACCACTTGCTCAATTAATTCAATTCATCGATGCACATGTCTTAATTCAAACTATATGATGCATGATCATGATTTCCCAGACTAAGACCCAAATCGCTATCTCTCGCTTCACAATCACAATTCACTATTCACTAGGTCAATAGCATTCCCTTAAATTCAAATTCACTCACTCAAACTCTAATCATACTCCGCTAGTTACAACATAACTCTTTGGTCACATAAGAAACTATAATGGACTCTCTTTCGATAATTGCAATCCCGTAAATTAAAATTCAAACTCTCAATCTTTATCACAATTATAGACCTCTTTCTCTAGTTCATAACGAATCAAGTATCACCTTAATAGGAATACCGCAGACCAAGATATCATCAAGATACTGAAACATGTTCAGTAAAACATCTAGTTCATGTTCCCTCCACCAATACCCTTACTTTAATTCAATCAATCATTTCCAATTTAATACTAAAAACCATAAATTGTTTGTGGAGAGATAAGGAAATGTGTTAGGAATCCAATGCTTCAAGAATCAGGTCATTTGGAGCTCTATAGCTCAAGTTATCCTCAAAACACTGATCTATGCACAGACTGTTTTCCTTCCGTCTGATTTTTGCTTCAGCTGATTTTCCTTCAGCTGATTTTCGCTTCAGCTGATTTTCGCTTCAGCTGATTTTCCTTCAGCTGATTTTCCTTCACTGATTTTCGCTTCAACTGATTTTTCCGTCGAACATATCCACTTATATAGATCATATCTTTTGACTCGATATTCAAATTGGACAAACTTGGAATCTATCTCATAGAGAAAAGAGAGATCTACAACTTTCAAGAAGGAAATTTTGTCCAAATCTATCGATATCAAGTCCATATCGTCTGCTTTTGCTTCAGCTGATTTTCCTTCACTGATTTTCGCTTCAACTGATTTTCCTTGACTGATTTTTCCGTCGAACATATCCACTTATATAGATCATATCTTTTGACTCCGATATTCAAATTGGACAAACTTGGAATCTATCTCATAGAAAAGAGATATACAACATTCAAGAAGGAAATTTTGTCCAAATCTATCGATATCAAGTCCATATCGTCTGCTTTTCTTCACTGATTTTCCTTGACTGATTTTCGCTTCAGCTGATTTTCCTTGACTGATTTTTCCGTCGAACATGTCCACTTATATAGATCATATCTTTTGACTCCGATATTCAAATTGGACAAACTTGGCATCTATCGCATAGAGAAAAGAGAGATCTACAACTTTCAAGTAGGAAAATTTGTCCAAATCTATCGACATCAAGTCCATATCGTCTGTTTTTGCTTCAGCTGATTTTCCTTCAGCTGATTTTCGCTTCAGCTGATTTTCCTTCAGCTGATTTTTCTGTCCAGAACATGTCCACTTATATAGATCATATCTTTTGACTCCGATATTCAAATTGGACAAACTTGGCATCTATCTCATAGAGAAAAGAGAGATCTACAGCTTTCAAGAAGGAAAATTTGTCCAAATCTATCGACATCAAGTCCATATCGTCTGTTTTTGCTTCAGCTGATTTTCCTTCAGCTGATTTTCGCTTCAGCTGATTTTCCTTCAGCTGATTTTTCTGTCCAGAACATGTCCACTTATATAGATCATATCACCGAACACCAAAAGTTTTCTCAACAACTCATTTAACACTATAACATAATTTATTTCTCCCCAACTACCCAGTATTTATGAACAAACATATGAAATACATTTTTCCATGAAGATGACAGAAATCTCTCAACTTTATTTCACAAATCCCTAACAGCAAGGGATTTCTCTAACACTTACCTGTTGAGAACTCAAACAAATCTTCAAGCCCTAAACTCCACACGAAAAGATCAGCTTCTGGTTTCTCCTTAGAGTCGAGAACACCAATGGCAGAGAAAGGTTGGTGAAAGAAAGGAAGAACACCAAAGTCCCTTAGAAGATATTTTGGGTGGGAAAGCTCTATGTCTCGGAGAGAGAGAAGTTTTTGAAAGAAAGGAATAAAGAAGGCTTGGACAAGACTTAACCCATCAGCCCTCAAGGAATAGTGACCACCTACTCCTAGCTAGAGTACAAAGTCCAAGTACACATGTCACTTTCTTAATGAATAAACTCTAACTTAGTTACTTTTGAACTAACTCCATTTAGTTATCCCCTTTCCAATATAACCAAACTATCTCCAAAACTTCATTTAATTTATTTCTTGCTCCTAACTATAAATATATCTTCCAATACACCATAACTTTACCAACATATACAAATACAATAATTCCACCAAAATTCAAAATCGCAAGATTTCACTAACCCAATTATTTCAACATTTTTAATAATCACAATTCACAAAATCATCTCAATTTCACTTTTTCAAACACAATCACTATCAAATGCCGGAACAATCATGAATGCATGTCACTATGTATATGCATGTGCAAAATGATCTATCTCTCTAAAATCAGAGGCCACAAAACACTCGATCACAAATTAAGCACTAACAACTCTACACTCATAACACGATGCTCATCGCATCGGTAACGGGATGCTACACATTATTCCCAGTAAATTGATTCAGCTCCTCTTGCATGGCTAACACCCAAGCTTCGTCTTGAAGAGCTTCCTCAACCTTCTTAGGCTCTATTTCAGAAATAAAAGCTACATTAGCTTCTCTTCTGAATCTGGACCTTGTCCTAACTCCTTCTGAGGTCTCTCCGATAATCAACTCTTATGGATGAGAATTTTTATATTTCTAGTTTCTTTTCAGTCCGATAGTTTCTAGAATATCTTCAACTTTGTCTACATGTGTTCCTGATGATGGAGTTTCTGTTCTATCATCTAAGTTCTTTGAAGGACCTTCATTCTCCATGTCATCTTCCTTATGGGGTTGGGAACTATCATCAAACTTGACATGGATGGTCTCTTCAACTGTCTTTGAAGTAAGGTTGTACACCCGAAATGCCTTAGATGATGATGAGTAGCCTAGAAAATTTTTTTGGATAGGTCTTTGAATCGAATTTACCCAACAGCTCCTTTGTATTCAGAATAGAGCATTTGCACCCAAATGGATGAAAGTAAGATATGTTTGGTCTTCTTCCATTCCATAACTCGTAAGGAGTCTTCTTCAGCATTGGTCGCAACATAATTCTATTATGAATATAGCATATTGTGTTCACAGCTTCTGCCCAGAAGTACTTAGGAAGATTCATCTCACACAGCATGGTCCTTGCCATCTCTTGAATTGTCCTGTTCTTCCTTTCAACAACTCCATTCTGTTGTGGAGTTCTAGGAGCCGAGAAGTTGTGGGAAATTCCATTCTCTTCACAGAATAATCTAAACTTCTCATTCTCAAATTCTCCACCATGGTCACTCCTGATACTGGCTATAGACATTCCTTTTTCATTCTGTAACTTTCTGGATAAGTTCTTAAAGCACTTAAAAGATTCATCTTTGTGTGATAAAAACAATATCCAACAAAATCGAGTAAAGTCATCAACAATAACAAGTCCATATTTCTTTCCGCTAAGACTTATTGTCCTTGTTGGACCAAATAAATCCATATGTAACAACTCTAAAGATCTAGATGATATTGCAAAACTTTTAGAAGAAAAAGAGGTTTTAACTTGTTTTCCTTTCAAACAGTTTTCACAGAAAAACTCTTTGTCAAAACTTATTTTTGGTAAGCCTCTTACCAAATCATGTTTTGTCAACTTTGAAATATGTTTAAAAGAGACATGATCTAGCTTTTATGCCAAATTAGTCTTTCTTCCTTGGAAGATAGAAAACATGAAATATTTTGACTTTGAAAATCTTCTAAATCAATTTTGTAAAGATTGTTTCTTTTCTTGGTAGAGAAAAGTATAGACCCATCTTTGTTTCTGACTTCGCAAAGATTTTGATTGAATGTGACTGTGAAACTAGAATCACACAATTGACTGACGCTAATCAAGTTATGCTTCAGACCATCAACAAGCAGTACATTATTTATGCATGCAAAGAAATCTTTACCTATTTTACCGATTCCAAGAATCTTGCCCTGCTGGTTGTCTCCGAAAGTTACTGATCCTCCCTTCTTATACTGAAGGTCTAGGAACATAGACCTTCTTCCCTTCATATGTCGCGAGCATCCACTGTCTAAATACCAATGGTGCTTGCCGTATTTTCCAAGGAAGGATATCTGCAGGAGAAACTATTTTATTTTTTGGTACCCAAATTTTCTTGGGTCCTCTATGGTTAGTAGTATGCATATGATGAGTTTTTTGATGCATATATCTAGAACGTTGATTAAAATGAGATCTATTATGGTTTCTCTTTTGGAAGAAAGGTTTTTTATGAGACTGAGTCTTGTTACCTGTAAACCCTAATCCGATTTTATCACTCGGATGTTTACATTTTTTAAGCATCTCATTCATTTTCTTAGTGCTCTCTGTGAAAGTAGCTAAATCAGCTGACAAATTCTTAATTCTCAGTTTAAGTTGATTGATCTCTTCTGATCTGTCTACAACTTTATTCTTTTCTTCTAATTGCTTTTTCAGACAGATATTTTCTCTCTATTTCTTCCGTATGTCTAATATTTTCTGCATACTTTTTCTTTAACAGTTTGTAATGTTTCAGAATAGCATGAGAATCTTCTAATAATTATGAGTAGGCATCATGCAAATTATTGTAGTTAGATTTTACCTCCTCATCACTATCTTCCTTGGCCATCAGGCAGATGTTTGTATGTTCAGACGATTCGGAACCTGTATCTGATTCTGATAAATCTAGGTCCTCCCATATTGCCATCATGCTTTTCTTGCCTTCTCTACTCTTCTTTGGTTTCTTCTTTAGAGTCGGACATTCGGACTTGTAGTGTCCAGGCTGATTGAACTCGTAGCAAATGACATATGACTTTTCTGGTTTGGCTTCATCTTTGCCATTCTTCTTGAAAGTCTGATTCCCTTTGGACTTCTTCTTCCACATGCGTCTTATCTTTCTGGAGATGAAAGATAATTCGTCATCTTCATCACTTGACTCTAGTTCTGATTGACTGGAGTCGTCATCCTTTGATTCTTCAATTTTCAACGCTTTTGATGACTTCCTCCTTCTTTGAGTTTTGTGATTCTTTTGTCTGGCCTTCAGCTCTATCGACTTGTCCCGTTTGGGCTTGTCTTCAGCATCGAGTTCAACTTCATGAATCTTCAAGGATCCAAGCAACTCGTCTAGCTTTAACACGCCAAGTCTTTGGCTTCTTGCACCGATAGAACTTTAGGTCTCCATCTCTTCGAAAGACTTCTTAGGATCTTTCAAACATGATCTTGATTGTTGTACGTTCTTCCAAGAGTTTTCAATCCATTGACAATTGTTTGAAATCTTCCAAACATTTGATCAATAGATTCTTCATCTTTCATCTTGAAAAGTTCATACTGGTGCACAAGAATACTTATCTTGGATTCTTTAACTTGGCTTGTGCCTTCGTGAGCAATGGACAATGTGTCCCACATCTCCTTTGCGTTATCGCATCCGTGGACTTTGTCATACTCGCTCCTGCTTAGGGCACACATCAAGAAGAACTTCGCCTTTGAGTTCAGTTGTATTCTCGCCTTTTGGTCAGCCGTCCATCTGACTCGTGGAATGGAATTGCCATCTTCATCTACTGGTGTATAAGGTCCGTTCTCTATTACGTCTCAAAGGTCGACATGAGTAGATTCTATGAATAGCCGCATCCTATCTTTCCAGTAATGATAATCCTCTCCGTTGAATGCTGGAGGTCTAGTGACTGAGGCTTCTTTTGCGATGTATACAAGTGATTCTGCCATTATCTTTGATCCACACTTTGCTAAAGTGATCCTTGGATACCAGGCTCTGTTACCAATTGAAGTGAATCACACGTTAATACACTTACTTATAAAACGATATAGAATGCACGAGAAAGGGGGGGGGGGTTGAATTGTGTATTCCCCTTTTTGAAAAATCTTTCAAAAACTGTTTGGTAGAAATAAAATTCTTTACAGAAATGCCGATAGATTCTGATTAATCAAAACTTTAAAAACTTTGTTTACGAATTAAGTATTGATAAAAATTGAATCTAAAATATAGAGATATAGAGTGAGAGTTGTTTGACACAGAGATTTATCCTGGTTCACCCCAAGCCGCCGGCTACGCCCAGTCCTCAGAGTTTCTTCTGAGATTTCCACTATCTCTTCAACTTTACAAGTATTCTTTGCGAGCCTCTTCAGGTCTCTACAACTAGTATTCTTTCACACTTAGCCTCTGCAGGCTATCTGCACTACTTTTTCTCAGAAAAGTGTTTGAACACTTGTTACAGTAAAATAACTCTCAGCTAATTTGCACAATAAGCTCTTTACGATCTCGTAGATGTAATTCAGCTAATTTTTTTCTCACTTTGTCTCACTTTTTCTTCTTTGATTTCGACTTGTATTTATAGCCTTCGTCTCCAACTGCTTCTTGATTCTTGTTTCTTGAATCTTTAAAGAAACGGTTATTCAGTTGAGTTCTGTAACTAACTCGAACTGACTCCTTCGTCTTCTTTTTGAATTCTGCATCTTCTTTTCTCCGTCTGTATTTTATCGTCTATGTCTCTGCGTCTGTGTCTGCTTTTATTATTTTGCGTCTTCGTCTGCTTTACTATTCGCATCTGCGTCTGCGTCTGCTTTTACTTAGCGTCTGCGTCTCTTTGTCTGTGTTCTTTCGTCTGTCTGACTTCGTCTGTAGGACTTCGTCTGTTTGACTTTGTTTGTAGGACTTCATCTGTTTTGCTTTTCTTTTTATTGATTGTCTTTGTTATACGTCAAAATCATATCTAAGTAAAGTCATTTGGACTTAACAGTGTGATTTTCTCGGGCGTTGTTTCTTCTCTAACGCCTCAGATCCGGCCAAAGCAAGCGGCTCAAAGCCGCCTACCTCCTCACAAAGACCCGAAGCCACCAGAGATAGCTCCACAAGGCCACATCTGTTGCATCTGGCTTCCTTGCGCTGGCTGCGGCTCAACGCCGTTACTCCTCCTCCTGTTCTCCTTATTCCTCTCCTACTGTTGATTCTTATTCTTGTTTCTTTTCAATGATGTGACCATTAAGGGTCTACTGTAACATCCCATCTCCTATAGGAAAGGGTATTTTGGTAATTAGGACGGGTTCGGGATATTAAATTATATCTCGGCATGCACATACAACATATAGCCTTTCTGATTACTGATTGGTTGCACATGCACATAGTATACATGCATTCATGACAGTTTCCGGCCTAGGTTTTATATTGAACTTCTGTGTGAAATTAATGGAGTAATTGAGTTTGGAGAAATCATTTGGACTGCACCATAAATTGTTTTACATTTTTAGAGATTTTTAGAAATTTTTCTGGATTTTTCCGGAGACAATTCCCGGATCGAAAAAATCGCCAATTGGAGAACCGGTCGATTCTCGGTAGCAAAAATTGCTACCCACTGGTACTGTAATATTGGGTATATTATTTTGAGACTGAAATTAGGTTCATTGGAGTTAATTGGAGTAAAATTTTAATCTGGATTAAACAAGTAATATTTTGACTTTTCTTATATAAGTGGACCAATGAGAAATTGCCATTTAAAAGTCTTCATTTAATGCTCCCTCCCAATGCTCTCGGTTTTGCTTGTTTTAAAAGAAAAGAAAGGATGAGTTTTGAGTCTTTGTTATTGTCATCCGAAACTCAAACCCTCTTCTCAAACTCCATCGACTTTTGCTCTCTTCTCTATAAATTCAATACCTCTTATCTCTTTGATTCCATCAAAGCTAGAAGATGAGCTTTGAGCATACTTGAGAAGGGAAGGAGGTTGGTACTTTGGTGGGTGTAGAAGTTAAAAGTTAGAAGTTGAAGTTTTGAAGGAGGTTTTAAATTAGGTATGTATCCATTTAAGGTTTAAGCTTTAAATGATGTTTGCATATGGAATTAAATGCCATGATAGTAAGGAGTGATTAATAAAAGGTTTAGAGCATTTATTAGGTTCAGGTATGCATTAAAGTGATGATTAATATGGTTTGACGTAATGGGTGTAAGGCTAAGTGTTTGATGAATTGAAAGTAGTGATATGGCTTGATTTTAAATGGAATATGGATGAGTATTTGGGTATCTGAATTGAGGAATTAAGTGCTGCAATTTTTCAGTATTAGCCCTAGTATATGTAGGAATGTGGTAAGACCTAATTTGTATTTAATTGGATGTCTAGTGATGTGAAAAAGGCATTGGAAATGATAGATCTAAGGTTAACACTAAATCTGGAAAATTAAGGTTTTAATTGATGTTCCTGGTTTATTCATAATTTATTGTGTAGAAATGCAAATGAGGTAAGGTTAGTGGCCACTGAAACTTTGGGATGTTGGCTTCAATTTAGTGTGAAATAGGTGTTGTTGAATTTTAATGATAGAAGGGTGAATTTTTGAATGGAAAGTTACTGTTCCATTGTCTGTGAACAGTAACCGAAACCACAACATATGAACTTTGCTGATTTTTCTGAATTAATTGAGATGGAATTAGGGAGAATGGTCTTCATGAAAGTTGTAGCATATTTAATTAGCTTTCCATTGATACTGATATTGATATTTTTAGAGTTTTATATTGGGAGATATGAACTGATTACTATTGCCTGGTTTTGAGCATTTTGATGAAACCTAGTCTAAGTGTGATTTTGTGAGTTTTCGGATTGGAGGCAATTTTAACATTTTATGTGGACTGAATTGGTGTGAGTGAGCTTCTGAAGAATTGTAGAGGAAGAGATTAACTTGAAATTGATATATGGTGTGTAATTTTTAGAAGTCAGAATTGGGAGTTATGATTTTCCAAAAATTGACCCTACATTAGGTTATGAATGGCTGATCATAACAGTAGCTTCCATAACAGTTTTGAAATTGATAGAGATCGAATTGGATGATGAGTGCTTCATGAAAATTGAAGTTTGAGATGTTATATTTTCAGGGATATAAAGTTCTGATTTTACTGACTTGTATACAGGGAGTTATGCTTGTTATAAGGTTACTGCCCAAATTGGAGGATTTCAGGGACAGTAACATTGAATGAATTAATTGACTTGTTTAGAAATAGAATTTGATTTTGGGTTGTTCATGAAAGTTGTTGAGGACATTGTTAACCTATTGACCATATTTTTGTGGTGATTTTTAACTGAATAATCAGTGAGTTCTTGAATTAGGAAGATACTGTCCTGTGTTGATCCATTTTGAGTAGGCAGTAGCTTTGATAGGATATTTTACACCCTTAGGGTTGGAATTGATTTTTATGGTCTTCTTGAGAATTGTAGATATTTTCATAAGCTTTCCAACAAGGTATAGTTTGCATTTTTCAGAAATGTGTAGAAAGAGTTATGGGTGTTGGAAATTTGGTTGGAAATCAGAAAATAAAGGGGGAAATAAGGGTTATATATAAAAATATAAATTGTTGAGTTTTTGGTTTCTTTTGTGAATAACTTTTCCGTCCGACGTCCGATTGACCTGATTCTTGAGGCATCAGATTCATTGAATATTTAATTTCCTTTTCTGAGAGATTCGGGATTTTTAGACGAGAATTTGACGTAGCCCCGGATAACGGAACGGTGAATCACTGTTTTATTTAATTGGGGACCTATAGAGGTCCGAATTGCGCATCGTCAGCGCCTATGGATTCCTAATTTTTGATAGAATTTTATTATGGGGAATTATTGAATTAGGGCCGGGATGCCATGAACATGCATTATACACATTTGACTGATTTCATGTGCATTGTTTAGTCATTTATATCGATGGTTATGGTTATTCATTTAATTTGCTATAGAGGCTCAAGTGGACCATCGTTCCACGGACTTGGCAGAGACTTTCCGGCACTAGCGTGGAAGTTATTAGGTGAGTAACCTAGTTGGTTATTCCAATCTATGTGTTTATTGTGATTTGATTGCCTACGGGATTACATGGATTATTACTGTGAATTGATTGCCCTACGGGATTACGTGGACTACATGTGGTTTTATTGATCGCTTAATGAGGCTGTATAATTGGACCGTGAAATACCATGTTTATCGCTATGGACCATGTGCATTCATGCACAAATGCATCCTGTCGTTAAAAGGAAAGTTGTGAGCAAGGCGCCATCAGATTGAACCGAGCCTAAAGCTCGATATCTTGAACCGAGCCTCGAGCTCGACGGAGATAATTCTCTCCGACGCGCGTCTATCTTGATCACCGTTATGCGCTCGGTCACAATCTCGAAATGAATGGAAAAGAGTCACATGTGCATTGCATCTTGGATCAATATTTGGCAATGTTTTGATGGTTCTTTATATCTTGCTACGAGATTTGTATACTATAATTGTCTTGTGATTGTTTCAATCGTGTGTTTTGTATAATTGTTGAATGAGTCTTGTATCATGCTTATATGATGCATGAATTGGGAGAACCATCAATGATGGTTTCTCATTGAGTTCGCAAACTCATCCAAAATTGCAATATATTTTTCAGCCTAAGTGTGAGCAGATAGCTCCCTCGGGGTTGTAGAAGTAGTATCTTGTAGATTGGCGAGAGAAGCGATGGCTCAAAGGTCGGTCACCGGGCTTTCTTTTGGAGACCTATAGTTAGATCATCTTTTATACATTCTGATATGTCATTTAGTGAGTAGTGTTTTGGAGCATGTAAACTAAACATATTGACGGTTTGTAAATTCTTGAGTTTTGAGTGGTGAAATGGAATCTAATTTGGTTTTAAAAGTGGTCAATTTCTTATTCTTGTCTTATGATTGTGATGCCATGAGGAGTGTAGTGGTTGTTGTCGGTAGTGGTCTCTTGTCGTAGGATATGTATCGGAATGACCTACGGACGTTCGGTGGATACCCTATGGTGAGGGCGCTACATTTAGTGGTATCAAAGCATGGTTTGGCATCTTTTAGGAATAGTAACAATGTAGGTATGAATCGGATGGAACTATTGGGCCCGATCGAATTTTTGTTTTGTTTTAGGTCTTACGCATTAGGTGATCGGTTGAGCGACCAACCCACCAAGGATCGATGGGAGCAAGTAGGAGTCTTCTATGCCTCGTCTTGAGGATCGCCTCTCGAGTTCGAGAGACGGAGAGGAGGTATGATTTCTTTGCAAGCGGGGTCAGAATTTCTATGGTAATCTGAGACCCGAGGCCGAGGATAGTTGGAGAGGACGGAGAGAGTCTTGACCAGATGGATGCGAACGATGAGAGGTTCGATTATCTTGTGTCACCGTTGCGGGGCCCAAAGATATAAGTGGTGGAAGATCGTGCGGCGGTACCACCAGCCTTGCTTCTTGTCACGGGCTGAGTTTCTGAGGGCCTTCAGGGATAATTATATGCCCAAGGTCTATCTTGATATGAAGATGCAGGAGTTTCTGGAACTGAAGCAGGGTCGGATGTCGGTGGCCGAATATGAGGTGAAATTTAATGAGCTGATGGATTATGCCACTGTGATGATCCCGACTGAGGCTGATAAGTGCCGGAGGTTCGAGAATGGCCTCAATACTGAGATCCGTACCAGGTTGGCTCGGTCGGACATGGGTACATTTATTGAGTTGAGGGCTGCTGCCGTTAGAGTGGAGCAGCTGATGAGACAGAGACAGGTTGAGATTGGGTCCCGGGGTAAGCGGCCCGATGATAGTCGAGGCGCTCTGCAAGAGCTTTAGTAAGCGTCAGGGCAGGACTTTCAGGTCTCCGGGAGGTTCGAGACAGTCTGGTTTTGGGCAGAGGGGGAGATTTGGACCGACTGGTAGTGGTAGTGGCAGGGGCTCTGGACAAATTTCTCCAGTGTGCCCACATTGTGAGAGGAGACACAGTGGGGAGTGTTGGTGGCTTACTGGAGCCTGCTTGAGGTGCGGCTCGACGGAGCATCAGGTCAGGGATTGCCCGGATACTTTGAGAGTTCAACTTCTTTGGTAGTGGGATTTAGTCGGGAGTAGTACGACTGTTGTAAATGAGTAGAGTGGGTGGATCTGACATGAGGGCCGAGGTAGAGGCCGTGGTAGAGCCGAGGGTCCTTTGTGAGGGTGAGGGTCGGGCAACCGACCATAGTCCCAAAGTAGAGTATCGCCAGACGCGGCAGAGGCCCAGATTCCCCGATGTTGTAGTGGTATGCTTCTCCTTTCGATATTGAGGCATTTGCTCTGCTGGATCTGAATCCACACATTCTTTCATTGCACCTCATATGGCATGTAAATTGCATGGGAATAGGAGATGCTACTGAGATGGGCTAGAGGTGAGTACACCTCTGAAATACTACTCTTGCATTAGGAGAGGTGCATGGGGATGCTCGATCCAGTTGATCAAGCGATATTGAGGCGCACCTTATAGTATTGCCTCCGAGAGATCGATGTGATTACGGGATGGATCGCTT
The DNA here is from genome assembly GCA_029891385.1 of Erythroxylum novogranatense. Classification (NCBI taxonomy): domain Eukaryota; kingdom Viridiplantae; phylum Streptophyta; class Magnoliopsida; order Malpighiales; family Erythroxylaceae; genus Erythroxylum; species Erythroxylum novogranatense. The sequence continues at coordinate 35,433,507 of CM057235.1, forward strand.
CGCCCATAGGGCTATCATGGACCGCTATACCAAGGAGGTTGTCTTTGAGTCTCTGGTCACTAGAGCGGTGTTCGAGGAGTTAGTCAGCGAAGCCGGCCGGATGATCTCTTTCCTTGGTGCCCGAGATTGATGCAGGAGGTTGTGAGGCATATCGCTCATGTGGTTGACACCAGAGTTGAAGCGAGGCTTGAGGATATTCCGTGGTTAGGGAATTTCAGATGTGTTTCTGATGAGTTACCGGTTTACACTGGATCGGGAGACGAGTTTACCATTGACCTCGTTCAGTGCAATCGCACCTATATCTATACCTCCATATAGGATGGCACCGTGGGCCGAGGGAGTGAAGGTTCGATTCGGGAGTTGTTGGAGAAGGGTTTGTTAGACCCAAAGTGTCTCACCATGGGAGCTCCAGTTTTGTTTGTGAAGAAAAGGATGGGACTTTGAGGTCGTGCATCGATTATAGGCGGTTAATCGGTGACAATGAAGAATAAGTATCCACCGCCTAGGATTGATGACTTATTTGATCGATTGCGAGGGCTCGGTATTCACCAAGTTGGATCTGCGATCGATTATTATCGATTGAAGATTGCAGAGGCGATGTGCCTAAGAGTGCCTTCGAGGAGCGGTATGGGCATTTCGAGTTTCTAGTGATGCCGTTTGGGTTGACTAATGCCCCTAACCCTTCATGGCCTTGATGAATAAGGTATTTCAGCCCTACTGGATCGGTTTGTTATTGTTTTCATTGATGACATTCTAGTGTATTCGAGGAATGAGCGGGAGCATGGTGAGCATTTGAGGATTGTGTTACGATTTACGAGGGAGAGATAGCTTGTACGCCAAATTCAGCAAGTGTGAATTCTGGCTAGATCAGGTGATATTTTTGGGGCATATAGTGACTGGAGAGGGTATTCAGGTGGATCCGAGTAAGGTTGAGGCAGTGCTGAAGTGGGAAGCTCCTAGGAATGTGCCGGAGATTCGGAGTTTCCTCGGATTAGCGGGTTATTACCGGAGGTTTGTCAAGGGGTTTTCATTGATCTCAGCCCCTCTGACAAAACTTCTGAGGAAGAATGTGCCATTCAGATGGACTGAAGAGTGTCAGAAGAGCTTTGAGGAGCTAAAACATCGGTTGACTACTGCACCGATGTTGGCTATTCCATCTGGGACTGGAGGATTTGAGGTGTACAGCGATGCATCACATCAGGGATTGGGATGTGTTACGATGCGACGCACGAGAGTCATTGCCTATGCCTCGAGACAGTTAAGGTCTCATGAGGTAAATTATCCTGTTCATGATTTAGAACTAGCTGCAGTTGTGTTTGCACTGAAGATTTGGAGGCATTACCTGTATGGTGAGACTTTTCAGATCTTCACCCACCACAAGAGTTTGAGATACCCTCTTGAGCGGAGAGAGTTGAATTTGAGATGAGGAGGTGGCTTGAGTTATTGAAGGATTATGACTGCATTATCGAGTATCACCACAGGAAAGCTAATGTGGTGGCGAGATGCTACGGTAGGAAGTCACATACTAGTACAGCTCGATTCAGGGCTATGAGGTTGCCTAACTTGATTGATTGAGAGCTTTGAATGTTGGATGAATCGGAGCAGGATGGAGTCTTATTGGCTACATTGAGGCCGAGACCGATGCTCTTTGGACGGGATCGGAGAGTTCGGGACAAGGATCTTTGTTTTGGTTAGACTGATTGAGAAAGTAAAAGCTAATTCGAGTTCTGAGTTTGACTTGAGAGATGGGACTTTATGGATGGGACAGAGGCTTTGTGTGCCTGATGTGGATGACTTGAGGCGAGAGATACTGGAGGAGGCTCACATGGCCACATATGCTATGCATCCTGGTACTACCAAGATGTATAACACCCTTAAGCAACATTTCTGGTGGCCTGGCATGAAGAAGCAGGTAGCCGAGTTTGTGTCTAGGTGTTTGACGTGCCAGCAAGTTAAGGCTGAGCACCAGGCTCCAGTAGGGAAGCTTCATTCGTTGCCGATTCTAGAGTGGAAATGGGAACGAATCACCATGGATTTCATTATGGGGTTGCCTAGGACGCCGAGGCAGCATGACGCTATCTGGGTCATAGTGGACCGGTTGACTAAATCGGCCCATTTCTTGGCAGTGAGGAGAGTAATACTATGGATCAGTTGGCCCGGTATGTGGCGGAGATAGTGAGATTGCACGGGTCCTAGTGTCGATAGTGTCGGCGATGGATCCCATTTACTTGAGGTTCCGCGAGTTTGCGATCTGCTATGGGTACTAGGTGAACTTGATGATGCGTTTCATCCTCGAACATGATGGGCGAGTGAGAGGACGATTAAGATTGTTGAGGATATGCTTCGGGCTTGTGTATTGGAGTTCAGAGGAGCGTGGGATCAGTATTTAGCCCTGATTGAGTTTGCATACAACAACCATTATCACAGTAGCATCGGGATGGCACCGTATGAGGCGTTGTATGGGAGACCGTGTAGATCGCTTTTGTATTGGGATGAAGAGGGCGTTAGGATGATTGAGGGTCCAGAGTAGATTCAGGATACTGTTGATAAAGTGAAACTGATTCGGAGTCGCATCAAGGCGGCTCAGGATAGACAGAAGAGTTATGTGGATCAGCATAGGAGGGACATTGAGTATAATGTGGGCGACAGAGTATTCTTACGGGTGTCACCGTGGCGTGGTGTACTGAGATTTGGGAGAAAGGGTAAGTTAAGCCCTAGGTACATTGGTCCATATGAGATCACTGAGAGGATCGGACCTTTGGCCTACAGGCTAGCTTTACCGAGTGAGATGTCTCAGTTACATGACGTTTTTCATGTGAGTATGCTTCGCAGATATCGGTCGGATCCGACACATGTGATACCGGCTCAGGAGATTGAGGTCTCCAGTAATCTGAGTTATGTGGAGGAGCCGATCCAGATTATCGGGTCTCAGGTGAAACAATTGAGGAATAAGAGTATTCCACTGGTGAAGGTTCTTTGGAGGAACCATTCGACTGAGGAGGCTACCTGGGAGACCGAGGAGCATATGAGGAGACAGTATCCTCATCTTTTCGATCAATCAGGTAAGAATTTCGAGGACGAAATTTTTGTTAGGAGGGGAGAATTGTAACATCCCCTCTCCTATAGGAAAGGGTATTTTGGTAATTAGGACGGGTTCGGGATATTAAATTATATCTCGGCATGCACATACAGCATATAGCCTTTACGATTCTCGATTGGTTGCACATGCATATAGCATACATGCATTCATGATGCTTTAGGCCTAGGTTTTATATTGAACTTCTGTGTGAAATTAATGGAGTAATTGAGTTTGGAAAAATCATTTGGACTGCACCATAAATTGTTTTACATTTTTAGGGATTTTTAGGAATTTTTCTGGATTTTTCCGAAGACAATTCTCGGATCGAAAAAATGGTCAATTGGCGAACCGGTCGATTCTCGGTAGCAAAAATCGCTACCCACTGGTACTGTAATATTGGGTATATTATTTTGGGACTGAAATTAGGGTCATTGGAGTAAAATTTTAATCTGGATTAAACAAGTAATATTTTGACTTTTCTTATATAAGTGGACCAATGAGAAATTGCCATTTAAAAGTCTTCATTTAATGCTCCCTCCCAATGCTCTCGGTTTTGCTTGTTTTAAAAGAAAAGAAAGGATGAGTTTTGAGTCTTTGTTATTGTCATCCGAAACTCAAACCCTCTTCTCAAACTCCATCGACTTTTGCTCTCTTCTCCATAAATTCAATACCTCTTATCTCTTTGATTCCATCAAAGCTCGAAGATGAGCTTTGAGCATACTTGAGAAGGGAAGGAGGTTGGTACTTTGGTGGGTGTAGAAGTTAAAAGTTAGAAGTTGAAGTTTTGAAGGAGGTTTTAAATTAGGTATGTATCCATTTAAGGTTTAAGCTTTAAATGATGTTTGCATATGGAATTAAATGCCATGATAGTAAGGAGTGATTAATAAAAGGTTTAGAGCATTTATTAGGTTCAGGTATGCATTAAAGTGATGGAATTAAATGCCATGATAGTAAGGAGTGATTAATAAAAGGTTTAGAGCATTTATTAGGTTCAGGTGAGCATTTATTAGGTTCAGGTATGCATTAAAGTGATGATTAATATGGTTTGACGTAATGGGTGTAAGGCTAAGTGTTTGATGAATTGAAAGTAGTGATATGGCTTGATTTTAAATGGAATATGGATGAGTATTTGGGTATCTGAATTGAGGAATTAAGTGCTGCAATTTTTCAGTATTAGCCCTAGTATATGTAGAAATGTGGTAAGACCTAATTTGTATTTAATTGGATGTCTAGTGATGTGAAAAAGGCATTGGAAATGATAGATCTAAGGTTAACACTAAATCTGGAAAATTAAGGTTTTAATTGATGTTCCTGTTTTATTCATAATTTATTGTGTAGAAATGCAAATGAGGTAAGGTTAGTGGCCACTGAAACTTTGGGATGTTGGCTTCAATTTAGTGTGAAATAGGTGTTGTTGAATTTTAATGATAAAAGGGTGAATTTTTGAATGGAAAGTTACTGTTCCATTGCCAGTGAACAGTAACCGAAACCACAACATATGAACTTTGCTGATTTTTCTGAATTAATTGAGATTGCAGTAGGGAGAATGGTCTTCATAAAAGTTGTAGCATATTTAATTAGCTTTCCATTGCTACTGATCTTGCTATTTTTAGAGTTGTATATTGGGAGATATGAACTGATTACTATTGCCTGGTTTTGAGCATTTTGATGAAACCTAGTCTAAGTGTGATTTTGTGAGTTTTCGGATTGGAGGCAATTTTAACATTTTATGTGGACTGAATTGGTGTGAGTGAGCTTCTGAAGAATTGTAGAGGAAGAGATTACCTTGAAATTTATATATGGTGTGTAATTCTTAGAAGTCAGAATTGGGAGTTATGATTTTTCAAAAATTGACCCTACATTAGGTTATGAATGGCTGATCATAACAGTAGCTTCCATAACAGTTTTGAAATTGATAGAGATCGAATTGGATGATGAGTGCTTCATGAAAATTGAAGTTTGAGATGTTATATTTTCAGGGATATAAAGTTCTGATTTTACTGACTTGTATACAGGGAGTTATGCTTGTTATAAGGTTACTGCCCAAATTGGAGGATTTCAGGGACAGTAACATTGAATGAATTAATTGACTTGTTTAGAAATAGAATTTGATTTTGGGTTGTTCATGAAAGTTGTTGAGGACATTGTTAACCTATTGACCATATTTTTGTGGTGATTTTTAACTGAATAATCAGTGAGTTCTTGAATTAGGAAGATACTGTCCTGTGTTGATCCATTTTGAGTAGGCAGTAGCTTTGATAGGATATTTGACACCCTTAGGGTTGGAATTGATTTTTATGGTCTTCTTGAGAATTGTAGAGCTTTTCATAAGCTTTCCAACAAGGTATAGTTTGCATTTTTCAGAAATGTGTAGAAAAAGTTATGGGTGTTGGAAGTTTGGTTGGAAATCAGAAAATAAAGGGGGAAATAAGGGTTATATATAAAATATAAATTGTTGAGTTTTTGGTTTCTTTTGTGAATAACTTTTCCGTCTGACGTCCGATTGACCTGATTCTTGAGGCATCGGATTCATTGAATATTTAATTTCCTTTTCTGAGAGATTCGGATTTTAGGCGGAATTTGACGTAGCCGGGTAACGGAACGGTGAATCACTGTTTTATTTAATTGGGGACCTATAGAGGTCCGAATTGCGCACCGTCAGCGCCTATGGATTCCTAATTTTTGATAGAATTCTATTATGGGGAATTATTGAATTAGGGTCGGGATTCCATGAACATGCATTATACACATTTGACTGATTTCATGTGCATTGTTTAGTCATTTATACCGATGGTTATGGTTATTCATTTAATTTGCTATAGAGGCTCAAGTGGACCATCGTTCCACGGACTTGGCAGAGACTTCCCGGCACTAACGTGGAAGTTATTAGGTGAGTAACCTAGTTGGTTATTTCAATCTATGTGTTTACTGTGATTTGATTGCCCTACGGGGATTACATGGATTATTACTGTGAATTGATTGCCCTACGGGGATTACGTGGACTACATGTGGTTTTATTGACTGCTTAATGAGACTGTATAATTGGACTGTGAAATACCATGTTTATTGCTATGGACCATGTGCATTCATGCACAAATGCATCACACTGTTAAAAGGAAAGTTGTGAACCGAGACGCCACTGTACTGAACCGAGCCTAGAGCTCGATATACTGAACCGAGCCTCGAGCTCGACGGGAGATAATTCTCCCCAGACGCGTCTATCTTGATCACTTTTATCGCCGGTCACAATCTGAAATGAATGGAAAAGAGTCACATGTGCATTGCATCTTTGGATGAATATTTGGCCATGTTTTGACTGGTTCTTTATATACTGTTATGAGATCTGTATACTGTAATTGTTTCAATCGTGTGTTTTGTATAATTATTGAATGAGTACTGTATCATGCTTATATGATGCATGAATTGGGAGAACCATCAATGATAGTTTCTCATTGAGTTCGCAAACTCATCCAAAATTGCAATCTATTTTTCAGCCTAAGTGTAGACAGATAGCTCCTCGAGTATCGTAGAAAGTATCTTGTGGATTGGCGAGAGAAGCGATGGCTCAAAGGTCGGTCAGCTGGGCTTTCTTTTGGAGACCTATAGTTAGATCTATCTTTTGTACATTACAGTATGTCATTTAGTGAGTAGTGTTTTGGAGCATGTGTAAACTAAAAATATTGACAGTTTGTAAATTACTGAGTTTTGAGTGACTGAAATGGAATCTAATTTGGTTTAAAAAAGTGGTCAATTTCTTATTACTGTCTTATGATTGTGATGCCATGAGGAGTGTAGTGGTTGTTGTCGGTAGTGGTCTCTTGTCGTAGGATATGTATCGGAATGACCTACGGGCGTTCCGGTGGATACCCTATGGTAAGGGGGCGCTACATCTACAACAATTAAAACATCTTGCTTCCTACTTGTTTCCTCTCCAAAACGATGCTCTTCTCCTGCTTCCACCTTATGCGTCGTCGTTCCCTGCTGCCTTTATTCCTGCTTGTGCCTGCGTAACGCTGCGTTTCACGCAGCGTTAACGCATGTGTGAAATGCAGCCATTGTTCTTTTTTTTAATTACTTGCATTAAACTTTTTCTTCTTCTTTGTCTTCCAATTTTCATCTTTTAATTTTCTTTGTCTCACTCCATGAAGACAAGCAAGAATTGATCTTAAGAAAATGTCTCAAATTAGGTACTTTTGACTCACTTTAATTTCTTTGCTCCCAAATTGTACCTAAAATCAAATATGAATTAAAGTGAGTATCTTAAGTATTTTTATGTCAATAATTGCTAAGTGTAAATGATGAAAAATATCTACAATTAAATACATATCAAGGTATTAGCATACTAAGTCTCCATTTATATGACATCTTAGTAAACTTAATGATCACTTTAAAAAACTTGACTATCGAAGTAAGACCTTCTTCACCTAGGCTCTTCCATACCTTTATGGGTATCTCATCTGGCCCTACTACCCTTCCACTATTCATCCCTCTTAAAGTTCTTTTAATTCCTTCCCTTATGATCTCTCGTTAAAGTTACATACATTTCAGACATGCTAAGAACTCCTAAAGAGATGTTGTCCTCTATGCATTCATTAAAAATGATATAAAAGTACCTCTATCATCTTCTTTTATTGTCATTTTTAGCCACGAGCACCTGTCTTGCTTCATCTTTATATAATAAACTTGATCTACGTCTCTCACTTTCTATTCCCTAGCTCTTGCCAACTTAAATATATCCTTTTCTCCATCTTTAGTTTCTAATTGTTGGTATCATAAGCTCTGTTTTTAGCTTTTGAGGCTATCTTCTTTGCCTCTTTCTTTTATTACTTTGTAACTTCTCTATTAACTACACTCTCTACCTCTATGATGCTACCCAATGGAGCTTTATAAGTAACTTTCTTAATCTTAACATTTTTTTTTGTATATCTTTATTCCACCGTCAAGACTCCATCTTACTACCCCTAGGCCCTTTAAAAACACCAAGATCTCTTTAATTGTATTCCTTAAAAGATTTGTTACTCTCTCCCATATTTGGTTAGCATATCTTTCTAATTTTCATTCTTGTCCATATATTACTCTATCCTTATGTTCTTCCATCATATCCTCTTTCAAATTTCACCACTGAATCTAGTACACCTCTTAGGACTTCTTTTCTTCCTCCAACCCTTTATTATAAGATTCAATCTATATTGAGTTGACAAGAAAGCGTTAGGTATCACCTTGTAATCCTTACAACTAGGTTGATTGCTCCACCTTATCAGGAAGTTGTCAATTGGAGTTTTTTGGTTCTTTTATTAAAAGTCATTAGGTGCTCCTCGTCTTTCTTAAAAATGAGTTGGCTATCACCAACTGAAATGCTACTGTAAAATCCAACATATCAGTCCCATTATCAGTCCTATAATTGTACTTGAATAAATCCATAAATATCTATTTGAGCTGTCCCTTATATGAATATTAAAGCATCCTCTTAGAATAACTCTCTCTTCAGGGGGATTTATTGAATCACCTCATCTAGATCTTCCCATAATTGATGATTTACCTGTTCATCTAACCCTACTTGGGATACATAAGTACACATACTATATTGAAAACAAAATCTTTCACCACAATCTTTAAGGACAAAATCCTATTATTATTCCTCTTTACCCCCACAGTATGGTATATGAGTTTCTTGAAAATCAAGATATCTAACCTATTCCATTACCTTGAACACCCTAAATAATAAAGTTTGAACCCATTAATCTCTTTTGTTTTAGTCCCATCCACTTTATCTTCTAGATGCACACTATATTTATCTTATATTTGTCTAAAATTCCTATTAACTCAAATGAATTCCTTATACCTGATATTCCAAGAAACTATCCATAATGTTCCAACATCTTCTCTTCTCATATACCTAAAAGTTACTAAAGGATTAGCTCTTTCTCTATCATCAGAAGTCAAAGCCATTACTCCTACCCTAATGCCCAACATAATCTATAGAAGACAAGCCCAGCAAGTCCCTAAGTGAATCTAATATTACTTGAGAAAGAAAACAAGGATTGGTATTAAATCCCAAAATGTGCACTATAATAAACGAATGTGAAAATCACAAGTATAAATGATTGCAATATGGTCCCAAAATTGAAACAGTAATAGCTGCCTCTCACCTTACTTTGCAGCTGACTAATAGCCAATGAAAAAGAATAATTTGTATAAATAAATAGCAATTGAGTTCCTGCAGAATGCTAAAACACAATACTAGACAATTTTAAAAAATAACAATCAAAATATAAGCAAAAAAGAACTTAAAACTTTCCATGGTTTAATGAATACTAAAAATTGAATCCTCACAACCAAAGGGCAACAAATCAACCACAAACAATCACAATATGAAACCAATTACAGATTCCTACAATATAGAAGAAAAATTATGAAATAATGATTAACTAGAGAGAGGCAACATCCAAACTGATTTGATCTATTTAAGATTCCATATACCAGCTCTGCATATTCTCATTGTGGTTAGTGCCATTGACTAGAAATTCCTTAGTTATGGGGCTCATTCTAGATCTACAAAAGAAGAAAGCAAAGCATAAGATTTTCCAAAAACCAGATAAGGAAATGTCTGGAAGAGGACTAAAAATCAACCTTAAAAATTATGACAAGAAGTTAATGGTGCTTTTTAAGAACTAACATAAAATTTTATCTCGATTATGAAAATATTTATTCATTTTAACATAAATGGAAATTATTTATACAATATTGGGCCTCTAGACTAATGAAATGATCAAGATAAAATAAAAAAATTACAGTAACTTGTTATATGTGGAAGTAGTTTATTGTTTCTTGTTCATAATCCACTTAACTATAATTACCATATATCTCTCTTGAATTGCTTATGTACTTTGACTAACTCATTTTGTTCAACCTTTGATTGCTTAATTGACTCAATTGGCTTCTTTAATCATTTGTCTATTTATTGAACTTGATTTTTCACATATTACTTTATTATATTACGAAAAACTACTATTATCACCAAAAGAAATTTTATCAACAATAATATATTTTTGACACGACCTGCCTTTTTGAGCCGTGTTGACACTAGGGAATGGGTAGGCTTAATGCTACCAAAATCCATAGTAAGCCCAACTTTTCTATATTCTACAAAAAATCTGGCATAACCTATTCGATTGTATGATTAACCCTTATACCTGCTTAATTGGTTGTAAGAAGTAAGGATCCCAAACTGCAATTCTCACATACATTATCTACTTATAATTATCCAATCTATGAGCATCTCATATCATCATCCGACATCATTCTCAATAACATAGTATATCCATACATGTTTTATGTATATATGATTATGAAAATCTATGGAGCATCTAAAAGTAACGTAAATTTACATCATGTCAAAAACATTACTTGTCTGCTTATCCAAGCGAGTCTCAAAAGGCTTGGATTTCTCTCTCGTAAGGTCTGCTACTCTCCTGAAATCATGATAGTGAGGGGTGAGTCTACAACACGACTCAGTGAGATATAAACATACTACCATGCTTGTGAGGCTAGGTAACACAAGGCTAGCTTCACAAGAATGGTCTGTGGCATTCTAAGCAACAATATATGGCATCAATGGATAACCAGGTAGTAATATCAAATGCGGCAATCACATGAGTATCAATAATAAAGCTCAATATGAATTGTTCAAAGGAAACATGAATCTGATTTCTGAATTCTTTTCTGGGTTCTGGGTTCTGGGTTCTTTCTAAATTCTGGTTTCTATAGGATTCCTAATTCTGAGCTTTCTCATTTTTGAGTTTTGATTGTCTGAATTTCTTAGGGAGAGACAAAGTCATGCTAGTACGACATATCTCCCCTTTTCTGACTCTAGGAATTGATTCATTTAATGGCCAGATTAATAAAATATGATGTTCAGTTTTGTTAATCACAAGTGGAAATTAGGATTACCTTCTTTACGTTAGAGTGGGAAATTCTAAAAAAAACTCATTTTGATTAAATGCATGTTATACCTGTGTTGTCTTGTTCATTGGTTTCTTAGTTCTTAAAGCTATTACTCAATTGAACTTACGATCATCTCTAAGTTGTTGATTAATAAAAATGCTTAGAATACATGTTTCTATTCATTTACACTTGAGAGAAAACATCCGTTAATGAATGTTTATCGATGAACTAAATTTTATATCAAGGATCCATTTTAGTGTGATAACATTAGTAACCTGAAATCAGGGTTTGTCTATTAAATTTTTAGATCCAATTATTTTAGTTGATTTTTGATTTTTTCATTCTTTTCTAAATTTCCATAAATTAAAGCCAAATCCCCCTTTACTTTGTTTTAGTTTTGAACTTGTAAACTCTTTACCATTAAAATTTCTCGTGGGAACGATACCCACTTTCCCCTACCATATTAATTTGTATTAACAGAAGTTTTTTTTAATTTGGTTGCAGGTGACAGCAGTACCACTAGACCATTTGATATACCATTACTTGGTGGAAATTGGTATTATATTACCTTTATTGATGATTTCAGTAGAAAAAGTTGGTTGTATATTCTTAAAAAAATAAGAAGCCATTTATAAATTTAAGGAGTTCAAAGTAATTGCAGAAAAGAAAATGGAAAATATTTAAATATACTTAAATCTGATAGAGTAGTAGAGTACATGTCAAAGTTGTTCGAAACATTTTGCAAAGATTATGTAATCATTCATCAGTTGACAACTTCATATACACCATAACAAAATGGCATCACAAAAAAGAAAGAATCATATGATTCTTGATATGGTGAGAAGCATGATTAAAGGAAAGCATTTACCGAGAACTTTTTTGACTAAAGCCATTCTATTTGCTATTTATTTGCTAAATCAGTGTCTAATAAAAAGTGTAAAATTTAAAGCACCAAATGAAACATGGAGTGCTAGCAATTTAGTAGTTGGACATTTTAGGATTTTTGGTTGCATTACATATGCCCATATTACTGATCAAAAAGAAAGAAGTCAGATAAAAAGGTGAAAAGTGCATATTTATTGGCTATAAAAAGAGGAGTAAGACATATTGATTGTACAATCCTTTGACTAAAAAGGTTATCATCTCACGAGATGTTGAATTCAATGAAGCAGATTATTAGAAATGAAATAAAAAAGATAAGAAAGTTCAAGGATTGTTTTTCGATGATGACTCTAACACACAAAATGAACAAGAAGATGAACTAACTCATCCACATAACTTTACTTTAACAATACCTACAACAACACCATCAACTTCATCATATAGCATCAGTGGTAGTAGTGATTCATGGGGAGCATCAATAAAAATGCAAAGTCTATATGATATCTATAATGCCACAAAACATATACATAAAATATTTGATTGTTTTGTTTAATGGCAAATTATGATGCATTAACATACGAAGAGGCTATTAAAGATGAGAAGTAGAAAAAGGCCATGAATGAAAAAATTGCTCCAATAAATAAAAATGACACATGGGAACTAACTAATTTTTAGAAAGTACACAAGGAAGTAGGGGTTAAGTGGGTGTACGAGACAAAGACTAATCAAGAAGAAAAGGTTGAAAAATGCAAGGCAAGATTAGTCACTAAAGGCTATACGCAGAGAAAAGGAATTGATTATGAAGAAGTATTTGCTCCCCTTACAAGAATTGATACTAGACTTTTTATAGCATTGGCAACATAAAATAAATGGAAGATTTATCAAATGTATGTAAAATCAACTTTCTTGAATCGATACCTAGAAAAAGAAGTCTACATTGAGTAACCACCAAGATATATTAAAAAATAAAAAGAAGACAAAGTCTATCGTTTGAAGAAAGCATTGTATGGATTAAAGCAAGCTCCATAAGCTTGGAATATGAGAATAGATGAGTATTTTCAAAATAATAGTTTTGCAAAAAGCCCACATGAGTATGCCTTATACACGAAGAAAAGTCAAGATGGAGATGTCATGATTGTGTGTTTATATGCGGACAATATAATCTTCATGAGAAATGATCCAAGTATGTTAAGTGATTTTAAGAAAGCTATGACTAAAGAATTCAAAATTATAGATATTGGTAAAATGTCATATTTTTTTAGAATTGAGATAAAAACAAATGGGAGATGAAATATTTATAACGTAGAAGAAATGTGTAGACAAAATCTTGAACAAGTTTAGAATGAAGGATAGCAAGCCAATGGCTACGACAATAGAAACAAAATGTAAGAATGAGAATGGATTCAAAAAGAGAATTGCTAAATCAGACACTATTCAAAAGTTTAGTCAAAAGTTTGAGATACTTGACTTTCACATGCACAGATATTATGTACGCAGTTAGATTAGTCAGTAGATATATGGAGAAGCCAAAGCAAGATCACTTCATTACAGCAAAAAGAATTTTAAGATATGTTAAAGTATAATAAATCATGATCTATTTTATACATATTTTCAAGATTTAAAGTTGGTTGGTTATTCGGATAATGATTATAATGGAGACTTAGATGATCGAAAGAGCACCTCTGGACTGACATTTCACATTGGATCAATAATATTTTCGTAAAAAGCAACAAATAGTTACTTTGTTAACGAATGAAGCCTAGTATATTGTTGCAATAGTATGTTCATGTCAAGTAATATGGTTGAAGAATATTTTGAGTGAGTTATATCACCCATAAGAAGGTCCAATTATAATATACATTATCAATAAATATATTATATCACTTGCAAAAAAACTAGGATCATATAGACAAAGCAAACATATAGATATGAAATATCATTTCTTTGAGAACAAGTGAAAGACAAAACTGTAGAGCTCATTCATTGCAAAAATGAAGATTAACTTGTAGATTTTTTTACAAAGTCTTTGAAGAACGATGCTTTTAACAAACTTAAAGAAAAGCTTGGCATGCAAAGTCGGTTTAAGGGGGAGTGTTAGAAGATAAATATGTAAAAAACTCTTATGGGTTTTTTTAGATATAAGAGTTGAGTATATCTATTGTATTTTACTTTTGTCAACTATCAAACTCATTTATTATGTTGTATTTGTTAGTTGTCTTTGGAATGTCTAACTAATGAATAAACCGAGATTGATGGAATATAACAGACCCTTGTAGTTATTTATTAGTTTAAAGTTTTTAAGTGAAAAAAAGAGAAAAAAGAGGAAAAGACAGAAAAGAGAATTGCAACTCAAGAAGGTGTAACGTTGTTTTTATCAATATATATTGTTGTTTGATTTTTTAGTAGTTGGTGTAATTCATTTTCAAAAACTACTTCCTTTTACATTTATGACGAGGTGTATGTGTTGGATCCGAAAAAGAAAACATGCTTTGTTTGAAAAAACAGTAGATTTCAAAACTTTTAAGAAATCATTACTTGCAGCGGAAGCAATAAGTCCAAATCAACATGCCAATCCATACATGATATGGTATAAGGATAATAAAATATAAACAAGATCAGGAGTATTACCGACTCCTTCACTACAGCTTTAAATCCTTGCCGCGCTATCCTCTCCTTCTTCGTGTATCCAAATCCTTTGCCTTTTCCTTTAGCAATCTACTTTCTCCTTGTTGTAGTATACTCAACCAATTAGATTTACCACCTGTTCTTCAAGGACAATTAGATTAACAAAATCCTTTGGTGGGAAAGGAGAAGAAATATTTGGAGGAGATTTTCTTAGAAGAAGAAGAAGCAAATTGAAACTCTTTCAATTGGTATTTTCGATTCTTTCATGACTCTTTCATGAAAGGAGAGAAGGTGTAAAGAACATGCTAGAACTCTTTCTTGCCTACCAATTTCGTATATGCATGGATGGAAGGAGAGAGAGGCATCAAATGCATCACTACTTTCATTAATCACTCACAAAATAGCCAATAAATGAGATTTTCTTCATTTATCTTTATGATGGCTATTTGAAAAGACCATAACCTAAAATTCAATACCCAATTTCGGTTCTGCCAGGAAGAAAGAAGGAAGATGGTCCATCTAATGTACATCTTTCATTTTTAATCTAATGAATGCAAATAGGTTACAAGCCAACATTAAAAGACAACCATTAAACCATTTAATGGTAAGTTCATAACTTCATTTAATGATGATTAACCATAATAAAGACCATCTTTATTTAGCATTTTAATGTCAAATGTGTGGTTACATATTTAACCTAGGAATAACCGAAATTGCTATCTTCTTCCTAAAAAAATTGTTTTAATGAAATTAATCTAATTAATTACATTAAACCAAAAACCAAGCCCATTACTAAATGTACATTTGGGCTTCTTTAATTAGACTAAGCCCAAGATTCAATTATGGGCTTCTAATTAGCCTCCATTTATATTTCTTACTTAGCTTGATAGCCTTCCTTAAAGCCAAGTGGGGAATTTTATTGGACTTTGATAATTCAAGCTCCAATAAGCCCAGAATTAATTCAATCTCATTGGAATTAATTCTAGCTTATTAACTAAATATCATTCCACTAAAGACAATTAGTTGAACTCTTGAATTATTAAATATTATGAGAATATGTCCAATTGCAAACCCTATTTAGAACCTTATTATAGCCATCCGCACAACAAAGGGTAAAATTACTGTTTTGCCCTTATGTTGATTTTTCCTTCTAGATCTCTCATTTTACTTTATATGGTGATTAACACATAAGATCTCATCTCAGTGTTAAGACTTGATGGGTAGCTAGTCCATCAAACTCAAGCGTCGCTTTAATCACCAAATCTCCTTAAAACATCTAGAAGAGATGATAACACTATAAACTCTTTATTTGAGTGAATGTTTCCTGATACATGTTTCAATTAATAACTCCAACATGCAGACACTGGATTAATAATCTGTAAAAATCCATTCCGATCATATCAAGAATTATAATGAAACATATATGAGTTCACCGCTCATTAAGATTATGGTTCATAATAAGCGTATGCTTAAGTTGTATGTTTTAAGATTAAAGTAACGACCCACTTTATTCTTGAAAATATACTTGATTCCAGATTCATTTAATTGTGCCATTATCGATAGTCAACTACTATCATGATATGAAACTCATCATTCCCTTGAAGTAAACTCCTTTACTTATATGGAGATAAATCACAACACTACAGCTCTAAACCATAATCAGCGACTAACTTGATTATTCAATGTGAATCAATTAATTGATTCTAATAATATACATATTTCCCATACATCTCTATGTATATGTATATTACTTACAAAAGAATCTTGGTACCTTATGACGGATATATAATGCTCATACAGATAAAACTAAACTCTTTTGTTTTATTAATAATAAATATTTTCATTACAAAACTGTAACTGAAGAAGATAAAGTTACATGTAAATACACTTGCTTTCCAAGGCACTATATTTACATAACTCCAACAATCTCCCACTTGCCCTAAAGCAAGTTTGACATATCCATCATTCCCATCCCTTCTAGGTGACCCTCAAAGCTCTTTTGAGTCAATGTCTTTGTGAACGGATCAGCAAGGTTTTGCTCGGTGGGAATCTTTACCACATCAACTTCTCCACGTTGTATTATCTCCCTTATAAGATGATACTTTCGCTCAATGTGTTTGGCAGCTTTATGGTTTCGAGGTTCTTTAGAATTAGCCACTGCCCCACTATTATCGCAATAAAGTGTAATGGCCTTTTCTGCCTCTAAAACTACCTCCAAATCTTTTAGGAACTTCCGGAGCTAGACTGCTTCCTTTGCTACTTCACAAGCAGCAATATACTCAGGCTCCATATTCGAATTAGCAATACAAGATTGCTTGACACTCCTCCAAACTATGGCTCCACCTCCTAAAGTAAATATAGAACCAGAAGTTGATTTCCTTGAATCAACATTTGATTAGAAATCAAAATCCGTATATCCTGTCGGAATAAGATTACTTTTAGAGTAAACAAGAATTAAGTTCTTCATCCTACGAAGATACGTAAGTATACATTTAACCGCAGTCCAATGTTCCATTCTTAGATTGGATGAAATCGCTACCGGTCCCCATCACGTAATGAGATATCCGGTCTAGTGCACAACATTGCATACATCAAACTACCAACTGCCGAAGTATATGGAATGTTACGCATGCGTTCAACCTCCTCTTGGATTTTAGGTGCTTGTTCCTTTGAAAGTTTGATTCCATGTCTAGTAGGAGTAAAATCCCTCTTGGAATCTTGCATGGCGAACTTATTGAGCATATTCTCAATGTAGGTTAGTTGAGACAAAACTATCTACTTGTTCTTTCGATCCCTTATAAGTTTGATCCCTAGAACATAGGTAGCCTCTCCCAAATCCTTCATTGAAAACTGTTCATCCAGCCATCCCTTAATCACAGATAACATTCCCACATCATTCCCAATGAGCAGAATGTCATCAACATACAGGATTAGGAAAGTAACCTTACCTTCTTGTATTCTTTTATAAACACAAGGCTCATCTAGGTTTTGTATGAATCCATAGGTTTTGATAGCCTTATCAAACCTAATGTTCCAAGACCTAGATGCTTGCTTAAGTCCATAAATGGACCTTTGCAACTTGCAAACCTTATGATCATTACCTGGCTCAATGAATCCTTTTGGTTGGGCCATATAAATGGTCTCCTCAAGATCCCCATTAAGAAATGCAGTCTTGACATCCATTTGTCATATTTCATAATCGAAATAGGTTGCTATGGCAAAAAAAAAATCCTGATGGACTTAAGCATAGCAACCGGAGAAAAAGTTTCCTCATAGTCTATACCCTCCTTTTGATTATAGCCTTTATCTACCAATTTAGCTTTAAAGGTCTCTACCTTTCCATCCGATCCCCTTTTCCTTTTGTAGATCCATTTACACCCTATGGCTTTTAGATCTAGTGGTAGATCTACAAAGACCCAGACTTCATTAGTATACATAGAATCTATTTTTGATTCCATCGCCTTGAGCCATTTTCCTACATCAACATCATTAATAGCCTGTGTATACGTAATGAGATCTATTTCTTCTTAGTCTGAGATGGCAATTAAGCCTTCTCCTAAACCCAGATACCTATCTGACTGTCTCACAACCCTCCCACTACGTCTAGGCATACCTTGATGTTCAGGTTGCACTTCTGATTTAACTCTTAAATCTATTTCGACATCTTGTTCTGTCATATCCAAAACAACTCTTAGTTTGGATGAAATAGCTAACTCCTTTAGTACTACTTCACTTCTTCCTTCGTGATTTTTCACAAACTCTTCCTCTAAGAAGGTTGCATTTGTCTACAAAAATACCTTCTTATTATGAGGACTGTAAAAATAGTACCCTCGAGTTCCCGTAGGATATCCTACAAACAAGCATACTTCTGACCTTGGTTCCATCTTTGTGGATTCAGGCTTTAGAACATGGGCTGGGTAGCTCCAAGTCCTCAAATGCCTTAATGAAGGCACTCGGCCAGTCCACAACTCCCTAGGTGTTTTAGGCACCGATTTGGACGGAGCAAAGTTAAGAAGCTATGTTGTCGTTTGTATGGCATATCCCCAGAACGATTATGGAAGGCTAGCGTAAGACATCATTGATCTTACCATTTCCAATAATAGAACTCTCTGCTACACCATTCTGTTGAGGTGTACGAGGAGCTGACAAATTGGAAACAATTTCATTGTCAATTCAATATTGCTGGAACTCTCCAGATAAATACTCACCACCTCGATATGATCGAAGCTGTTTCAATGGCTTGCCAAGTTGCTTCTCAGCTTCAGCTTTGAATTCTTTGAACTTTTTAAAAGATTCACTCTTTTTATGCATCAAATACAAATAGCCATGTCTTGAGTAATCATCTATAAAAATTATGAAATATTCATAACCTCCTCTAGCTTGTACATTCATGGGCCCACACACATCAATATGTACCAGGTCCAATGTGGATTCATATCTATTTCCTTTAGAAGGAAATGAGGCTTTGGTCATTTTTCCTTTAATACAAGATTCACAGGTGGGTAATGGATCATTATCCAAGCCCATAAGGATCCCATCCTTTACCAGCCTGTCAAGTCTTTTCTGATTGATATGACCCATTCTTAAGTGCCATAGATACTTTGAATTAATGCTAGAGATTTTGGATTGTCTTGGTTTTATCAATTCTGTGGTGCTTAGTGAGCCTTTCATAGGTTCTATAAAAAACAATCCTTGTTTAGTTATTGCATCACAAATAAAATCCTTATTCTCATATATTGAAACAACCTTTTCAAAATATAAGGAATAACCAGATTTTATTAGACAAAAAACATAAATCATGTTCCTTACAATCATTGGCATGTAATAAAGATCCTCCAAATATAACCTATGACCACTAGGAAAGTCCAAGATAACTACTCCCACTGATTCTGCTGAAACATAGGAACTATCTGCTATCTTGACTTGAAACTGGCCTTTAGGTAGTCTTTTCCTTTGCTGAAACCCCTGCAAAGAATTACAAACATGGTTAGTGACTCCTGAATCTAATATCCAAGAAGTAGATAAATCTGCCATATTTCTAGTTCCTAACAAACTTAGGAAGCCCATAACTTGTTTGCTTTTGAGGGACTCTTAGTAGACTGGACAGTTTCTTTTCCAGTGACCCATCTCATCACAGTGGAACCACTTTCCTTTGATGTTCTCTTTGGCCTTCTTTTTCATGGATTTGGCCTTGACCCTGTTTGGGCCTTCTTTGTCATTGGACCTTTCTTCTTTTCATTTCCCTTACCCTTGGGATTAGAAGAAGAAGCTACATTTTCTTCTGGCCCATGAACTTTAATATTCAATATCTCCTTCGTGCTCTGGAGGGTATTCATCAACTCACTCAAGGTGTAATCCTTGCTGTTGAGCTTATAGTCCAACTTAAAATGCTGAAAAGAAGAGTCTAAGCTATTGATGATCATAATCATCTGTGTGTCCGCATCCATATCCGCCCCAAGAATCTTAGCCTCAGTGACCGCAGAGATTACCTTCATCATGTAATCCCGCACCGGTTCATCAGGTTTCTGTCTAAGATTATGAAAGGTTTGGATAGCTTTCACTGTTGCAGACCTAGTCCTCATACCAAACATCTCATGTAGGTGATGGACCATTGCACTAGCAATTTTCATACAAGCAATTTGCTTTTGCAACATGTCGCTGACAGAAGCCAAAATATAACATTTAGTAGTCTTGTCAGCATTCTGCCAACGCTCATGTTGTTGGACTTGCTCAGGAGTTGAATCTCCACTTGGAGGTGTAGGCTCATTTTCAGTTAACACCCATGAAATACGTTCATATTGAAGAACAATGTCAAGGTTACATCTCCATTCATTAAAATTTTCTCCGTTTTCTAATTTGTTATTAGTCAAGAGCAGGGTGAGTGGATTCATTATGTGGTTGATTATGTCTGAAAATATAAATTATTAAAACATGAACATACTAGTCAACAATTTATGGAACTTTGTATAAAATCATGATGCATGTATGCATGATGATAGATTTAACAAAACTTAAAAAATTAAAACATTATACGATGGTTATTTTTCTTATCTATAACAGACTAAGTGACGGTGAGCCATCTTATCCATTAAAAGAAAAACTGGGACCCTCCCACTCAAAAACTACCAAGCATCTCATGCCCAATTTTTTAAGAAGCGTCTTAATTTGGTCCATACTTTTACCAACAGAGTTACGGTGGGCAGTTTATTAATAAAAAATGTTGAGTGTTTAACCATTTGATTCATTCACTAAAGATACCTACAAACCATGCCTCGGTGGGAGGTCACATTTGCTATCATTAAGTGGACTTATCCTTAAGGAGACCCAAACCATGCAAGATCTAGGATCTATGCCCCCTGATGGGGAGTAACACTTCACCACATGCAAACGGGCCATCATTTGGAGACTGTGGACTCTCACAGGAGCATCCTCTCCCACTCAATCTTTTTGGGCTTTAAGTTTTAAATATCATCTTGTCTAGATGCAATTTATTATCCATCCTATATTGTTTCATTATATATGTCATACATAATGAATGCATGGCAAAGCCTAGGGTTGGCAATTTTCTAAATGACATGCAATCACATAATATCACATATTATAAGCATTCATTTCTCCATTAATCACATGAATTAATAAAGCCACTTTTGATTGTCCATCCTAGAAAAATTAAATAATTACAAGCCTTTTAGGCCCAAAGTATTCTTCTTTGACTTGGATCTTCCACTTCGAACTCTTCACAAACATGATCCGGCCCATTCGGTAAACAAAATGTAATGACATATGTGAAAATCGAATTTTGTCACTTTGAAAAATAAAATTCCAGCACCAGATTTTTAGAAAACCAAATCTTTGTTTTGACAAAAAAATTCAGCACTAGTTTTCATTAAAACCGAAGTTCATTTCATGAAAATAAAAAACCAGCACTTAGTATTTTAGTAAAACCGAAATTTGATTCTTTGAAACAAAAATTCAGCACTTGTTTTTACAATAAAAACCGAAAAGTGATCAATTAAAACAAAATTTCAGCAACTATGTTTTCACAAAACTTATGCCAATACACAAAAGGATACACCGAAAATTTTACCTTTCCATTTCTTCAATCCATGGCTGCTCCATCTTCATCATTACATCAATTTGTACATTATAAAATCAAAGAAAATAGAAAAAAGGAACCAAGGAGGAAACATGGTGATGATAGACCACCTTCCATGTTACAACCAATAAAGAAATCTTATAAGGTAAATTTAACTTCTATGGACAACCAAAAGAGAAAACATATAGCATGTATATTTCTATCACATAAAATATGCAGCATACACAAAAAAATTGCCAACCCATGCATCCAATATATAGGAACTGAAATCATGCATTAGAAACTGGCTCTGATACCAATTGTTGGATCTGAAAAAGAAAACATGCTTTGTTTGAAAAAATGGTATATTTCAAAACTTTTAAGAAATCATTACTTGCAGTGGAAGCAAAAAATCCAAATCAACATGCCAATCCATACATAATACGGTATAAGGATAATAAAATATAAACAAGATCAGGAGTACTATCGACTCCTTCGCTACAGCTTTAAATCCTCGCTGCGCTATCCTCACCTTCTTCGTGTATCCAAATCTTTTGCCTTAGACTCTTTTCCTTTAGCAATCTACTTTCTCCTTGTTGTAGTATCCTCAACCAATTAGATTTACTACCTGTTCTTCAAGGACAATTAGGTTAACGAAATCCTTTGGTGGGAAAGGAGAAGAAATGTTTGGAGGAGATTTTCTTAGAAGAAGAAGAAGCAAAATTGAAACTCTTTCAATTGGTATTTTCGATTATATCTTTCATGAAAGGAGAGAAGGTGTAAAGAACAAGCCAGAACTCTTTCTTACCTACCAATTTCGTATATGCATGGATGTATGGAGAGAGAGGCATCAAATTCATCACTTCTTTCATTAATCACTCATAAAATAACCAATAAATGTGATTATCTTCATTTATCTTTATGATGTCTATTTGAAATGACCATAACCTAAAATTCAATACCCAATTTTGGTTTTTCCAAGAAGAAAGAAGGAAGATGGTCCAGCTAATGTACATCTTTCATCTTTAATCTAATGAATGCAAATAGGTTACAAGCCAACATTAAAAGAAAACCATTAAACCATTTAATGGTAAGTTCATAACTCCATTTAATGATGATTAACCATAATAAAGATCATCTTTATTTAGCATTTTAATGTCAAATGTGTGGTTACACGTTTAACCTAGGAATAACCGAAATTGCTATCTTCTTCCGAAAAAAAAAAGTTTTAATATAATTAATCTAATTAATTACATTAAACTAAAAACCAAGCCCATTACTAAATGTACATTTGGGCTTCTTTAATTAGACCAAGCCCAAGATTCAATTATGGGCTTCTAATTAACCTCTATTTATATTTCTTACTTAGCTTGATAACCTTCCTTAAAGCCAAGTAGGGAATCTTATTGGACTTTGATAATTCAAGCTCCAATAAGCCCAGAATTAATTCAATCTCATTGGAATTAATTCTAGCTTATTAACTAAATGTCATTCCACTAAAGACAATTAGTTGAACTCTTGAATTATTAAATATTATGAGAATATGTCCAATTGCAAACCCTATTTAGAACCTTATTATAACCATCCGCACAACAAAGGGTAAAATTACCATTTTGCCCTTATGTTGGTTTTTCCTTCTAGATCTCTCATTTTACTTTATATGATGATTGACACATAAGATCTCATCTCAGTGTTAAGACTTGATGGGTAGCTAGTTCATCAAACTACTAGTGCCAGTTTAATCACCAAATCTCCTTAAAACATCTAGAAGAGATGATAACGCTATTATTTGAGTAAATGTTCCCTAATACATGTTTCAATTAATAACTCCAACATGCAGACACTAGATTAATACTCTGTAAAAATCCATTCTGATCATATCAAGAATTATAATGAAACATATATGAGTTCACCACTCATCAAGATTATGGTTCATAATAAGTGAATGCTTAAGTTGTATGTTTTAAGATTAAAGTAACGACTCACTTTATTATTGAAAACATACTTAATTCCAGATTCATTTAATTGTGCTATTATCGATACACTTTGTTCTTGTCGATTGGTACGGATTTCAAGCGTGAGGTTTTGGATGGCTAACAAAACGTCATCCTAGGATTTAGAACTTGGCGAACCCTCATGAAATTCTCCTGTCATGATGATAATCGATGGTCCAATGAAGATGAAAGCACCAATTGATACCCTAAGCACCCTTCGTCGAATAGGTGAATCGACACAATGTTAGAGAAGAACAGAATGCCGTATTGTAAACGACTGGGGGCAAAGGTGAATTTTAGACGTAGACTTTTAGGGTTTAGGAAAGAGGTAATTTTTCTTATTGATGTGTGACAAGTCGAGTTACATCAATATTTATAGAAAAAGAATTACCTATCCTGTCCGTTCAAATAAAAGCGTCAAGGGAAAGAACCGAAAAGAAAACCCTTGAAGGAGTGTTATAATTCCACTCAACGTAAAAATAAAATTAAAACAAATGAATAATTAAAAACAATTCAAATATAATCCTTGAACCTAGTCGGCCGTGAGGTAGCTCGACATGATCTTTTCGAAGCAGCGACCTCAACCTCATGTAGCGTATCAATGACAAAGCCTCTTACATTGAACACATTTCAGAAGATTCAAAGTCAGCTGGGAGTTTGCCAAGTTCCATAAGTAAACTAGTTGTAGCTGGTAACTAGTTTAAGGGAGGGAATGATGAGAAAGTTTAGGTTTTTCTGTTAGGATATTTCTTTCAGCTCAAATAAGACCGGTTCTTTAGGAGGTTGTTTAGTAGTTTTGGGGGGATTTTGTTGTTGCTTTACCACATTTTGTAAACGTGGGTTGTTTTCCAATTTGTTATGAATATAAGTGGCTATTTATTGGCCAAGTTTGTTAAATAAGAAGGAAGGTTATTTCCAGAATCGTTGAGCTAAACATTATATTCAGTTTTTGGTTCTTAACAGAGAAGACTCATCACTTCGACAAGAACGCGTGGGAAAGCAAAAGAGATGGTGAGAAAGAAAAGAGCATAAGCCCACTCTCTTCCACTGACGAACACAACGAAGAATTTACCATCAAAGGAGACAACCTTTTCTAAATTATGGCTATTTATTCGTTCTCTTTCTCTACTCTAAAGAAAGATTAGCATTCTTATTTGATAGAAACGAAGAAGCAGGCCCAAGACCATTTCAAGTTTATTCTAGAAGAAAAGGACAACATTCCGTTATTGGACAACATGGACAAAAGGACAGCAAGGGGTGATATGGAGAGAGGTTGCAAGAGGTATATAAGGAGGGCTGCTTATGACAGTTAGGCAGAAAATGAAGTATTGATTTTATTGGGCATAATTTCTCTACACGGGATTATTCCTGGGGGCTGTTTTCAGTCTTTGTCTTCTTTATTTTCTTGTTATTGGCTCTTGTTATTATTTGAGTTGTATTGGATATTGGGTGAGGATAACAATCACCAGTTACAGAATTAATACGAAAGTTACATCTACTGCTTTCAATCTATTTGTTTGTGTTCTTTTCTCTACCAAAGCGTCATAAAGAAGAGCCCATTCGAAGTCATTTATGGAAGAGCACCTCCAGTTATGTAATGCTATTTGTCGGGTGAAACACGGGCTGAATCTGTGGCCCAAAACCTTCAAAACCGTGACGAGGTCCTCAGGCAACTTCAGTTCAATCTCCACCGGGCTCAACAATTGATGATCAAATATGCAAACCGTCATAGGAGAGATGTTCAATTCCTTGTGGGAGATAAGGTTTTTCTTAAACTTCGTCCCCTTCGCCAAAATTCAGTAAGTTCTCGAATCTGTTCTAAGTTGGCAGCAAGGTACTATGGCCCATTTGAGGTGTTGGGAAAGATTGGTGCTGTGGCTTATAAATTAAAGCTTCCCTCGACTTGTCGTATTCACCCGGTGTTTCATGTGTCACAACTGAAACGAGTCATCGGAAATCATCCAGTGCTGCCTCATTTACCAGATACTCTTGTAGTGGCAGAAGGGCCACTCACTGAGCCTGAACAAATTATTCAACGTCGCTGTATTCAGACATCAGGTCACCCTGTCAAACAGGTCCTGGTGCAGTGGCGAGGCCAAACTCCTGATGAGGCTACTTGGCTAGATGAGTCTGACTTGGTGGGTCAATTTCCTTATTTCAACCTTGGGGACAAGGTTGCTTCTCAAGAGGGTGGCAGTGATAGAAACGAAGAAGCAGGCCCAAGACCATTTCAAGTTTATTCTAGAAGAAAAGGATAACATTCCGTTATTGGACAACATGGACAAAAGGACAGCAAGGGGTGATATGGAGAGAGGTTGCAAGAGGTATATAAGGAGGGTGCTTATGACGCTTAGGCGAAAATGAAGTATTGATTTTATTGGCCAGAATTTCTCTGCACGGGATTATTCCTGGGGGCTGTTTTCAGTCTTTGTCTTCTTTATTTTCTTGTTATTGGCTCTTGTTATTATTTGAGTTGTATTGGATATTGGGTAAGGATAACAATCACCAGTTACAGAATTAATACGAAAGTTACGTCTACTGCTTTCAATCTATTTGTTTGTGTTCTATTCTCTACCATTATTCGTGGTCTGACATAATGACTAAGTAATCTTCTTCTCCAATACCAAAGCACTCTCTCTCTCGCTCCTCACTCAATATCCACTAACAACTTCCTCTTCGTGCTCCCTTTAAAAGTGTGAAATAATCAAACCAGATCACGTAAAAAGCAAAGAATAAAAGAATACTCCATAGGGGTGTAGAGGAAAAGAAAAGATAAAGACTCAACTCTCAAATGAACAGTGACTCCGAAGCTCCAAACTTTTTACCCAAATTACCCAACGACGCTAAAAGAAGTGTAGAATTATAAGGACTGATCTAAATCCGAAAGTGCTGGATCGATTTGTTGCTTGCTAATTTTCAGATTACGATTAGCTATTAGAGTCATCAATTAATTCACGTCCCAAACTCTAAATCTTTGATGATTGCTTTACGTCCCAAACTCTAAATCTTTGATGATTGCTTCACGTGGGAGAGAATGGAATAGAAAAACTTGTATTTTCTCTATTTTGTAATCCTTGTTGAATAATCCATTTTTCACCCTTTAATCCTAAATTAGGACAAATAATTGTTATAGGAGTTATATAAAGTAGCCATTATCTTTCGTAAACCACCAACAATTCCCACTCAATCACATAAGTCACGAGTTACATCTTCTCTATAAAATTTTGAAAGATTGCAATATGCAGCAGAAACAAAAAATTGCAATCACATATTTATCTATTGCGTTGAATAATCATACTCATAATCAGAATAGACAGGACAAATACCTAGAAAATGTAACGATTACTTGATATAGAACTTCGAAAATACACAATCTCTATGCATCCTACTTCGAGAAATATGTTTCGCTTTCAATACTTGATATGACTACGGTAAATTTGAAGAACCTTTTCTTTAAATATGGAGAAAACAATTTCTTCTAATTTCTCGTCTTCGTTTGATGACTTTCGTACGACACAAAATCGAAAACTAACAGTCTCTAACTCTCTATGTTTTCTTTTGCTCAGTTTTGGTCTTCCAAGCGTGTTGCTCAAAAAAAAAACAAAGATTTCTCTTTTTTTATATATATATATATATATCAACGCACAAAAACCGAACAGAACAATGTCTCAGTGTATTTTTGGTTAACCCTCTTATCCTTTTTCATGCACACCAACACATTACGCACAAACCTTTTATACTTACAACGTTTCATTTTGTTTTGGTTTTAACTGTTAAAACCAAAAGCAAATCCAAAACGTCAACTCCTTTTTTTTAAAAAAATATTATTATTATTTATAAAATAAAATAAAATAAAACTATTTTATTTTATTCATTTATTTTATACAAGAGAATTTTCAATATTAATTATATTTTTGTGCTAGAAAAATAATAATTATTTTATTCATTTATTTTTGTACAAAAGAATTTTCAATATTAATTATATTTTCTGTGCTAGCAAAATAATAATAATAATATGTCATATATATTATTTAATAAATTATCTCATAATAAATTAAATAATCATAAACGGGAAATATTACACTCGTAAGTGTTTGACCATATAGATTCATCACTAAATCGGTAGTAATTAATTTAATTAATTACTAATCAAGGTTGACATCTAGCAACACTCCTCAACAACCGGATAGTGTGAAGTAACAACCTTACAAAGACAGAACCTTAGTTTAAGGATAATGTATTATTACCTTCCATCATTACAACTCTGGATTATCCTAAGGTATGGTTTAGCTGTCAAATTTTATTAGATAACAAACTATGCCACATATCGATCATTAATGACTAGTGAATGACTTAAAAAACTCATTTTCCTTACTCATTCAATTGCCCTAGCTAAGGTCTTGAAATAATCATCAAAATCAATGACAACATAGAGTTTAAACTTATTACCTAGAGTCGATGGATCCCTTCTTGACTCACTACTAATCAGATAGGTACTTAATTATATCCAATGATCATTCAACTAGCATTTTTATACACTAGGTGTCCGTTATCAAAACATAATAAGTAAGCTATTGATTATTATGATGATCTCAGGTCAAAGGAAAAATATACATTTAAATCCTTACGAGAATATCCCACTTAACTGTTCATAGGTAATATTAACCATTGGGAATTCTCAGTTTGGTCAGTTCAATAATCATATCTCCATATGCACCATCTATATATGTAACTTAGTAAATGATATCTACTAATATCTATCCAATAGATACTATTACATATATATTAATATAACCGGATCATTAATATCCTTATTTGATGATCCTATTATCAAGAACATTTTAAGATTAAATTCTAAAGACTTGACTCTCATTATCATAATCTCCATTATGATGGCAAGTGTATAAATTTAATCAAGGACTTATCATACTAGAATAAAAACAATAAACATAATATGATAAAAATATTTGCCATGTTATTAAACAAAGTTAATAATCACAAAACTAAAGTGTTCAATTTATTACATAATGATTGGGTTATGGGCATAATTCCAACAAATTTCATGTGTCATACTGAGAATGGGGCGTGCGACCATTAAAGAACCAATACTGTTATATTAAGTCACCATCTAATTAACATAACATTTTCACATATTCATGATACCCCAAATCATCCAAAACATCACTAATGCATACACTGTCTCTTTATGCTCATAGATATATCATGTGATTATATACCAAGTATAATCTCCCGAGTTGATATGGTGATGAAGGAAAAATGTTGGACTCGAACTTTTCTTGAAAATGATAAATTATGAAGTGAAATTAAATGAGGAATTGGGTAGTGAATGTAATTCCCTATTGTGTGTAGGATTGCTTTAAATTGTATAAACGTTGAGTTGTGGTGAATATTGGAAAATGCATGAGGAAATATGATATGTTTCCTTGTAATGAATAAAAAGTATGAATAGATGAGAATTTGATGAAATGAAAGAAGCATGAGAATTCAAGGATTTTCCATTGTGTATAATGTGTATGAAAATTTTGGAAGAGTGAAAAGAATAGATTTTGGTTTTGATGACTTTGAGATTTTTAGTAAATTTTTATGTTCTATGAAATTTATAGTGAATGAGTTTGATTTGAATGGAATTAAAAGAAAAGCAAGAAACAAATAGTGAGAGTGTTAGTTTTTAGAAAATTGAAAGTTGATGAATAGTAGTAGAAAGTGATTTGTAAACTGAAACTTTCATGAAATTTTCTGGGTTGATCTGGAAGGATTTTGATAAAATGATCTTCATGAAAGTTATAGCATTCTATCTCTTTGAAGTATGACATTTTTCGATATTGAGATTGGGAGTTATGATCGATTGAAGTTTTGATGCTGTTTAGGATGAATTCCAGGGGTAGTCACTTTGACTGAAATTTTGACTTTTATAGAGACTGAAATTGCTCTTAAAATCTTCATAAAAGTTGTAGATCTTTCTTTTATCTTTCCAATGGTATGAAGTTTGTAAATTTTGGACATCGGAGTCAAAAGTTATGATTCTTATAAGTGGATACGTTTTGGACGCGAAAAGCAGACGATAAAAATGAGACGGAAGAAAAGCAGACGATAGAAATGAGATGGAAGAAAAGCAGACAATAGAAATAAGACAGAAGAAAAGCAGACGATAGAAACGAGACGGAAGAAAATGAGACGATGGAAATGAGACGATGGAAATGAGATGATAGAATTAAGACGCAAGGAAAGTGAGACAATAAAAAAGTGAGCCGATACTGAAGTTAGATGATAGAATTGGCCTTTTAGATCTTCATGAAAGTTATTGATCTAGAAGTCCTCTTTCCAATGGTCTAAAAATGAAGTCAATCTGACTTCTATAGCAAAAGTTATGGCATTCGTACTGAGACATGTACATTTCAGGTGAGGGCATAAACGTGTTGGAGTCTTTTGGCCATAACTTCTTCTCTAGACCTCCAAATAACCTGATTCTTGAACCATGAGATTTGTAAGACTTTTCTATACATCTCCACCAATAGTTGAAACTATCTGAAATTTATGGAGAGATATTGAGTGAAAAGAGTGAGACGGGTACAGTGAGTGTGTTCTTCAATCATATGAACTGGCGTTATCTTACTGAATATGCCTCAGTATATTGGTGATATCTCGATCTGTGGAGATCCAATGGGGTTGATTCTTGTTACAAAACAAACTAGAGACATGGGATTACAAGTTATCTGAAGGAATTGAATTTCACTTTAGTCCCTAAGATTTTCAATTTCTAAATTGAATTTGGGTATAGTGTTTAGTCTTGGATTAGTAAGAGCTGAAAGTTTTTTGGCTATAACTTTTGCTCTAGTCATCCAAATGAGGTGATTCTTAATTTGGATTAAACTAGAGAGATAAGAATTCAAGTTGTCTGATGCAAGTGAATTTTAATTCAGTCTATAAGATTATCAATTTTAGGATGGAAGTCAATTGCCGAAAAAATGTTTTAGCATAAGAATAGTCTGAAAATAATTGGGGTATAACTTTTGGATTATTGAATAAAATTAAATGATTTTGATGTTATTATAAAATTGAGAATATGAGGAACATTTCTCTAGAAGGAAGTGTTAGCAAATTCCTTCAATTTAATGATTAGAAAAATGTCTAAAGTTAAGCATGACTTGATGAACTTTGAGGCTTTATTATATTATATGATTTTGAGGAAATAATTAGCATATTAATGTGAGTAATTAGCACATTAATTTGATTAAGATCATATGGCATAGGTTGATTGGATTAAATTGAATTAAAGTGTTAAGAATGCATGAGGGGCAAAAAAAAAAATGGAAAGCCACTTAAGCTTTTAAGATTATAAGGCTTATATGTAAGGGCAAAGGGTCATTTCTCACTCATTAATGGTACTTTTGTAAATAAGAAGTGTGGGTTTTCGTATAAGAAGAAGAGAAACACGAAAATTAGGAAGAAAAAGAACAAAAGAACAAGAAATGAGAGAGTGAGTATTCAGTGGTGAAAGGAGAAGGAAGAAAGAAGATGCTAGAGTTTGATTTTTCTTGATTTTTGAGAGAGCTTTTGATGTTTGTACAGGAGGGAAAAAGGAAGAGGAGCATGAGAGCTTCCTTTTGAGCCACGGAATTTCTCATTTGGTGAAAGATTAAGGAAAGTAAGGGAAATTATGGAAGCAAGAGTAGAGGCTTTGGACAAGTTTCAAGCAAGGATATGAGGTGGGTTTCATGTTTATAATTTGAGTAATGAGCTACTAAAGTTTCTTTTTAAATGATTTAAAGAATTTGCTTATGTGTATATATGCTTATTTGATGGAAATTGAATTTTCGTGAATGTGAAAAAAATACATGTGCATTGTTAAATTATTGTAATTTTTGAAATTTCATTGCGATTTATGAATAATGATAATGTTATACCATTGCATTGTGTCATGGCATTTTTATTTGAATGGAAAGAAGAAAAGAACATGAAAAGTATGAAAGCAATTCGTGTTGATAAAATGATTTTGAGCATTGCTTATGTACTTTGTTTGGGCGAGAGAGGAACTATTTTGTAGTCACGTGCACCTCGACGTAAAGCCTTCTCTCGGCTAGCCGCTTGTGGCCCACGAGCTCCAAAAAATGGACTCGTTTTGTTCACAGTGTAAACTTCGGTTTCTTCATTTTGTTCCACGGAACCCTCAAGCCATTTGTTTTGCATTGCATTTGTGAATTGTTAAGTTGATGCATACATGATGTTTTGTAATTTTAATGCGGATTGACCATGTTTATGAAAATGTTCAAAGAGAATAAACTTTTGAATGGTTTTTGCTTGTTATTTGTTATAAACATGTTACCCACGAGCTGTTCCCATCTACAGGTGATGAGAAGAAGATCAGGTGAAAGAAACTGAAAGTTTTTGTTTGTTTGTATGTGTGCATAGGTATTGTTTTAAGTTAGATTGTTGTTGAGAATTTTGGGAGTTGTGTATTTTTGTATACTCAGATTTTTTATATTGATGTTGTTTTATGGCTTGGAATGCCATTAAATTTTGTAACAATTATTCATGATGGTAATGAGTTATGGAATTATGTATGGATATGGCATATAAATTGTATATGAATGAGATGTTATGAATGTGATTGATTGTGTTTGGATTTCGGACAGGAGGTCCGATGATTGTGATGAATTATTGAAGTGCTCTTTGTATATGAATTGATGGTATATAGAGATGTGTGTGAGGATTTATGGCAAGAAAGAAAAATAAGATTGTTAAATGATGAGATATGATTGCATATGAAGAAGAAAATAAATTAAGTTTGAGTGTGAATGATTTTAATTGGATTGATAAAGTCCTTTTAGCAATTGAAGTGGCAACAAATTGAGGTTGAGGGAATGATGAATTCCATTTGGGAAATAAATTGCTTTGAAAAAAAATTATACCGTTTTGGAATGAGGTAGATTGGATCGTCTTTATAGTTTTCCAACCCGTTTGTTTGTTTGTTTGTTTTCTTTTAAAGTATGCGTTTTCGGATGTCAAAATTTGACCATAAGTTTGATTGCAGCCTTTCGATTCTTTTAGTTCCACACGTGCTGTAGCGCCCCCTTACCATAGAGTACCCACCGGAACGCCCGTAGGTCATTCCGGTACATATCCTACGATAAGAGACCACTACTAACAACCACCGTTAAACTCTCCATGGCATCACAATAATAAAACAGAAATAAGAAATTGTTAACTTTTTAAAACCAAACTGTATTTCATTTCATTTACTCAAACTTAGAAATTTACAAGCGTCGATATTTTCATCTATACAATCCTTCAAAACACTTTACATTAAGTACTATATAATAAGGCCTGAAAGAACGATTCTAATCGTAAGTCTCAAAAGAGATCCCAAATGACCGACCTTTGAGCCATAACCTCTCTCGCCAATCCAATGTCCAAGGATCTACAGTCCTGAGGGAGCTAACAGTCTACTCTTAACCCTGAAAAATAGATTGCAATTTTGGATGAGTTTGCGAACTCAATGAGGAACCATCATCGATGGTTTACCCAATTCATGCATCACATAAGCATGTTCCAGTAATCAGGCAGTCATAGCAGTAATATAGGCTCAGCAATCACACAGTCATATACAACAAAAGTCATTTCAGGTATTCAGTCTAGTATGCAATGCACATGTAACTCTTTTTCCAATTTTATCTCAGTGTTGTGACCGGCGCTTAGCGATGTCGATGTCGATGACGTGTCTCGGGAGGATTATCTCCCTTCGAGCTCTAGGCTCGTTTTCAGTTTCAGTGGTGACTCGGTTCACAATTATTTTTATCCGTTTATGCATTTGTGTATGAAATGCCTATACCCAATTGAATAGTTAATTAACAGTCCATAATGCATAATTAACAGTCCATCAGTCACAATAAATCATAGTAATCCCAGTAAGGGCAAACAAGTCACAAAATTTACACATTCCTGATCCCGATATTGTCCCCATATTAGACAAATAATAATTGAGAAACTTATATAGGTTAATCACCTATTACTTCCGAGCTAAAGCCTGGAAGTCTCTGCTACGTCGGTCGATCGACGCTCCAATTGTGCCTCTATAAAAATTAGAGAAGATAACTATTACTAATTGTCCAATCAGAACGAGTTAATGATACATACGTAATAATTAAAAGGTGTACAATACATGTGCATGATATTCCCGGCCCTAACTTTTCCATCATAAAAATCCGTCTAAAAATTAGAAATCTAGTGGCACTGACGGTACTCAATTCGGACCTCTATAGGTCCAAAAATAAATAAAACAGTGACCAGAAAACAATAAACCAGACCACGTCAATTTCCCGTCCAAAAATTTCCAATCTCTCAGAAAATGAAATTAAATATTCTATGAATCCGATGTCTCAAGAATTAGGTCAATCGGACGTCGGACGGAAAAATTATTCCTAAAAGAACACAAAAAATTAAATAAAACAATTAATATATATGTTGCCTCTATTTCCTTCTCTTTTCCCTATTTTCAAACCGAAATTTGAACACCTATAACTCTTTGCACACAATTCAGAAAATTATGAACCAAATCTCGTTGGAAAGATCATGAAAACCTATACAAGTTTCATGAAGGCCATAAAAATCAACTTCACCCCTAAGGTTGTGAAAAATCCAATTAAACCTACTGCCTAGTCAATGGGTTCTAAAACAGTACAATATTTTGTAAATTCAATAACTTCTCATTTCCTTTTTCAAAAATTACACAATAAATATGCTCAGAAAGATGACAATGTTATATACAACTTTTATGACAACCTGAAATCAAATTCATTTGCTAACTACTCCAAACAATTCACCAAAACATCTTCCTACTGAAATTTCCCAATCTGAACAGTACATTTCAAAGCACCATATCTCCTAGCACAGTTGTCAAAACAATCACTACTTTATATCACTGGAAAGATAAGATCTCATACTGCAATTTTCATGAAGGATTCAAAATCCAATTCTATCCCTAACAAGTTCAAAACTGCCAAACAAGTGACTGATCAGGGCAGCAGTTAAAAACCTAATGCAGGTTCAGTTTTTTGAAAACTCATAACTCCCAAATAGAATCTCCAAAAATCACATGCGATATACCATTTTCAAGATAATTTCTTCCTTTACAACCCTTCAGAAGATCACTCAAACCAATTCAATTCACAGAAAATGTTAAAATTGCTTCTAATCACAATGCTCAGAAATCTGACACTTAGGCTAGGTTTCCCCACAATGTACAAAATCAATCAATAGTTAACAGTGGATATCTCCCAATATACATATCAAAAAATTGCAAAATCAGTGGCAATGGAAAGCTAACAATATAGGCTTCAACGGTCATGAAGATCATTTTTATCAATTCCTTCTAAATTAATTTAGAAAAATCATCAAAACACATAGGTCATTGGTTCAATTACTGTTCATACAGACATCAACAGTAACTTTCCAAGACAAAATTGACCCTCTTCAGGCTAAAATTAGACAACACCTATTTCACTAAAAAATGTAGCCAACAAGCCAAAGTTTCATTTAGCACAAACCTCACCTCATTTGCATAACCACAAAATGAGTTATGCTCAAAACAATACAATAGGTCAAAAACCAATTTTCAGCTTTACTACTCAAATACACTTCCTATCATGCCAATTGAACTTCTACTACCATAAGCATCCCATTTGGACACAAAATCAGTCCCTAGATCATTCATACACTCACTTAGACCCATAGTCAAAATTTTGCAGCATTAAACTCTTAATTTCTATGCAAGATTAGTCATCAATATTCAATCCAAAATCAAGCTAAAACCAATCTAAACCATGTTCATTCACTTACCCTCACACCACATACATTTATACCCAAATAATCAAGCCATAGGTTTCATGAAATTCATGCATCATAAATCATATTTAATGCACCATAACTCCAAATGAATGCATCTAACAACTATGATTCATTAAATAAACAACCAAAGCTTAAAACAAAAGCTTACCTAATCAAGTTTTCCCTCTTCAATACTACACCAACTTCTCCACTTTCTCTACTTTCTAATCCTCATACATGGTGTTATCATGGTAAGGAGGTAGAAGGTTAAAGTTTGCAAGCATATAAGTTAGGCCCTTAGGTAGAAGGAGAGTAACTTAAAGAAGGAGAAGAAATCGATGAAGATGGAAAGAAGTGAAGATTTTCGGATGGGGGAGGAAACAAATGAGCAAGAACTCTTCTTTTTATCCCTTTAATGTGAAGCCACCGAAATCACAAGGAGAGGAAGAAGACAAAAGCATTAAATAGGTAGGACACTTGGCATTTTTTAGAAAAAGACAAAAAAAGATAAAAGACAAAAACTTTTTATTAAACCCTAATGCAATTTGACCCATTCTAGTCCAATGACCCTAATTTCAATCCCAAAATAATATACCCAATATTATAGTGCCATTGGATAGAAATTTTCGCTACCGAAAATCAACCGGTTCGCCGCTTGGTGATTTTTTCGGTCCGGGAATTTTCTCTGGAAAATTCCAGAAAAATTCCTAAAAATCTTTTAAAATATAAAACACTCAATGACGCACTCAGAATAATTTTTTCAAACACAAGAACCATGTTAATCACAGTAAAACTACATTAGGCACTAAAACCGGGAATGTCATGTATGCATGTACAGTTATTTCATGTGCACAAAATTCACTGTGTACCAATACTAGTATGCATGAACAGTCCTAATGAAGCCCAATCACTCTTATCCTATGCCAAATTACTATTCTAGCCTTCCCGTTGAGGGTGAGATGTTACAATTCTCCCCTCCTAATAAAAATTTCGTCCGCGAAATTCTTACCTGATTGATCGAATAGATGAGGATACTGCCTCTTCATATGCTCCTCGGTCTCCCAAGTGGCTTCCTCAGTCGAATGATTTCTTCAGATAACTTTCACCAATGGAATCGTCTTATTCCTCAACTATTTAACCCGTGACCCGACAATCTGGATTGGCTCCTCAACATAACTCAGATTACTGGCAACCTCAATCTCTTGAGCCGGTATCACATGTGTCAGATCTGACCGATATCTGTGGAGCATACTCACGTGGAAGACGTCATGTAACTGAGACATCTCACTCGGTAAAGCCAACCTGTAGGCCAAAGGTCCTATCTTCTCAGTGATCTCATATGGACCAATGTACCTAGGGCTTAACTTCCCCTTTTTTCCAAATCTCAGTACACCACGCCATGGTGACACCCGTAAAAATACTCTGTCTCCCACATTATACTCCATCTCCCTCCTGTGTTGATCCACATAACTCTTTTGTTTGTCTTGAGTCGCTTTGATGCGACTCCGAATCAGTTTCACCTTATCTGCAGTATGTTGAATCAGCTCAGGACCCTCAATCATCCTCACACCCTCTTCATCCCAATACAGAGGTGATCGACACTGCCGCCCATACAGAGCCTCATACGGTGCCATCCCAATACTGATGTGATAATGATTATTATAAGCGAACTCAATCAGAGCCAAATACTGATCCCATACTCCTCTGAACTCCAATACACAAGCCCGAAGCATATCCTCAACAGTCTTAATCGTCCTCTCACTCTGCCCATCTGTCTAAGGATGAAATGTTGTACTGAAATTTAACTTAGTACCCATAGCAGACTGCAAGCTCTGCCAGAACCTCGAAGTAAATCTGGGATCCATGTCTGACACTATCGACACCGGAACCCCGTGCAGTCTCACTACCTCAGCCACATACTTCTGGGCCAACTGATCAAGGGAATTATTCTCCCTCACTGGCAAGAAATGGGCCGATTTAGTTAATCGGTCCACTATGACCCAGATAGCATCATGTTGGCTCGGAGTCTTGGGCAACCCCATAATGAAATCCATAGTAATCTGTTCCCATTTCCACTCGAGAATAGACAGCGAATGAAGCTTCCCCACTGGAGCTTGGTGCTCAGCCTTAACCTGCTGGCACGTCATACACCTCGATACATACTCCGCTACCTGCTTTTTCATGCCAGGCCACCAGAAATGTTGCTTGAGAGTGTTATACATCTTGGTAGTACCAGGATGCATAGCATAGGTGGCCATATGAGCCTCCTCCAATATCTCTCGCCTCATATCATCCACATCGGGCACACACAGTCTTTGACCCATCCATAAAGTCCCATCTCTCAACTCAAAATCAGAATCCCGATCAGATCTCGCTCTCTCAATCAGTCTTACCAAAGTAGGGTCCTTGTCCTGAACTCTCCTGATCCTGTCCAGTAGCATCGGTCTAAGCTTCAAGGTGGCCAATAAAGCTCCATCCTGCTCCAAAGTCAACTGTACATTCAAGGCTCTCAACTGAATCAAATTAGGCAACCTCATTGCCTGGATCTGAGCTGTATTAGTATGAGACTTCTTACTTAGAGCATCTGTCACTACATTGGCCTTCCCAGGGTGATACTCGATGGTACAGTCATAATCCTTCAGCAGCTCAAGCCATCTCCTCTGTCTCAAATTCAACTCTCTCTGGCTCAGTAAATACCTCAAACTCTTATGATCTGTGAAAATCTGAAATGTCTCACCATACAGATAATGTCTCTAAATTTTCAGGGCAAAAACAACTGCAGCTAACTCCAAATCATGCACTGGATAAGTTACCTCATGAGCTCTCAACTGTCTCGAGGCATATGCTATCACTCTACCATGCTGCATCAGAACACATCCCAATCCCTGATGCGATGCATCACTGAACACCTCAAATCCTCCAGTCCCTGATGGAATAGCTAACACCGATGCAGTAGTCAACCGATGTTTCAGCTCATCAAAGCTCTTCTGACACTCCTCCGTCCATCTAAAAGGTACATTTTTCCTCAGAAATTTTGTCAGAGGGGCTGAGATAAGTGAAAACCCCTCAACAAACCTCCGGTAATAACCGGCCAGTCCTAGGAAACTCCGAATCTCTGCCACATTCCGTGGAGCTTCCCACTTCAGCATGGCCTCAATCTTACTCGGATCCACCTGAATACCCTCTCCAGTCACTATATGCCCCAAGAAGATCACCTGATCCAGCCAAAATTCACACTTACTGAATTTGGCATACAACTGTCTCTCCCTCATAGTCTGTAAAACAATCCTTAAGTGCTCACTATGCTCCTGTCTGTTCTTCGAGTACACCAAAATGTCATCAATAAAGACAATTACGAACTGATCCAGGTAGGGCTGAAAGACCTTATTCATCAAGGCCATGAAAGCTACCGGGGCATTAGTCAACCCAAAAGGCATCACTAAAAACTCGAAATGCCTATACCTGCTCCTGAAGGCACTCTTAGGCACATCAGCCTCGGCTATCTACAGCTGATAATACCCTGATCTCAAATCTAACTTCGTGAATACCTGACCTCCCTGCAGCTGATCAAATAGATCATCAATCCTAGACAGTAGATACTTATTCTTCACTGTCACCCGATTCAACTGCCTATAATCAATGCACAGTCTCAACGTTCCATCCTTCTTCTTAACAAATAAAATTGGAGCTCCCCACGGTGAAACACTAGGCCTGATAAAACCTTTCTCCAGTAACTCCTGCAGCTGAGCCTTAAGCTCCTTCAGTTCCACAGGTGCCATCCTATATGGAGGAATAGATATAGGAGCAGTACCTGGAACTACATCAATGGTAAACTCTGTTTGTCGATCCGGCGGTAAACCCGGTAACTCATCAGGAAACACATCTGAAAACTCCCGAAGCACGGGAATATCCTTCAGTCTCTGCTCACCTCTCACATCAGTAACATGAGCCAGATAGGCCTCACATCCCCCCTGCATCAACTTCAGGGAACTCAGAAAAGAGATCATCTTGGCTAGCACTGCCTGACTAACTCCTCTGAACACTGCTCTAGGCTGACCAGGAGACTCTAATACAACCTCCTTGGTGTAGCAGTCCATGACGGCCCTATGTGCAATAAGTCAGTCCATCCCCAAAATCACATCTATCTCTCTCAGTGGTAGTACTATCAGGTCCGCACTCAGCTCTGCCTGATCAATCACAATCGGACACCCCTTGCAGACCTCTCCTAAAGCAGTAGTGCTACCTAGAGGTGTGCTCACGTCTAACCCATATTGTAACTTCTCCCTATCCACATACAATCTATATGCCAAATGCGGTGCAATGAATGAGTGTGTGGATCCTGGATCTAGCAGTGCAAAAGCTTCAAAGCCAGAAATAAGAAGCGCACTTGCTACTACATCTGGGGAATCCTGGGCCTCCTGCTTGGTCATGGCATAGACCCTGGCCTGGGATTGGGGTCGGCTGCCCCGTCCCTCAATCCGCACAAAAGACCCCTCAACTCTGCCACGGCCTCTACCCTGGCCTCTCTGTCCGGCTCCACTAACTCTACTCTGCTGTACAGTAGTAGAACTCCCAGCTCGTCCACTACCAACAGACTGAGCTCCCAATGTGGTTGGGCAATCCCTAACCTGATGCTCCATCGAACCGCATCTGAGGCAGGCTTCAGTCAACCATCGACACTCCCCACTATGTCTCCTCTCACAATGCTCACACATTGGAGGGATCTGCCCTGCCTCTCTACCACTGTCATTGCCAATCTGTACAAATCTTCCTCTCTGCCTAAAACCAGACTGTTTCGATCCTCCCGGAGATCTAAAAATCCTGCCCTGGCGCTTACTGAAACTCTTGCTAGAGCTGCCCTGACTGTCACTAGGCCTCTTCCCCCGGGACCCCAACTCAGCCTGTCTCTACCTCATAAGCTGCTCCACTCGCACTGCAGCAGCCCTCAACTCAATAAATGTGCCCATGTCTGACCGGGCCAACCAGGTATGAATCTCAGTATTGAGGCCATTCTCGAACCTCCGACACTTATCAGCCTCAGTAGGAATCATAACAGTAGCATAATCCATCAGCTCATTGAACTTCACCTCGTACTCTGCCACAGACATCTTACCCTGCTTCAACTCCAAAAACTCCTGAATCTTCATATCAAGATAGACCTTGGGCATATAATTATCCCTGAAGGCCCTCAGAAAATCACCCCATGACAGTAAGCAAGGCCTGGTGGTACTGCCTGGAACAGTCTTCCACCACTTGTAGGCTGGGCCCTGTAGAAAAGAGACCGCATAATCCAACCTCTCATCAGGTTCGCAGTCCATCTGGTCGAAGACTCTCTCGATCCTCTCAATCATCCCTCGGCCTCGGCGAGTGCAGATCTTGCTATAGAAATCTGACCCCACAGCATGCAAGAATCGTATCTCCTCTCCCATCTCACGGGAACTCTAGGAGGTAACTCCTCAGATCGAGGCATAAAAGACTCTCTTCTGGCTCCGACTGATCCTTGGTCGGCTGGTTGCTTAACCTGATCACCTAAGACAGAAGACCTAGAACAAAACAAGAAGTCCAGTCAAATTTCTGCAGTTCTGTAAAAATTCATACCTACATATTTGACTATTCCCAAAATATGTCAAACCATGCTTTGATACCACCTAATGTAGCGCCCCCTTACTATAGAGTACCCACCGGAACGCCTGTAGGTCATTCCGGTACATATCCTACGATAAGAGACCACTACTGACAACCACCACTAAACTCTCCATGGCATCACAATAATAAAACAGAAATAAGAAATTGGTAACTTTTTGAAACCAAACTGTATTTCATTTCATTTACTCAAACTTAGAAATTTACAAACTGTTAGTATTTTCAGTCTATACAATCCTTCAAAACAATTTACATTAAGTACTATACAATAAGGCACAAAGAACAGTTCTAACTATAAGTCTCCAAAAGAGATCCCAGCTGACCGACCTTTGAGTCATAACCTCTCTCGCCAATCCGATGTCCAAGGTTCTACAGTCCTGAGGGAGCTAACAGTCTACTCTTAACCCTGAAAAATAGATTGCAATTTTGGATGAGTTTGCGAACTCAATGAGGAACCATCATCGATGGTTTGCCCAGTTCATGCATCACATAAGCATGTTCCAATGAATCAGCGGTCATAGCGATGTCTGAGCTCAACAATCACACACCATCATATCAAAAAAGTCATTTCAGTTATTCAGTCCAGTATGCAATGCACATGTGACTCTTTTTCCAGTTTTATCTCAGTGTTGTGACCGAGTGCTTAGCGATGTCGAGAATCAATAGACGCATCTCGGGAGGATTATCTCCCTTCGAGCTCTAGGCTCGTTTTCAGTTTCGGTGGCGACTCGGTTCACAATTATTTTTATCCGTTTATGCATCTGTGTATGAAATGCCTATGCCCAATTGAATAGTTAATTAACAGTCCATAATGCATAATTAACAGTCCATCAGTCACAATAAATCACAGTAATCCTAGTAAGGGCAAACAAGTCACACAATTTATACATTCCTGATCCCGCCATTGTCCCCATATTAGACAAATAATAATTGAGAAACCCATCTAGGTTACTCACCTATTACTTCCGAGCTAATGCTGGGAAGTTTCTGCTACGTCGGTCGATCGACGCTTCAATTATGTCTCTATAAAAATTAGAGAAGATAACTATTACTAATTGTCCAATCAGAACGAGTTAATGATGCATACGTAACAATTAAAAGGTGTCCAATGCATGTGCATGATATTCCCGGCCTTAAACCAAACCTTTCCATCATAAAAATCCGTCTAAAAATTAGAAATCTAGTGGCGCTGACGGTACTCAATTTGGACCTCTATAGGTCTAAAAATAAATAAAACAGTGACCAGAAAACAATTAATCGGACCCACGTCAATTTCCCGTAAAAAATTCCCAATCTCTCAGAAAATGAAATTAAATATTCTATGAATCTGATGCCTCAAGAATCAGGTCAATCGGACATCGAACGGAAAAATTATTCCCAAAAGAACACAAAAAAATTAAATAAAACAATTAATATATATGTTGCCCCTATTTCCTTCTCTTTTCCCTATTTTCAAACCGAAATTCGAACACCTATAACTCTTTGCACACAATTCAGAAAATTACGAACCAAATCTCGTTGGAAAGATCATGAAAACCTATACAAGTTTAATGAAGGCCATAAAAATC
The DNA here is from genome assembly GCA_029891385.1 of Erythroxylum novogranatense. Classification (NCBI taxonomy): domain Eukaryota; kingdom Viridiplantae; phylum Streptophyta; class Magnoliopsida; order Malpighiales; family Erythroxylaceae; genus Erythroxylum; species Erythroxylum novogranatense. The sequence continues at coordinate 35,476,161 of CM057235.1, forward strand.
AACTTCACCCCTAAGGGTGTCAAAAATCCAATTAAACCTACTGCCTAATCAATGGGTTCTAAAACAGTACAATATCTTGTAAATTCAATAACTTCTCATTTCCTTTGTCAAAAATTACACAATAAATATTCTCAGAAAGATCCCAATGTTATATACAACTTTCATGAAGAACTTGAAATCAAATTCATTTGCTAACTAGGCCAAACAATTCACCAAAACATCTGCCCACTAAAATTTCCCAATCTGAATAGTACATTTCAAAGCAGCATATCTCATAGCAAAAATGTCAAAACAATCACTACCTTATATCAATGGAAAGATAAGATCTCATACTGCAATTTTCATGCAGGATTCAAAATCCAATTCCATCCCTAAAAAGTTCAAAACTGCCAAACAAGTGACTGATCAGGGCAACAGTTAAAAACCTAATGCAGGTTCAGTTTTTTGAAAACTCATAACTCCCAAATATGATCTCTAAAAATCACATGCAATATACCATTTTCAAGATAATTTCTTCCTTTAGAACTCTTCAGAAGATCACTCAAACCAATTCAATTCACAGAAATTTCTAAAATTGCTTCCAATTAGAATGCTCACAAATCTGACACTTAGGCTAGGTTTCACCACAATGTATAAAATCAGTCAATAGTTAACAGTGGATATCTCCCAATATACACATCAAAAAATTACAAAATTAGTGGAAATGGAAAGCTAACAATATAGGCTTCAACTCTCATGAGGACCATTTTCATCAATTCCTTCTAAATTAATTTAGAAAAATCATCAAAACACTTAGGTCATTGGTTCGGTTACTGTTCATACAGACATCAACAGTAACTTTCCAAGCCAAAATTCACCCTCTTAAGGCTAAAATTAGACAACACCTATTTCACACAAAAATGTAGCCAACAAGCCAAAATTTCATTTAGCACAAACCTCACCTCATTTTCATAACCACACAATGAGTTATGCTCAAAACAGTACAATAGGTCAAAAACTAATTTTCAGCTTTACTACTCAAATACACTTCCTATCTTGCCAATTGAACTTCTACTACCATAAGCATCCCAATTGGACACAAAATCAGTCCCTAGATCATTCCTACACTCACTTAGACCCATAGTCAAAATTTTGCAGCATTAAACTCTTAATTTCTATGCAAGATTAGTTATCAATATTCAATCCAAAATCAAGCTAAAACCAATCTAAACCATGTTCATTCACTTACCCTCACACCACATACATTTATACCCAAATAATCAAGCCATAGGTTTCATGAAATTCATGCATCATAAATCATATTTAATGCACCATAACTTCAAATGAATGCATCTAACAACTATGATTCATTAAATAAACAACCAAAGCTTAAAACAAAAGCTTACCTAATCAAGTTTTCCCTCTTCAATACTTCACCAACTTCTCCACTTTCTCTACTTTCTAATCCTCATACATAGTGTCATCATGGTAAGGAGGTAGAAGGTTAAAGTTTGCAAGCATATAAGGAAGGCTCTTAGGTAGAAGGAGAGTAACTTAAAGAAGGAGAAGAAATCGATGGAGATGGAAAGAAGTGAAGATTTTCGGATGGGGGAGGAAACAAATGAGCAAGAACTCTTCTTTTTATCCCTTTAATGTGAAGCCACCGAAATCACAAGGAGAGGAAGAAGACAAAAGCTTTCAATAGGTTGGACACTTGGCATTTTTTAGAAAAAGACAAAAAAAGATAAAAGACAAAAACTTTTTATTAAACCCTAATGCAATTTGACCCATTCTAGTCCAATGACCCTAATTTCAATCCCAAAATAATATACCCAATATTACAGTGCCATTGGATAGAAATTTTCGCTACCGAAAATCAACCGGTTCGCCGCTTGGCGATTTTTCCGGTCTTGGAATTTTCTCCGGAAAATTCTTAAAAATCTCTTAAAATATAAAACACTCAATAGCGCACTCAGAATAATTCTTTCAAACACAAGAACCATGTTAATCACAGTAAAACTACATTAGGCACTAAAACCGGGAATGTCATGTATGCATGTACAGTTATTTCATGTGCACAAAATTCACTGTGTACCAATACTAGTATGCATGAACAGTCCTAATGAAGCCCAATCACTGTCATCCTATGCAAAATTACTATTTTACCCTTCCCGTTGAGGGTGGGATGTTACACGCGCTTTCGATTCTTTCGCTTTTTGATCCGATTTGATTTCTTCGATTTTTGTTCACTTTGATTTTCGCTTTATGATCCGTTCTTTTGTTTCTGCCACTTTATTTTTCGATTTACGGTTTTGTTAAGCGGTTGGGTTTCGGTCCCAAAAAAAAGATTCTTCCTTACACACTCATAATAATCCATCTTAACTTAATTGCCTTCCTAATATGCTCCGTTGGATTGTATATAACTTAGCCCTTGGAAAAACACACTAAAGTAGCAACACCAAGCTTTGACTTAATATCACAGTTCTAAGTCGAAGGGTTTCATTTGATTAGACATTAAAGTCTATGGGATCATATAGTGACAGAGAAAAGGATTTAACTGTCACTCCATAAGAGGGTCATTATATAACACACACAGTATGAAATGTGTGTCATAGTATAGCTCTCACTAAGTTAGGCATGTCACTCTTTTATGCCGTGCAAATCACGAATCTAGCTTTACTTAAAAACTAATTCAAGCCAATAGATTAACATACCTAATGCTAATCTTGACACTCGAGATTTGGCATTAAAGTTTCAATGTGAAATCTGAATCTTTCACATCCGACTTATTAGAGTGTCATCTTAGACTTACTAAGATGACTATTCAAATATAAAAAATTATCATGCATACTACACAAGTATGAAGATAACAGAATATTACAAACACTCAATATTAATATTGTGAAGTCTCATCCTACTCGCTACTCAAGCGTTAGAGCGATTGCCTGTATGATAAGGTCAATCAGCAGCCTAATGTGTGGTGACATTACAATGTGTCTTATCATGTAATTACGTACTAATGAACATTTGAGAAATAAACTTTTATTAAGCAAAAAACTTGTTACAATTAAAAACATTTCCATTATACAACAAGATATATCCTAATGGAACAAACTAAACCCTACGTAAACCTAAACTCATCACATGAGCCTTAAACAAATCTCAGGGAATAGGTTTCATTAAGGGATCAGCTACCATCTTGTTAGTAGGTATATACTTTATAGCAACCTTTTTATTTTTTATGGCATCTTTTACAAAATGATAATGCCTTTTGATATGTTTAGATTTTCTATGAAACTTCAGATCTTTAACAAACTGTATGGTTGTAGTGTTGTCACAAAACATTTCAATAGGATTGTTAACTTTAGGAGTAAGGTTAAGATCCTGGAGAAAACTTCTAAACCATATTGCCTCCTGAGCGACAAGACAACAAACAACATATTCTGCTTCCATTGTTGATAATGATATACAGTCTTGCTTCTTGCTATTAGAGTAGTGCCCTAAAGGCAATCGCCTTTAGTGCGTTTTGTACAAAGTTGTGTACAGACTTTATGAATAAATAAAGAAAGGCATATTTCATTAATTTGGTGTTCATTATTTATGAATTGATATTGATCGATAAGCCAATTAATGAAGTCCATGATATATGACATAGCATGAAGGAAATTATGATGTGATCATACTACTGAGATTCCTATCATGTGCAATTATATCAGTATCTAAATTATCCCTAGTCATAGGATTACTAAAATTGGACATCGTTAATCCGGAGAGACTAGCACATGTCAAGCTCCTTGATTTGATCAAGCAGTGGATCTCAAAAACTGTAAATATGAGATGTTTAGGGTTGAGATGTGAATGCTTACTAGAGGTAGTAAGTACATTGGATGACCTAATATGAGATCATCATATGGATGTCCTATTCTAATGTCAGTGATAATCTCATCATAGCAATGGTACAAGTATCCTTAGACTTGAGGAACTCAAGGATATCTTAGATACTGATTCTGTGCTTTGACTCCATTCCTTGTTGCCTTACAGAGGTCGCTCATAGGGTGGTGATTAGGTACAGCTTGAGGTATTTGAAGATAATTGAGTAGCCAATAGAGGATTCACCACTTCTGTGATAGCAGAAGATGATACCCATGGCCTTTTGTCAGGGTCATTACTTGGAAATCTCTGGCCGAAGTACATATGTCATGAAGAATGTCTTCATTGACATATAAAGTAACGAGTCCTAGGACGAGAACTGATATCACTTAGACTAGATTTGATGTAGTCAGTCTAGTAAGAGTTGACACTTTGCCCATACTCATAATTAAGTGGGGTATAGCATGGTGAAAGGACGAATTGCACAGTAATTGTCTAAGGGAGGGTTCGTGATATGGTTCGTGGTGAGCATGGGTTCAGTCGTCAAACCAATTACTTTCGCTCATGACTTGCTTGGATTAAGTGTTAATCTAAGTGGACAACATGACCGGGAACCTAATGGGTCACATGCATAAGAGTGACTCGGAGAATTCGTAAAATAGTTTTGGATAGAGATCCATTATATGGAAAGCAATAGAACTAAATGGATCCTGATGAGATTGGGATATGTCCCGATGAAATTGCGACATCAATATTGTTGAAACAGGTCTTCAGTGTATTTTTCTACACTGGGAACCCGGTAGGACCGAATCCAGTGTGACTGGACCACCTCAGCATTTATATATATATATATATATAATTAATTAATTAATATATGCTTTACGTGGAAAGGATGAGAAGCTTTGTCAAAGTATCATTTAATGGCTTTAAATGGAAAAGGACAAAATGACTAAAAGACAAAACTAAAGGAAGGATGATGGTCGTGAGTTAATAAGTGAGCTTTTAACAAGTTAAAAGACTAAGTTTGAAAGAAGAGTCATCCGAAGCTCTCCATCGTCTCTTCAAGCTTCATCATCTTCTCCTCTTCTTCACCTTGTGTTCTCCAAGAATAAAGTAAGAGCTAGCACTCTCTTCTTTATTCTAGTTATTCCCGGATCAAAGGGTTTGATTCGGTTAGGTTTTCCAACCTCTGCGTGGATACCGTTAGAGACGGTCTCCTTTGGTCGTTGTGGTTTGAGAATTATGGTACCTCTTTGTATAGACACATAGATCCTGGACTTCGGGAACGTCCCGAAATAATTTTTTTTGTTTTCCGCACCTTGTATATGTGATGTACGCATCGGGATTTTCCTACAGTGGTATCAAAGCCACTTGTGTCGTATATAAAGAAGAAATCATAATAAGATTGATGCTGCCTATTGGTTGTGACGATTGTGCATGCTGAATGTGTTGAATTCGAAATCAGTGTAGAAATCTTTTTTTCGCAATTTTCTTGCCCAGATTTGCTCATGAGATGTTTCTGAATATGTCTGCGGAAGAAAAAAAAATATCAACGTGATTTGATATGGTTTTGATAATTTATTCCCAAATGTTCTGGTTGCTGTGTTTATGCACATTCCATGAATAGGCATGCTTGTAAATTCGAGAATAAAATATAGAAAACTTTTTTTTGTGATTTTCTTTCACCAAAATGTCTCTAAGATGTTTATAAATGTCTATGAAGATGGAAAAATGTTTTCGAGGTGATTGAGTATTTATTTGAGAATTTCTTGTGTGCTGATGGGAATGTCTGTGTTGAGGAACACAGATTTTGGATTGGCTTAATTGCTGAGGTTGGTTAATTTTTTCTTAGAAATAAGTTCTGAAAATATTCATGGAGCATGTTGTGAACATTTTGTAGCCTCTGTAATTTTCTCAACATTAATTGAAATTCTTTCAATGATTTTTTCAAGCAAAAGATAGAACTTGGCAATTTTGAGAAAGTTGCTGGAACTGGTTTGTTTGGGATATTGCTTCTGTGTTATTTGGTTCCAATGCCTTGGATCATTTTTAATGTGATTAGAAATATGTTACATTGATGTTGTATGCATGCCAAACTGATATGCTTGAAATTGGGTTTCCAAAAATTTTTGAATTTCAAATATGTCACATTAGCGTCTCGTTAGTATATTCTATTGTCTTGATTGTTTTGGCCGTCACAAGTTATGTGACAAGTTCCGAAGTAGTCTTGATGAAGTGATGACTACCTAGAGATACTTAGGGTGATGGTTTGATGTTCTCAAATTATTTGGAAATCTAAGAGAATAATAGTGTATTAATCTATTTCGAGTATTTCATATCTAGTATGACTATGTATAGCAAGTATGCTACAATTAGTGTTTCATTGGTACATCAAAGGAGAGGATATTACACTTGGTATATTGGTATTGTGAATTGGAATTTAAAACATACGGATTGAGAAATTAGCCGATGCTAACATTAGAAAGCAATTCAGTTCAAAAGTTGAATCGAATGTCAAAGTTGTAGAAGCATAACACGTCACAACCTATATAGGAAAACCTTATGAGATGATTGCATTAAAGAATGCATGCTAGGGTTGGTTAGGTGGGATGATGGATGATTAGAGGTATAGATTCGATGTGATTGATGAAATGCCCTAAATCATTCCATATAGTCATTATGACTATAATCCTACAGCTTAGATGAGACCAGAGTATGAAATCCCTCACACATAATATGAAAACTAACGCCTTCCATTAATATGGGGAGAACCAGAGTTCTTTTAGAGTTAAAGTTGTTGGGTAAACCCAAGCTCGCTCTATAAGGATATGTTCGAATCATGGAAATAAAATTTTTGGATTAATGGGTCGGTTTTCACTAGAAGCGTTGATTTGTTGAGTAAACTCAAGGTCAACGTAGACAGAGGCGCAATTGGGTAGCGTACATCAGATGTACGCGCATCAAGAGTTGATAACCCAATATGTGTGCATACATCACGAGTTGATAGCACTAGTCGATAGTTGCATCTATGATGCAATTGATATGACCGATACCTGTGATTGACCTAAGGTGGCTTGTTGGGTAAACCCAAGGTCATCCTTAGTAATGTCGGATATCGACCCACTAGGATACTTTGTCATAATGTTTCTTGGATACGTAGTGAGGGTTATGGATTCTTTGAAATTAGTGGGAGCCATATGTATGTCATGCAAGTCCTTATGATCATGCATATATTAATATTCTAACATTCTTTCTCTCTTTCCCTTTAGGTTGATTGAAGATGTCTTCTAGTGTAAATTTTTGCTCACTTATTGAGTCTAATAAAATAACTGGACCCAACTTTCTTGATTGGCTGAGAAATCTGAGAATTGTTCTCAGATCTGAGGAGTTAGGCTATGTCCTAGATGATTCACTTCCTGATCTACCTGCTGTTGATGCTTTTGATGAGGATCAGAAAGTATATCGTAAGCATCTCAAAGATAGTGACATGGCTACCTGTATTATGCTAGCCTCTATGTCACCAGAGATGCAGAAGCAGCATGAGTCTATGGATGCTAATACTATAGTGTTTCATCTTAGAGAGCTTTTTAATGAGGAAGCTTAGTCTGAAAGGTTCGAGGCCTCTAGGCTGCTCTTCACGACTAAGATGACTCCGGGGACATCTGCAGTGCAGTATGCACTGAAGATGAATGGGTATATTGAGAGGTTGGCCATCTTAGGTTTTGTTATGGATTATGAATTAAGTGTTGACTTAATTTTGGTTGGATTGCCTGATAGTTATTCACAGTTTGTGTTAAACTATCGGATGAACCAAATATCCATGACAATCCCTGAGTTGATCAATCTGCTCAAGACAGCAGAGCAATCTATCATGAAGGATAGCAAGCTAGTGCTTGTGGTGGACTCTTCTTCTTCTGGTTCAAAAAAAACCTAAAGAAGAAAATGTCTAAGAAACCAAAAGGAAGTGCAGCCAAAAAGAAAACCAAAGAAACTGCGCCAAAAGGAACTTGCTTCCATTGTGGCAAGATTGGCCACCGGAGGCAAAACGTAAAAGTCTATCTGAATCCTTGAAGCGAAGAAGGCATCGATGCCTCGGCCCTTCTGTATGTTTGTCATTGAGGTTAATACTGTTTCTGATTATAGCATATGGGTATTAGATACTGGTTGTGGCTCACACATATGCAATGATATGCAGGGCCTCAGGGACAGTAGACAACTTATGAAGGGAGAACTAGACCTGCGTGTAGGAAATGGAGCAAGAGTTGTTGCATTAGCCGTAGGCACTTATTTTTTGTCACTCCCCAGTGGGCTTGTAATTAAAATGGATGAATGTTATTTTGTACCTGTTTTAACAAAGAACATATTGTCTGTTTCTTGTTTAAATAGAGATGGTTTCCATTTGACTTTTAATAGCAATGGTTGTTCTATTAGTTTGAATGGAATGCTTTATGGTATTGGTACATTATGCAATGGAATTTACATATTGGATATGTCACATCCAATTATGAATGTCAATGACACGAAAAGACGTAAACGAGATAATTTAAAATCAACTTACTTATGGCATTGTCGCCTTGGCCATATAAATGAGAGATGCATAGCTAAGCTCCATAAGAGTGGTAGTTTAGGGTCATTTGATTATGAATCATATGACACATGTGAATCTTGTTTATTAGGCAAGATGACTAAGTTACCCTTTAAGGGAAAGGGTGAACGAGCGACTGGAGTATTAGACCTAATACATTCAGATGTATGTGGTCCGATGTCCATCCATGCTAGAAGTGGTTGTCTTTACTTCATTACCTTTATCAATGATTATTCTCGATATGGGTACCTGTATCTGATGAGATACAAATTTGAAGCATTTGAAAAGTTCAAACAATTCAGAAATGAAGTAGAAAACCAACTTGGGAAATGTATCAAGACATTACGATCCGATCGTGGTGGGGAATACTTGGACCAACAATTTTTAGATTATCTAAGAGATAATGGGATTTTATCTCAATAGACTCCACCTTACACACCACAACATAATGGTGTGGCTGAAAGGAGAAATCGAACCTTGTTAGACATACGGTCGATGATGGGCTTTGCAAAGTTACCAAAATCCTTTTGGGGGTATGCACTCGAGACAGCTGTTTATTTGTTAAATAGAGTTCCATCAAAGAAAGTTGATGTTACTCCATATGAGATGTGGACTAACCAAAAATCCTATCTTTCTCATTTGAAAGTTTGGGTTGTCCTGCTTATGTGAAGCGGATACAGTCAGATAAACTTGATGCAAAGTCTAACAAGTGTTTGTTTGTAGGATATCCTAAAGAAACAACGGGATATCAATTCTACCGTGCTGAGGAACAAAAGGTGTTTGTTTCAAAGCATACTATCTTTTTAGAGAAAGAGTTTCTTTTATAAGAAGACAGTGGGAGCAAAATTTAACTTGAAGAAGTTCAAGATGCTCGAACAGATGCAGATCAACTGCCTGAACCTGAAACTGTGACTCATACAGATGAAGTAACAGTTCAACCTTCTTCAACATAAGAAGTTCGTAGATCACGTAGGATACGCTTTGTTCCTGAGAGATATGGATTTCTCGTGAGTGAACATAATGACGTATTGCTCATAGAAGATAATAAGCCTACTACCTACGAAGAGGTTCTAAAGAGTTCAGAGTCTGAGAAATACCTTCGTGCTATGAAGGCAGAAATGGATTCCATGTATGAAAACTAAGTATGGACTTTGGTTGAGGCACCCAAAGGAATAAAACCCATAGGGTGTAAATGGGTTTTCAAAAAAAAAACCGACATGGATGGTAATGTGATTACCTATAAAGCAAGGCTTGTGGCTAAAGGTTTTCGTCAAAGACAAGGAATTGACTACGACGAGACCTTCAGCCCAGTAGCAATGCTTAAATCCATTAGGATACTCCTAGACATTGCCACTCATTATGATTATGAGATATGGAAAATGGATGTGAAGACAGCTTTCCTAAATGGAAATCTAGCTGAGGATGTGTATATGACACAACCAGAGGGCTTTATCTTCTATGATAGCGAAAAGGTATGCAAGCTTCAGAAATCCATCTATGGATTGAAACAAGCATCTAGGAGTTGGAATATCTGGTTTGATGAGGTAATTAAAGAGTTTGGTTTCTCACAAAATCTGGATGAACACTGTGTGTATAAGAAGGTTAGTGGGACTGCAATCGTATTCCTTGTGCTATATGTAGATGACATATTATTACTAGGAAATGATGTCTCCATGCTCTAATCTGTGAAGATTTTGTTATCCAAGCAATTTGTCATGAAAGATCTTGGTGAAGCAACTTATATCCTTGGGATAAAGATCTATAGAGATAGATCAAAAAGATTGCTTGGTCTTTCACAATCAACGTACATAGACAAGATGCTAAAGAGGTTTAGCATGGAGCAATCTAAGAGAGGTTACCTTCCTATGACTCATGGGATAACACTCTCGAAATCTATGTGTCCTAAAACACAAGATTAGAGGATGCACATGAATATGATTCCGTATGCATCTGCAGTAGGATCTATCACGTACGCTATGCTATGTACGAGATCCGATGTATCATATGCTCTAAGTGCTACGAGCAGATACCAATTGGATCTTGGTGAGGGTCACTGGGTGGCTATCAAGAATATCCTCAAGTACTTGCGAAGGACTAAGGATGTTTTCTTGATATATGGAGATGGAAATCTAAAAGTGAGTGGGCATATAGATGCTAGTTTTCAATCTGATAAGGATGATTCTAAATCCCAATCAGGTTAAATATTCACACTGAACGGTGGGCCAGTCAGTTGGAAGAGTTCCAAGCAAGAGACAACTGTCGATTCAACAACTGAGGCAGAGTACATTGTTGCTTCAGACGCAGCAAAGGAAGCAGTTTGGATCAAGAAGTTTATTTCTGAACTTGGTGTGGTTCCTAGCTGTGACGGGCCCATACAGTTGTATTGTGACAACAATGGGGCTATTACGCAGGCGAAGGAACCAAGGTCTCATCAACGATCCAAACACGTACTCCGCAGATATCATCTGATTAGGGAGATCATTGGTCGAGGTGATGTCCAGATAGAGAGAATTCCCACCGAGCAAAATATTACTGATCCGTTGACAAAGCCATTATCACAGAAGAGCTTCGATTCTCATGTACTCGCCTATGGTATTAGATATCAAGGCGATTGGTTTTAGGTCAAGTGGGAGATTTTGTTAGAGTAGTGCCCTAAAGGCAATTGCCTTTAGCGCGTTTTGTACAAAGTTATGTACAGACTTTATGAATAAATAAAGAAAGGCATATTTCATTAATTTGGTGTTCATTATTTATGAATTGATATTGATCGATAAGAAAATTAATGAAGTCTATGATATATGACATAGCATGAAGGAAATTATGATGTGATCATACTACTGAGATTCCTATCATGTGCAATTATGTCAGTATCTAAATTATCCCTAGTCATAGGATTACTGAAACTGGACATCGTTAATCTGGAGAGACTAGCACATGTCTAGCTCCTTGATTTGATCAAGCAGTGGATCTCATAAACTGTAAATATGAGATGTTTAGGGTTGAGATGTGAATGCTTACTAGAGGTAGTAAGTACATTGGATGCCCTACTATGAGATCATCACATGGATGTCCTATTCTAATGTCAGTGATAATCTCATCATAGTAATGGTACAAGTATCCTTAGACTTGAGGTACTCAATAGAGGATTCACCACTTCTGTGATAGCAGCAGATGATACCCATGGCCTCTTGTCAGGGTCATTACTTGGAAATCTCTGGCCGGAGTACATATGTCATGAAGAATGTCTTCATTGACATATAAAGTAAAGAGTCCCAGGACGAGAACTGATATCACTTGGACTAGATTTGATGTAGTCAGTCTAGTAAGAGTTGACACTTTGCCCATACTCATAACCAAGTGGGGTATGGCACGGTGAAAGGACGAATTGCACAGTAATTGTCTATGGGAGGGTTCGTGATATGGTTCGTGGTGAGCATGGGTTCAGTCATCAAACCAATTACTTTTCGGTCAATTGGGGGCCATGATGTATTGCTAGACACCGCTCATGACTTGCTTGGATTAAGTATTAATCTAAGTGGCCAACATGACCAGGAACCTAATGGGTCACACGCATAAGAGTGACTTGGAGAATTCATAAAATAGTTTTGGATAGAGATTCATTATATGGAGAGCAATAGAACTAAATGGATCCCGATGAGATTGGGATATGTCCCGATGAGATCGCAACATCGATATTGCTGAAACAGGTCTTCGGTGTTTTTTTCTACACTGGGAACCCGGTAGGACCAACCCCAGTGTGACTGGACCACCTCAGCATTTATATAATTAATTAATTAATTAATTAATATATGCCTTACATGGAAAGGATGAGAAGCTTTGTCAAAGTATCATTTAATGGCTTTAAATGGAAAAGGACAAAATGAATAAAAGACAAAAATGATAGACTAAAGGAAGGATGATGGTCGTGAGTTAATAAGTGAGCTTTTAACAAGTTAAAAGACTAAGTTTGAAAGAACAGTCATCCGAATCTCTCCATCGTCTCTTCAAGCTTCATCATCTTCTCCTCTTCTTCACCTTGTGTTCTCCAAGAATAAGGTAAGAGCTAGCACTCTCTTCTTTATTCTAGCTATTTCCGGATCAAAGGGTTTGATTCAGTTAGGTTTTCCGACCTCTGCGTGGATACCATTAGAGACGGTCTCCTTTGGTCGTTGTGGTTTGAGAATTATGGTACCTCTTTGTATAGACACATAGATCCTGGACTTCGGGAACATCCCGAAACAATTTTTTTTGTTTTCCGCACCGTGTGTATGTGATGCACGCACTAGGATTTTCCTACACTTGCTACACCAAGATATGGCTCCCCCTCCTAAGGTGAAAACATATCCTGAGGTTGACCTAGACTCATCCGGGTCACCACCCCAATCGGCATCTGAATATCCCATAACCTTAAATCCCCGCCTTGATAGCAAAGGACCAGGTCTGAAGTATCATGAAGGTAGCGAAAAATTCTTTTGACTGCTTGCCAATGAGTAGGTCCTGGGTTGCTCTGGTAACGACTTATCAAACTAACCACAAAGCAAATGTCAGGCCGTGTACACAACATAGCATACATTAAGCTTCCTACGACACTATCATAAGGAACATTACTCATTTTTTCTTTTTCCTTATCTATTTTAAGGCATTGATCAAGACTCAAGGTAAGACCCTTTTCAACTGGAGTGTCACCGGGTTTGGAATAATGCATTCGAAAATGTTTAAAGATTTTATTAATATACGCTTCTTGACTTAAACCAAGAAGCTTCTTAGAACGATTTCTTGTTACTTCCACACCTGGGATATACCTAGCTTCGCCCATGTCCTTCATATCAAAGACAGAGGACAACCACTCTTTAGTGGTATTGAGCATTTCCATATTATTGTCGGCTAGTAATATGTCATCAACATACAAAGTGAAAAACAAAATTTCACTTGTTGTTCTCTTGACATACACATAGTCTGAAACCATGACTAAGCCAAAAGAAGTAATAACTTCATGGAATCTGAAATACCACGATTTGGAAGACTATTTGAGACCATATATGGATCTTTTAAGACAACACACCTTGTCTTCTTGACCTTTTGATACAAAACCAATAGGTTGATTCATATAAATCTCTTCCTCAAGGTTACCATTGAGGAAAGCAGTCTTTACATCCATTTGAAACAACTCTAGGTCCAAATGGGCAACCAGAGCCAGAAGTAAGCGAATAAAGACAATTCTCACCATAGGAGAAAATATCTCTTTTTAGTCTATACCTTCTATTTGGGTATAGCCTTTTGCTACCAAACGGGCCTTGAACTTGTAGATCGTTCCATCCACCTTACGTTTTATCTTGAAAACCCACTTGTTTCCAATTGACTTTTGTTGGAGGGAGATCAATTAGTTCCCAAACCTGATTTTGTTTCATTAAGTTCATTTCATCCCTCATGGCATCTATCCACTTTGTGTGGTTAGGTGAATCAACAATTGTAACACCCCACTTCCGCAAGACCCGAACCCGACATCGACGGTGATAACCAGGTCCGTGCCCCGCAAGGGTGGCGTGCTACATCACTCAGTAGAAAACTCAATATAACTTTTTTTTTCTTAACACATACTCACACATATTATCGTTAATGCGGAAAACAATTTATATAAACAATTCAATGGCCTTGGGGCCCTTTTTACATTTACAATTTATTTCAGTCAATTGACTTTACAACTTGTCCAACTTAGTAATACAAAAGTCCAAGAATAGAAATACTAAGACAGATCTAACCGATCCCCACCACTTCTCGCTTCCTCAACTAACAGATGTCATACGCCTGTTGCTAACGGGTATTCTTCTAAGTCCTGAAAAATAGATGCAAATTTTGGGTGAGTTTTATGAACTCAAGAGAAACCATCATCGATGGTTCACTCATTTCATGCATGTTCAATCACTTACCAAATATCACATACGATCACGATTCACAAATGTAATCTCAAATAATACATACCATTACATTTCACAAATGTAAGGCGAATCGCCTTTCCTACAATCCAAATTCAATCATACCATATATGCAATGCACATGAGACCCTTTCCATTTTCATTACGTTGTTGTGACCGTGCGCCTGAAACTGTCCCAGTAACGGGCACATTGCGTTGAGCCAGTGGCTCTGAAACATTGGGCTTGAAGCCCTAATACATTGAGCCTGAGGCTCTGAATACGTTGTACACGAGGTCCTGCGTTGAAATAAAGCTCTCATATACGTTGGGCGTGATATGCCCTGATACGGTGGCTGCTCCGGTCACAACTGCCTTTATCTGATCATGTCCTTATGCATGAATGCATATGTTCCAATTTCCATTTACATTTATTTCTATCACTTACATTCAATGCCATTCCCTATTTCTTCGGACCTTCAGTCCGGTATTTCAATCATATTTTTTTTCAATTTATTGCATCATACCATATCGCATTTAAAAGTCACATCCAATGTATTGAAACAGACAACTAACACTTCAATATCAATTTCCCATTTCCTCGGACCTTTGGTCCGAGATCTCCAATATAAACATTCACACACAATTACACACAAGTAGCACTTCGTTATTTCATTCCAAATATTTCAGACACCTATGGTCCGAAATCAATCAAAATCAAACACACATAAACCCTCCATTATCTCCACATGGCATAATTGCAAAATCTTAAACACATAAAGGTTGAGGAACCAACTAGGTTACTCACCTAATAACTTCCAAGCTAATGCCGGGAAGTCTCTGCCACGTCCGTGGATCTACGGTCCAACTGAGCCTCTATAGCAATTAAAATAGGTAAACATTACCAATCAGATAGTTAGAATGACCAAACAATGCACATGGAATAATTAATACGTATAATGCATGTTCATGGCATTCCGGCCCTAATCCAAAAGTTTCCCATCATAAAATTCCCTCTGGCGGCCGACAAGGCGCAATTCGGACCTCTATAGGTCCCCAATTAAATAAAACAGTGATTAAATGTTCCATTACCCGGCCACGCCAATTTCCGCCTAAAATTCCCAATTTCTCATAAATGAAATTCACTGTGTCACAAATCCGATGCCTCAAGAATCAGGTCAATCGGACGTCGGACGGAAAAGAAATTGACAAAAGAAGCAAGTAGGTCACTTAATGCCATTAAAATTCTACCTCTCTTCTTTCCCCTTTCTTTCTTATTGCCAATCTGAATTTCCAACAACCATAATTCTTAACACACAAATCGGAAAAATACAAACCATAGCTTGTTGGAAAGATCTTGAAAAGCTCTACAATTCTCAAGAAGACCATAAAAATCAATTCCAACCCTAAGGGTATCAAATATCCCATCAAAACTACTGCCTAGTCAAATCCTGTCAACACAGGGCAGTACATTGTAAATTCAATAACTACTCATTTCCTCAGCCAGAAATTACCACATAAATATGATCAATCAGTTCACAATGTTATCTAAAACTTTCCTACACAACCCAAAATCAAATTCACTTGCTAACAATGTCAAACAATTCACCAAAGAATCTGTATACTGAAATCAACCAATCTGGACAGTAATTTCCCAATCAGCATAAATCTTAGCACAAATGTCAAAAAATTCACTATATTATATCCCTGAAAAGATAAGATCTCAAAATTCAATTTTTATGAAGAACTCAAAATCCAATTCAATTTTTAACAATTTCAAAACTGTCATGCAAGTTACTGCCATGATCAGCAATTCATAACCTAATGCAGGTTCAATGTTTGCAAAATCATAACTCTCAAATCTGACCTCTAAAAATTACATGCCATATATAATTTTCAAGATACTTTCTTCCTCTACAACTTTGTAGAAGATCACTGACACCAATTCAGTTCACATAATTTTCTAAAATTGCCTCCAATCCGCAAGCTCACAAACTCAACACTTAGGCTAGGTTTCATCAAAATGTTCAAAACCAGTCAATAGTAATCAGTTCATATCTCCCAATATACAACTCGAAAAATAGAAAGATCAGTGGAAATGGAAATCTAACAATGTAGGCTTCAACTCTCATGAGACCATTTCCGAAATTCCATCTCAATTAATTTAGAAAAATCAACAAAGTAATCAGGTTATATATGCGGGTACTGTTCACAGACCCTACAACCAGAAACTTTCCATGCAAAGATTCACCCTTCTAACATTACAATTTAACATCACCTATTTCACACAAATTTGAAGCCAACATCCCAAAGTTTCAGTGGGCACAAACCTCACCTCATTTTCTCACCTACACAATAAGTTATGATCAAAACATTTCAATAGGTTAAACACCAATTTTCCAGATTTCATCTATACCTCATCCTCTTCCATTCTATCACTTTACCTACCTTAATATACATTCATTTACACCTCCAATTCAGCCACAAACTCAACACAACAATTATTTGTATACTAACACAAAATTTGGCAGCACATACACAATTAGCTTTCATTTCTTTTCCATGCATTTAACCTTGCAAACTCAACCCAAAACCAAACCAAATAAATGGAAACTCATTCATCCATACACAAGCATATATTTAAACCCATTTAAACCTACCCTTATAATGGTCAAATAAATGCTTAAAGGATCTCCATGAATACTTCTAACTACCAAAAGCATAAAACAACCATCAAGACTTACCAATCAAGTTGTAAACTCTTCAATTCTCCAACACTTTACAACTCTCCAAAACTTCCTAACTTACTTCACCCATGGCTATCACTTGAGCATACATACAATTCAACATCTTCCCAAGGTTTAAGCTAGCTTTACATGAGAAGGAAGAAGGACAAAAGAATAAGAAATTAGTTTATATAAAGGAGCCACCAACGAAGGAAGGAAGAAAGCACACCAAGGGAGGAGGAAAACAAGGTTTCGGGTGATGCAAAGGAAAAGCCAACTTTCACTTTGTTTTATTCAACAAGGAGAGTCGTGAATAACAAGGAAACTCAAGTATAATTGCTCTTTTAAAACTAATTTATTGACTTCAAATAAGTAGAGTGTCGTAGGTGTTAAACATAAGAAGACAAAAGCAATAAATCAAGTGGGACACTTGTCTTCCAATTGGAAAAAATGCAATTTATCCACTAATCCTATTTAGTTAAGTGCTAATTCCAATTAAGCTCTAATCATAGCACTAGAATAATTCTCCAACTTCATTTATCCACTAATCTCCTGCCATTAGGCAATCCTGTTCAGTACTAATAGCTTACTCAGTCAGTCAGTTAGAATTTTCCGGTCCGGGCAAGAACCCCAAAAAATTTTAGAAAAATTCTCATAAATCCCTAAAAATGTAAAACACTCAATGGCGCACTCCAAATAATTTTCCAAGTACAACTTTCACATAAATTTCACAAAAGAGCACAATTAGACACTTATGCCGGAAATGTCATGAATGCATGTATACCATGTGCATGTGCAACCAATCATTAATCATAGAGGCTATATGCTGTATGTTCATGCCGAGATATAATTTACCACTTCTAACCCGTCCCAATTTACTAAAATACCTTTCTCATCGGTGATGGGATGTTACAATTCTCCCCTCCTAATAAAAATTTCGTCCTCGAAATTTAATAGACGATTGATCAGGAAGGCAGGGGAGCCTTTTGATTAATATTCTCTGTTTTCCACTGTTTTCACTACACGACCAAATTCACTCAATGAACGGAGATCCAAAACAATCAATTACTCTATTTCCCTTTCTCAAACTTTCCATTATTTTACTGCTTTCTCATGATTATGCGCAATTTGTTACTTTCAATATCATCACTATCAATAACATATATATCGGATCCTAACAATATTTCCAATTCTGTCTATGAAACACTTTGTGAATCTGAATCATCTTTTAGGTTTTAGCCTAACTTACCAATCCATAATTCTATTCACACCACAATCACATAGAGACCCCTCATCACGAATTCAATTTCCCTTAACTACACCTTTATTTCCATCCAAGTACATTTTGGCCGAGGCCATACCCTTCAAAATACTTCATTTATCGCTTATCAGAGTTCGTTATTATTAAAACACAAATCACAAATCTCATGAGATTTCTAACCTCAGTGTGAATCAATTTAACTCATTGTCACCAATATAATGATTGTCATGCCACAATCACCTACACTATACATCAATCTCATATTCCCATGAGCTCCAAAATACCTGTTGGTTAATCACACATGTCATCGTTCACTTTGATAGACTATACCATTAATTTCTTTTCCACAATACTTTTACTAGAGCATAACGCTTCGATTGTTTCTTATGTTTTCTCGAACCATGCACTTATGATCATTTGATTTCCCATTTTAACCTTTCAATTACTCTTTCAATACGCTCATGCTAGAACATAAAGCTTCGATCATTCTTTACATTTTCACTAATAGCCTCCGTCATCGAGTATCACCCATATTTCTTAATTTGGACTATACCTATCATTTTCCTCAACAATTGAGTTATCCTTAGTTCTTCAATACGGTTTACAATTTCTACATCCTCACTTCGGTTTTGCCAATTCACTTTGATGCACACTAACTCGAAAGTCCCATAGCTAATAATACTTTCTTTTGCCCCATTTTGTCAGTTCGACTATAACACTCAATAATACACTAGATTTGATAACCTTCTTACCCAAATTTTGATCTTCTGCAATTGAATTTATTTCTTTCTTTGTTCAATCTCTTAAATTACGCCATTGACTTAGTTTAAAATTAATCAGCCGTTGAATCCTTTTCAAATCATTCAAATGTTATCGATTTGCATATTCATAGACATTTCCAAACTATTTTTGTACGATTAATGTCTCCAAGCTTTTAGGCAACACTCAGTATAACAAGTTTCAAATCATCGATCATAATACCTTCTATAGAATCATATTTGTCCTAAGGTGCATAAAATCACTGTATACAATGTCAATAGATCACATCATAACCGTTACTAGAACACTTCAGTATAGACAGTAATTTCCTTAATTGTCTCCTTTATGATCATCACCATAACATTTACATGTTTTCCTCAATCATTTTGTCAATTTGTTAAAACCAGAAAATCTTTAACACTTTCTAAACGCATCCAAAGATTCCGTTAGTTCTAATTAATTCAATTCGCATATACATATCTTTTGAATCACAATGTATCAATACCTATATCTTCATTAATTCTTCCAATATCCCACGTTCGCATACTAATCCATCCATTATTCATTTAATCAGATTAAGATTCACTCTTAAGAGACTTACATGTCAACTAATTTCCTCAACTATACCAATTCATCTATTCCTTATGCTTATATCTATTATCCACTCCAAACACAATTTAGACATGTTCCTTTTTCGTAATACAATAAACTTAGTTGACTCCTAACTCTTTCATTATCTAACGTCTCCAATGAGGAAAAATTTTCGTTTAATTTTTCTCATCATATCATATTCTGCCACATGTTCCTTACCTAAATTTCTCCACATAACGCAATTTATACACGATAGATCACCCACTGACTTGAATAAACAATCGTTATATCGATCTCGTACTGTCAGAACAGAACATAAACTTTTAATCCCCTCAAATTCGCAATTAATATTCAGTAATTCTCTTCAATAATCAGAACAATTAACATAATATACACTCTTTCAATAGCATAGTTTAGCTCTTACGCTAGAGTCTCTGCCAGATATAATACAAATCAGTTACTCTTGATACTTCACGAAGATCAATCTCTGAAGAGCACTTAAACAATTTCTTTTCCTCTACTATCTTACCATTCATCACTATAATCATCACATCCTATCTGATAATATTTATCTATAGTCCCATCAATTTGCCCGTTAATAGATCATACTGCTAAAAATACCTTAATTACATTTAATTCTCGATAACCATTTTCTTTTTGGTACCAATTCTCGATCATGGAGACCTTACTATATTCATGTCCCTCTTTTTATTCCCTCAAGCTCATTACCAATGCGAACACCTTTAACTATCTCACTTCTCATTTTGAGTATTCTCATGCCTTACTCTCACTCATTTTGAACTTGAGCTACCGGCATTACTTCCTATATCATATTCATGTAAATAATTCATTTATGCTAGCTCATTTCACCCATGATGGTAATCCCACTATTAGATATACACTTACAGTGATCATATAATCTGAACTCAACAATCTTCCTGTACCCCGTCCTCGTTCGTGAGGATCATATATAATCACAATTCATTCACAACTGATCATTATAAGCACTTTCATTTCTTCTTCTAACTCATAAAGGGATTTTTTTGACAAGAATTCTGGCTAGCAAGTAGCCATTAACTCATCAATTACAGGGTAACATTTTCACTTAACATAGGGCTCCCATAATCAGGTGTGCATTTACTTAGGCGCATCAATTAAACCCAACAACTTTTTCATCTACCAATTTCATTGTCTTACATTTCAATCTTTTCATTTTCCATTAGACCCATATATTTCCATACTCATATCTATATCATAGATATGAAATCATTCTTGATTTTGCATTTAATGTATAATTTGACTCAAATCACCAATCCTTATTTATAACTCTCATCACGGTAATCAATCCCAATTGTAACTTTTCTATATCATAGATACACTTTATTGTCATTTACCTTATACATCGTAAATCTTACCATTATCACATCTCTATTTTTCTCTATTAATTTACAACTATAGTCTTTATTTCTAACTCATATTCAAGGATATACCCAATATCACTCCAATTTTGCACTTCACAATATACCCGTCAATCTCAAAACACTAAATATTCGCTCATCCGATCAAACCATACACTCTTTCCTATTTTGCAATATCCATTACTTCCTTTTCTCACATTCTAATACATTATCCTTTTTCTCACTTTTTCTAACCGCTAAAACAACTGAGACATACTTATGCATACGACCCATATACTACACTGGGGATCAGTTGTCACTGTCACCGTGACATGACTTAAATACATGCACCCTATGTTTCAGACTGTGCCCAGATACATTACGTACTACTGGGCTCTGATACCACCTAAATGTAACACCCCACTTCCGCAAGACCCGAACCCGACATCGACGGTGATATCCAGGTCCGTGCCCCGCGAGGGTGGCGTGCTACATCACTCAGTAGAAAACTCAGTATAACTTTTTTTTTCTTAACACATACTCACACATATTATCGTTAATGCGAAAAACAATTTATATAAACAATTCAATGGCCTTGGGGCCCTTTTTACATTTACAATTTATTTTAGTCAATTGACTTTACAACTTGTCCAACTTAGTAATACAAAAGTCCAAGAATAGAAATACTAAGACAGACGCGAACTGATCCCGACCACTTCTCTGCTTCCTCAACCAACAGATGTCATACGCCCGTTGCCTAACGGGGTATTCTTCTAAGTCCTGAAAAATAGATGCAAATTTTGGTTGAGTTTTGCGAACTCAGTGAGAAACCATCATCGATGGTTCACTCAATTCATGCATGTTCAATCAGCTTACCAAATATCACATACGATCACGATTCACAAATGTAATCTCAAATAATACATACCATTACATTTCACAAATGTAAGGCGACGCCTTTCCTACAATCCAAATTCAATCATACCATATATGCAATGCACATGAGACCCTTTCCATTTTCATTACGTTGTTGTGACTGCGCTGGCTTCCCCAAGAACGGGCACATTGCGTTGAGCCGATGGCTTTCAAACATTGGGCTTGAAGCCCTAATACATTGAGCCCGAGGCTCAATACGCTGGACTCGAGGTCCTGCGGCTGAAATGAAAGCTCTCATATACGCTAGGCGTGATATGCCCCGATACGGTGGTCGCTCCGGTCACAACCGCTTTTATCTCGATCATGTCCTTATGCATGAATGCATATGTTCCAATTTCCATTTACATTTATTTCTATCACTTACATTCAATGCCATTCCTATTTCTTCGGACCTTCGATCCCAGATTTCAATCATTTTTTTTCAATTTATTGCATCATACCATATCGCATTTAAAAATCACATCCAATGTATTGAAATGATAACTAACACTTCAATATCAATTTCCCATTTCCTCGGACCTTTGGTCCGAGATTCCAATATAAACATTCACACAATTACACACAAGTAGCACTTCGTTATTTCATTCCAAATATTTCAGACACCTATGGTCCGAAATCAATCAAAATCAAACACACATAAACCCTCCATTATCTTCACAAGGCATAATTGCAAAATCTTAAACACATAAAGGTTGAGGAACCAACTAGGTTACTCACCTAATAACTTCCAAGCTAATGCCGGGAAGTCTCTGCCACGTCCGTGGATCTACGGTCCAACTGAGCCTTTATAGCAATTAAAATAGGTAAACATTACCAACTGTATAGTTAGAATGACCAAACAATGCACATGAAATAATTAATACGTGTATAATGCATGTTCATGGCATTCTCGGCCCTAATCCAAAAGTTTCCCATCATAAAAATTCCCTCTGGTGCTGACAGTACGCAATTCGGACCTCTATAGGTCCCCAATTAAATAAAACAGTGATTAAATGTTCAATTACTCGGGGCCACGCCAATTTCTCGTCTAAAAATTCCCAATTTCTCATAAAATGAAATTCACTGTGTCACAAATCCGATGCCTCAAGAATCAGGTCAATCGGACGTCGGACGGAAAAGAAATTGACAAAAGAAGCAAGTAGGTCACTTAATGCCATTAAAATTCTACCTCTTCTTTCCCTTTCTTTCTTATTGCCAATCTGAATTTCCAACAACCATAATTCTTAACACACAAATCGGAAAAATACAAACCATAGCTTGTTGGAAAGATCTTGAAAAGCTCTACAATTCTCAAGAAGACCATAAAAATCAATTCCAACCCTAAGGGTATCAAATATCCCATGAAAGCTACTGCCTAGTCAAAACCTGTCAACACAGGGCAGTACATTGTAAATTCAATAACTACTCATTTCCTCAGCCAGAAATTACCACATAAATATGATCAATCAGTTCACAATGTTATCTAAAACTTTCCTACACAACCCAAAATCAAATTCACTTGCTAACAATGTCAAACAATTCACCAAAGAATCTGTATACTGAAATCAACCAATCTGGACAGTAATTTCCCAATCAGCATAACTCTTAGCACAAATGTCAAAAAATTCACTATCTTATATCCATGAAAAGATAAGATCTCAAAATTAAATTTTTATGAAGAACTCAAAATCCAATTCAATTTTTAACAATTTCAAAACTGTCATGCAAGTTACTGCCATGATCAGCAATTCATAACCTAATGCAGGTTCAATGTTTGCAAAATCATAACTCTCAAATCTGACCTCTAAAAATTACATGCCATATATCATTTTCAAGATAATTTCTTCCTCTACAACTTTGTAGAAGATCACTGACACCAATTCAGTTCACATAATTTTCTAAAATTGCCTCCAATCCGCAAGCTCACAAACTCAACACTTAGGCTAGGTTTCATCAAAATGTTCAAAACCAGTCAATAGTAATCAGTTCATATCTCCCAATATACAACTCGAAAAATAGAAATATCAGTGGAAATGGAAATCTAACAATGTAGGCTTCAACTCTCATGCAGACCATTTTTCCAAATTCCATCTCAATTAATTTAGAAAAATCAACAAAGTAATCAGGTTATATATGCGGGTACTGTTCACAGACCCTACAACCAGAAACTTTCCATGCAAAGATTCACCCTTCTAAAATTACAATTTAACATCACCTATTTCACACAAATTTGAAGCCAACATCCCAAAGTTTCAGTGGGCACAAACCTCACCTCATTTTCTCACCTACACAATAAGTTATGATCAAAACATTTCAATAGGTTAAACACCAATTTTCCAGATTTCATCTATACCTCATCCTCTTCCATTCTATCACTTTACCTACCTTAATATACATTCATTTACACCTCCAATTCAGCCACAAACTCAACACAACAATTATTTGTATACTAACACAAAATTTGGCAGCACATACACAATTAGCTTTCATTTCTTTTCCATGCATTTAACCTTGCAAACTCAACCCAAAACCAAACCAAATCAATGGAAACTCATTCATCCATACACAAGCATATATTTAAACCCATTTAAACCTACCCTTATAATGGTCAAATAAATGCTTAAAGGATCTCCATGAATACTTCTAACTACCAAAAGCATAAAACAACCATCAAGACTTACCAATCAAGTTGTAAACTCTTCAATTCTCCAACACTTTACAACTCTCCAAAACTTCCTAACTTACTTCACCCATGGCTATCACTTGAGCATACATACAATTCAACATCTTCCCAAGGTTTAAGCTAGCTTTACATGAGAAGGAAGAAGGAAAAAAGAATAAAAAATTAGTTTATATAAAGGAGCCACCAACGAAGGAAGGAAGAAAGCACACCAAGGGAGGAGGAAAACAAGGTTTCGGGTGATGCAAAGGAAAAGCCAACTTTCACTTTGTTTTATTCAACAAGGAGAGTCGTGAATAACAAGGAAACTCAAGTATAATTGCTCTTTTAAAACTAATTTATTGACTTCAAATAAGTAGAGTGTCGAGGTGTTAAACATAAGAAGACAAAGCAATAAATCAAGTGGGACACTTGTCTTCCAATTGGAAAAAATGCAATTTATCCACTAATCCTATTTAGTTAAGTGCTAATTCCAATTAAGCTCTAATCATAGCACTAGAATAATTCTCCAACTTCATTTATCCACTAATCTCCTGCCATTAGGCAATCCTGCTCAAGACTAATAGCTTACTCGATCGATCGATTAGAATTTTCCGGTCCGGGCAAGAACCCCGAAAAATTTCAGAAAAATTCCCATAAATCCCTAAAAATGTAAAACACTCAATGACGCACTCCAAATAATTTGCCAAGTACAACTTTCACATAAATTTCACAAAAGAGCACAATTAGACACTTATGTCGGAAATGTCATGAATGCATGTATACCATGTGCATGTGCAACCAATCATTAATCATAGAGGCTATATGCTGTATGTTCATGCCGAGATATAATTTACTACTTC
Source organism: Erythroxylum novogranatense (assembly GCA_029891385.1). NCBI lineage: Eukaryota > Viridiplantae > Streptophyta > Magnoliopsida > Malpighiales > Erythroxylaceae > Erythroxylum > Erythroxylum novogranatense. The sequence goes on from CM057235.1 coordinate 35,501,675, forward strand.
TAACCCGTCCCAATTTACTAAAATACCTTTCTCATCGGTGATGGGATGTTACAACAATCTTGTAAAAAGAGGTTGGCTCTTTGATTTCCAAAGGAGTACAAAGGAATATTTCCTCTTCAATTTGAAAATATCGTCGAGGAATTTTTCCACGCTCACTTCTTTGGAGTCTAGGACCTACATTTTTCTGCCCTAATTCAAGATCTCTCCCCTAGCTTTTGGAGATATGGGGTCCAGATCATGGTGAGAACCACTCCCACTATCCCCTTAAGATGTGAGATTTTGAACATGTAGACTATCTACAAGTTCATGGTTTAGAAATGGAAGACAAACCTGATTTTTGATTTGCTTCTCTTGGGCAAGAAAAATCTCGATGACTGGGCAAGTAACTAAATTCTCCCCCTCACCGAGAGTATCTGGTTGTAAATCATATAAATCTAGGTCCTTTTTGATTTCACTTATGTTTGGGAACTTATCCTCAAGAAACTCCACATTGCAGGAAGCAACTTTCATCATGCCATCATTCGGGTGCTCACCATACATAACATACCCTTTAGAATGTTTGGGGTATCTTATAAACACCATTTTAGTGGCTCTTGTACCAAGTTTCTCATGTTTATGAGTTGGGTTGTGTACATAACTAGCCGAACCCTATGTGCACAAATGATCTAAAGAGAGCTTTTTTCCATTCCATAACTCATATGGAGTGGCGGGTATACTTTTACTTACCACACGGTTAAGAATATAAGTTATCGTGAGTAACTCATCTCCCCAAAAACTAATTGAAAGACGAGCGTGTACCATCATTGACCTGATCACGTCAAGCAATGTTCAATTTCTATGCTCCGCAACACCGTTTTGTTGTGGAGTTCGAGGAATTGTTAGTTGTCTTATTATAACCTTTTTCTCACAAAATTCTTTAAACATATCAGATAGATGTTCTCAACCACAATCAATCTGAAGAGTTTTAACTCTTCTTTCCAATTGTGTCTCAACTTTAATTACAAAATGTTTGAACACATCAAGCGCTTCATAACAATGAGCTAAAAGATACACATACCCATTGCGAGAATAGTCATCTATTAAAGTGAGAAAATAGATAGCCCCATGATGTGTCTTAACATTCATAGGTCCACAAATATCAGAGTGCATAAGCTCTAAAGGTTTAGACACCCTTGAAGCCTTACCAAAAGGTTTCGTGGTTGCCTTACTAACTAAAAATGACTCACATCTAGGAAACTTAACCTTAGTGAGTCAGTCTAAAAGACTTTCTTTAGCTAGTCTACTCAATCTATCTTGGCTAATGTGACCAAGTCTAGCATGCCATTTAACATATTCAGAATTAGGATCAAAATATGAAATATAAACAGAAAATGAATTATCATAACAGGCATCCAAATCAAGAATTAGAAAATTGTTTTTCAATGTAACATGGCCAAAATATTGCCATTATATATAATATCCAATCCATAATGATTAGAACTAAAAACGAATCCTGATTTTATCAAAGTTACAAAAGACACAAGGCAATGTCGTACCCCGGGTGCATAGAGAGCATCATGGAGGAGCAAAGTATGTCCTCCACGTAACTTGAGCTGATATGAAGAAAGGTACTTTCTTAGGTTCAGGATAATCCTGAGCAAAATGTCCTTTCTTTCCACAATTATAGCACTTCACATGTGCCATGTTTTTATCTCCTCGGCCTTTAGCCTTTTTCTTCTTGACAACATGACCTTTTGGTCCATTCTTTTAAGGAGGCCGAGAATCTTTTCTTTTACCTTGTTTGGCATTGTTGCCCTTTGATCCTTTGCTTTTAGCAACAAGAGCCACAATGGAGGAGTCTAATGTTTTTAAGTGATCCTCCTCCATTTCGAGGTGCCTAGTGATCTCTGAAAGGGTTTTGACATTTTCATTATGTGTCAAAACAAGTTTTACATTCTTTCTAGTGCTCAGTATAATCTGGAAGAACCTGTGTTGGGCCCAGGTTCCGTTTCCTATCCCGAGGCGACCGCTAGGGATCGTCGAGTAAGGATCGCGCGAGGGGCGGGTCTAAAACATTCAAGTTTAAAGGATCAACAGTGGGGAAAAAGGCGGGTTCACCGCAACGGAAGCCTCGCAGGAGAGGGTTCATAGCAGCCGAAGTTTGGCTTAGCCGCGACGAACTCCCATAGGAAGCGCCGCAACGAAAGATTGGCTCGCCGCGGCAAACTCCCAATTTCTAAAACCCGAGTCCCAACATTGAACCCTTCAAAACAAACACATACATTCACATCCAACATCAAGCTAAGCATACTTATACACAAAAGAGACTTCAATTTTTCATAACATTACAAAACCCATGAGTTCGAACAAACTTTACTTACACAACATCATACATACCAAGGCTAAAACAAAATACATAATGATGCTCGATGTTGATAAGCTTAATAAGCTATCCAAAACATAGTGCAAAGATCTATAACTATTGCGGAGTGTTTCGATGCCTTGCAAGGGTCAACTGTCATCTTGAGTCGCACCTGAGGAGGAAAAAAATAATGGGTTGAGCTACACAGCTCAGTGGCTAATATATTTATAGCCATCGGTAACTAACACAATTTCAAGCATATGTATGTATATATATATCCAGCAATTCTAGCACTCACACTATATTCAAGCAATTTACACATCCATCACATTTGTTTCAACTCATAAAACATTTCATAACGTATAACACTTAATATGCTTCATAATGAACAGTTCAATTATGCAATGCACATCATACGGCTCGAGGGTTCCATGAAACAGAATGAGGAAACCGAAGTTTACCCCATGAACAGAATGAGTCCATTTCAGAGCTTATATGCCACAAGCGGGCAGCCGGGAGAAAGTTCTTGTCATCGTGCACGTGACGAACAGAATGGTTCCACTCTCACCTTAAAAAAAGCATATAATCATGCTCAGAATCATTTATCAGATGATATGCCTTCATGCTTTTCATTTATACAGAATGTCATGACTAAAATCGAGGCATAACATGATCAAAATCATAATTTACTTATATCAAATCTCATGCTTTTTTTCAAGGTATACGAAATAATATTATAACAAATCAATCTCAAACAATTAACCACATTTTCAATAAAAATGTCATGCATCTCTCAATGCATAACATAAAATATATATTCACACATTGGCAAGAATTTGCCCAATCACACAATAACTATAAATACATCACCCACCAAATATCGCTTGATAATCCAAGTTCAATGTTGTCCTTCCTCTTGCGATTGGATTAGGTCTGCTTGGTTTCCTATAACAAACCAAGTTCTCATTCAAACAACATTCAAAGGAAATTCATAAAGCTTGGAAAATCAAAAGTGCTAACACTATAATCTATACTCAACTTCCGTCCAAAATTTGAGATCTTTAGAGACTGATTCAAAACTTCCTTTTTTCATAAAACTTCTATCCCTATGTCTCTAGTTTACAACGAATCAAAAATTACCTCATTTGGACATCTACAGTAAAAGTTATGTCCAAAATACCAAAATATGCCTGTGCAGGAAAACTAGATTTCGCCGCGGCGAAATCAGAAGCTCGCCGCGACGATAATGTTGGAGCTCGCTGCGACGAGGAAGCTGGCGCGCCCCGTGACGTGCGAGTCCAAAATCATCCGAAAACCTGTTTTTCCCACATTCTTCAACCATATACCTCCCATATTTCAAATATAATTCATCTTAACCCTAAACCATCATTCCTACTTCATTTCTAAGCTCATTCCAAACCAAAATTAGCCACAAACACAATATAATCATTAACCCTAGAAGATTACAACATTTTCATACACCATTCCACAATAACTTCCTACACACATTCAACCCCATTTTTCACTCCTAACTATCATTAAACAAGGTTCATTCATCCAATTAATACCTATACTTACTTGGAGAAGTTTCAAATTCTTCAAATTCTCCAAAACCCTAGCTTGGCTTTCTTCTCTTCTTCTTTTCTCCTCACACCCACGACACTCTCTTCTCATCCAAGACAAAAATCACTTCTTCTTCCAACACCCTGAATCACATTCAAGACTTGCTCCTCTTCAGAAATAGCTCGACCAGCTGCCTTAAGATCACGATGCATAGCACTAATGGTTTGTAAATGTTCAGTCATAGTACGAGTCATATTAATCTCGTAGTTCATCCACTTGAGATGCAAAGCACGAAGCCTTGTAGCAGATGTTTGACTAAAAGTGATCTTAAGTTTGTCCCACATATCCTTATCAGTGACACAATCCTCAAACTCTCCAATTAAATCGTCATTCATGAAGTACAACATAGTATAACATGCCTTACGATCCTTTTTGGACCAATCTACATAAGCCTTTAAGGATGCTTGATATTACTCACTAGCAGTATCAATATCGTTTATGTCTTTGTCTTTGACTGAAGGTGTATTCATTATTATGGACAAATGTTAGAACAATTCTCGTTCATTTAGAAGATACTGAATCTTCCTTTGCCACATATCATAATTGGACCCACCCAATTTTTCATTAGCAGACAAATCACCAATTATGGTTTTAATTGCCATATCTACAAGAATACATAAAAATGACGTGAGGCACATTTTTATAAATTAAATTATCAAAAAAATTCACAATTCACATCGTATGATCGAAAATTTTGGTAAGCTCATATTCATCTCATACAAAAAATGAACTAGGAATTTCTATAATTTAATTAAACTATTTTAATTTGACATGTCACAAAGACGCCAAAAATAAAGAATATGTAAAACTAATTTACAACTAACGATACATGTAAAATAATATTTAATATAAAATTATATAAAACTCATTTATATAATATTAGTTTAAATATAATATAAAATACCTGTAAAACACATTTATGGAATATTTGAATTATATTATATGTAAACACATTGTTGAATTAAATAAATGTAAAAACAAATTTACAAAATAAATAAATAAATAAATGGATAGATCATTTAAAAATAATTTCACATCAAATTAATTTAGCAAAAACAAATATACTAAACTAATCATAATTCATTCTTTGTAAAACCTATTTGCAAGTCATTAATTAATTGAAAACAGAAAGAAAAAAATGGTTCTCTGGTACATTGAAAATGGAAAAGAGACTTTGTGACATCATTGAATAAAGATATAAAGAAGTGGGACATTCAAGACCTTGGAGGGCGTAATGTAACTAAACAACAAATTTACTAAAAGACAAAATAATGGTCCACCGTCTATAACCCTACCCCTTCTTTACTTTAAAACATTTTTGTTTTTATCTTCTCTACCCAGTTTTCATTTAATTTAAACACAACTTTCTATCTTCTGCGCAACTTTTTCTACAGAAAACTTTTCATCTTCTCTGCAGCTCTCTCTAAACATACATTGGAAAGGGCAACCAGAGAAAAAACACAACCCTACCCCCAATCTATTTGAGCCACTGCTTGGAGACAAGGATGAAGATGGGCCGATGCCTAGCAACGCCGACGCTCAACCATCCTTGACGCTAAAAAAACCACAACTCCACATAAGAGTTGCCACAAGCCTCCCATTTCAACACCGTCATCACATAGATCGATCGTAAAGGAGACGAACGACATCCACCATGCCATCAACATCACTCCTACACAAATTCAACCCCATTTTTCACTCCTAACTATCATTAAACAAGGTTCATTCATCCAATTAATACCTATACTTACTTGGAGAAGCTTCAAATTCTTCAAATTCTCCAAAACCCTAGCTTGGCTTTCTTCTCTTCTTCTTTTCTCCTCACACCCACGACACTCTGTTCTCATACAAGACAAAAATCACTTCTTCTTCTAATTTACACACTTAATGATTGCAAAATGACCCTTATGCCCTTCCACTTGTTCCTTATAACTTAAAGGTTTAAGTGATCTACCAAAATTATCCCTCATGCATTCTTACTACATTTATAATTTAATTCCATCAATTCAAATAATAGTTTCTCCTAACATTGACATGCTAATTACTCTAAAATAATAAATCTAACATGACCTCAAAATAAATTAAATCATGCTTAATACAATAAGGTAATAAAAAATTTCGGGGTGTAACATTTCTCCCCTCCTTAAAAGAATTTCTTCCTCGAAATTTTTTACCTGAGTTATTAAAGAGATGCGAATACATCTCCTTCATTACTTCCAAAGGCTCCCATGTAGCCTCCTCTGTCGAATGATTCTTCCATAAAACTTTAACCAATTTCATTGTCTTGTTTCTCAAAACTTTTTCCTTCGAGTCCAAAATTTCCACTGGTTTCTCCTTTAAAGGTTGAACTATATATGACGGATCAAATCGATACCTTCTCAACATCGATACATGGAAGACATTGCGAATCTTAGACAATTCTGGTGGCAAGGCTAACTTATAGGCCAGAGGCCCAATATTCTCAATAATCTCATACGGGCCTATATACCTCAGACTGAGCTTGCCCTTCTTACCAAGTCTCAACACTCCCTTCCATGGAGAAGCTCTAAGGAACACTTTATCTCCAACTTCAAATTCCATCTCTCTTTTATGTGCATCCTGATAACTCTTCATTATGTCTTGAGCTGCTTTAATTATCTGCTTCACCAATTTGATCTTATCAACTGTAACTTGCACCAACTCAGGTCCTACAAGTCTCCTTTCACCTTCCTCATCCCAACAAATAGGAGTCTTGTACCTTCTACTATACAAAGCTTCATAAGGTGCCATTTGAATTCTCGAGTGATAGGAATTGTTATAAGCGAACTCAATTGAAGGCAAATGATGGTCCCATAAACCTTTAAAATCCATAACACAAGCCCTCAACATTGCCTCCAGAGTCTATATTGTTCTCTCCGATTGTTCATCAGTCTGTGGATAGAAAGCCGTACTAAAGTGTAACTTAGTTCCCAAATCCTCCTGTAAGCTTTCCCAAAACCTGGAGGTGAACCTCGGATCTCTATCAGAAACTATAGAACTCGGAATCCCATGAAGCCTGACTACCTCATCTATGTATTCCTTGGCCAAAGCATTCAAGGAATCTGCCTGCTTAATCCTTAAGAAATGTGCTGACTTGGTTAGTCTATCCACAATCACCCAAATTGCATCGTGTTTCCTATCGGTTCTGGGCAACCTCATCAAGAAATTCATCGTGATCTTTTCCCACTTCCATTCCAGAATAGACAAAGGCTTAAGCTTGCCTGAAGGTGCCTGGTGCTCATATTTGACTTGCTGACACACTAAGCATCTACTAACATACTCTGCAATATCCTTCTTCATTTCTTTCCACCAAAAGTGTTCTTTCAAATCTCTATACATTCTCGTACTCCACGGATGCATTGGATAGGGAACATTGTGCACCTCATCAAATATCTCATCTTTCAACTCTAATAAGTCTGGGACACACAATCTGTTTCCTACCACCATCAGTCCATCTCTCTTATCTCAAATTTTGAAGGTTTACCCTTTTTAATCTCTTCTCTGAGCTTGCTCAAATGCTAATCCTGTTTTTGCAATTCTTTAATCTTCTCATTTAACACTGGCCTTACCCTAAAATTAGCCAATAAGCTCCCAAATTCATCTTGCCTCAAAGTAACCCGAAGTTTGGCTAATTCCTTCAATAAAGGAACATATGTTGTCTCCACCTGAGCCATGGTCGATTTTCTACTCAGTGCATCCACTACTACATTAGCTTTCCCTGGGTGGTAGTCTATCATCAAATCATAATCTTTCAGTAGTTCCAACCATCTTCTCTGTCTCAAATTCAACTCTTTCTGGCTCATCAGATACTTGAGACTTTTTATGATCCGTAAACACCCTGTTAGTGACTCCATATAAGTAGTGTCTCCATATTTTCAATGCAAAGATTATGGCAACTAATTCCAAATCATGCGTAGGATAATTCATCTTATAAAGCTTTAATTGCCTAGAAGCATAAGCAATGACTCTATCTCCTTGCATCAATACACAACCCAATCCTTTCCTTGAGGCATCACTATACACTATATACCCATTGCTACCTGAAGGCAAAGTCAAGATCGGTGTAGTTGTGAGCCTATTCTTCAATTCCTCAAAACTGCTCTGACACTCCCCTGTCCACACAAACTTCTGATTCTTTCTTGTTAATTTGGTAAGTGGAGTTGTTATTATGGAAAAGCCCTCCATAAACCTTCGATAGTATCCAGCTAAACCCAAGAAACTCTTTACTTCTACTATATTCTTAGGTGCTTTCCATTTCACAACGGCTTCTATTTTCCTTGAATCCACATGCACTCCTTGTTCTGAGATCACGTGTCTAAGGAATGCATTTTTCGAATTTTGCATACAATTCATTTTTCCTCAATGTCTCCAAGGAAATCCCCAAATGCTCTTCGTGCTCCTTATCACTCTTGGAATAAAGCAATATATCATCAATAAAGACAATGATAAATTGGTCCAAGAAAGGCTTAAAGACTTTATTCATTAAGTCCATAAAGGCTACATGGGCATTTGTCAATCCGAAGGGCATAACTAAAAAATCAAAATGCCCATATCGTGTTCTAAAAGCAATCTTTGGCACATCAGACTCCTTTATCCTCAACTGGTGGTAACTCGATCTCAAGTCTTTCTTGGAGAAGACTTTTGTCCCTTGCAATTGATTAAAAAAATCATCTATGCGTGGAAGCGGATATCTGTTCTTGATAGTGACCTGATTAAGCTTCCTATAATCCACACACATCCTCAACGATCCATCTTTCTTCTTCACAAAAAGAACTGGAGCTCCCCAAGGTGAAGAGCTCGGCCTTATGTACCCTTTCTCCAACAACTCCTCCAATTGCTCCTTAAGCTCCTTTAATTCCACCGGAGCCATTCAGTAAGGCGAAATTGAGATCGGTGCAGTACCTAAAAGAAGCTCAATGGGAAACTCGATTTTCCTAAGTGGCGGTAGTCCTGATAATTCCTCGGGAAAGACATTCGAGAATTCCATGACTACTGGAATATCTTCTAGCTTCCCTTTAACTGCCCTTGTGTCTACCACATAGGTCAAAAATGCCTCACACCCTTTCCTTATCATCTTCTCTACTGTTAGAGCTAAAACAATTCTGGGCGGGCTTGCTTTTCTATCCCCTGTAAATACCACTATTCTATCATTATCCAATTCGAATTCCACTGTCTTCTGTTTACAATCCAAATGGGCATTGTACTTTTCTAATGTGTCCATACCCAAAATCACATCCAATCCACCCATTTTCAATGGCATTAAGTCCACCACCAAGAGTTCCCCACCAATACATATCTCACACTCTCTATACACCTGACTAATAACAATATACTGGCCGACTGGAGTACTAACCAGCAATGGAGTATGCAATGGGCTCAGATTTCTACCACACACAGTTCTACTTAATGAAACAAACGAATGAGTAGAACCTGGATCAATCAAAGCAATCAAATCAACAACAGATAATTTAATTGTACCATTCACAACATCTGGGGCGATCTCTGTGTCCTCCCGTGTCATTGCAAATACCCTAGCTGGTGCCTGCCCCCTTGGTCTGAGGAGTGTCAGAAGAGTTTTGAGGAGCTGAAACATCGGTTGACTACGGCACCGGTGTTAGCTTTGCCATCAGGGACCGGAGATTTTGAGATTTTTAGTGATGCTTCGCAGCAGGGATTGGGATGTGTTCTGATGCAGCATGGGAGAGTGATAGCTTATGCCTCGAGACAGTTAAGGTCTCACGAGGTGAATTACCCAGTACATAATTTGGAGTTAGCAACAGTGGTTTTTTCCCTAAAAATCTGGAGACATTACTTGTATGGTGAGACATTCAAGATTTTCACTGATCATAAGAGTTTGGGGTATTTGTTGAGTCAGAGGGAGTTGAATCTGAGGCAGAGGAGATGGATCAAGTTTCTTAAGAACTATGACTGCACGATTGAGTATCACCCAGGGAAGGCCAATGTGGTGGCAGATGCATTGAGTAGGAGATCTCGTATCAGTGCGACTCAGATTCAGATTGGGAGATTGCCTAGCTTGATTCAGTTGAGAGCTCTTAATGTGTAGATGGATTTGGGTCAGGATGGAGCTCTGATAGCTACCCTGAGGCTTAAGCCGATGTTGCATGACAGGAATAGGAGAGTGCAGGATCAGGACCCTATGTTGGTGAGATTGATTGAGAGAGCGAGATCTGATCGGGATTCTGAGTTTGAGTTGAGAGATGGGACATTGTGGATGGGCCCGAGATTATGTGTTCTAGATGTAGATGATTTGAGGCGTGAGATTCTAGAGGAGGCACATGTGGCTGCTTATGCTATGCATCCTGGTACTACCAAGATGTATCACACTCTTAAGTTGCATTTTTTGTGGCCAGGCATGAAGAGGTAGGTGGCTGAGTTTGTTTCCAGGTGTTTGACGTGCCAGCAGGTTAAGGCTGAGCACCAGGCTCCAGTTGGGAGATTGCATTCGTTGCCCATTCCCGAGTAGAAATGGGAGCGAATTACGATGGATTTTATTATGGGATTGCCTATGACGCCGAGGCAGCATGACGCGTTCTGGGTCATAGTGGACCGGTTGACTAAATCGGCTCACTTCTTGCCAGTGCGAGAGAGCAATACACTTGATCAGTTGGCCCAAAAGTATGTGACGGAGATAGTGAGACTGCATGGGGTCCCGGTGTCTATAGTCTCAGACAGGGATCCTAGGTTTACTTTGAGATTCTGGAAGAGTTTGTAGTCGGCTATGGGTACTCGGTTGAACTTCAGTACAGCATTTCATCCTCAGACAGATGGACAGAGTGAGAGGACGATTAAGATTGTTGAGGATATGTTGTGAGCTTGTGTATTGGAGTTCAGAGGTGCTTGGGATCAGCATTTGGCTCTGGTTGAGTTTGCTTATAATAATCAGTATCAGAGCAGTATTGGGATGGCAGCGTATGAGGCGTTGTATGGGAGGCAGTGTAGATCGCCTTTTTATTGGGATGAAGAGGGTGTGAGTATGCTTGAGGGTCCCGAGTTGATTCAGGACACTGTGGATAAGGTGAAACTGATTCGGAGTCACATTAAGGCGGCTCAGGATAGGCAGAAGAGTTATGTGGATCAGCGTCGGAGAGAGATGGAGTATGATGTAGGAGATAGGGTTTTCCTCCGAGTGTCACCTTGGAGAGGAGTTTTAACATTTGGCAGGGGAGGCAAGTTGAGTCCTCGGTACATTGGTCCTTATGAGATCCTTGAGAGGATAGGGCCATTGGCTTATAGATTGGCGTTACCGAGCGAGATGTCTCAAATGCATGACATCTTCCATGTGAGCATGCTCCGGAGATATCGATCAGACCCGACCCATGTGATTCCAGCTTAGGAGATTGAGGTGGCTAGTGATTTGAGCTATGTTGAGGAGCCGATTCAGATTGTGAGGTCTCGGATTAAGCAGTTGAGGAGCAGGGTTATTCCATTAGTGAAAGTCCTATGGAAGAACCACTCATCAGAGGAAGCAACTTGGGAAACTTAGGAGCACATGAGGAGGCAGTACCCTCATCTGTTCGACCAGTTAGGTAAGAAATTTTTGGGATAAAATTTTTATTAGGAGGGGAGAATTGTAACATCCCGTTACTGATGTGATGAGCATATCGATAATTTGGAACGGGTTAGGATTGAGTGCATCCATAGTATTAAATTGCACATGCATTTGCTTCTATATTAATGATAAATGATTGTTATTGCACAAGCATATGAGTGTACATGCATGTATGACAATTTTCCCGGCATGATGGTGTAAATTAGAAATTTTGTGATTATTGTACAGATTGAGCTTTGAATATTGTATTGGAGTGAAAAATTGAATGCTAGAGGGTTGGGAAATGAAATTGGTGTGTAGAATCATGTGTTTTATATTTTTGAGGAATTATAGAAATTTTTCTGAAATTTTTAAAGTTTTGGATTCGGACCGAAAAAATGGCCTAATGACTAATAAATGGGATTTCGGTTTCGAAATTGATTAGCAATTGGCACAAGATAATTAGAGTTGTGATTTTAGGATTTATTATTTATAGTCATTGCTAAATTGGGAGAAAATTAGAATAAGAATCAGATTTTTAGACCCTAAGAATTAGGCATGTGGCTTGAGATTTGCCAAACATGCCCTAAGCCTTAGGTATATAACCCTAACCCTTTGAATTTTTGCATTCCACGATATTCTCCTTTGTTTTGAAAGAAAATTGGATTTTTCTTCCTCTCTCTTCATCGTGGATCCCTCCTCACCCATTTCTTCCATTTCCTTCTTGCTAAGTGTTCCATTCTTCACCTTTAATCCATCCTTTAAGCTTGTTATGGGGAAAGATGATGTTCGGTGTCGCAAGAGGTGAAATTCGTGGGTGTGTATGAGATTGGGGATTGGAGTTTCTTGAGAAATTTGAAGATAAAATAAGTAAGTCCTTACTCTTTTTGCTTTGGATAGTTTATATTGTGGATTATATTGATCATTAGTTAAAATACATGATTGTTGAGAGATATTAGAGTTTCGGATGATGAGTTTTAGGGTTATTTGATTTTGATTTGGGTATTTGAAGAATAACTGATTTTTGATGGAATTAAGGTTAGAAATGAGTTGTGCTTAGTGTATTGAGTTGTTTTGGAGTGTTTCTATAGATAATGGATGAATTAGAAATTAGCAGATCTGAGAAATTCTGGGTTTCGGGCGTGTTTCTGGGTTTGTACGGCACGATGTGTGATGAACACGCCGCGGCGAGCATTTTCCCCTTCGCAAGCCGCGACGAGCGAAGGTGCACGTCGCGGCGAGCGTTTGTCTTTCGCATGTCACGACGAGCGAAGACACACGTCTCGACGAGCTGAAGCGAGCACGCCGCGGGGAGAACGAGCGCTTGCGTCGCAGTGAAGGCGAGGCGTCTCGCCGCGGCGAGCGATCTTACGCCGCGGCGAGGACACCCAATTCCCGAAGATGAATTAATTTGTTTAAATGAATGATTTTGAGGTTTAATTCCTAATGAGTTGATTATTGAGTGATTGAAATTTTGAGATTTAGAATTTGAATTGATAAGAGGGAAATTCGAAATTGAATTTGATGGTTCACGAAATCGGATGGCGAGTTATGAGGGAACATGATTTGTGATTCGAGTATAACTTTAGAGAGTTCAGAACTTAATCAATTGAATTATGGTGTTAGGAATTGTTATCTTTTAGAGGAAAAGAGAATTGAATTGGAAGATTCAAGTATAGAATCGGGAATGTCATAACATGTATAGTACTCATCATATTCGCTGCATGTGCATTGTTGAATATTAGAAATTGTGCAATTAGTAATGTTGGTTATCCTGATTGTTATAGAGGTTCAAGTGGAGCGTTGATCTTACAACGTAGGTGAGACTTCCCGGCATTAGCTCGGAAGTTAGAGGTGAGTAACCTAGTTGGTTTCTCAATTTCTGATTTGTTAAATACTCTGTGTGAACTATCTGTGAATGATCTGTCTGACTTCGATAAATACTGTTGAGTGAAATTTGTTATTGTGCAATTGTGAACGTATGCTAGGCATGATTGGAAATTGGTAATTAACAGTTGTGACTGGAGCAATTACTGATCGGAGCTATAAGCTCAACCACTGTGAAAAAGGGCCTAAGGCCCGAAAGGGAATAGTGCATACCTAGAGGGCTCTCCTATCCCTAATGCGCGTGGCCAGTAGTGTAAACGCGATTACTGTTTAATGTGCCCGAAATGGGATAGTACTAACGCCCAGTCACGACACTAAAATAAAATGGGAAACGTCATGCATTAAGTATCTGATTGTGCTGTGAATTTGGAAATGGGTTAAATGCGTATGAGTGATCACTATTTAGTAAAGTTTTTTATTGCTGTTCTGAATGTGTTATTGTGTTAATTTGTATGCAATTTGTGTAATGCATGAGTTGGGTGGACCATCGATGATGGTTTCTCGCTGAGTTCGCAAACTCACCCAACATTGCGTTTATTTTTCAGGACAGAGATAGTAGACTCCTAGCTCCAGAGTTCGACTCTTCCTGCTGTGTGAGCATTGGTAAGAGTAGTTATGGCACACAGGTCGGTCAGCTGGGATCGTTTTTTAGGATGATCTAGTTTAGGCTTTTGTCTCAGTTCCTTTTGGAAGTTCTTGTATAGTTTGTGGAAATTGATAAACTTGTAAATTGTGGCTTAAGGTTATGAAATGGAAATCTTTCAATTTTAAAAATCTAGTGATTTTGATATTACAGTTTTATCGTATTGATGCCATGTGGATTATAGAAATGATCGTTCATAGTGCACCGTCATCGTGGGTTATGTATCGGAACGACCTACAGGTGTCTCGGTGCGTACCCTACGTTGAGGGGGCGCTACACGCCTCGCAGGAGAGGGTTCACCGAGGCCGAACTTTGGCTTCGCTGCGGCGAACTCTCATGGGAAGCGTTATGGTGAAAGATTGGCTCGCCATCGCACCGCGGCAAACTCCCAATTTCTGAAACCCGACTCCCAACATTGAACCCTTCAAAACAAACACATACATTCGCATCCAACATCAAGCTAAGCATACTCATACACAAAAGAGACTTCAATTTTTCATACCATTACAAAACCCATGAGTTCGAACAAACTTTACTTACACAACATCATACATACCAAAGCTAAAACAAAATACATAATGATGCTTGATGTTGATATGCTTAATAAGCTATCCAAAACTTAGTGCAAAGATCTCTAACTATTGCGGAGTGTTTCGATGCCTTGCAAGGGTCAACTGTCGTCTTGAGTCGCACCTGAGGAGGGAAAAAATAATGGGTTAAGCTACATAGCTCAATGACTAACATATTTATAGTCATCGGTAACTAGCACAATTTCAAGCATATGTATGTATATATATATCCAACAATTCTAGCACTCACACTATATTCAAGCAATTTACACATCCATCACATTTGTTTCAAATCACAAAACATTTCATAACGTATAACACTTAATATGCTTCATAATGAATAGTTCAATTATGCAATGCACATCATAAGGCTCGAGGGTTCCATGAAACAGAATGAGAAAACCGAAGTTTACCCCATGAACAGAATGAGTCCATTTCGGAGCTCATATGTCACAAGCGAGCAGACGGGAGACGCTCTTGTCATCGTGCACGTGATGAACAAAATGGTTCCACTCTCGCCCAAACAAAAGCACATAATCATGCTCAAAATCATTTATCAGATGATATGCTTTCATGCTTTTCATTTATAAAAAATGCCATTACCGAAATCGAGGCATAACATGATCAAAATCATAATTTATTTATATCAAATCTCATGCTTTTTTTCAAGGTATACGAAATAATCTTATAAAAAATCAATCTCAAACAATTAACCACATATTCAATAAAAATGTCATGCATCTGTTAATGCATAACATAAAATATATATTCACACATAGGCAAGAATTTGCCCAATCACACAATAATTATAAATACATCACCCACCAAATATCGCTTGATAATCCAAGTTCAATGTTGTCCTTCCTCTTGCGATTGGATTAGGTCTGCTTGGTTTCCTATAAAAAACCAAGTTCTCATTCAAACAACATTCAAAGGAAATTCATAAAGCTTGAAAAATCAAAAGTGCTAACACTATAATCTATACTCAACTTCCGTCCAAAATTTGATATCTTTAGAGACTGATTCAAAACTTCCTTTCTTCATAAAACTTGTATCCCTATGTCTCTAGTTTACACCGAATCAAAAATCACCTCATTTGGACATCTACAACAAAAGTTATGTACAAAATACCAAAATATGCCTGTGCAGGAAAACAGGATTTCGCCGCGGCGAAATCAGAAGCTCGCTGTGGCGATAATGTTGGAGCTCGCCGGGACGAGGAAGCTGGCGCGCGCCGCGATGTGCGCATGAGCACGTCGCAACGTGCGAGTCCAAAATTGTCCGAAAACCTGTTTTTCCCACATTCTTCAACCATATACCTCCCATATTTCAAATGTAATTCATCTTAACCCTAAACCATCATTCCTACTTCATTTCTAAGCTCATTCCAAACCAAAATTAGCCACAAACACAATATAATCATTAACCCTAGAAGATTACAACATTTTCGTACACCATTCCACAATAACGTCTTACACACATTCAACCCCATTTTTCACTCCTAACTATCATTAAACAAGGTTCATTCATCCAATTAATACCTACACTTACTTGGAGAAGCTTCAAATTCTTCAAATTCTCCAAAACCCTAGCTTGGCTTTCTTCTCTTCTTCTTTTCTCCTCACACCAACGACACTCTCTTCTCATCCAAGACAAAAATCACTTCTTCTTCCAATGGCCTGAATCACATTCAAGACATGCTCCTCTTCAGAAATAGCTCGACCAGCTGCCTTAAGATCACGATTCATAGCACTAATGGTTTGTAAATGTTCAGTCATAGTACGAGTCATATTAATCTCGTAGTTCATCCATTTGAGATGCAAAGCACGAAGCCTTGTAGCAGATGTTTGACTAAAAGTGATCTTAAGTTTGTCCCACATATCCTTAGCAGTGACACAATCCTCAAACTCTCCAATTAAATCGTCATTCAAGAAATACAACATAGTATAACATGCCTTACGATCCTTTTTGGACCAATCTACATAAGCCTTTAAGGATGCTTGATATTACTCACTAGCAGTATCAATATCGTTTCTGTCTTTGTCTTTGACTGAAGGTGTATTCATTATTATGGACAAATGTTCGAACAATTCTCATTCATTTAGAAGATACTGAATCTTCCTTTGCCACATATCATAATTGGACCCATCCAATTTTTCATTGCCAGACAAATCACTGATTATGGTTTTAATTGTCATATCTACATGTATATATAAAAATGAAGTGAGGCACATTTTTATAAATTAAATTATCAAAAAAATCCACAATTCACATCGTATGATCGAAAATTTCGCTAAGCTCATATTCAACTCATACAAAAAATGAACTAGGAATTTCTATAATTTAATTAAACTATTTTAATTTGACATGACACAAAGATGCCAAAATAAAGAATATGTAAAACTAATTTACAACTAACGATACATGTAAAACAATATTTAATATAAAATTATATAAAACTCATTTATATAATATTAGTTTAAATATAATATAAAAAACCCGTAAAACACATTTATGGAATATTTGAATTATATTATATGTAAACACATTGTTGAATTAAATAAATGTAAAAAAATTTACAAAATAAATATATAAATAAATGGATAGATCGATTAAAATAATTTCACATCAAATTAATTTAGCAAAAACAAATATACTAAACTAATCATAATTCATTCTTTGTAAAACCTATTTACAAGTCATTAATTAATTGAAAACAGAAAGAAAAAAATGGTTCTCTGGTACATTGAAAATGGAAAAGAGACTTTGTGACATCATTGAATAAAGATATAAAGAAGTGGGACATTCAAGACCTTGGAGGGCGTAATGTAACTAAACAACAAATTTACTAAAAGACAAAATAATGGTCCACCGTCTATAACCCTACCCCTTGTTTACTTTAAAACATTTTTGTTTTTATCTTTTCTACCCAGTTTTCATTTCATTTAAACACAACTTTCTATCTTCTGCGCAACTTTTTCTACAGAAAACTTTTCATCTTCTCCGCAGCTCTCTCTAAACATACATTGGAAAGGGCAACCATAGAAAAAACACAACCCCTACCCCCAATCTATTTGAGCCACCGCTTGGAGACAAGGATGAAGATGGGCCGATGCCTAGCCACGCCGACGCTCAATGTAGCATCCCGTTACCGATGCGATGAGCATCGTGTTATGAGTGTAGAGTTGTTAGTGCTTAAATTGTGATCGAGTGTTTTGTGGCCTCTGATTTTAGAGAGATAGATCATTTTGCACATGCATATACATAGTGACATGCATTCATGATTGTTCCGGCATTTGATAGTGATTGTGTTTGGAAAAGTGAAATTGAGATGATTTTGTGAATTGTGATTATTAAAAATGTTGAAATAATTGGGTTAGTGAAATCTTGCAGTTTTGAATTTTGGTGGAATTATTGTATTTGTATATGTTGGTAAAGTTATGGTGTATTGAAAGATATATTTATAGTTGGGAGCAAGAAATAAATTAAATGAAGTTTTGGAGATAGTTTGGTTATATTGGAAGGGAGAACTAAATGGAGTTAGTTCAAAAGTAACTAAGTTAGAGTTTATTCATTAAGAAAGTGACATGTGTACTTGGACTTTGTACTCTAGCTAGGAGTAGGTGGTCACTATTCCTTGAGGGCTGATGGGTTAAGTCTTGTCCAAGCCTTCTTTATTCCTTTCTTTCAAAACTTCTCTCTCTCCGAGACATAGAGCTTTCCCACCCAAAATATCTTCTAAGGGACTTTGGTGTTCTTCCTTTCTTTCACCAACCTTTCTCTGCCATTGGTGTTTTCGACTCTAAGGAGAAACCAGAAGCTGATCTTTTCGTGTGGAGTTTAGGGCTTGAAGATTTGTTTGAGTTCTCAACAGGTAAGTGTTAGAGAAATCCCTTGCTGTTAGGGATTTGTGAAATAAAGTTGAGAGATTTCTGTCATCTTCATGGAAAAATGTATTTCATATGTTTGTTCATATATACTGGGTAGTTGGGGAGAAATAAATTATGTTATAGTGTTAAATGAGTTGTTGAGAAAACTTTTGGTGTTCGGTGATATGATCTATATAAGTGGACATGTTCTAGACAGAAGAATCAGCTGAAGAAAAATCAGCTGAAGAGAAAATCAGCTGAAGGAAAATCAGCTGAAGCAAAAGCAGACGATATGGACTTGATATCGATAGAATTGGACAAAATTTCCTTCTTGAAAGTTGTAGATCTCTCTTTTCTCTATGAGATAGATGCCAAGTTTGTCCAGTTTGAATATCGGAGTCAAAAGATATGATCTATATAAGTGGACATGTTCTGGACAGAAAAATCAGCTGAAGGAAAATCAGCTGAAGCGAAAATCAGTGAAGGAAAATCAGTCAAGCAAAAGCAGACGATATGGACTTGATATCGATAGATTTGGACAAACTTTCCTTCTTGAAAGTTGTATATATCTCTTTTCTCTATGAGATAGATGCCAATTTTGTCCAATTTGAATATCGGAGTCAAAAGATATGATCTATATAAGTGGACATGTTCGACGGAAAAATCAGTGAAGGAAAATCAGTGAAGCGAAAATCAGTGAAGGAAAATCAATCAAGCAAAAGCAGACGATATGGACTTGATATCGATAGATTTGGACAAAATTTCCTTCTTGAAAGTTGTAGATCTCTCTTTTCTTTATGAGATAGATGCCAAGTTTGTCCAATTTGAATATCGGAGTCAAAAGATATGATCTATATAAGTGGACATGTTCTGGACAGAAAAATCAGTTGAAGAAAAATCAGCTGAAGCGAAAATCAGCTGAAGGAAAATCAGCTGAAGAAAAAGCAGATGATATGGACTTGATATCGATAGATTTGGACAAAATTTCCTTCTTGAAAGTTGTAGATCTCTCTTTTCTCTATGAGATAGATTCCAAGTTTGTCCAATTTGAATATCGGAGTCAAAAGATATGATCTATATAAGTGGACATATTCTGGACAGAAAAATCAGCTGAAGGAAAATCAGCTGAAGCAAAAATCAGCTGAAGGAAAATCAGCTGAAGCGAAAATCAGCTGAAGCGAAAATCAGCTGAAGGAAAATCAGCTGAAGCGAAAACCAGCTGAAGCAAAAATCAGACGGAAGGAAAACAGTCTGTGCATAGATCAGTGTTTTAAGGATAACTTGAGCTATAAAGCTCCTAATGACCTGATTCTTGAAGCATTGGATTCCTAACACATTTCTTTATCTCTCCACAAACAATTTATGGTTTTTAGTATTAAATTGGAAATTATTGATTGAATCAAAGTAAGGGTATTGGTGGAGGGAACATGAACTAGATGTTTTACTGAACATGTTTCAGTATCATTGATGATATCTTGGTCTGTGGTATTCCTATTAAGGTGATACTTGATTCGTTATGAACTAGAGAAAGAGGTCTATAATTGTGATAAAGATTGAGAGTTTGAATTTTAATTTACGGGATTGCAATTATCGAAAGAGAGTCCATTATAGTTTCTAATGTGACCAAAGAGTTATGTTGTAACTAGCGGAGTATGATTAGAGTTTGAGTGAGTGAATTTGAATTTAAGGGAATGCTATTGACCTAGTGAATAGTGAATTATGATTGTGAAGCGAGAGATAACGATTTGGGTCTTAGTCCTGGGAAATCATGATCATGCATCATATAGTTTGAATTAAGACATGTGCATCAGTGAATTGAATTAATTGAGCAAGTGGTGATGATAATTCATTTGAATTGTTATAGAGGCGCCGTTGGATCGACAGACCACGGACATTCTGGTACTTCCGAGCAATAGCTCGGAGATTACTGGTGAGTAACCTAGTTGGTTCCTCGGTTTTATGTGATTAAATGTCTTTGTGAATGTGTGTGAATTAAGTGTCAAAGTGAGTGATATAAATGTGAAGTGAATGAGCTAAATGTGATAAGTGTTAGTGATTGCACCAAGTGTGATTTATAAATGTGAATACCTGTGAATGAGGATTAGCGTATAAAATTGTGAGTAAGTGTTTTGATTGTGATTAGCGAGTGAAGTGAGATAATCTCCTACTTGCCAAAAGTGAGTGGGCAGTAGTGCATACCCTTAGGGCTCTCCTATTCCTAAAGTGAGTGGGCAGTAGTGCATACCCTGAGGGCTCTCCTACTTGCCAAAATGTGAATATTGCCGCTCAGTCACAACAACATCATAAAATGAGAAATTGCATACATTATGCATTTGTTAGTGTAGCGAAATTGTGAATACGTGTGATGTGTGCATAGTGTGAATTGATATGTGATAGTGTAACTGTGTAAATTGTGTAAAGTGTTTATAGTGTTATAAATTGTGTTAAAATATATCTATGAGATATATATTAGATGTATATGCATGAGTTGGGTGAACCATCGATGATGGTTTCTCATTGAGTTCGCAAACTCACCCAACATTGCAATATATTTTTCAGGACAGCGTCAGTAGGACTCTAGCTCCGTGTCCGACGTTTACTGCGAGTGCGTTAAGTGATCAAGAGCAGTGATGGATCGCAGGTCGGTCAGCTGGGGTGACTTCTTTTGGGACTATATTTTTGGGATGACCTAGTATAGACGTTTTTATCAGTTTTCCCTTTTTGGATTATTGTATTTAGTTGTAGGGGACTGATAGACTTGTCTATATTTTGGATTGATATTATGAAATGAAAGAAATATTGTGGTTTTAAATATTAGTGAATTGCATGTTGTGGTTTATTTTATTGATGCCATGCGAGTGTTTAGTGATCGTTAGCGATCGTAGCACTTCCTTACTATGGGATATGCGTCGGAACGACCCACGGGCATCCCGTGCGTACCCTACGGCAAGGGGGTGCTACATTAGGTGGTATCAGAGCATGGTTTGGCATCTTTTGGGCATAGTGTATTTTTAGGCCTGAATTTCGGTCTGGCGCTGTAATTGATTGGAATTGTGATTTTATTGTAGGTCATCCGTTCTTGGGGATCAAGTGGACCAACCAGCTGACCTAGGATCCGTGGGAGCTAGTAGAGAGTCCCCTATGCCTCGTTCTGATGAGATGCCTCCCAGAGTTTTCATTATTCGGGAGAGGAGATATGATTTGTTGCGTAAGCAGGGAGCGGTTGACTTCTATGGTAGCACCGACCCTGCGGAGGCTGAGGGATGGTTAGAGAGGACAGAGAGAGTCCTCGACCAAATGGGCTGTGATTCTGAGGAGCGGTTCGACTATGCAGTGTCTTTGCTTCAGGGTTCTGCATATCAGTGGTGGAAGACTGTTCCGGGCAATACCACCAGATCCTTCACTCTGAGTTGGGAGGATTTCCTGAGAGCATTCAAGGATAACTTCATGCCCAAGATTTATCTGGACATGAAATTGCAGGAGTTCTTAGAGCTGAGACAGGGGCAGTTGTCTGTGGCCGACTATGAGGTTCGGTTCAACCAATTTTTAGTGTATGCTTCTTCACTGGTGGCTTCTGAGGCTGACAAGTGTCGACGTTTTGAGGGAGGACTCAATTTGGAGATCCGTACCCTGTTGGCCAGATCGGACATGAGCAGTTTCATTGAGCTGAGGGGCGTCAACTGTGAGGATTGAGCAATTGTTGAGACAGAGGCAGTCTGAGACTGGATCGGGACCCAGGGGCAAGAGGCCCAAAGGTGATCGAGGCGATGATAGCAGAGGGTCCATGGCGACAGAGCAGATCCTTGGTCATCCTGAGGTAGTAGACGATTCGAGTTTGGGCGAGGGCGGTTGCCCGATCTAGTGGTGGTCGCAGCGGTGCTAGAGGTTGAGACAGTATTCCGCTATGTGAGTTCTACGAGAGGAGGCACATGGAAGTCTTGAAGAACTCTTGGAGCATACCTCAAGTGTGGTTCGATGGACCACCACTCAAAGTGCCCTTCACTGGGAGGCCCGATCTGCTGCGGACCGGTAGAAGCGGCGGTGTTACTTCATCTGTGAGAGGCGGAGGTGGTTACGGTTGGAGAGGTGAGGTAAAGGCCGAGGCGGCGAGCAGAGGATCGATGGTGAGATCGAGGGACGAGCGTGCGGCAGCGGTCCCAGCCGTAGTCTATGCTATGACTCGGCAGGAGGCGCAGGAGTCTCCAGATGTCGTTGCGGGTATGCTTCTACTTTCTGGTTATGAAGCATATGCATTGATGGATCCTGGATCCACTCATTCATTTATTGCACCGCATGTGGCATGTAGAATGCATTGTGATAGAGAGAGATTGTAGTGTGGGCTAGAGGTGAGTACACCTCTAGGTAGTACGACAGTGTTAGGAGAGGTCTGCAAGGGGTGTCAGATAGTGATTGATCAGGCAGATTTGAGAGCAGACTTTATAGTGTTGTCCCTGAGAGAGATTGATGTGATCCTAGGGATGGACTAGCTTACTGCCCATAGAGCTGTGATGGATTGTTTTACCAAGGAGGTTGTGTTAGAATCTCCTGGTCAACAGAGAGCTATTTCTTGAGGTATTAGCCAGGCATTGCCAGCTAGGATGATTTCCTTCATGAGTGCTCTGAGATTGATGCGAGGGAGTTGTGAGGCCTATTTGGCTCATGTGGTGGATTCTAGAGTGCAGCAGAGTTTGCAAGATGTTCCCGTGATCAGGGAGTTTTCGGATGTGTTCCCCGATGAGTTACCGGGTTTACCGCCGGATCGGGAGACAGAGTTTGTGATAGACCTCGTTCCAGGTGCTACTCCTATATTTATACCTCCGTATAGGATGGCACCGGTGGAAATGAGAGAGCTTAAGGCTCAGTTGCAGGAGTTATTGGATAAGGGGTTTATTAGACCCAGTGTTTTGCCGTGGGAAGCTCCAGTGTTGTTCGTGAAGAAGAAAGATGGGACTTTGAGACTGTGTATCGATTATAGGCAGCTTAATCAGGTTACTGTCAAGAATAAGTACCCACTGCCTAGGATCGATGATCTATTTGATCAGTTGCAGGGAGCTCGAGTGTTTACCAAGCTGGACTTGAGGTCAGGGTATTATCAGTTGAGGATCGCAGAGGCCGATGTGCCTAAGAGTGCGTTCAGGAGTAGGTATGGGCATTTCGAGTTCCTAGTGATGCCGTTTGGATTGACCAATGCCCCGGCAGCCTTTATGGCCTTGATGAATAAGGTATTTCAGCCTTACCTTGATCAGTTTGTGATTGTGTTCATTGATGATATCCTAGTGTATTCGAGGAGTAGGCAGGATCATGTGGAGCATCTGAGGATCGTGTTGCAGATCATGAGAGAGAGGCAGCTGTATGCCAAATTTACGAAATGTGAATTTTGGCTGGATGAGGTAGTGTTCCTAGGGCATATTGTGTCTGGTGAGGGTATCCGGGTAGATCCTCACAAGATTGAGGCAGTGCAGAGTTGGGAGGTTCCGAGGAACGTATCAGAGTTGTGTAGTTTCCTCGGACTAGCAGGGTATTACCGGAGGTTTGTCGAGGGGTTTTCGGTGATTTCGGCCCCTTTGACGAAACTTCTGAGGAAGAATGTGGTTTTCATATGGACAGATGAGTGTCAGAGGAGCTTTGAGGAGCTTAGGCATCGATTGACCACGGCACTAGTGTTGGCTTTGCCGTCAGGGTCCGGAGGATTTGAGGTATTCAGTGATGCTTTGCGGCAGGGTTTGGGTTGTGTGTTGATGCAGCATGGGAGAGTGATAGCGTATGCCTCGAGACAGTTGAGGTCTCATGAGAGGAATTATCCAGTGCATGACTTAGAGTTGGCTGCAGTAGTGTTTGTTTTGAAGATCTGGAGACATTATCTGTATGGTGAGACGTTCCAGATCTTCACGGATCATAAGAGTTTGAGATATCTGTTGAGTCAGAGAGAGCTGAACCTGAGACAGAGGAGGTGGATTGAGCTTTTGAAGGATTATGACTGCACGATTGAGTATCATCCAGGGAAGGCCAATGTGGTGGCGGATCGTTGAGTAGGAAATCTCATGTTAGTGCAATTTCAGTTGAGTGAGAGATTGCCCGTTTGATTGATTGAGGCACTTAATGTGCAGATGGATTTGGCTCGGATGGAGCCTTAATAGCTACTCTGAGATTGAGGCCGATGTTACAGGATCGGATCAGGAGAGTTCAGTGTCAGGATCCAGTGTTAGTGAGAATGATGGATAGAGTTAGACCTGGTCAGAGTTCAGATTTTGAGTTGAGAGATGAGACTCTTTGGATGGGTCAGAGATTATGTGTGCCTGATGTGGATGAGAGGAGACGAGATTCGGAGGAGGCGTGTGGCTGCCTATGCGATGCATCCTGGTGTCACCAAGATGTATAATACTCTTGATCAGTTGGCCCAGAAGTATGTGGCAGAGATTGTGCGACTGCATGGGGTTCTAGTATCGATTGTGTCAGATAGGGATCCCAGATTACTGAGAGGATTGTACCGTTGGCCTATAGACTGAGATTGCCTAGTGAGATATCCCAGTTGCATGATGTGTTTCATGTGAGTATGCTCCAGAGATATCGCTCAGACCCGACGCATGTGATCCCGACTCAAGAGATCGAGATAGTGAGTGATTTGAGTTATGTTGAGGAGCCGGTGCAGATTATCGGATCGCGGGTCAAGCAATTGAGGAGCAGGGTGATTTCATTGGTGAAAGTCCTATGGAAGAACCATTCTTTAGAGGAGGCAACATGGGAGACTGAGGAGCACATGAGGAGGCAGTACCCTCATCTGTTCGACCAGTCAGGTATGAAATTTCGGGACAAAATTTTCTTTTAGGAGGGGAGAATTATAGCATCTCGTTACCGATGCGATGAGCATCGTGTTATGAGTGTAGAGTTGTTAGTGCTTAAATTGTGATCGAGTGTTTTGTGGCCTCTGATTTTAGAGAGATAGATCATTTTGCACATGCATATACATAGTGACATGCATTCATGATTGTTCCGGCATTTGATAGTGATTGTGTTTGGAAAAGTGAAATTGAGATGATTTTGTGAATTGTGATTATTAAAAATGTTGAAATAATTGGGTTAGTGAAATCTTGCGGTTTTGAATTTTGGTGGAATTATTGTATTTGTATATGTTGGTAAAGTTATGGTGTATTGAAAGATATATTTATAGTTGGGAGCAAGAAATAAATTAAATGAAGTTTTGGAGATAGTTTGGTTATATTGGAAAGGGGAGAACTAGATGGAGTTAGTTCAAAAGTAACTAAGTTAGAGTTTATTCATTAAGAAAGTGACATGTGTACTTGGACTTTGTACTCTAGCTAGGAGTAGGTGGTCACTATTCCTTTAGGGCTGATGGGTTAAGTCTTGTCCAGCCTTCTTTATTCCTTTCTTTCAAAACTTCTCTCTCTCAGAGACATAGAGCTTTCCCACCCAAAATATCTTCTAAGGGACTTTGGTGTTCTTCCTTTCTTTCACCAACCTTTCTCTGCCATTGGTGTTTTCGACTCAAAGGAGAAACCAGAAGCTGATCTTTTCGTGTGGAGTTTAGGGCTTGAAGATTTGTTTGAGTTCTCAACAGGTAAGTGTTAGAGAAATCCCTTGCTGTTAGGGATTTGTGAAATAAAGTTGAGAGATTTCTGTCATCTTCATGGAAAAATGTATTTCATATGTTTGTTCATTTATACTAGGTAGTTGGGGAGAAATAAATTATGTTATAGTGTTAAATGAGTTGTTGAGAAAACTTTTGGTGTTCGGTGATATGATCTATATAAGTGGACATGTTCTGGACAGAAGAATCAGCTGAAGAAAAATCAGCTGAAGCGAAAATCAGCTGAAGGAAAATCAGTGAAGAAAAAGCGATTTATATGGACTTGATATCGATAGAATTGGACAAAATTTCCTTCTTAAAAGTTGTAGATCTCTCTTTTTTCTATGAGATAGATGCCAAGTTTGTCCAATTTGAATATCGGAGTCAAAATATATGATCTATATAAGTGGACATGTTCTGGACAGGAAAATCAGCTGAAGGAAAATCAGCTGAAGCGAAAATCAGCTGAAGGAAAATCAGTTGAAGCAAAAGCAGACGATATGGACTTGATATCGATATATTTGGACAAAATTTCCTTCTTTAAAGTTGTAGATCTCTCTTTTCTCTATGAGATAGATGCCAATTTTGTCCAATTTGAATATCGGAGTCAAAATATATGATCTATATAAGTGGACATGTTCTGGACAGAAAAATCAGCTGAAGGAAAATCAGCTGAAGCGAAAATCAGCTGAAGGAAAATCAGCTGAAGCAAAAGCAGACGATATGGACTTGATATCGATAGATTTGGACAAACTTTCCTTCTTGAAAGTTGTAGATCTATCTTTTCTCTATGAGATAGATGCCAAGTTTGTCCAATTTGAATATCGGAGTAAAAAGATATGATCTATATAAGTGGACATGTTCTGGACAGAAAAATCAGCTGAAGAAAAATCAGCTGAAGCGAAAATCAGCTGAAGGAAAATCAGCTGAAGCAAAAACAGACGATATGGACTTGATATCGATATATTTGGACAAAATTTCCTTCTTGAAAGTTGTAGATCTCTCTTTTCTCTATGAGATAGATGCCAAGTTTGTACAATTTGAATATCGGAGTCAAAAGATATGATCTATATAAGTGGATATGTTCTGGATAGAAAAATCCGCTGAAGGAAAATCAGCTGAAGCGAAAATCAGCTGAAGCGAAAATCAGCTGAAGCGAAAATCAGCTGAAGGAAAATCAGCTGAAACGAAAACCAGCTGAAGCAAAAATCAGACGGAAGGAAAACAGTCTGTGCATAGATCAGTGTTTTGAGGATAACTTGAGCTATAGAGCTTCAAATGACCTGATTCTTGAAGCTTTGGATTCCTAACACATTTCTTTATCTCTCCACAAACAATTTATGGTTTTTAGTATTAAATTGGAAATTATTGATTGAATCAAAGTAAGGGTATTGGTGGAGGGAACATGAACTAGATGTTTTACTGAACATGTTTCAGTATCTTGATGATATCTTGGTCTGTGATATTCCTATTAAGGTGATACTTGATTCGTTATGAACTAGAGAAAGAGGTATATAATTGTGACAAAGATTGAGAGTTTGAATTTTAATTTACGGGATTGCAATTATCGAAAGAGAGTCCATTATAGTTTCTAATGTGACCAAAGAGTTATGTTGTAACTAGCAGAGTATGATTAGAGTTTGAGTGAGTGAATTTGAATTTAAGGGAATGCTATTGACCTAGTGAATAGTGAATTGTGATTGTGAAGCGAGAGATAACGATTTGGGTCTTAGTCTTTGGGAAATCATGATCATGCATCATATAGTTTGAATTAAGACATGTGCATCGTTGAATTGAATTAATTGAGCAAGTGGTGATGATAATTCATTTGAATTGTTATAGAGGCGCGTTGGATCGACGGCACCACGGACATTCTGGTACTTCCAGGCAATAGCTCGGAAGTTACAGGTGAGTAACCTAGTTGGTTCCTCAGT
Source organism: Erythroxylum novogranatense (assembly GCA_029891385.1). NCBI lineage: Eukaryota > Viridiplantae > Streptophyta > Magnoliopsida > Malpighiales > Erythroxylaceae > Erythroxylum > Erythroxylum novogranatense. The sequence continues at coordinate 35,529,693 of CM057235.1, forward strand.
TTTTATGTGATTAAATGTGCTGTGAATGTGTGTGAATTAAGTGTCAAAGTGAGTGATATAAATGTGAAGTGAATGAGCTAAATGTGATAAGTGTTAGTGATTGCACCAAGTGTGATTTATAAATGTGAATACCTGTGAATGAGGATTAGCGTATAAAATTGTGAGTAAGTGTTTTGATTGTGATTAGCGAGTGAAGTGAGATAAATGTGTTAGAGATTGTGCAAGTGTTAGTGCATGCTAAGCATGAACATAAGTGGTAATTAATCAGTTGTGGCTGGAGCTTAGTGATCAGAGCTTTAAGCTCGATATCAGTGAATGGGCCTAAGGCCAAAAAGGAAATAGTGCATACCCAGAGGGCTCTCCTATTCCTAAAGTGAGTGGGCAGTAGTGCATACCCTGAGGGCTCTCCTACTTGCCAAAATGTGAATATTGCCGCTCAGTCACAACAACATCATAAAATGAGAAATTGCATACATTATGCATTTGTCAGTGTAGCGAAATTGTGAATACGTGTGATGTGTGCATAGTGTGAATTGATATGTGATAGTGTAACTGTGTAAATTGTGTAAAGTGTTTATAGTGTTATAAATTGTGTTAAAATATATCTATGAGATATATATTAGATGTATATGCATGGGTTGGGTGAACCATCGATGATGGTTTCTCATTGAGTTTGCAAACTCACCCAACATTGCAATATATTTTTCAGGACAACGTCAGTAGGACTCTAGCTCCCGTGTCAGACATTTCTGCAGTGTGCATTCGTGATCAAGAGCAGTGATGGATCGCAGGTCGGTCAGCTGGGGTGACTTCTTTTGGGACTATATTTTTTGGGATGACCTAGTATAGACGTTTTTATTAGTTTTCCCTTTTTGGATTATTGTATTTAGTTGTAGGGGACTGATAGACTTGTCTATATTTTGGATTGATATTGTGAAATGAAAGAAATATTGTGGTTTTAAATATTAGTGAATTGCATGTTGTGGTTTATTTTATTAATGCCATGCGAGTGTTTAGTGATCGTTAGCGATCGTAGTACTTCCTTACTGTGGGATATGCGTCGGAACGACCCACGGGCGTCCCGTGCGTACCCTACGGCAAGGGGGCACTACACTCAACCATCCTTGACGCTAAAAAAACCACAACTCCACATAAGAGTTGCCACAAGCCTCCCATTTCAACACCGTCATCACATAGATCGATCGTAAAGGAGACGAATGACATCCACCATGCCATCAACACCACTCATAGGGGGTGCATGACTCACACGCACAGCCGTGAGTGACTATTTCCATGCCATCAACACCACTCATAGGGGGTGCATGACTCACACGCACAACCGTGAGTGACTATTTCCATGGGTATGTACAAAACAATTTTGTTTGGCATGAGGTAGGATAAAACGAGTCTAGGCATAAGTGGCTTTTAAAAAACTTACTTTTGTCTTTTCTTCTACCCATATTATTCTAGTTGGGGTTTGTATTATTGACATCGCCTCTGAGGCAGACTAAATACTGAAAAACACATAACATATATGTATATTGCGAGAGAAAGATTTCAATTAAATAGATTAATTGAATGTTTTAATCATGCTTATGACATTGAGACTAGGAAATAAGCAATTCGGCTCTGATACCATTGTAGAATTATAAGGACTAACCTAAATACGGAAGTGTTGGATCGATTTGTTGCTTGTTAGTCTTTGGATTTCGGTTGGCTACTAGAGTCACCGATTAATTCACATCCCAAACTCTAAGCCTTTGATGATTGCTTCACGTGAGAGAGAATGGAATAGAAAAACTTGTATTTTCTCTATTTTGTAACCCTCGTTGAATGATCTGTTTTTCACCCTTTAATCCTAGGTTAGGGCAAATAACTGTTACGAGAGTTAGATAAAGTGGCCATTATCTTTCGTAAACTGCCAATAAGAAGAAACGGGTGCTGCTACACGAATGTTGTGGGCAATTCCAAACACAGAAATAGAAGACGATAAGGGAGAGTCAGAGGGTAGTTAAAATGTTTAATAAAAAGGTTAGGTGCACATTTTTAAATAAAATAAATTTGTTATATTCATTTTTAAAAAGTGAGTCACTTTATCACATGATCGTTTATCACATGATCGTTGATGTCATCGACATTGGAAACTCTAAAAACTAAAAAAATTAAAAAAAAAGGGCAAGTTAACATTGACATAACACTTAATAAATTTGTTAAAATTTTCATATGAGATTTAATTTTAATATTTTTAAATATTATGATTATAATTATTAAATCTAAAATTGTGAATGTACGAGGTTCTCTGTTTTGTAGAGTTTAGAGAGGATCAAGTTTATTAATTTTCAGAACTTAAATTATTTCCTTAATGTATATGCCGTATGACATTATTATCAAAAAAATTCATAAGTAAAATCACAATCTTCTAGACATTAAAGCTTTACTTTCAATCATTCCACATACTTTTAAACACACACTTAATATCTCTTCTTTTAAACTCCTCAAATTTGTAAATGTTTTAAATACTTAGGTAACAACTTAGGATGGCAACATAAGGTGTGTAATACTTTCTCTATTTTATAGTTGGCTCATGAACTTAATTTTTTAATGTGGCTTCACCCTTTCTATTTTTAAGGTATCAACTTTATTGTGACACATACACAAGTTTATTGAGATTCATCCCTGCAAATGTCCGCATTGAATGATTAGCTCTTAAATACTACTTCTGTTAATTGTAGTAACTATATAAAGATGAAAAACCTACAGGTCTATCAATTTGTATCGCTGACCTCCAACAAAAGGTCTTACTCTAATAAATTATCTTTTATAGGAAAACATTCTCATATTCTGTCAAGGTTTGGGCGTAGGAGTTCAATAAGGCATATGTACTTTTTTTCCTTTTTTGAAATCCAAGTATACCTTCTCCAAGTATATCCAAAACTCCAAGCACTTTCTTCCATCAAAGAGAGGAATAGAAAATGATTTTTCCATCATGGGTTATTCCAAGTCTAGCATTTAGGCCAAACCAGAGGGCCTAATTTGGTGCATGATCTAGGATTAGTTCGTTATTCCTGAAGTGACATGTTAATATGGGAAAAGAAATGAGACATCAGGGTGTAATTGACTAGGTGACAAACTTATCTCTTGCAAGATCCGATGATAGAAGTCATTCAGAATAAGTCTCATCTTACACTAACTATCATAATATATGCTCACTTTGTCAAGTCTAGTGAAAAGAACGCCTAATTTTTATGTAAGAAGGGATGAATAAATTTGTCCTTATCTATTTAAAAATGCTAATCCTAATCTTTCCCATATAACCTTATATTATTTCTTCTCTAATCTTCCCGTTTATTCATCGATACTATAAACCTTAGAAGACCTATAAGCCTTAGACTCGTGCCTACAAAATTATCTTTATAGTTGGAGAACATACACAAGCCAAAAAAAGGACATACTGAAAAAATATAACTTTGCTTTAAAGTAATGAGATTTGGGGAACTTCCTACTACTCTTGCTAGCTTCATAAGATTTTTTTTAAAAAAAAAGAAATTTCGAATGAATGCACTATGAGGGTACTTAAAAGATGATTTGAGATATTCATATTTGTTTAAAAGAAAAGGTTTGGATAGTGAGACTTTTTCACTCCTAAAAAATGTTCGACGAATATTTTGTTGCTCTAAATCTTTCCTTTCTGTTAGAACTTCCACAATGATCAATATAATAGGTAGCATTAAGTTGTCAGAAGGTTCTAATATGTCTCATTCAATATTTTATTATTTTCAGACCTTTCATTTAATCTGAATAAGAAAAGGAGTAAATTCTTGTGAAACGGTTCTAATATTATGATTTTTGGAGTCAAGAGTCTAAATTTGACTATTTAATTCAGGTTATTGTAAGCTAATTAACGTGAATGCACACCTAGAATCATGCACATACCAAAAAAAGTGATAGACTTAGAATAATGCTTCAAGAAGTATTAAAAAAAAGTGAAGAATTCAATATTATGAATATCGTACTTGTAGTATCATATTTGGTTACAATATTGGTCAATATCAAATACTTTTTCCCATAAACATTTAAAATTATAAAATAGTTTTGGATTTCTTAAAATTAGATAATAATTCCTTAATATATTGTGCTCTATAATTTTAATTTTACATCAACCATTTCTTCAAAATTATATAGTATAAACTTTAAATAATTATTATCTTTTATATCAATTAATATTAGTATATGTATTTTCGCCACACATAGCTTTGCTATCTCTGTATGCTACTTGCAAAAGCAAAAAAAAAAAAACTAAGCTCAAAATTATGTACCAATCCCGTAGTACATTCCCTTAGTTTTAGATTCAAAATTATTAGGCTCTCAATTATCATGATAAATGATTGGACAACCTTTAGTGTTAATTTAAATATGACATGGAATATCCATCAAGCCAGGTGATTATTTCTACATTCTCAATTGATGTTAAAAGTTAAAACAATCTTCCATAAGGTCAGATTGCAATCTCCCTTTAAATTAGCCAAGTTCCAACTAAAAGCTATGACTTATTCTAATTAAAATAAGGAAGTAAATAAATACTTAACCGTTGGAATCTATAAAAAAGAATTGGAGTTTTAGTCCTTATAGGAGAAGATACTAAGTTAATGTTCAAGGTCCACTAAGGCATGTCAACTCATTAACCTGGTTTTAAAAAGTAAAAGCAAGATGGTAAGCAAAATTACAAAAGTTTTATTTGAAATTTTGTATAAAAATAGAAAAAAATGTTATCAAAACAAAATAGGAAGTACAAATAATGCAATTGGTAATTAGTAATTACAATCAAGGGCCTAAATTAGAGTAATATATGAAATTTGAATTTCTAATGAAACCCAAAAAAGTGATAACATATAAACCAATAGATACTTGTTTGTCGTTCTTTTACATAATTATCTCTTAAAACTTTTTTGCATATCTTTGATGATGTAATATTATTATCTAGTTAGTATCAATAGAACAAATGTTTTGAAGAACTATTGCTTTGTTAGAATGTTCAGATCTTATCATTCGATGTATGTAAGAGGATTGGATATTATTTACAGCAAGTAAAAAGGAAATAGAAAAAATAAAGAGGCTCATAATATATATTTTGGAGATGACGAAGCACAACAACTATTATATAAAGGAAAAAAGGAAAGCAACCATTGATATAGTTTTATTATTTTCCTCTAAAAACTACTCATGGTTCTCAATCTAGTTTAAAAAGTATTTTGGTTAATAAGGATGGATTTTTTGTGATGTAAACAAACATGGGTTAGATGGTTCTATCATTTACATATTCTTTTAAATGCTTTAAATTCAACCTATTTTAAAGAAGAAATAGATCCTACAACAACGATAGATCTAGGATTTAAGGCATATTCTTATTATGAGATTCATGTGCCTATATTTTAAGATTTAAAAAGGTGTGTTAGTTAGTTATGGATACATATAAGTTAAGTTGGGAAATAACATGATGCAATATTATGGCATATGGGTGGACTAATCAAAGTAAAAGAAATTTGATTAATTTCTTAGTTTATTGTAATGTTGGAACAACTTTTATCAAGTCTATTTTGCTTCTGATATGGTAAAAAGTGTTCATTCCTTATTTGGTTTTTTTAAATAGTCAAGTGGGTTGGACCAGAAATATTATACACTTTGTTACAAATAATTAAGCTAGTTTCTTGTTATAGTCAAAATATGAACATATTTATTGGTCTCTATGTGTAGTTCATTGTATAAATATCATTTTAAAATATATGGATCGTATTTCTAGTCTTGTTTCAAGTACATCTAATATCACAATTTTGTGTATGATTATATTAAATATTTATCTTGGTTAAGAAAGCAACAAGATTAGGTGGAGATTGTGCATCTTGTTGCTACTAGATTTGTAACTACATTTATTACTTTGGAAAGTGTTTGTAAGCATAAACAAGTATTTCAAAATTTAGTGTCAATTAAACATTTTCAAGTCATAAGTTATTAAAAATGCAAAAGGAAAAGAGGTTTATGATATAATTTAGAATGTCAAATTTTGGGATGCTCGCTTGATTATTGTGAAGATTTTGTCTCCACTTATAAGGTTGTTACAGATTGTAGATTAAGATGAGAAGTCATCATTGGGATATATATATATATATATATATCTATATATGATGGGATGAATATAGTTTATAAATTAATTATGAATCCTTTTAAAGAGAAGGAGAAATTGTACAAGACTTATACAAATATTCTTGACCAGTTATGGCATAAGCATCTTACTTAAAGGAGGACTTAGCAACTTAATTCCTTAATCCTTGTTGTTTATATAGTGGTGATCTATATATAGATGTTGATATTATGGGTGGTCTATTTAATGAAATTGAATGCAAAGGTATTTTCTCTAATGAAGAGTAATCAAAGGAAATGAAATTAGATTATATAGTGAAGGTTTAGAAACTTTTGCTAGATCTTTCATAAAGAGAGAACTTACGATAAAATTGTAACTTATTTTCATAATTTTGTTTATCCTTTACTTATTAGTAATACTTTTAAATTTATAAGTATTGATTTGAAGTGCGAGATAAGTGATTTACATTTATTCAAGCACTTCGCATCATATTGTGATTTACTTACTCTTATAATTTTTACTTCTTATTTATTATATAGTAGTTTTATAATGATTTAATATAGATTGAACTTTTAAACCTTAAACCTTTTCTCTAACTGGTTTGATGTTTGATCTAGTTTTAAAAAGCTATTAAGAATAATATAGGTCTTTGAGTCTATAAGGATTACAATATGATTTCATGTTAAAGAACATAGCTAAGAAAAATAAAACTTAAAACAAAAGCAATTACATTAAAACTTTTATATTTATATTGCATATATAGAATTTGACATATACATCAAATAAAAATGAAATTAAAAGACAAGAGAAGAAATAAAAAAACTGGAACTTTATGTAATAGAATATCTACTTAAATTTCATTGACCATAATTTTCATTTAGTACAAAATCTTCATCATTGAGAAGAGTCTCATCATCACCATTACTCAAATTCATTTCACCAAATGAGTCCTATCCTAGATTACCTTGTAAGTCACTCTCATCCATAAAAATTGGTTCCTCAAAAACCCAATCCGTTAAAAAATCAACTTGATCAAGACAAATTAGATCCATATAACTAATTTTATTAAGAGTCCTAATAAACAAATAAAATTAATATATTAAAATTATAAAAATATATTCAACTTAGTAATGATGATAACATACCTTTATTAAAAATTTAAGTTATATCGAATAAAGACTAAATTGTTCAATATTCTATGTCCAATCTATTTCATTTTTAGAATGAGTAAATTAAAATGTGATCCAATTCTATTCAAACCCGATTACACTCATACATTGACTCATAATTCAAATTGTAAACTTTTGTAATTTTGGAACACTAGTTCTAAATTAGACATACCAAATAACTGTAAGACAACAAAAGTAACCTTATAAATAAAATGAAGTGATGATTAATTTTAAACAAGTAACAAAAGTGAAGAAATATATACCTTGATTATGGTTATCTATTTAATAAATTATAATGGGAATCCCAAAATCACCGTAAGCATCCTTCTGTGCCTCCATTTGTAGGCTAAGAAGATCTTACATCATCTAAAATACAATAATTATTATGGTACTTAAAAGCATTCCCCTATGAATTTCAACTTTCTTTGTAAAAATTAGTCTAAAATTGACACTAGGATTAAAAAATAACCCATTGTTTCCTTCTCATTACTGTTAACCAGACGAAGTACTTTCACTAAAGGCTTACAAACTCAAATGATAAATTGACATCAGAATTAAAATTTATGATGTTCAAGTATAATTTTGAAAACCTTCATTATAGCATTAGACATGACATATTGAGATGCAATTCATTTATCACTTATAAATATTTATCTTAGCTCCTTCTTCATGAGAACAAAGTATTGAAGTGATAATAAATTAGTTACAAATCTTGTAATGATAGGATCACATAAATTCTTGCCACTAGTAAAACCCTTTTCTTATCAATTTTAAAACGCATACATGATTGTAGATGAACTTGGTCACTTCTTTTTTACTTTTTGCATAATTTCATCAATAATAGGAAAGTATCTCGGATCTATTATATTTTCTAATATCAAATCAATAAAATATGTAGCACAATGAATCCAATAAAATAACTATACCAAATTTACAACCTTTTCTTTTAGCTACTTTGTAAGCAAGATCATTGTTAGGAATGAACTATATAATATTTTTAGGCCCAACTTCATTAACAACTTCATTAGATATCTTAAATAAAATATCAACAGGGTCTAACAAGTTCAAATGCATCAATAGATTTCAAAACAATATTCCATTAATAGAATAAAAATTATTAATAGGTTCATGTCTTCTATTTTACACATATGATTAAACACCTATAAATTACCAAAGTAATTCTTCTTTCATATAAATAACATTTTATTTTAGAAACAAAGCTACTCAAGAGATTATCTTTGTAATCATCAATTGAAGGAGCTTTATATCCTAGATCACGAGAGGCAATAACGTCCACCATATGCTGGTAATAATAATAATAAGTATTATTAAATGATGCACCTACATTATACCACCATCTAATCATTGTTATGTCCACATTATCAATTATTTCTTCATATTGTAACGAACTACAAATTGAAGATTAAACTCCAAGATTTATTTATAGTGAAAAAAAGTTAGATAGATATCTTCTTATCTTCCTTACATCAGGTGTAACAATCTCTTCTTTTTGGGTAGGAATACTACCTCCAACATTCTTTGTATCATCCTAACCATCAAATAAAAATTTCCACTACTAATTTTGTAGTTTTGTCTTTTTCTTTTGTCTTTCTCATACTAATACTCTTCAAGTAAAGTTTCCCTTTGTCATTTCACGTCATGACTAATTTTCTTATAATGTTCTAAATCATCTTTAATCTTAGCTAAATGTTTGCTTAATATGGTGATTCTCCCACCTTTCAAAAAAATTTTACAATAAAAACAAATAATATGGTTCTCTATACTAAAAACTAATATAGTATGAACCTAAGTTAGATTATTGAACATTTTTAAGGACCTAATTATCGAAATACTTAAACTTTCCTCCATATATCTATAGATAAAGACATATGCCAAAATTATATTAATAACCTTATATGACAATAAAGTATTCTTCTAACTTAGTTTTATTATTAACTGCAATATGCCTAATACAATACATTTATTACTTGAAAATATAAAAGATCTTTAAGCTAGTATTGAATATGTAAAAGTTCATTTAAAACATAAGATTTCTAAACTCTTTTACTAAGTTAGCATTTTCACCGAGTAAAATTCCTATCATTTCATGTTTAACCTTGATAAAAATAAGTTTATATAAGAACATAAATAACTCTAATCTCATCAATCATTTACATAAATAAATAAAATTGAAGACATTTTGTAATCAACTATTACACAAACAAATGAAGACATTATTATGGCATATCACCTCCTATTTAGTGATGGTATCCTATAATCGAGATAGAGATGAATTTATTTTTTATGAACTTAAAGGTGAAATTCTAAGTAATAGTAAACCATAAAATTTAAAATATTTTATCAACATAATTAACAAGATGATGTGTAAATTTAATCGATAAATTTATTAAAATAGAATAAGGAGTAATATTGTATATTCCTCGGACGCAATCTATAATATTGTTGAATATTAAATAAAATATTATTATTTGTTTAAAGAATTTTTGTTTTAATAAAATGTATGATAAATTATAAAAATGATCAAGATAAAGTATAAAATTCTTATGTTAATAAAAATGCCACAACTATCTCAATTACATTAGTAAATGACTATACTATAAATAATATCTTATGCTAATAAAATTAGTGTGATAAAAATATTTAGAGTAAAAAATTTATAATATTAACTCAAATAATGAAAATATTAAATATATGATATAGCAAGAATTTCTATATCATTGGTTCTCTTCTCGAAGAATGTAGCATCTAATCACTCAATAATGAATTCGTAAACAACACAATGACATTAATTAAAAATGTAGAATTTGATTATTACAAAAACTACATAAATGCAAGTCCCAAAATTTCAAACATCCAATTGATTAATCACTACACTTTCACAAGTCTTAAAAGTTAGAACACAAGTAGTGGCGGTGAGTAGTGGTTGTAAGGAGTGGCTGTAAAGAATGGTAGTGCTTCGTTGACGAGGGATGACAAAGGTGGAGATAGAAAGGGATAAAGATTGCAGTGAGGAGCTAGCAAACTATGAGAGGTGGCACTTGCCTAAGGAGTAGGAGATCTGATTGTTAGTGCTTAAGTTTTAAACTTTAGGTCAAAATTTTGACATTTTTAAAAGTCAACCTAGTTTGAGTTAATAACTAAAATTTACTTAAGATCTTTCTATATAGGAACTCTATAGATATATCCATAGATCTTTGACTTAAATGATATTAAAGCCAAATTTTATTTAGTTTATAAAACAAAGTACAGTTGAACTTTCAAAGTAGAACTACTCTTTTGTCATTCAATTCCAACAACACGATGTTGTAGAAAAAATTACTTTGCCTCTAGATCCGACTCTACTTATTTGAAAGTCCATCGCGATCTACAAAGAATAAAGAGCATTTAGAATATATCCTTTTGATGTTAGAAATAGATGGACTAATATAATCACAACATTAATTCCATATTCACAACCATTAATCGAATTGCCTAATGTATGTTTAACAACCATAATGGGATGGTTAATAATTTGCTAGTAGCATTTGAGTCAAATGGTAGTACCTTAATAACTATATGTTGGCCCATTAAACTATAGTTCATCGCATCTTTGAAATAACACAATTAGCCTTTTTTACCCTTTAGGGTAGAACATGTTATAAAAAACATAACATATGGTGAGATTGTATAGCATTGCCGTGGGAGTGTGTGTGTGTTGAAATTTGGGTCTTCTGCTATAAACTTCCTGTCTTACACAAGATTTGTTAATATTGATAGGTTATGATGTCTACAATGGAGAGAATGCACCAAGATTCCATGCCAAACATTAGAGGTATGTTTGTTTATTATGTAGTTAATGCTCAATATAAAATATGGATCTTGGCATTGTGTTATTGATGGTTGCTTTTATAGAATAACAATTAATATCAGAGCTCCATGGTAATTTGATTTTAGGGCTTGTATTTGGGTATAAGACTTTTTTTTCAAATTGGTTTTTGGCATGACTGACTTCAAAACGATGAATTGAAGGTGTAGAAACTGTTGTTAGTTGTTATTGTTGCCTTTTAACTTTATTTTAGACAAGTGAACCACAATTTTTGGGTGAGATTTTGAAAATTTTTTGGGGTTTTCATTAATGGCTAAAATGGGTTAGAGACTTTCAGGTTTTGGAGTACTTTTGGATGAAATGAGTATTGGAAATCCATAAAGCATGAAAAATGAATAAAAAACTGTAAAATCTCATCAGAAGTGGATGGCTGGAGAGGAAGTTTTAGGTGAGTCGGGCTCACCTACTCGACTCAGGGTCAGGGACGACCCATACAGTTTCATCCCAACCCTGTTAATTATATATATTATGTATTTTTATTAAAAAAAATTATGTACAGTAGCACATGAGGCTTGTGAGAGGCCTTATTTAGACCATTTTGTCATCATTTTGCTCCCATTTTTTAGTCTATCTTTTCATATGTTTATGCACAAGATTAATCAGGGTTTTTATTTGATAATTTTAATTGTTCTTAATCTTATTGTGGCATAAATATGATTATTTGTTGACAATAGTGAATTCTTATTTCTACCTATTGTAAAATTGAGCAAGTGAAACTATTTGTGATGAGGAACTTTTTAAATATTAATGTATGTTTAAAATTTTGAGTTTTTCTTCGAAAATAACATTAAGATCATACGGGTAATTAATTATCTTGTTGATAATTAATACTTAGTAGGATGCCTAATATGGTGAAGAAATTTTATTGAAATATTATGGACTGCACAAATTTTCTATCTTTTCAATAGTACATCAATGATTTGGTTGTAATATTTAATAAATTGTTCTTACATTTGAATGAGATATATATTTATTTAAGGAACTCCAGCATGAATGATATAATTAATTTTGAGAAAAAGAGCACAAATTGCATGATTTTATTTTAATATGCATATCATGGTTATTGCTCTTGGTTCTCATCCATCTTTAAGCAATCCGAAAGTCTCTACCATCCTGACACTAAATGGAACGAACCACAAGCAGTGGGTTGAATCTCTTATGATGAATTTGAATATCATGCAAATGGACTTGGCCTTGACAATTGATGCACCACCTAAATCCACTAATGATGCTACTGAGAAGGATAAGAAATCCTATGAGGAGTGAAAATACTCTAACTGATATTGCTTGATGATTATGAGGTACCACATGGATGAATCCATTTGTGATAGTATTTTCGAGGTTGACAGTGCAAAGAATTTTCTTGCTTTCATTAAGAAAAAGTACAAAAAGTTCTCAAAGAATGAGAAGAATGAGTGTTTGAACATGCTTCATCACACCATTTACGATGGTGCAAGTGACATTAGGGCTCACATTGACAAGCTGGGTTGTTACCATAAGCTTACGGTTATGGAAATGGACCTTGGTGAGGATTACATGGTATAGTTTATGATGGGGACTCTGTCTTCCAAATTTGATTCAATCATATCAAGTTATAATGCTCAAAAAGAGCAATGGACTGTTGAGGAGATGATTGCTATTCTTGCTAAGGAAGAGGATGGCATGAAAAATGGAAGGACAAGAAGTAACTCCATGATGACAAACCACAACAATTCTCAAAAGAGAAAGTTCACTTCTAATAGCTCAAATGATCAAAACCCTTTCAAAAAGAAAGTTGTTAATTCTAAAGGAAGTGGACAGGCGGGCTCATCTTCTATTAGTCAAAAGAATGAATTTTTCAAAGGGAAGTGCAACTTTTGTAAGAATTTTAGGTACAAAAAAGTTGATTGCCAAAAGCTTAAAACTCGCATAGAGAAGAAAGGTAATTGTCTTATGATGGTTTGTTTAGAGTCCAATATTATTGATATGCCCTCAAATACTTGGTGGTTAGTTACTGGAGCAACAATTCACATTACGAATTCCTTACAGAAACTGACAAGTCGAAGAAGGCCGACTAGTTCTGAGCAATATGTGTACATGGAAGACGATACCAAAGTCCAAGTTGAATTTTTGGGACAGTTAGACTACAGTTGAATGCAAGACATCATTTAAAGTTACATGATGTCTCTTATTTACCCTCTATTAGGAGGAATTTAATTTCTGTATCTATTTTGGATAGACTAGGTTATAGTCTTCTTTTTGGAACTGGGCGTTTTAGTAGATACTTGTATATTATGGGCATTATGATGAGAGTGGAAGGAATCTAGGGCCTTTTGGTAGATACTTGCAAGAATGTGGTATTGAAGTAAAATATACAATGCCAGGAACACCTCAGTAAAATGGAATCGTAAAAGAAGAAACTGCACACTTCTTGATATGTTGCGGTGTATGTTGATTCATTATAGTTTACCAGAATTTTTGTGGGGTGAGGCATTGAAAATAGTTGTTTATATCTTGAATCAAGTACCTAGCAAGTCAGTCCCAAAGCCTTCGTATGATTTATGGTCAAGTAAGAAACTAAGCTTTTGCCATTTTCATGTTTGGGGATGCCAAGCAGAAGTAAGGGTCTATAATCCACAATCTAAGAAGCTTGATCCGAAATCTATTAGTGGCTACTTTATAGACAACACCATCGGATCAAGAGGTTCTAGATTTTATTACCCATCTCACACGACCAGAATTATAGAATCAGATAGTGCTGTCTATTTTGAAGATGAATTTGGTTCAATTCAAGGGTCAATAGAAATTATATTCAGGGAAGAACATATTATATCCTGTACCTATCACTTCAGCTCCTACTAATGACCTATGATTGAACAGGTTTCAGTAGAATCTCATGAAGAACCTCATAATCAAGCATAGGATGAATTCATTGATACTATGGATGATGAAGTTGTTATTAGGAGATCACAAAGAACACGTAGATATGCTATTCCTGATGCCTATATTGTCTATTTGCAGGAACATGAGTTCGATGTGGGAGAAAATACAGAACCGGTTAGTTATCAAGAAGCCATGAATATTCCTCAATTTGCCTTGTGGATGAATGCAATGGAAGATGAGTTGACTTCGATGTCACAAAATGGAGTTTGGGAGTTAGTTGAACTACCGCAAGGTTGCAAATCCATTAGGTGCAAGTGGGTTTACAAAATCAAACATAACTCAAGTGGACATGTAGAAAGGTACAAGGCTAGACTTGTGGCTAAAGGTTATAGCCAGGAAGAAGGGATTTATTTCAAAGAAACCTTCTCACCAGTTTCTACCAAAGATTCATTAGGAATCATCATAGGTATAGTTGCTCATATTGATTTGGAACTCAATCAAATGGATGTGAGGACTGCCTTCTTAAATGCAGATCTGTATGAAGATGTTTATATGACTCAATTAATTGGTTTCAAGATGATTGGTAAAGAACACATGGTTTGCAAGCTCAAGAAGTCTATCTATGGGTTAAAACAAGTATCGAGGTAGTGGTATCTCAAGTTTGATATGGTTGTCATTGCAAATGGCTTTAAGTAGAATATAGTTGATCAATGTATATTCAAAGAGAGTAGTTTCATTTTTTTGGTTTTGTATGTTGATGACATTCTACTTTCTTTTAATGATACTAACTTATTATTTGAGACAAAACAATTGTTATTTATCCATTTTGATATAAAGGATATTGGTGAGGCCTTTTATGTATTTGGAATTCAGATTTTTCAAGATAGAGCTAATGAGATTATTCGATTGTCTCAAAAGACTTACATTGATCGAATCTTGAAAAGATTGAATATGCATTCTTGTTCTCTTGGAAAGGCATCAATAGTGAAGGGTGAAAAATTCTCAAAGGCCCAATGTCCACAAAGTGATAAAGATATAGATGAAATGAAAGTTATTCCTTATGCGTCACTTATAGGTAGTCTGATGTATGCTCAAGTATGCACACACTATGATATTTTTCTTTTTTTGTAGGCATGTTGGGAAGATACTTAAGTGATCCTAGACTTAGCCTTTGGAAAACGACTAAGAAAGTCATGAGGTATCTTTAAGGTGGTAAGGATCATATATTGACTTATCGATAAATTGACACTCTTGATATAGTTGAGTTCAGTGATGCTGATTATGTAGGATGTGTGGATGATAAAAAGTCAACATTAGGCTACATTTTTATGATGGCTGGAGGAGCTGTATTATGGAAAAGTATCAAACAGACACTCACAACATCCTCTACAATAGAGGCAGAATATATGGCATATTATGAGGCAGCTTGTCTAGCAATATGACTATGGATGTCAAACAATATGACTATGGGATTTTATTTCAGCATTGGGTAGTGTAGACTTTATTTTGAGTTTGTTGAAATTGTTTTGTGATAACTTTGTAGCTGTAGGTTTCTCTAAAAACACTAAAAGTACTTTTCGCTCAAAGCATATTGATATAAAGTATTATTTTGTTAAAGAGAAAGTCGCTAAATCCCTCGTTACTGTTGAGTATATGCCTACAGCTAGGATGTTAGGATATCCACTTACAAAAGGCTTACCTATATTTGTGTTTACAGAACACGTCACTCGTATAGGATTGTTAGGAGCCTAGCTTGATAAGATTAGTGAGAGTTTGCTATTTTGTATTGAACATGTTAGTACTTTGTATGGATTGCTTATGAATTATATAAATGAAGCTTGTATAATGATATTTGTAGTCACTTCTTGTTAATATTGACATATATAAGTTGATGTCTATATGTAGTTTGATAAAATGACAGGTATAAAAGAAGAAAAATGTTGTATTGCATACATGTTGTTTTAATGACTATTTTTGTATGTAAACATCTCCAAGGCCTAATCATATGTAGTAAATATATCCTGTCGATGTGATATTGCATATGATTTATTTGACTACCTTTGGATGATAGAGATTGGTATGGTGGTTTGATTATATTGTCCAAGTGGGAGAATGTTAGAAATATATGGACTAATATAATCTCAGCATTAATTCCATATTCACAACCATGAATCAAATTGTCTAATTTATGTTTAATAACCATAATGGGATGGTTGATAATTTACTAATTTCATTTGAGGCACATGGTAGTCCCTAATAACTATATGTTGGCCATTAAACTATAGTTCATCACATCTTTGAAATGACACAATTAGCCTTTTTCCCCTTAGGGTGGAACACGTTATAAAAAACATAACATATGGTGAGATTGTATAGCATTGTCATGGGTGTGTGTTAAAAGTTGGGTCTTCTAATATAAGCTTCCTCTCTTACACAAGATTTGTTGATATTGATAGGTTGAGGTGTCTACAATGGAGAGAATGCATCAAGATTCCATGCCAAACATTGGAGGTATGTTTATTTATTGTGTAGTTAATGCTCTAAATAAAATGTGGACCTTGGCATTGTGGTTATTGATGACTACTTTTATGGAATAACATTTGACTCCTCCTCCTAATGGTCTTCTTATCCACTAGATATTATGTGATTGGTTTGTTTCCTCTTGTTATGCTGCTCAAGTGCCATCTTTAAAAGTTTCCTTAATAATCCAAACTGCTCAGTCATGTGCCACATCTCATAAAATAGTTTATAGAGAAGATTAGGATGGTCTTTATATGCAAAGATGACATGCCTAATTCGAGAAATGAATTTAAAGAATTTAAGTGCTAGTTGGCCTCTGTGTTTTTCCACCCTAAAGTTTATTATCGATCAATTCGTTGATTAATTGAATAATTCATAAAACAATAATTGTTAGCTGACTAAATGAATAATTAAAAAGAATATTTATTTATTTCCTTAAAATATTTATATAAAATTGTGACCATTAATTTTTGTTATAAATATATATTTCATATTCTAAATAAAGAAAGTAAAATAATTTGAGTTAATTTGAAATTAATAGATCACACTTGTTTTGTGTTATTATATTTATAGAAATTCATATCAATTTTAATTTTAATTTTTTTAATTTTAAGCTTGATTTAAGTTAAAGCGTTATGTTTTGATCGTTGAAATGAATTAGCTCGATTAATAAAAAACATCATTTATGATCAAATTTTAGAATTTCAAACTTATTTAAACCTAATTTAAGAAGCTTCAATATTCAGGTATGGTCCAATTCATTATGATCTTTATTCTTAAGATAGTTCACAAAAAAATTTTTAAAAAATTAATTACAAAAAATCTCAAACCTTGCTAAATTTTGCAATTATAACCCAAATGTCAAAACATGCATTTAAATGCTCAAACTTTCAATTCTAGCCCGATGTTAGTGTCTCTTTTAACTTTGTTAACGTGACTTGCCATGTTATCTATAAACTCTAGCTATTAATACACGTTAGCCAAAATTAACACAAATAATGAAGATTAATGAAATGACATTGTTTAATCACTTAACTAAAATGATATCATTTCAAAAAATTGAAACAGTTTAATCTCTAAATCAGTTTACGCATCCTAGACATCCTCACCCTTTGTTTTTAGTTTGTTCCCTTCATTTTCAATTTGTTTACCTGATGCTCCAAGCCACTCTTGCATCGCAACGCACTAGCAAGCTCTCGTATAGGGAGAATGAAATGAAAACGAAGGGTTAAGAGCGTAACGAAAAAAAAGGGCTGAGAGCATCGAGAAAATGAATTGAAAACAAAAGGTTGAGAGCATTAGGAGAATGAATTAAAAATGAAGAGTTAGTTTTGTGATTAAATTGCATAATTTTTTTGAAACAACATCATTTTAGTTGTGTGATTAAATGACAAAATTTCATCAATCTTCATGGCAAGCTACCTCAATAAAGTTAACGAAAAAACTAACATCGGGCCAGAATTGAAAAAGAATTGAAAGTTTGAGCATTTAATTACCACATTTTGAAATCTAGGCTATAATTGCAAAATTGAGCAACATTTGAGATTTTTTTATTAACCCCTTTTTCATAAGAAAAATTTTCAAAAATATATTTAACAAGAAAAGTATAAAATGAAATTTATTACTAGATGCTTCTAAGAATCAAACTCATGATCAAACATTTTGTCTTATTTTTTATAAAAATAGAATATGTAGTTATTATATTGTTATATACACATTAAATAAAATTGTAATGTATATAATCATTTATGTAAAAAGGTGAAAATGACCCTAAGATTTACAATTGAATACAAGTTACATGTTAACTTTTTATTGTGTTCAAGTTAAACTATGACATTTTACACACATTCAAAATAAACTTTATATGGATAATAATTCTAACATAGACTTGACGTTGTCAATCATCTTCCATGATAAAAATAATAATATTTTACCTTTAAAATAGGTCGACATTGTCTCACGACGTATTATAACTAATTGTTTTTCTCACCTGACAAAATCCCTAATATTAATTTCACAGTCCTTAAAATTTACCCTTACCTGAATTCACTCTTTATCATTCCGCCTCATGGTTTTCTTTCATAATCCTTTCTTTTTCTTCGAATCTCAATAGTTATCCAACCTCCATCTTCACAGTCTCTAGCAGTCTTCTTGAGCGTCAACTTCCCTTTTTATGGCCATCTTTTTGCTCTATCTACTTTCTACCTCTAAACTATTGCCATTTTCTTTCTTCATCTTGACCATTGCTAAAGCATTTATGATAGCTATATAGCTTACTAGCTCTAACACGCTATTCCAAAGCATGTAAGATAGTTATAATATCGTATATGTATTGTAATTCTTGTGATTTTCATAAAATAGTTGTAGCTCAAAATTAGTTATAGCTCGTAATTTATTAACATTCTTGTGAATTTGCCTTATGGTTTAGTTATTAGGTGTTCAAAATTGAAATTAGGATTTTTGCCAATTAGGGAGTAGAATCTGTAGATTGTAGAATGATGATTGTTTAAAATCTTTTCTTAGGACACCAAAATCCTTATTTTGAATATTTGAATTTAGTTGGATCCTAGTTATCTGAACACAAGATCAATTTGATATATTAAAGTGAGTGATATCACCTTTGTCAATTGACTCAAGTAAGTTAACTAAAGCAAAAAGTTCAAAAAATATAGCATAATTTGGAAAAGGGTGACCTTGAAAAGGAGAACAATAATTAGTAATATCATATGCCAGTATTAGGAAATTTACGAGAGACAAATTATATCTTTAATGTCCATTTTATATGGTAAATAGATGAAGTTAGTAGAGCAATCATCACAACGTTAATAAAAATACACAAATTTTTATTTATCTTGGTCTTGTTGTTTATATATACCTTGGTCATGTTATATCTTTAATGTCCATTTTATATGTGTCTTGGTTATGTTGTTTTGTTACTATGGCTTCTTGTTTTATTCTATCTATTAGGTGAAACAACTGTAAATTTATTATGTTTGTCATTGGTGTGATTATTGCAATGATAACTCCTAAACCTGTGGAATCCTTATCATTGACTAATATAACAATAAGTTTAAATGTTGAAAATGTGACTTACTATTATGGGTTAGAAGCCCCATAAAGGACTTTACAGAGTGATCACAATCTTAGTCAGAGATTTTATAGATGCCTCAATTATACAGTAAGAATATATTTTTTATTAGATTAAAAACTTATGTTTAAAGTTTATATAATAAAATAAAATAGTTCAAGTTGAGAGGTGCAACTTTTTCAATTTGTAAGACAAATTTACTATGAGAGCTGCTAAAGTGATTCAAAAATTAAGAAAATAAGTAACAATGTTAAAGGAGGGGGTTGGAGTAGGTATTGCTAGAGCAAATAATATTGAAACAAACATAACTAAGGAGTATGAGGAACATATAAAATTCGCAAGATATAAATGTGTTGGAAAAAGAGAAAAAAAAGATGAGTTTATGTTAACGAATATTGTAATAAGATTTGTTTGGTACTTTTTATTTTCAACTATGTTATGGGCAAATGACATTGAATTTTTATGTATGAATTGTGTTATGTCTAAATAACTCAATGTAAATTATAATCAAATTTTAGAATATCATATGTTTTTGGGTGAAGGAAGCGTAATATATCATATTTTGTTACAAACTAATGTCTGAAGTGAATCACACGTTAATATATTGAACAATAATATGATCAAGATACACAAGAAGGGGGGGTTGAATTGTGATAAACTTTTTTAATCCCCTTAAAAAAAATTACTTGTTCTTTCGAAAACTTATCGTAAATCAATTCGTAACTAGTTTGAAAAACTTTGTTAATTTTGAAGACTACGATATAAGTAATATGAGAGTAGAGAAAAAAACACAGCAATTTATCCTAGTTCACCCCAAACCGTGGGCTACGTCCAGTCCTCAGATATCCTTCTGAGATTTCACTATCTCTGAATTGTTTACAAGTATTCTTTCGACTGAGCCTCTCCAGGTCTCTTTACAGCAAGTATTCTTTTACTCTTAGTCTCTTCAGGCTATCTGTAACACTTTCTAATTGAAAGAATAGTAAAGAGCTTGTTACAATAGAATTGCTCTTAACACTGTTCACTCGAAATATCGTTCACAATTTTTCTCTCAGATAATCTGAAAATCAAAAGTTGAATACTCAGAGTTTCATGAAGTTTCATAAAGTTGCATAAAGTTGCATAAAGTTGTTTCTTCTTCAATCTCGACTCTTATTTATAGTCGGGTCTTCAACTGTTTCTTGAATATCTGCTTCTTGATTCTTGAAAGAAACGGTTATTCAGTTTGACTCCGTAACTAACTCAAACTGATGTTTCTTTCTTCCGTCTGATTTTTTGTATCGGCTGCTTTTCTCTTGTAAAGCTTCCGTCTGCTTTTCTTGTATTGCTTTTCTCTTGTAAAGCTTCCGTCTGATTTTTTTGTATCGGCTGCTTTTCTCTTGTGACGCTTTCGTCTGCTTTTTCTTGTATCAGCTGCTTTTCTCTTGTAAAGCTTCCGTCTGATTTTTTCTTGTAAAGCTTTCGTCTGCTTTTCTCTTGTAAAGCTTTCGTCTACTTTTCTCTTGTAAAGCTTTAAATGCTTTTAGCTTGTAAAGCTTCCGCCCGCTTCCCTTTTGTAACGCTTTAAATCGCTTTTCTTCAATCGATTCTTACTTACTGATTTTTCTCCTTCAGCTGTTTTTTACTTCTCATGCGTCCATCTACTTTTCATTTGTATATTTCTCTTTGTTTGTCATCAAAATTATTTAATACGTGAAGTCTGGTTTGACTTAACATTCTCCCCCTTTTTGATGATAACAAATATTATGAAATAGAGAAATATGAAAGGTATCAAATTATGAAAAGTATCACATATACGTAAGTATTAATAGATCAAAATAACTTCGCTTCTTCGCTTTCAAAATTTCTTCCGCTTTTCCTTTCAAATTGATTCTCCTTCTCATTCTTCCTTCTCCTTCTCATTCTTCCTTCTCCCCTATTTGTTATTAATCAAAAAATTATTTCCTGCATCGCTTCACCAACTTTTTCAAAGATCTTCTTAATCTTCTTCATATCCTTATCAAGTTTCTGAACTTGTTTTTTTAAAGTCAATGATTCAGCAGCAGTCGAAGATTCTATCTCAACAACTTGTTTTTCAACAATAGCAACTGTTGTTGTATAAGCTTCCACGTTTGAGACATGTGGTTCAATAATTTGGAGGAGAGGCGGAGGAACATATACAGCTTGATCAGGAATATCAAGATCATAGGAATCAAGTATACGTTACAATGTGTTTCCAAGCCAAGGCATAGCTTCTGCAATTGAGTTGATCTCCCACAGAGGCCGATTTTGCAGAATGTTCTGTAAAATACTATAAGAACATTTTAAGTTCCCAATCAGAAAAGAACGATACTGACCCTTTCTGATAGTGCCTCCCTGTGGATCATCTGTTGTAGCCTTAGTTTGGCTTGTTCCTGGATCTTGATAAATGCAGATAGAACTTCCACTTCTTTTCTCTTCACATGCTTCATCAATCAATTGCACTGCTTCTGCAATCTGATCAGAAGTCATGTCATCCAAAACTGGTTCTGGTTGAACTTTCTTCGCTCTTCACACTTCATGCTCAACAAAATTTGGTGGTTGTAAATCGGTACCACCTTAATTATCAGATCGTCAAGATTGGATAAGAAGTAAGACACTCTCAAATGGCTCGTGGATATGGTTCTCTTCAACTCTCTTGCTTGATCATAGAAATTTTGTAACCCCTATCCAATGATGTAGAATGTCATATCAAATTCAACCGATTTGAAGAAGGCTTTCACAAATCTCTTTGGTTTGTCTCGGATGATGACAGATTTGGTCTTCTTCTCTCTGTGACAACCAATCAGGTTCCCAACTTTCTCTTTGAAAAGTT
The DNA here is from genome assembly GCA_029891385.1 of Erythroxylum novogranatense. Taxonomy (NCBI): domain Eukaryota; kingdom Viridiplantae; phylum Streptophyta; class Magnoliopsida; order Malpighiales; family Erythroxylaceae; genus Erythroxylum; species Erythroxylum novogranatense. The sequence goes on from CM057235.1 coordinate 35,552,187, forward strand.
AAATATTTGGATGGAACATTAGTCATCACACTCAAGACTTTTTGACTAACCTTTTGTCCCATAACATGTGTAGCAATTTGCTTGCGAACAAGTGAAGACTGAAAAGTAGTAGAAACTAATTCTTCAAACATTGGATTATCAAGGACATTGTGAGTATCCTTAAGATTACCAGTAACAGCTTCCACATTAACTTCAGCAATATCAACCGTATTAGCAACAGACTTTTCTGTAGTATCAACAACAGTCTTTTCTTGCCGTACCTTCTTAGACTTTGTTTCTGTTGTTGAACTTCCTTCTTTTGTCGCACTTATTTTCTTTCCCTCGTGACTTTTTAGGTTGCGTTTTTGCTTTTCAGTTCTTCTTTCCTTTTCCTCCACTTCCTTGAGACCGAGTTTCAATCTTTTCAAGGATTGATGTCAACGACTTTGTAGCTTTTGATCCTTGCAGTTCAGAATGCTTTGATTGGCTTGATTCTCTGGATTGATCGGCTTCTTTCATTTGCACAGCTTTCGCTCTGGGTGACCTTCTTGCTTGCTTTGAAATGTCACTCAAGAAGGGTTCCCTTTACGCTTCAAGTCACCGATTCAAAAATCGAACACTTCGACTTTGATTCCTCGAATGTGATCTTGTTTCCTTCATAGAAGATTTCTTCAAGAACGCCCCTCAATTGTTGCTTTTCTTGCCAAATCGCTCCTTTTCTCGTCTGAAAATCTCGCACCCATTTTAGCAATAGATGTTGAATCTATATAGCTTTTAATGATATCTTCCGTCGATTCCCTTTCCAATCTGATGCCGATTCTCTCAACACTCTTGTCAATAACATCCCATAAGGACAAGTGTTTGTATCCTTTATTGATTTTACCATGTATCGATAAATCAAAATGGTAAATCTATTGGGTGATGATTCAAGATGAAGAATACATTGTTCATCCAGTAGTGACCGATGTCGTGAACCTATTCTCGGTAAACACGATCACATAGAACCGCGAACAATACTCTTGCTTTTGGTACCAGCCAAGAGGCTCTCCTTTCATTGGGTTATTTTGTCCATAAAGTTGACGACTAACTTCATCTTCGCTCATCTTAAGCTTAGTCATCCATTTCGCCATATTAGTGGGTTGAACTCCATCCATCGGACATTCAAGGACTTTCTCCAAGAACTCCTTCGTTCTTATAACAGAGTGTGTGTCTACATACGACACGATTGTATCGCTCATCGATTTAGTATTCTTCCGAACTCATAAACTTCTTGTAGATAGACTTCATCTCGTATTTGAAAGAAGTTTCTCCAACCTCGCCGCCATTATCTCCTATTTATATCCATCTCGTTTTTTCTTAGTTCTTCAAGTTTACCAATCTTCCCACCGATCTCGGATCAACTCGCAAAATGGGCTTGACATTCATCTTGCTGATTCTGATTGAGTAGGAACTTGCTTGAAGAAATTTCAGAGAGATTTAAGAGAACTAGCAATTTCTGAATTCGGTAGAAATCTCAAAAGTCAGTTTTAGGAATATTATAGCGAATTCTAGAACGATTGTACTTCTCGATGATCTGACAGCTTTTTCCCTCTAAAACTTTTTCTTGTGAGAGAAGTTTTATATCTGAAACCGTCTAACGTCGTTAACTCCACCGTTCCACTGTCTTGTCTTTATAAAAAACCAGATGAATGGTCCGTTAACTCCTCCGTCTGTCTGTCTTGTCTTTATGAAAAACCAGATGAATGGTCCGTTAACATCACCATATTGAGGTTGCGTCTGATTTCTTTAAAGCGATCTTCACTTAGTGGTTTTGTGAAGATATCTGCCCACTGATATTTCGTTTCTACGAATTGTAGACTGACGACTTTCTTCTGAACGTAATCTCTCAAGAAATGATGTCTGACTTCTATGTGCTTCACCCTTGAATGTTGAATTGGATTCTTTGACAAGCTGATGGCGCTGGTGTTGTCGCAGTATATTGGAATCTCTTCCTCTTGTATTGAGTAGTCCTCCAATTGATACTTGATCCACAATACTTGTGAACAACAACTCATGGCGGATATATATTCAGCTTCGGCAGTTGATAATGCAATCGAGCTTTGTCTCTTGCTTGACCATGACACCAGGTTTGGTCCAAGAAAGTGACAGCCACCACTCGTGCTCTTTCTTTCGATCCTACCACCGGCATAGTCCGCATCGCAATATCCATTCAACCTGAAATTTTACCTTTCTCATACATTAAGCAAAGATCGGTAGTACTGCGAGATATCTCAAAATTCGCTTTACAAAGAATATAATGAGATTCTCTAGATTGGCTCAAACCTTGCACACAAGCATACACCAATAGAATGTCGTCTACTTGTAAAGATAAAGCAAAGAACCAATCATCCTCTAAATAGGGTTTGATCCACCTTCTTACCACTTTCGCCTTTTGACAATAGGTTTGAAGGATGCATCGGGTAGACATATATTTAACATTGCACATATCAAACTTAGACAACAATTCTTTAAGATATTTTTGTTGATGGATAAAATCTTATCCTTAGTTTGCTTTACTTGCAATCCAAGAAAGAATTTTAACTCACCCATCATGCTCATCTCAAATTCATTTTCATCGATTTTCAAAACTCATGCATAACCTTCTAGAAGATGCACCAAAATAATATCATCAACATAAATTTGCACAATAATGAAATCATTACTCAAGTTCTTCCTAAAAGAGTTTTGTCTACTTTACCTCTAGTAAATCCATTTTCTATAAGAAATGAACTCGACGATCATACCATGCTCTAGGGCCTGTTTCATCCATATAAGGCTTTATGAAGTCTGTAGACATGATCTGGATACTTTATGTCCTCAAACCGGAGGTTGCTTAACATAGACTTCTTCATCTATAAAACCATTCGAAATGCACTTTTACATCCATCTGAAAAGCTTTATGTCATGACAAACCGCATATGCAAGCAGTATCCTTATTGCTTCAAGTCTTGCTACTGGAGCATATGTCTCATTGTAGTCTATTCCTTCTTGCTGATTATAGCCTTGTGCTACTAATCTTGCCTTATTGACTTACTTTTCCTGATTCGCCTAGTTTATTCTTGAATACCCATCTAGTACCAATAATGGATTTCTTTTCAGGTTTAGGAACTAAGGACCAGACTTTATTCCTATAGAATTGATTCAACTCCTCTTGCATAGCTAGTATCCATGCTTCATCTTTTAGAGCTTCATCAATCTTCTTAGGTTCTACTTCAGATATAAATGTCACGTTGGCTTCTCTTCTGAACTTGGACCTTGTTCGAACACCTTCTAAGGTTTCTCCAATGATTGACTCTTTAAGATGAGAACTTTTGTATCTCCAATCTTTCTTTAACTCCAAATTCTTCGAAATGTCTTTCTTTTCGTCATATAGTGTTTCTGATGAAGATACTTCTATGTACTCCGTCAAAGGCACATATAAAGATCATTATCGATTCCTCTTCCTTATTGGGTTGAGAGCTATCATCGAACTTGACATGAATAGTTTCTTCAACAGTCTTTGAGGTGAGGTTGTAGACTCTAAATGCCTTTGAGGTGAGAGAATAACCTAGAAATATTCCTGAAAGTGTCTTTGCATCAAACTTGTCCAGAACTTCCTTTGTGTTCAGAATAGTGCACTTGCAACCGAAAGGATGGAAATAAGAAATGTTTGGTCTCCTTCCATTCCACAACTCATAGGAGTTTTCTTCAATATTGGTCGCAAAGAACACTTTATTACGAATATAGCATCTTTGTATTGATGACTTCCCTGAAATATTTAGGAAGATTCATCTCGCACAACATTGTTCTTGCCATCTCTTGAATCGTCATATTCTTTCTTTCAACAACTCCATTTTGTCATGGAGTCCTTGGGGCGTAGAAGTTATGGAAAATTCTATTTTCTTCGCAGAATACTCTAAACTTCTCATTTTCAATTCTCCACCATGATCACTCCTTATGCTGGCTATAGACACTCCTTTTCATTCTCAGAACCTCATGGAAAGGTTTCTAAAGCACTTGAAAGACTCATCTTTATGTGCGGAAAAAGTATCCAACAAAACCTTGTAAAATCATCAATAATGACAAGTCCATACTTCTTTCCACTAAGACTTATTGTCCTTGTTGGACCAAATAAATCTATGTGTAACAACTCTAGTGGTCTAGATGAAGTTACTGAAATGTTTCAAGAGAAAGAGGTTTTAACTTGTTTCCCTTTCGACAACTTTCACAAAAGAAATCTTTGTCAAAACAAATTTGTGGCAAACCTTTTACCAAATCATGTTTCAAAAGTTTTGAAATATGTTTAAAATCGACATGACCTAGTTTTTATGCCGATCGCCTTTCTTCTTCAGTAGATAAAAAACATGAAATATTTTGAGACTGAAAATTGTCTAAATCAATTTTGTAAAGATTGTTTCGTCTTTTGGCCGAAAAGAAAATAGAATCATCTTTGTTTCTGACTTCACAAAAGTTTTGGTTGAATGTAACTTCAAAACCAGAATCACATAATTGACTAATACTTATCAAGTTATGCTTTAGACCATCAACTAGCAGTACGTTGTTAATGCATGTATGGAATTCTTACCAATCTTACCAATCCCGATTATTTTGCCTCGCTTGTTGTCTCCAAAGTTACCGAACCTCCTTTCTTGTACTGAAGATCTAGGAACATAGACCTTTTTCCCGTCATGTGACGCGAGCATCCACTGTCCAAATACCAATGGTTCTTGCTGGTTCTTCCAAAGAAGGATTTCTGTAGGAGATATTATCTTATTTTTAGGTACCCAGATTCTCTTGGGTCCTTTAGGGTTAGTATGGTGTAATGAATGATAATAAGACGTAGAATGAAAACGTTGATGACCTTTTTGAAAACCTGATTGATATCTTTTCTTATCTTTTTGAACAATTGATTTCATGTAATGCTGGGACTTATTTTTAGCAAACCCTAATCCAGTTTTATCACTCGGATGTCTGCATTTTCCTAGCATTTCATTCATCTTTTTTGTACTATCTGTAAATTTAGCTAGATCAATCGAGAGATTATTGATTCTCAGTTTCAACTGTTTAATCTCTTCGGATCTATCTATAACTTTGTTGTTATTCAGTTCCTCAACTTGCTTTCTCAGATTTATATTCTCACTCTCTATCTCATGAGTATGTTTGAGGTTTTCTACATATTTCTTCTTCAACAGCTTATACTGTTTCAGAATAGCATGAGAATCCTCTAACAATTCTGAGTATGCATCTTGTATATTATTATAGCTAGAAGTTACCTCTTCATCACTTTCTTCTTCAGCTACCAGACATATGTTAGCATGTTCTGACGCTTCTGAGCTTGTATCTGATTCTGATGAATCCAGATCCTCCCACGTTGCCATCATGCTTTTCTTGTTATCCCTACTCTTTTTTGGTTGTCTTTTCAACATTGGAAACTCGGACTTGTAATGTCCTGGCTTATTGCATTCATAACATGTAATAGATTCTTTCTCGATTTTTCCATCGTCTTTGCCGTTGTTCCTTCTGAATGTTGAATTTCCTTTGGACTTCTTTTTCCACATTCTTCTTATCTTTCTTGAAATGAAAGATAGCTCGTCATCTTCATCACTTGATTCAGATTCTGACTTGCTGGAATCATCATCATTTGATTCTTCAATCTTTAATGCCTTTGATATATTCCTCTTTGTCTTCTTCTTCTGGATCTTGTGATTCATTTGACCTGCTTTGAGCGCTATGGACTTCTCTTTCTTGGGCTTATCTTCTGCATTAAGCTCTACTTCGTGTATCTTCAACGATCCAAGCAATTCATCAAGCTTCAAGACGCTTAAGTCTTTGGCTTCTTGTCAGCGCTTACTTTGGGTCTCCATCTTTTGGCGACTCCTCAAAATCTTTCGAACATGGTCTTGACTGTTGTACATTCTTCCAAGAGCTTTTAGCCCATTAACAATTGTTTGAAATCTTCCAAACATTTGATCAATGGTCTCTTCTTCTTTCATTTTAAACAACTCGTACTGATGCACCAGAATGCTTATCTTGGACTCCTTGACTTGATTTGTTCCTTCATGTGCAATTGATAATGTATCCCACATTTCTTTGGCAGTGTCGCATCCATGAACTTTGTCATACTCGCTTCTGCTCAATGCATAACTCAAGAAAAATTTTGCCTTGGAGTTTAATTGAAATCTTGCTTTCTGCTCGGCTGTCCATCTTTCTCGTGGAATTGGTTTTTTATCATCATCTTCAGGTGTGTATGGTCCGTTCTCGATGATGTCCCAAAGGTCAATGTGAGTAGATTCGATAAACAATCTCATCCGGTCCTTCCAATAGTGGTAGTCTTCACCATTGAATGCTGGAGGTCTAGTGACTGAAGCTCCTTCGGCAATATACATGTGTGATTCCACCATTTTCTTTAATTCACACTTTTTTAGAGTGATTCTTGAACACCAGGCACTGATACCAATTGAAGTGAATCACACGTTAATATATTGAACAATAATATGATCAAGATACACAAGAAGGGAGGGTTGAATTGTGATAAACTTTTTTAATCCCCTTAAAAAAAATTACTTGTTCTTTCGAAAACTTATCGTAAATCAATTCGTAACTAGTGTGAAAAACTTTGTTAATTTTGAAGACTACGATATAAGTAATATGAGAGTAGAGAAAAAACACAGCAATTTATCCTGGTTCACCCCAAACCGTGGGCTACGCCCGATCCTCGATATCCTTCCGAGATTTCACTATCTCTCAATTGTTTACAAGTATTCTTCGATCGAGCCTCTCCAGGTCTCTTTACAGTAAGTATTCTTTTACTCTTAGCCTCTTCAGGCTATCTGTAACACTTTCTAATTGAAAGAATAGTAAAGAGCTTGTTACAATAGAATTGCTCTTAACACTGTTCACTCGAAATATCGTTCACAATTTTTCTCTCAGATAATCTGAAAATCAAAAGTTGAATACTCAGAGTTTCATGAAGTTTCATAAAGTTGCATAAAGTTGCATAAAGTTGTTTCTTCTTCAATCTCGACTCTTATTTATAGTCGGGTCTTCAACTGTTTCTTGAATATCTGCTTCTTGATTCTTGAAAGAAACGGTTATTCAGTTTGACTCCGTAACTAACTCAAACTGATGTTTCTTTCTTCCGTCTGATTTTTTGTATCGGCTGCTTTTCTCTTGTAAAGCTTCCGTCTGCTTTTCTTGTATCAGCTGCTTTTCTCTTGTAAAGCTTCCGTCTGATTTTTTGTATCGGTACGCTTCTCTTGTGACGCTTTCTTACGCTTTTCTTGTATCACCGCTTTTCTCTTGTAAAGCTTCGTCGATTTTTCTTGTAAAGCTTTAAATGCGCTTTCTCTTGTAAAGCTTTAAATCCTTTTCTCTTGTAAAGCTTTCGTCTTCTTTTCTCTTGTAAAGCTTTCGTCTACTTTTCATTTGTAAAGCTTCCGTCTGCTTTCCTTTTTGTAACGCTTTCGTCTGCTTTTCTTCAACTGATTCTTACTTCGGCTGATTTTTCTCCTTCAGCTGTTTTTTACTTCTCATGCGTCCATCTACTTTTCATTTGTATATTTCTCTTTGTTTGTCATCAAAATTATTTAATACGTGAAGTCTGGTTTGACTTAACAATGTCTTGGCTTAGTTACCCACTATCCTTGTGCAACAATTCTATCCCATTAAGTTTTTGTTCCTGAATTTGCTCTTCTACCTCAAGAATGAACAATGTAAAGTTAAGCACTTGTTTCACTTATGTTGTAGCCACGAGAAACAACATAAAGAAGAATATAGTGACCATCAAATTCAACCTTCTTATTAAGAAACGAGGGTTTAAGATAATCCATAAAATGTTTTTCTTAGACTCTAATCATAGAATCTACTTAGCATATGTATGGTAGAACTATAAAACACTATCCTATAGACACTATAGAATTTAGCACCAAAAATTTGAAGGCATAGTATATGCATAACATTGTTTAAGTTACCCAATAGCAGTTCATATTGGTCAAGAAAAAAAAACTAATATGAATAGTTTGTTTATATAGCATAAACATCAAACGCCCATTATCTTATATTTTAATAGCACATACATCAAAAACCAATAAAACATACATAAAAAAGATAAAGGCATATATATATATATATATATAATCATCAAGATATTTGTCATATGTCAATAACACATTTACATAAAAATTTTAACTCATATTGTTTCCTTCATTTGTACTTGACTATGAATCTTGTACATATGAAGATTACGTCAATTATGTTCTCCTGTTGATTGATTTAGCTTGTTAATATTGTGAAGTAATATTATAGTGTCTTTTGAACTGTAAACCCCTTGGTTTAAAGAATAATTTGACTATATGCAAATCAACATCTCCTAACTTTCTTTTATTAGCATGTTTAGATCAATTATTCCAACTAAGATAAATTGATAAAAATTCATTTCATAAAATATTGTTTTGTTGACTCGATATAGCATTATTATCAACTCTGTTTAAAAATTTTAACTATTTCTTAATAAAAATAAATTCAGCAATTATTAAGATAAATATAAATTGATTAAAAAACCATAGGGTTTTAATCCTATGAAGAAGCTCTGTGATAACTTGATAAACATAATAGTAAACATTAGTTATTGCATGGTTTAAATATCGTGTTCATGTGATTCAAATAAGGATTCCATACATATGAAGAAGCCTTAGCATGTAATATTGAGTTATTCCTATTACATAGGACTTATATAGATACCCCTCTCTAACATTTAATGTAGGTAGACTATATGTAATTTCAAAACTACCTTTTGAAGTTCTTTCCCTTTCAATTATCATGCCAATTATGATATATATTTCTTGCACACATTTGGGGAGTTGCGTTTGGCGAAGTCTCCTCTATAGCTAACCAATCCATAAATCAATTAAAAAATATATTAGTTAAAATTTAATATTATAATCAAATCAATTATAACTATATAAACATAAAGATAGCTTATGTATATTAAATTTTACTATAAGTCCTTCACCACCATCCAATTCCAAGTTAGATGTTAATAGATTCATAAACCAACTTCATGAATCTGTGTTTTCTATCTCCACTACAACCCAAGCTAATGGATATATTCCTCCATACCATCCTTACCTATTGCACTCAATAATTGTCTTAGAAACTCTATCTTAAGAAATCAACAATCTATCATAAAAATAAGTCTTAAATCTCTATCTTCTTTTCATGGAATCAAAACAAATGCATAACAATTTGAACTACAATAAAAGATAACAAAGTATAAATATGATGTATAATAAAAGATAATGAAGTATGAATATGATGTACAACAAGATAAGTATTAATAAAATAATGAAATTTTCATTTATCATTAATGAAATTTTCATTTATCATTATTAGTAGAAAATAACCCTCCCGATTCCTTGATAGTTATAACTTTATTATTAATCCGAGATTACTTAACTCCAACTTACATATATATGTTAAGTTAGGAAGACTTCACTTCTTTTATTCATTTTGATGAAAGTTAAATAATAATAATAGAAGTGTGTGAACTGTTTTGATGAATTGTTAAGAGCACAAATAAATGTGAGTGGCACAGATCATCAAATCAATATGATACTTAAGTAAAAGTTGAATAAGACAAAGCGTCTAAGATGGATCTAACGAAATGATTATGTCGAAGACACCAGACAAAGCATACGAATCTAAGAAAGATGATGAAATTCAAGAATGTACTAAAATGCCAGTTAATCGGAGTTAGATACAGGACTTAACTAATAACAAACTTTAGAAGACTCTATAATCAGATTTCTCAAAGAAGACCGTTGGAGATTTAGGTTATAAATATTAGGTATAGTCATAAACTTAAAAACAGAGAGAATTCTGAATGTATAAAACATAAATTTTGTGCTCAAGTGCTCACGCAACCAAAAAAATATTCTGAGAAAAGAAAGAAAGTGAGAGAGCAAATACATATGCAACGTGAAGCTCAAACATTATTTTTTAAGTGAAAGAAAGGAAAGAGCCTGAAAAGGCTAAGGAAGCAGATAAAGAATGTTTTTTGAAAGAGACCTGAAGAGGCTTTACAAGTATAGAAATAATACTTATAACGTTGAAGGAGATAGTAAAATCTCAAATGAACTCTGAGGACTGGACGTAGCCTAAGATTAAGGGTGAACTAGGATAAATCGCGATGTCATATTCTCTAACTCTTACCTTTTTTAATTTTACTTCTTGTTGGAAGAATAGATACTAATTTTCACTTTTCATTACTCATCAAATTAAGTGCATTGTTTTGTAATCATCTAAATTTGTCAAGAAAATCAAGAAGACATTAAAGATAATATTTTATACGATTTAACACAATTCAATCCCCCCTTTTGTGTATTTTACATATTATATGTGATTTCTATATTAACAAGTGATTTACACTCTAGAATTTTCTTAAAAAACTTCAAATCTGACTTGTTCAAAGTGCTCTCAACAACGATGATCCAACCCTCTATTCTAAACATCAAATCCTTCTCATTTCATATCATATCTTTCTCTCAATTTTTTTTAAATATACTAACCTCTCTTCTTTAAGCGAAATACATTTTCTGTGTTTAGTGTTTATATTTTACAGATTAAAAGATGTCAAAATCTCTTATCTATAAAAGACTCATCGATTTGACATCTCTGAAGAATAATCGGATGAATATCAAACCTGAGATTGAAGCAGTTGGATGGAATAATTTTTTTAACATCCAAGAGACGGTGTATCTTAATGAAGTATATGAGTTTTGGAAGAATGCGAATGTGGTAGACAACACCTTGGTATCAATGGTAGATGGGTTGTCGGTAATAATCACACAAGATATATTGTGAAGCATATTGGGTGTCCAAATGAAGGAGCAATGATATAGATTGGATTGCTCAAAGTCATATAGACGAAGCCAACATTAATCGACAACTATATGGATCCAGTAATCCAGGAGTCAAGAAGTCTTTAACCCTCTTTCCAAAGGCTAGGGTTCTTCACTCACTTCTTCTCCATTGTATCCTACCAAGAGCAGGATCAAAGGACATGGTAACAATGAATGATGAACATTGTCTGTTTCATCTACTCACTCACCAACCTATTAATCTTCTGTTCTTGATTCTGAAGTACATAATAAAGGAGAGGGAGGTTTATCATCTGAAGAGTGGTTCTTTACCTTACGGTATGTTGTTAACAAGATTCTTCAAAGAATCTATCCTATTTAATAGAGGAAACAAAGTAAAGATGAATGTTAAGAGTGTCAATGCCTCTAATATTCACAAAATATCAAGGCTAAAGTCGAAGCAAATATAGATTTCACAACGAAAGCATAGTCTAAAGGGAGCTTTTAGTAAGACAAAGCATGAAAGAAAATGTTCCGTCTAAAATATAAGCAAAACCTTGATCATTTGGAAGAATATCAGCAGCAGTAAAGGTTGAACAATTGTCTGATGAGCCGATACAAGCCAAGATGTTTCCAAAAAAGAAGGAAAGCAAGGTTCAACAACTAACTCACCAAGTGTCCTTAAAGAGGAAGGCTGAGACGCTCCAATCACAGATGAAACAGACTGTTGAAAAGAAGACGAAGACATCGTCTGAACAGCAGCTAGTAACTTACAACCCTCCTCAATTGATAAAGAAAGAAGATTTGAAGATGAAGGTCATAGAAGAGTCAACACCTGATCGTAATAGAGGTTCAATTATCAACAGAGAACCTTAACAGTAAATGATCAGATGATACATCTTCTAAGCCTTGAAGAACAAAGACTATATAGTATTCTGTGAGATGAAAAGGTAGAACCATATCCATTGAAGATTACAAAAGATCCTTATACAATCTATCTAGTGACAAGCAGAACGACAATTAAGATTATACCAGATGTACAACCTAGACATCTAGAACTGATAGTCAGCAAAGAAAAAGGAAAGAAGAAAAATTTTCATGAAAGACAAGAAGATGATCTCACAGAAGTAGAGATTTAAGTAGCAGTGAAGAACATAGACGATGTATGTCATGTAGCTCAACCTGTAGGCATCTATGTATCACATCATATATCAAGGGACTAGGGAAGCAATTTTCGGGTATCTACCAAAGACGAAAGCTTTAAGGTAGTTGGCACAATATCAAAAGGAAGGTACAAAAGTATTATAATTGAAGGTATCGATTTTAACTTAGAAACCTTTATGCATTTGCTCATTCATTTCAAACCCTTAGGATTCATTTTTTTCAGTTAAAACTATTTTATACCTTCTAGGGGAACCGATTTACAAATTACCCAGACCTGATGATCTTGATATCCCTGAAAAAAAAGAACCTTTCAAATTACCCTCAATTAAAATTATAGAATTAGACAATTCACCTGGAAAACCATCTGTCTTTGAACACATTCGTCCACTTAGTGAAATACTACAAGATGTCACTGTTAATTCGGAGCTCTTGAAGAATTTCGTCAAATGGACTGAAGCTAGTCACAAGCAGACAGAAGTTTAAGAAGCCTTAGCTAAAAAAATAAGGAAATTAATACTAAGGTTCATGAACTAGGTGATGCAATGGGTGATCTTCATGAGGAAATAGCACTTCTATGTGTTTCTATAGAAGAAGACCCCAAGATGATCCGCACTGATATTCAACAAATGTATTCTGCAATTTTGAAGCATCTAAAATGAACTATCTTTTTGATTCATAACAAATGGGGGGAGAACAGTAGAAAGGAGAATTAGAATTAGAAAATTTTTATTATATATTTTTCTTTATTCATCTAAATATTGTTTTTATCTTCTAATATTATGATTATTTGTTATCATCAAAAAGGGGGAGATTGTTAAATCAAGAAGACTTCATTTCTTTTATTGATTTCGCTGAAAGTCAAATAATAATAATAATAGAACTGTACAAATTGTTTTGATGAATTTATTAAGTACGCAAATAAATGTAAGTGGCATAGATCATCAAATCAAGATGATACTTAAGTAAAAGCTGAATAAAACAAAGCATCTAAGATGGATAAGAAGAAGTGATTATGTCTAAGACACTAGACGAAGCATACGAATTTAATCAAGATGATGAAATTGAAGAATGTATTAGAACGTCAGTTAGTTAGAGTTGGTTACAAGACTCAACTAATAACAGACTTTAGAAGACTCTACAAGTAGATTTCTCAAAGAAAACCGTTAGAGGTTTAGGTTATAAATATTAGGTATAGTCGTAAACTTAAAAAAAGAGAGAATTCTGAATGTACAAAACATAAATTTTGTGCTCAAGTGCTCATGTTGTGAAAAAAAACATTCTGAGAAAAGAAAGAAAGTGAGAGAGCAAATACATTTGTAACGTGAAGCTCAAACATTATTTTTTGAGTGAAAGAAAGGTTAGAGCCTGAAGAGGCTAAGGGAGCAGATAAAGAATACTTTGTGAAAGAGACCTAAAGAGGCTCTACAAATGTAGAAATAATACTCGTAATGTTGAAGGAGATAGTAAAATCTTAAATGAACTCTGAATACTGGATGTAGCCCAAAGTTAAAGGTAAACCAGGATAAATCGTGGTGTCATATTCTCTAACTCTTACCCTTTTAATTTTACCTGCTGTTGGAAGAATAGATACTAATTTTCATTGTTGAGTTACTCATCAAATTAAGTGTGTTGTTTTTTAATCATCTGAATTTGTCAAGAAAATCAAGAAGACATTAAATAATCATATTTTATACGATTTAACATAATTCAACCCCCCTTCTTGTGTATTTTACATATTATATGTGATTTCTATATTAACAAGTGATTTACTTCAATATATCCCTATAGCTTTTTGTATTCATTAACATAATTTGTTGTTATCTCTTTCCTCAATCTCCTTTTTTGCTCTTGGACATATGCCTAAATTAACAAAGCTATTAAGTTTCTCTTTGCACTTTTCAAACTTTTTTTATTGAGATAACAAAAATTTAGAGAAACCAATTTTGGTTTGTTAGTTGTGAAACAATTATAATCAAGTTTGTAAGTCTTTACTTTGAAACATCTCTAGTTCTTATCATATCTAGCATAAATCTCCTAAGGGCATATATCATCAATACACCCAACCTTAATCCTATTACTCTAAAGTCTTTTTTAACCTAACATTATATTTTGTTTGTACCGTATAATCGAAAACATCATCTTTAAATTCTTTTACAACTCCAAATTCCATACCCAATCTCCTCTATTATGCAACACTTATAGGATTATGCCTAACACTTGAACTTAGTCTATGAAAAGCTTTACCTAGCTCTCTTCCACTAAGATATTTATCACTACTAATAAAACTACCACAATTAGTTAGATCAATTTCAACTAGTTAGCAGTCATCCAAAATATCTATATGTAAATCTGATTAAACAAATCCAACATGTTCATCCACATGTTTCTCCTAGTTAATCCGTATGTTTATCCATATTTACACCTTGTTCATTAACATTGTGGTCACCAACATGTTCCTCTCCTCTAGTTATATGTAATATGTCAGGAGTAGGGAAATGTATATCTATATTATGAATTACATACATATTAGCCATAAATTTTTATAAGGTTTGCTAGCCTGATACAACTTTTATTTGACTCAATAAGTCTCATTGGCTCTTTGAAGTTGAAACTACATAACCTATAATATGCCTTATAAATTTGATAGTACCCTAAATCCTTACCTATCTCATATATTTTCCTATTACTGACATAACCAATTCAATATTTTCAAATGTAGTAATATCCTCACCTTTATATTTGAATTTAGGTTCTAATATGAAATTTCTGCCAAAAAAAAGCCTTATACTTCCATGTTTAGCTATTATAACTTATACAACAACTGTAGATAACAATTAAAGCAATTTAAAGTGACCAAAATGGGATATTAGGTTTCAACCAATTAATAAAATGCATACGTACAATTCCAAAATCATGTTTATCAATAGGGAACCAAGAAAAAAATGATAATTCAAAATGACAAAAAAAACACATTAGCAAGTAGGTTTGATAGGAGTTGCATTAAAGTCAGTGAGCTATATTTTGTGATAGCCACTTTATATAGTTAACTAATGCAATATATAGAGGAGGATCAGTCATTACAAGTGCTATACATATGACTCAATGCCTTAAAAAAGCTAAATATGCATAAATCACTAAGAAGATTCAATGAAAATAGTTTTATAATTTACCTTGAAACATTTCTTTTTTATAAGTAATTCCTCTTTAAATGCAATTAAACTTTAACTATTCTCCATATAATTAAACTTACCTTATACTAAATAAAATTATTAATATTTTATTAGGATTTTAAATTTTACATAATTGAATATCATTTTAATTAGATTTAGTTTTCTTATATCATTAGAGCTCTTATGCAGCACCAAAAAGGGTCGATGAACCTATTGAACTATGACAAGTCTAATCTATACAGTTGTTTAGGTGTATTAAGAGGAAACCTACCCTTAAGTGCTAAAATTACATACACAAGATAATATAGAAACAAAATTGAGTAACTTGCATAATCAGTAAACCCACTTAACCTTACCATCCAACCTTATTAGACTCGTATCGTGAATGAGTAATTAATAGCTTTTTAAAAATTTAGCAATGTCAAATCTTATCCATTTCAAAAAAGGGATATCCTTGTATAAACTTATCATCTAAGTCAAACTCCACTAAAAGCTAGCCTAAGAGCAAACATATGAAACTAAAAATTATATAAACATTATATTTTATATTTGATGAATTAATATGAAGTACTGGAATTGATTGCATTTGCTAAAATTTAGAATCATAACTCCATTAACTTATAAAGATTGAATATATTCATATTATAGTCTTTTTCAATCCTATCATATGGTCGTACTTTATTGCCTCCATTTGAGGTTGATTTAGGACATTGAACTTTTTAGAAACAAAATAATGCCTAGTATTGGCAAAAAAATATAATTTACTAAGTATATTCCACTAATCTTATCATCATGTTTAGTGGTAGAGTTGATTTAAGATAATGCTCCTTTGACTTAAGAACTATAGAAGTAATGAAAAAAAAGTCAAAAAGAAAGCACAATGCTTCATATAACCAACAAAACGTATGTTCACTCCTTTTTATATAATGTAAGTTCCTTTTACAATATAAATGAATGATTGCCTCTATATGGTCCCTACAAAAACATTAAAAAATGGCAAATGAAAACATGAAAATACAAAAGAGATGAAATTACCACATAAAAGAAATCGAAGTAGAGCTACCAAGATAGGTGACGGTGAATAATGAGTAGCTAAGGAAGACAAAAAAAAAAGGCAAAGTGAAGAAGTTATTGGAAGAGAATGCCCTTACAATTGGAGAAGAAGAGAGGAATGTGAAAGATAACAACATTAGAGAATGATGACGAGTGAATTAGTTTTAGCGATAATTTTTAGTGTGAAATTATGATTAGGGAGATATGCATACATTACTCTCTCTTTTCTATTGCATGCTCTACCATATCTCTTCTGGTTTTATCTTTCTACCCCTATCTGGAAAATAATTTCCCACTCTTAGTGTGATGGTGGTTGATGATAGCTACTCTCCCTCCATGGAGGGTTTGACACAGGCTAATAAGGACCAAAAGGAGTTCGGAGAAGATTTTCCAACTCTGTCTTATGAATCCCTAACTGGAATTTTAATTCAGAGTCAATCATTGACGGGTGTTTGGAATAAGAAGATAGAGATCACTTCAACCAATACACAAATGAAACATTACTAAGAAGTGTCCAAAGATGGGATTGTATGTCCTCCTTTGGAATTGTTGAAGCTTGGAGAAAGAACTTGGTTGACAACCTTGATAGGGTCTTTCAAGAATAAAAGGCTGGTGTTTCCTAGCATTCAGACTTAGGCTAAATCAAAGTGGGGTAAGAGAGGTTTGGAGAGAACAATGCTAATGGAGGATGGCATAGTGTTGTTTAAATTTGCTTTGGAAAGTAACTTGGATGAAATATTAGAATTAGGACCATGACACATAAGTAGACAACCAATGTTTATGCAAAAATGGAAGCCTGGAATTGAGGTAAAAAAATCATAGAGGTGTTTCCTATCTGGATAAAATTCCATAATCTTTTAATGGATATGGATAGTGTAAGGATTAAGCTTTATAGTTAGTTCCTTAGGAAAGCCATTATGTATGGATGTACAAACTTCTAGTGTGGAGAGGATTGGTTATGCAAAAATTTGTGTGGAAGTGAGTAGAATGTTGAACTTCCAAAGATGTTATCCATAATGAGACTCGGGTTAATAGGTGAGATGGAGAAGGCTACCATTAGGCTATCTTATCCGTGGAAGCCATAGAATGTCACCAGAAAATGGAGTCCTACTGGGAAGAAATTTAAAACAGGTTGGCAGGAGGAACTATTGGAATCAGAACTGGATTTGAGTGAACATGGTAAGGTAGCTGAAAGACATCAAAGTTCTAAAATAGAGCAGATTGTTAATTTGAATAGTCTTTATGATAATAATGGTGATGTGGAAGAAGGGAAGGGTGTCGATGAGAATGTATATTTGCAGCTGAGCCTAATCAATAAAGATATTGGGAGAGATATGGTACAGATCCAACCTTTTATAGAACTAGGTGAAAGTGAGGATACTGGTAATAAGCTGATAATTAATAATGATCCAAATCAAGCAACTGTCATCATATATATCAAGGAGTAGGGAGATAATTCAATGATTCAGGCCACTTTGGAGATAGTTCAGGTTATGGATGATTTGGAGACAATTCCTAAAATACCAACACAAAAATTAGAGTAGAATGACCCTAAGGAAGGAGGATTTGTTACGCCTAATTACTCTAAAAGGAAATCGACCAAAAGGTTGGCAAAATCTAAAGGGGTTTCCCCTCTAGTCTTAAATGTAGTAAATGACCCCCTTAAGAAGATGATGGTTAAGGAATTAGTATTTGGAAGGAAGCCTATTTTGGTAGATCTTCTTGAGACCAAAATAAAGGCATCTTCCAATTAGAGGGGAGTGGCTTTCTTAGGTGCTAAATGGAAGTATATATCAATTCATTCATACAATTATAATGGTATAATTTTATGTTGTTATAATTATGATTTGGTTGAGGTTAAGGTCATCAAAATGAGTGAGTAGTATATACATTTACATTGTTGGCTAATAGGCAAGTTCTGTTTTGAAGTATTGCATCGAATCTTGCATTTTAGAGGGAAATTTTGTGGGATGAGGTGCAAACAATTCATTCTGGTATACAACTCCCATGGCTAATAATTGGAGATTTCAATTATTGTCATAAGTTTGATGAAGTAGAGGGTGGTGCGGGGTTTATTGTTGGAAAAGGGAAAGAACTTACACTGCTATTCCAAAGGTTGATTTATTGGATCTTAGAGGAATAGGCAGGTGGTTTACTTGGACTAAGAAACAATAGGAGAATATGCTAATAAGGAAAAAAGTTTATAGAGCTTTGGTGAACCGTAAGTGGCTTAATTTCTTCCCTCGAGCTTCTACATATTTTGGTGATCCTGTTTTCTCATATTATGCCTCCATACTGATCCAACCAATGAGTGAACGGACAAGAATTTAAGGTCCTTTTACATTTTTCAATGGATTAACTCAAATGGAGTATTTTATGGCTTTAATTAGTAGGGTGTGGGATCAGGAGGTGTAGGGTTATAAGACTTATCAACTCATGTAGAAATTGAGATTAGTCAAAGTTGATATTAAACAGTTTAGTAAGAGATATAACCAAGACCTTAAAAACCTAAGTAAAGCATTGGAATTTGCACGGTAGGATTGTTATCAGGATCCTTATAATGTGGGCCTAAGGAACATAAAAGCTGAGAGGCTAAAGCAATATCAGGAAGGGCTGAACTTGCAAAACTCAATTCTGAGACAGAAAGCAAGGCATACATGACTTAAAGATGGTGATGCAAACAAAAAGCTTTTTCAAGCTTTTTTACTTGCTAAGAGGAACATCAATACTATTACTGAGTTGAAGGATTAATTTGGTAATGTTATTTCTGATCATCAAGAGCTATCTAATTCTATCAGAGTCTACTTTTTAAATCTTATGGGAAGGTTTCAAATACAATAGAGAGGATTTGGTGTAAACAGTGTACTAGAGTTCAATCTTAACTAGTCACTCATAGAGATGCTTAATGCCCCTTTCAATGATCAATAGGTGAAGGAGGTGCTATTCAGTCTCAATAGTTCTAAAGCTCCTAGTCTAAATGGATATTCTCCTGGTTTTTTTCAAAAAACTTGGTCCATTACTAGTCCTCTCCTAACTGATGTTGTGTTGGAGTTTTTTTCCTTCTTGTTCCATGCTGAAGGAGGTAAATCACACCTTCATATGCTTAGTTCCTAAGAAGGAAAGGCATACGGTGATTTCAGATTTTAAACCCATCTCTTGTTGTACAATTGTTTGCAAAATAATAGCTAAACTATTGCTAGCCAGATTGAAGATTGTTTTAAATGGTTAATTTGGCTCAAGGTGCATTCTTGCCTTCGTAAAGTATTGTGACAGCATCTTGATTCTATAAGAACTATTGGGTGAGTATCATTTTGGTAAACGTATTAAGAGTTATGCATTGAAGATTGATCTATTTAAAGCCTATGATACCATTAGCTGGACCTATTTACACGCTTGCTTAGAGGCTATTGGTTTGCCTATGAGATTTCAAAATTGGATCATGAAATGTATTCAATCTACCTCTCTGAGTATTCTAGTTAATGGGATACTGTTGGACCCCGAATTTTTCGTAAAAGATCAGAACTATTGAATGAGAAATTTGGGTGATTAGTCACGAGTTAAGAGCTCATGAATGAAAGTTCTTGAACTAAGAAATGATAGACAAGAGTAAAGTAGGGAATAATGAAAGTGGATAGATTCATGATTTGCTAGGGTGTTTTTGGTGGATAAGAGACTTTTGAAATAGGAAGAATTAAAGTGAAAGTTAGCAGCAAAATGAAAGCAATATTTGTGTGGTAAGTTAATGAAGAATATGTACATACGTGTGTGTTCTGTTATTCGTGTTCATGATTATTCATGGATTATGATTTCTTTATGGAGGACATTGATTTGAAATGAAGTTGAGAATGAGGAGGAAATGAAGTAGAAAAGGTGATTTTGGTATGAATTGTGTAAGGAAAGATTTTGAAATAAAGAGTTGTTTTGGAAAATGTTCCCTGAGTATGCTTCAGCATTTTAGCCACAACATTTTCTTTGGTCATCCAAACGAGATGATTCTTAATTTAGATTAACCTAGAGATATATGGATACATTTCTTATGAAGACATCAAATTTCAATTCTGTCTCTAAAAGTCTCAAAATTTGTCATGAAGTTAAGAATTGGGTGCAGTGTTTATGTATGAATGAAAAAATTTTCTTTAGACTTTAGGTGCAAATTTGGGATTGATATAGATAGATTTTGACAAAAATTGCTTATTGCAAAGTTGTAGAACTTTCTTTTATCTTTCCAACGGTATATTATATGGAAATTTTGGATATCGGAGTCAAAAGTTACGATCTTTACAAGTGGAGACGTTCAGGAGCCAAAGTAAGGCGAAGTTATTGTTCACCCTATCGTCTTAGTTTTGCTGACGTCATCTTCATCTTAGTTTTGTTCTTGCTGATGTCATCTTCGTCTTAGTTTTGTTGACGTCATCTTCGTCTTAGTTTTGTTCTTGATGACGTCATCTTCGCCTTAGTTTGATTTTTTTCGTCTATGTTTGACCTTTTTCTTCCTTCTTCTGCCCCATTTTGACCCTTTTAGAGGCCGAATCTTACTCTTATGCCTTCATGAAAGTTATAGATCTTGAATTTCTTTTTCCAACCAGCTAAATAACACCTTAATCCGATATCTGTTGGGAAAGTTATGGTAATTTTCCCAACCTTATATTTTCTGATGACGTCACTTTGTCTCAAAAATGATGTCATATTGTATGATCCATTTTTGAACTCTCAGATGAAAGAATTTTCCTTTGACTTCTTCATAAACGTTGTAGCTATTGAAGGATTCTTTTCAACCATATAAAGAACACCTTAATCTGATATCTATAGAAAAAGTTATGGTAATTTTACCAACCTTATATCGTCTGATGATGTCACTTCATCTCAAAAAGGACGTCATATCGTCTGATCCATTTTCTACCCCTTAGATGAAAGAATTTGCCTTCGACTTCTTCATGAGAGTTGTATCTCTTGAAGTCTTATTTGAAACTATATAAATAACACCTAAATCATAAATTTATACAGAAAGTTATGGCTGTTTTCCTGAAATAGTTTCAGTATGATTGAGGTCATAAATATGGTTGCTTCTTTTGACAATAACTCCTCTCCTAGACCTCCAAATGACTTGATTCTTGAACCATTGGATTCGTAATACTTTTATATATATCTCCACCAAAAATAGAAGCTATCTGATATGAAGTAAGAAAGATTGAGTGGAAAAGGCGGGACGGGTACAGTGAGTGTGCTCTTAAAGGATATGAACTGGTGTTATCCCACTGAACATACTTCAGTGTTTTGATGATATCTTGAACTGTAGAAATCCAAATGAGATGATTTCTGATTTGGGGTAAACTAGAGACATAGAGCTACAAAGTATACGAGGAAAAGAATTGTGATTTAGTTCCTAAGACTTTCAAGTTTTGGATGGAATTTGTAGATAGCATACTGTTTTGGACAAGAGCAGTTCAAAACAATTTGAAGTATATCTTTTGAATCATTGAACCAAATTGAATGATTTCGTTGACATTAGAAACTTAAAATAACGGAGGACATTTTCTAGAGGAAAGTGTTATGTCAAAATGTTCAAGGGTATTTTTGGCAAGACATTTAAGTTTAAAAGAACATAAGCCTATAAGGAAGGATAAAATGGACTTTTTAGACTCATTAAGGGCATAATTGGAAGAAGAAGTGTTGTCTTGCTTACAAATAAAGGAGAAAACGTGAATGAGAAGATGCTAGAGAAGCAAAAATGAGTGAATGAGAAAAGAGATAAGAGAGAGAAACATGAAAAAAGAATGAAAGAGAGAAAGAAGAGAAACAAGCTAGGGTTTTAATTTCCTTAGCCTTCAACTGAGATTTTAAAGTTGTTTAAGAAGAGAAAAAGTAAGAGAAAGAGGAGTTTTCTTTTGTTCCAAAGATCCCTTCATTTGGTGAAGAATGAAGGTAAGATCATTTTGAAACTCTTGGGCTTTGAAAGGATTTTAGTTTAGGAAGTTTAGAAAATGTTTGGGTTTAAGTATTTTTAAAACCAATTTTAGTGATTGTGTTTCGTGGGATTTTTGTTATTATTTAAAGGGATCAAGAGGGACAAGAGGAACAAAGAACCTTTGATACGTCAGGTTGTCTGCAAAGAGAAAAGACATTTTGAGTAAGTCAAGTCTTTAAGCAAGAAAATCAAGGTAGGTACATGTTTATAATAGAATCAATACGCCACTGCAGTTTTCTTTAAATTAAAAAAGTTTTTTGATTTTAAATTGCATCATAAGTGTTGCATCTATTGTTATGAATGATTTGAGCACATCTTTGATGATTCGGTATATGAACTTTTTTTAATGAATTTCGAAATACATTTTATGTTATGCCTTGAAACATGTCATGACATTTTGTATGAATGAAAAGATAGAAAAGCTCGAAAGTTAGAGCATTTGATAAAATGATCTGAGCATGCTTATGTGCTTCCGTTTAGGCGAGAGTGGAACTATTATGTTCGTCACGTCCACGTTGACAAGAGCCTTCTCCCGGTTGCCCGCTTATGACATATGAGCTCCGAAATGGACTTATTCTGTTCATGGGGTAAACTTTGGTTTCCTCATTTTGTTTCCATGGGACCCTCGAGCTATTTGTTGTGCATTGCATCTGTGAATTGTCAAGTTGATGCATTCATGTTTTGTAAGATATGAATTTTGACTGCACGACAAAAGTTTTGAAAAGAAAATATTTTTACAATGCAATAAGATATTCTGAGACAAGTAAAAATGTTTTCAAGGTTTTTGCTTATTCATTTGTTATAAACTGTTACCCACGAGCTGTTAAGCTCACCCCCTCTCTGTCCTATCCTCAGGTTATAGCTAGAAGATCAAGTGTTCGAGAGCCTAAAGAAATTGCGATATTTGCTACCTTTTATTTTTGTAATTAAGCCAATGGTGTGGCTTTTGATTTCTAAAAAAGTATTTTTTTTTCGAACTCAATTGCTTGAGTAATGAAATGATAGATTTAAGTAGTTTAGTTATGAGTTGTATGTTTACATTAATTTAGAGCAAGCTAGTTGTTGATGTTTGATTATCATGGGCACGCCACCATTGTGAAATGATGCTTAATAAGAGTTCATGGAAAGAACCCTATATGGAAATAGGCTCAAGTATTATTTATGATGCTCAAGTTAAGTAGGATGATTTTGTTAAGAGTTGGGTTCTGGAACGGTGCCCAACAGATACCTTCTAGACTTTTCAAAAATACTAGAGGGATTAGGCAAGGAGATTCATTTTCCCCTTACCTTTTCGCATTATCTATGGAAGGTTTTTTTTTTACTTGTTTCCAAACTTGTAAAATGTAATGGACTGTTTCAATGTCACCATAAATGTAGAGATATGAATTTGTCACATTTTCTTTATGCAGATGATGTGATTCTCTTTTGCGAAGCTAAACCGAACTCTATTAGGATGTTGCTGAACATGTTGTAAACTTTTTCAAGTTAACCAAGAATGGAGATGTGGAGAAGAGTGGAGTCTATGTATAATCTAATGTTAGGAACCTTTAATGGATGAGTAATTTGGTTGGTTTTGAATTATTGGCTACTCCTTTTAGGTATTTGGGAGTGCCTATTACATCGGGTAATCCCAAATTTTCAGGCTTTCTTCCTTTGATTGAGAAACTAAAAACCGGAATACATGCTTAGCAAAATAGGTTCTTGTCTTTAGCTGCCAGAGTGACCCTCATCACATCTGTATTAAGTAGTATGCATGTTCATTGGGTAACATATGTTGTTATAACGAAGAGGGTGATCAAGGAAACAGATAGATTGTTGTAACCTTTTTTATGGTCTGGACAAAATGATAATAGCAAACAGTCCAAGGTGAAGTGGAGTGATATTAATATTCCAAAGAAACATTGGGGATTAGGGATCATTCCCATTACTCAAATGCAGAAGGTATTGCTTTTCAAGAGGATTTGGAGATTATTGAATGATAAGGAAGCTTTGTGGTTAAATGGGCGAATGTTTGTCACCTCAATAATCAAAACTTCTGGCAGATACAACAATCTCGAGAATGTCAATAGATCTTTAACCATATGCTCAATTTAAGGGAGTAGATATACCCTTATTTGAAGCAAAGGTTGGGAGATGGTGAAGAGATATGGTTGTGGTTCGATAATTGGACTGATTTCAGTCCTTTTATACAAAGACTTGAATTAGTTACTCTCAAAAATAGAATTCCTAATGATGCAAAAATGACTTGGTTAATAAAGGACGGGGAATGGTTTGGTAATTTTAGGAATTTTCAGTTGATAGTTGAATATCTTCTGAATATACCTATAGAGAGGAGAAACGATAAAATGATATAGGTTCATACTAGTGGGACTTTCACCAATAGTTCTGGTCACAACTTACTAATGCAGTAGCTGGAGTTAGTCCCGTGGACTGATGTAATGTGGAAGCAAATTTTGAGTCCCAAAGCTACGGTATTCTCATGGCTAGTGATAAAGAACAGACCAAGAACCAAAAGACAAGTGGTTTGGTGGGTTTGATTCTATATATGTACTATGCAAACAATTGAATGAAAAGAGAGATCATTTGTTCTTTGAATGTAACTATAGCAAGTCAGTGTGGAGCCGAATTTTGAATACGCTACAACTTCCTATCTTCAACTTTGTATGGTATGAGACGTTAAATACAATCATTAGGTGCAACAAAGCAGGTCAGAGGAATAACATTCTCATCAAGACTTCATTTCATATAGTAATTTATTCCATTTGGAGAAAAAGGAATATGAGACTATAAAAGAATGAGGAGCAAACATAAATATCAACTTGCTGAGCAAACTGTAAACATGATTAAAATGGTTATGATTGCTAATGAGAAGTAATGCACAGTTAGTCAAGAACTTTGAGCAAAATTGGTTGTTTTGATATAAATTTTTGTATTTTGATGTACAACTTATTTAGCATAGACGCACTTGACTCTAATTGTATGATTTTTATTTAGGATCGTGTAATAACTTTTGCTATAATATATTTTATTTTATCTTTCAAAAAATTATGATTAAGGATTTTTGTTCGGTAAAAATCCAAATAGTTATAATATTTGTATTAATTAAGAAAATAATTATATTAATTTTAAGTTTTTAATAAATATGATTGATTTCTACAACGCCACTTAATATGTATGTGATATTGTTAACCCATTATAAAGGTAAAATATTGCTTTTATTACGTTAGTAATGACATATTAGATAACTAATAATGTAAGGTTTCTGTTTTCATCATATAAGGTTTATTTTAAACATATTTTAAGTGTTAGGGTTTAATTTGAATAAGATAAAATATTAAAGTTTAATTTGTTTGTTTTAATACAACATAAATAATACTTTTAAGTAATTTATTTAATAAGTTAATAATTAAATAATTAATTCAATTAAATTCATCATTGCAAAGTTGAACATAGTTTTTATTTTAAATTCACTAAGTGAATTATAATTTTCTTCTCGCGATTCGTGACGAAATTACGTACGAAAACCTGTCTTTCATTTTCAGTCCGGCAGACATTCACTGTTTTGTACCTCGTTCATCTGGAGAAGCAGATACGTGGGTGACTTATGAGATGGACAACTGTGAAAACGCTTTAGCTTTTAAGGAATGAATAGGCTTGAAGCGTGTCCATGATCTAGTAGTCAATCAACACTGCTGACACCGAAATCTAGTAATGGTCTTCCATTTGACTACTAAAAAGGGCAAAGATCTTTCAAAACTCTATCTGCTGCCGACGCCTTTGACTCTAATTAATAAAAAGGCAAAATAGAGAAAATGATAAATCACTTGCGGCAACCAGATAACCTTCTCCGCTCAGCATTTTTGCCAACAAATAATTGGATATAACACCTACAGAATCTAGTACCTTCCAGAACATTGTCGAAAGCCTACGCGTGGGAATAGATATATAAACATTTTTTATTTGAAATATTTTGCTGTAAATAAATAAACTAATGGTTTTGAATTTGATACCAGCAAGTTGCTTGAAATAAAACAAAGGCACATCCTAAATGGCCTTTGCTTTATCCAATGAAAAGACCCCACGTCCCTACTCTGAATTCTCCACGCAATCAGAATCCGAAACGCCACAATAATAAACAGTACACAGTACACACCACCTTTTCTCATCGACACGCCATGAGCTCACGTGTCCGAACCAAGGGCAAAAGTGGAAATGCGGGGTAACCTTTGGTTGAGGATATTGTGATTGATCCAATGAGCTTACGACACGTAATTGCTTACTCCCTAGGAACCAAACACAAGAATCTTGGCTAGTCTTTACTCTTTCCCATAATTTTATTATTTCTATTAATTATTACAAGTTATAAAGTGGGGGGTGTCTGAGTCACCACCAAATCCACCCAATCATATTGCTCCAATCTGTGCCCATAAAGTATTGAAGAAAATAAAATGAAAATTTTCCTCCTCGGTGTGCAAGTTCCAGAAGTTTCTTAGGGGACCACCCACTCTCCCTCTCTCAGCTACACCTACACTTGCCAAACGAATATGTCACAGGAAAGAGTCTAGAACTTTCTTTTTTTAGTGGAAACAAATCTAATAAACTCTATTTAAGGGGATCGAAATCTTAAACCATAATTTCCCGGATATGTTCTATAATTCACCGCCAACTTCTTAACGGCAAAAAACGACTTTCCCAAAGAAGAAATTAGCCAAGAGACGCAGCGTCTTTACAAGAAGAGAAAATATCTGAAATGCGACTTTCCTCCTCTTTCTTTGATTTTACTAAAATCATTTACCTTTTCCAATCTTCTTGTGGTTATATAGATTGGTCCATCTTTTACAGTGTTTCAGTTTCATCAACCTTTTTTCTTTGTGTTCAATTTCCTTTTAGCCACTGCAGGTCTCAACAATTCCTTCCCCGTTTTGGCTCTTAATGCTACCTTACCATCTTTCAGCCTTTTTATTCTGTATTTCGTTTTCTTTTCCTGTTTCTTGAGTGTGTTTTTTAGTTCACTCTGCATCATCAATAAGCCAGCTACAACAATTTTCCGTACATGTGTTGAATCGTTGGACACAGTTCGTGAGATGGATCCTTTCTTCACAGTGAAGGAAGAAGACCCCGGGTCAAGCTCATCGCAGTCCGGCGATGAACTACTACTATTTATGACAACACCACAGCCAATGGAGGGTCTTCATGACATGGGACCACCCCCATTTTTGACCAAGACCTATGACATGGTTGATGATCCAGTTACCAATCATATAGTTTCATGGAGCAGAGGAGGGAAAAGCTTTGTTGTTTCTGATCCTAATTTCTTCTCCACCCATCTGTTGCCCAGATACTTCAAGCATAACAACTTCTCCAGCTTTGTCAGGCAACTAAACACCTACGTAAGTATTCTGGTGTTAATTCCGCTCTTCTTTTGTTGCTTCTATGACAAAGTTTCTCAATTCGTTAGATTTTATTGCAGTTTCATTCGATAAGAGACATGATTTGTTAGAAGACTTGCTTTTTTGTTCCCACCCTACACTTACATTTTTTAATTTGTTGAAAGGAGTTGAGTGCTGCATTCTTCTATGTCAATGCCTAATTAAAAACTTGCCTGGAGAAAAAAAGACGAATTTCTGTTGGTGGGAATGGCTGTTGTTTAACAAACGAAAAGAGTTATTGTTTCTTAGAGGTTCTTGAATTTCACTTATCTGAATGTGCATGCAATCTATTGGGACTCATCTTCTGTTTTTTTTTCCCCTGTTTTACTTTCTCTTTTTATTTTCTTCATTTCCTTTTGATGAATGTTCATTGGATCCAACTTCCATTATACTATTTTATGTATCTGCTGCTTTTTTAGTTTCTACTTCCAATGGTTCTTTCTGGATGTGAGACCTTGCTTTTACTTTTAGTGGGTGATGAAAGGCCAGAAATTAATCATTCAACATACTTCAGTGTTCTACTCATCAAGCTCAAGAATGCTTAATTTAGTCCGTCACGCTCTCCAACGAAGAATAATAACTAAACCAAGTCAGCCACAGATTATTAAGGGGTTAGTGTATCCATGTAGAGGATCTGAGATTGATATTTTAGTCTTTTTTTGGAGATGAAATCTACAGATTTTAAGCATTTCTGGAGCCTGATGGATGATACTAAACGTGGGATATGATATCTGCAGGGCTTTAAAAAAATTGATCATGACAGATGGGAATTCGCTAACGAAGGATTTCTAAGAGGTGAGAAGCATCTTTTGAGAAATATTAAGAGAAAGAAGGCAACTTCGCAGCTTCTCCCTCAGCAGCAAGCTATTGATGCATGTGTTGAAGTTGGTAGGGCTGGGGTAGATCAAGAAATCGATCAACTGAAGCGTGAGAAGCAGATTCTAATGATGGAATTGCTGAAACTTAGACAACAACAACAAAGTACTAGGGAATATGTTCAAGCTCTGGAACAAAGACTGCAAGGGACAGAATTAAAGCAACAACAAATGATGCAATTCTTAGCCAGAGCTATCCAAAACCCTGATTTTCTGCAGCAACTAATCAAGCAGAAGGAGAAGAGGAAAGAACTAGAAGAAGCAACTAAAAAGAGAAGAAGACCAATTGATCAAGGCCCTAGTGCTGATGGTGGTGCAGAATCAAGCCATCATGGAGAAAGTGCAAATACAATAAAGGTCGAACCTTTAGAGTTTGGAGATTATGGATCCGGAGTGTCGGAACTGGAAGCACTTGCATTGGAAATGCAAGGTTTTGGTAGGGCAAGGAGAGAGCGAGAGGAGGATCAGGAAGAGATAGAACCACCAGTGAGTGTAAGAGAACTGGAGGATGAGTTTTGGGATGAATTGCTGAGTGAAAGTAATGCAGTTGGTGAAGATGAAGACGTCAATACATTGGCAGAGCGCTTAGGTTATTTAGGCTCAAGTCCTAAATAAAAACACCTTGAATCCCTTTTGTGCATTATTGCAAGGCATCATATAACAAAGTACTCTGCCTGGACGACCATGTCCTCATTTTGTAGGGGGCAAGGTGTTTACACCAGTCAGCCCAACTCATTATCTCGTGTTTGTTGGGTCACTTGGAATTGCTATTAAGCTGTGATTTTCACCTGGATTCTTGCTATTGGCAGGGTAGTGGAACTCCCAGCAATTTAGCCCGGAAAAACGATCTCATTTCTGGTGTTTTTAACCCTTGTATTTTCATTGTTCAGCTTGTCGTTTTCCCCCATAAGTACATAACTTACCTCTGTTTATCTTGGTTAGGTTGCTGCAGGGCTTAGATTGAATCTCGTAGTCCCTACCTTGATCTGTCTCAAGGTTGTCATTTTTTTCTTTTTAACCTCGCTTTTTCATGTGTTATTGAGTTCATCCGTTAACTGTCTTGAAATAATCTTTTTGAAACTTAAAACATTGTAGATTGTTGAGAAGCTGTTGAAATGGTCAAAGACGTTGCTGAAAGTTGCAAGAACCTCCCTTAGATGTGGTTCCCGGATTTCCATGTAATATTTGGTATAGTTTGTGTTATGTAGCCATATAACTTTTCTCCATTCACGTGGTCACGTTTCCATGGTGTCTCGGAACCGCAAGTGAGATCCTAATATTTGCATCAAACTAATGGTGCTCTGTTTCGTAGGTTTGTAGACGGTCGATGGTCCTTACTTCTGTAGTTCTCTCCTCCTGAAAAACAACTGGAAGTTCCATATCTTGAATGCCGAAGATGATGTAAAAGAGACTGGATTTTTTTCATTTTCATTCTTTTATGGGATGAGTTGGTTGTGTTATGGGATTTTCCAAATTTCTAGTTTTCATATGCTGGTTTTTTTACCTTAAAACTTTCTTCGGAAGGACACATTTCTGGTACAAATTGATGCCAGTGTAGATATGGGCAGACTGTCTTTTTGCAAAATCATCCAATAAAAAAATATATTTATTATACTTTATTACTCAAAACTTGAGTTGAAGGTAGAGTGAAACTAAATTATTTAAATTCACCACGCATGCGACTTGGAACTAAGCCTCAGGCTCATATTTGAGCTTTAATGTTGCTTTGTTACTCAAAATTCGATTTGAAGGTAGAGTATAATCAAATTATTTAAATCCATAAATATATTGTCAATAAAAGAAAAATTTTCAATTGGTCAAAGATTGATAGTAAAATTGTGAATTTTAAATGAGAAATTTGTGAGATGGTTGTGCTATTTATGATTTAATGAAGTTTAACGCTTGTTATTTTAGTTTGCAATTGATTAATTATGATGATAGTATTTCAAGAAAAAGGTTTAAGTGAAAACGTATGTTCGTTCAACTTATTATTATCAACTAATTTTTTGGTTTTCTGGAAATAACTTTTAATGAAAACTAAAGAACTGAAATGGTTTAAAAGATTATCGAAAGTTAAGAGATCTTTTATAACTTTTAAATAGACAGTTAAACTAACATTGGTTTGCTAGACCTTTATAATTAGACAGTCGAAGGTCACTGAATTTTTGAAAAGTAATATCTATCAAGTTGAATAAATTAATAGGCCTTACGTTTAAAAACATTTTTTTATTTTTAGGATGCATGATATAAAGAGAAGAGACAAAGGGTAGTGATAATGGGAAGAAAATAGGCTTTGAAGAAGAGTCACAAAATTTAGTAGGTTTTTTTTTGTCCTAATAAGTTTTGGGAGAAAAAGTACATGCCATTTGTTGGTTATTAAGGACATTATGAAATGATCTGGATTAAAAGATACGGGAACTCAAATTTCAACCCTGTTAGCGATCTTAGTCAAGTAGGGGATTAAGGAATTAGGTTAGTCAATTCTTAAGTACGATAATTAATACTCTTTCCTATCCAAAATAAGTTTCGTTTTAGAGAGATGCATACTTATTAAGAAAACTAGTGAAATATTTGATATACCCTTATTAATTGTGGTCGGGTCGGTTGAATTAGGCCCAAGCCCAATCATAATAATCCACGGACCAATCGGTCGATCTCTTAAAAGATGGGTCTCACACCCATTAGTTAACCCAAGTCCGATCCATGCTCTTCTCAGCCCATCCGCATGTAAGAGACTCCCATGCACACGTAAAGACTTAACCCTAGCATCTGTCCCATATATAAGGTATAATTTCATCGTAACAAAGGTACGCACAATCATAACCTAGCTCTCTCAGCTTTTACAGCAATCCCACCTTTACCAAAGACTGACTTGAGCGTCGGAGGGGCTAATCGGGACACAACTCCCGGCATGCCTTCCTTTGTTTTGTAGGTACCTTCACATTGAAGTCATCCTAGAAGACGGCCAGATCATGGATCCAAACGGCAACGTTCCGTTCTGTCAGAATCCGGCAGAACCAATTGGCGCCCATCGTGGGGCCCGACTTCAGAGCACCACGTCCAGAAACACACAGATCAGTCATGCGGCGACGACCAACTCTGATATAGCCGCTGTCACGGCTCTGGCGATGCAGCGTATGGGTTTGCAATTACCCACAACCCTGCCACCTGCACCTCATGTTTCCCACACGGAATCTTCAGACTCGAACGATCAACCGCAACCTCAAGCCTCGAGCAAGAAGAGCAGGCGTGGGCATGGAGGATAGCGGCTGCGGCAATACGCGTCCGAATCTCCAACACCGATCGGATGCGATCCCTTCGCCTACACACACCTCCCTCGCCCGGCAGATTGAGGAGGCGGCCGATCTATTGATTAGCCAGATTTCTGATCTCAACCAAAGACAACAACGTACCAGATCGCGCGACAAGCCGCACGACGGACCAGCATGATGACCGGTTGCCATCCAACTGAAGCCCTAGAGAAAATCGTGGATGATCGGATTAATGCAGCTATGAGCTTTCGCCCAGATCGCCCAACAACTCAGTACAACTCTCCTTTTACTCCAAAAATCTTGGATAGCCTCCTGACACCTGAAACCAAAATCCCGACCCCTGAAAAATACACTGAAAAGACCGACCCCCTGGACTACCTGCAGCACTTCCAATCCATGATGAGTCTACATTGTGTCCCGGACGCCATCCAGTGCTAGGCTTTTTGCACGGCCTTCCAAGAAGGAGCTCGGCGATGGTTCAACAGCCTGCCCCCGAGCTGTATCACCTGCTTTGAAGATTTCAAGTTATTATTCTGAACGGTTCGCCACGATGGCGGCCACGAAGGCGACTTTGGAGGTAATGCAACTTACCCAAGGAAGGAATGAAAGCTTGCGAGAATTTATCACTCGGTTCAATAACGAAGCGGTCGAGGTCCCCGACCTCACTTGCTCGTCCATGTTGGCCGCGCTTATGAGCAACACGAGGGATGAGGAGTTTAAAAAGTCATTGGCTCTCGACCAGCCCCAATCTATTCAAGAGATCAGACATCGGGCAGATAAGTACATTCAGCTCGAAGAAGTATTAAAGAATACAAAACGCAAGGCAGATGACCGCGGGATGAGTGGTAGAACAGATGAGTATCACAAGAGACAGAGGGATCAGTCGACCTGGAGAAAGCCGAACGGTCGGCAGTGGCATCACCAAGACTTCACCCCTTCAACAAAGCGATATGCGGAAGTATTGGCAGCCATGAGCGGATGGGAAACTATTCGAGAACGACAAAATGAAGACTCCCTACAAGGATAGGAACCCCAACTTATATTGCCGTTTCCACAAAGAGGTCGGTCATGATACGGAGGATTGTTGGCAGTTGAAAAAAGAAATCGAATTCCTCATACAAAGGGGAAGATTACGCCGATTTGTGAAGCACGCGCGAAATGCCGACCGAGATAACGAGCATAAGAGCGGTCGACACGATTATAGACGATAGAATTGGAGACGAGATGATAGAAATGACGAAGGAAGTCAGAATGCAAATACAGATAATCGACGCGAAGAGAGAAGGCGATCAAGGGAAAGAGATGACAGAAATGCCGGGCAACAAGGTGACCGACCGACTGGGGTCATCAACATGATATTCGGTGGAAACGCAGCGGGGGGATCCACTGCTAAAGGGAGAAAAAGATATGTCAAGCAGGTCGGCAGAGATTCATCAACCAAAAGGCCGAAGGAGAGCGACGGGATGATATCGTTTGACGAGTCTGACCTTGATGGAGTAAGGTGCCCTCACGATGACGCCCTCGTTGTAAATCTGAACATGGATGGCTACGAGGTGAAACGGGTGATGATTGATACGGGCAGCTCAGTCGACTTGTTGTATTATGAGGCCTTCAAGCAGATGAAGGTACCTGAAGATCGACTTTTGCCTATAGACGGACCCATTAAAGGAGTAACTGGAGCATCAGCCTACCCGTTCGCCCGAGTCTTTTTAAAAGTGAAGTTCGGACAAAAGCCGAGTCAAATAGAAAGGGACGTTGAGTTCCTAGTCGTGAAGTTTCAAGGAGCGTACAACACAATAATCGGACGAGCTACCCAGAACGCCCTTAGAGCAGTCGTCTCTCCCTACTACCAAGCGATGAAATTCCCAACGCCTCATGGAATCGGTACTATCAGGGGTCATCAGAGAATCGCAAGGGAGTGCTACTTAGCGGAAACGAAAACATTAGACGAGGCGGTAGTCCTGGCGAGCTCCCTTGATGTGAGAGCCGACGAGGAGATGGACAGGATGACTCATAATCAGAGGGCGTCGGGCTATGAAGACAAACGAAATGATGAAGCCTGCAGAGCGGAACTCGTTCTCCTCAGTGAAGACAGAGAAACGGAGGCTGCTCTTGAAACTTGAAGGCCTTCTACCAATAGATAAGTTCTATTTTAGTTAATTGTTGCTTATTACCGTTTTTGTATACAACACATGAGAACCTTTTTCCTGTCCCTGCCAGACAGGTTTTTTAACGGCCCACGCCCCCATTATCATTAATAAAGGGATTTTCAGATTTCTTGGCAATGAAAAGCTCCATCATATGTGGCAAAGAGTAAAAAACCGCTCGGTATCTCCAAAGATCGACTACGATCGGTCGGGTCGCCAAGACAAGATCCTTGGGACCCTCGTTCGCCATCGCTCGGTATCTCCAAAGATCGACTACGGTCGGTCGGGTAGCCAAGACAAGATCCTTGGGACCCTCTTTTGCCATCGCTCGGTATCTCTAAAGATCGACTACGGTCGGTTGGGTCGCCAAGACAAGATCCTTGGGACCCTCGTTCGTCATCGCTCGGTATCTCCAAAGATCGACTACGGTCGGTCGGGTCATCAAGACAAGATCCTTGGGACCCTCGTTCTTCATCGCTCGGTATCTCCAAAGATCGACTACGGTCGGTCGGGTCGCCAAGACAAGATCCTTGGGACCCTCGTTCGCCATCGCTCGGTATCTCCAAAGATCGACTACGGTCGGTCGGGTCGCCAAGACAAGATCCTTGGGACTCTCGTTCGCCATCGCTCGGTATCTCCAAAGATCGACTACGGTCGGTCGGGTCGCTAAGACAAGATCCTTGGGACCCTTGTTCGCCATCGCTCGGCATCTCCATAGATCCACTACGGACGGTCGGGTCACCAAGGCAAGAGTCTTGGGGCCCCTCGCTCAGAGCAGATCGAACACACTCATCCAGGATCCTAAGAAAAAACCTAAGACCATACGACCTCATAATCACCCAACCATATAAACGAATACACTCGTTCACAATCCGCTAATTGAGGAGACAATCTCATCCTAAACGCAGAAGAGGTAGTGAAAAAGCAGAAGAGATAGTAAAAAACAAACTATCATTCATTTCAAAAGTTTCAGTCACATGCCCGACCGGATGAGTTTTATAAAGAAACTTAAGGAGGAGGAGACGAAGAACCAACAACCGGGTCAGCGGAGGAAGGATCAGCAACAGAATCGGCCAAGGGAAGAGAAGGGCCCGCAACTGGGTCGAGATGTTGGGACCCGATTCGGAGACCGACGCCCCAACCCGAAAACGGAAAACGAATACGAATACGAACCAATATGAATCGAATCAAAGCAAGGAAACGAAACATAAGGCGAAATCAAATCAGATACGAAGCAAACTTTGGATCACAAAGCTCAACAAATCATTAACGAATCGAAAGCAAATCGAATCGAAACTAATTTCTGATACGTAACAAAATGGAGCCGACATCCGTGAACAAGTATCAAAGGAAGCGTTTGCGTTGGAAACCTTAAGACTATCAGTCAAAACTAATCCAATCCGTGTACATTTTTTTTTCTTTCTTTCTTTCATTTTCATTCCATCTCTTACAAGTGACTTCAATATCCTCAATCCAATAACATTCATATACAATCGCACTATAAAACGTCCAATACCCGTTCATTGACATTTCTTCATATACAAATCATTCTTATATCTCAGTTGGACATACACAAGTTATATAACATATCCATATGCAATACCATAACACAATAGCCTCATCCAAACTTCATAAATACAATTACGATTTATACACCATTTCATAAATCAAAGCTTTATACAAATCATAGTGGCATTTTCAAGCCTTATACATTACCCATAACCCTAAACCAAAGTACACAATACATAACGATTCTAGACTTCTCAGCAACCATCTAACTTAACAATAATACAATATAAACACATGCAAACAGAAATCTTCATTTTCTTTCACCCGATCTTCTTCTCATCACCGTGGATAGGAATGAAGGGGTGAGCTTTACAACCGTGGGTAACAGTTTATAACAAATATATAAGCAAAATCCTTGAAATTCTTTTCTTTTACGTCTTAGAAAACATTTCTTTGAAATTCGTAAAGCACATTTTCAAAAAGTACTTTTCTCATTGTAGCCAAAATCGCCATTTGCAAAACATATGATTTTTAGGCTTTCAGCCATAAACTC
Source organism: Erythroxylum novogranatense (assembly GCA_029891385.1). NCBI lineage: Eukaryota > Viridiplantae > Streptophyta > Magnoliopsida > Malpighiales > Erythroxylaceae > Erythroxylum > Erythroxylum novogranatense. The sequence goes on from CM057235.1 coordinate 35,588,177, forward strand.
ATAAATTTATAAACATGAATGCATCAACTTGGCAATTCATAGATGCAATGGCAATTCACATATGGAATGCACAACACATGGCTCGAGAGTTCTGTGGAACACAACGAATAAACCAAAGTTTATCGTAAACACAACGAGTCCGATTTCTCAGGATCTCGTGGCCTCTAACGGGCAGCCGGGAGCAGGCTTAAACGTCGACGTACACATGACTAACACAACGTTCCTCTCTCGCCCAAACAAAAGCACATACTCATGCTCAATCACTTTATCAAATGCTCTTTTCCAAATATACGAAATGCCATGGGATCTTTTGAGGCATAACACATATGTATTTTGCATTTCATCAAACGTTTATGTATGGAATCAATAATGATTTTTCAAATCATTCACATAATGGTGCAACATTTACGATGCAATTGAAATCAGAAAATCTCTTTATTTAAAGAAAGCATTAGTGGCTTATAAATTTTATTATAAACAGGTACCCACCTCAAATCGATGCTAGAAACTTGTTCCTTGCTCCAATTTGTCCATTGATCCCTTCTTTCTTCCAATTTAACTTCACTTAAAGCAATTTCACCCAAATTCAACATCATAAATAAATTAATCCTCAAATTGAACTTAGAAAACATAAATCCCTCATATATTCAAGCTTTCTAAATTACAAATTTCCAAAAGCCCCAAATTCTAACTTTGGGCATAAACTCTAATTTTCAAAATCCCAAATTAAACCCATCATACTTAGAAATCTTCAAAATTGACTTCATACTCCACAAACCCATTCCATTTTCCATGATTCTAAACCAAAACTTCAAGAGAAACTCAAATCTTAAAAACTGCTCTTACCTCATTTCTCCTCCATTTTTGGATTTTCTTGGTTCAAGATAAAGCTCTCTTCATCCTCCACCTTTCTCTCTCTTAGAATGACATCAAAATCACTCTTCAAGTGGTAGAAAAAAATCGAGCCCTAGCTTTCTCCCCTTTTTCTCCACCGAAGCTTGCTCTCCCTTCTCTCTTCTCTCTTATTTTCTTTCCTTTTGTTCAAGTGTCGTGCCTCACTTAAAGAAACAACAGCTCAATCCTTTTTATATTTTCATGTCATTTAATGAATGGAGAATGACCCATAAGCCCCTCCATTTAAGCCTATAAACTTAACCCTTTAAGTAAACTTCCAAAATTGCCCCTCCATTGGTCTTTAAAACTGACATCTTGTATGATTATTTCGATCAGGTAAATGAAGCCATTTGACAAAACTTTCTTCTAGAAAAATGTTCCTCTATGTCTTACAAATCCAATGCTTCAAGAATCGGATCGATCTGAGCTCTATAGCTCAAGATATCTCCAAAATACTGAAATCTGTTCTTCAGACCCGAGGCTGAACACTACACCTAACTTCCGACCCAAATTTGGAAGTCTTAGAGGCTAAATTATAGCTTGACTTCTCATAAAATTTGTAGCGCCATGTCTCTAGTTTAATTTCCAAAAAGAATCAGATCAATCGGAGCTCTACCAACCGAGATATATCCAAAATACTAAACACTATTCAAACTTTTACAACCGATCAGCTCACTTTGATCGGGTCGATCTTTTTCCGTTTAATGCCAAAACCGATCTATATAGTATAAAAAGATAGAAAATGTCTTAGGAATCCAACGTTTCAAAAATCGGCTCAATCGGAGGTCTACACAAAAAGTTATGGCCAAAAGAAAGAAGAGGGGTCAAAAACACAAAAGCAAACGATGATGTCAGCACAGACGCAAATTCGTTTGTGATGACGTCAGCATAGACGCAAAAATTCGTCTATGATGACATCAGCACAGACGCAAAAATTCGTCTGTGATGACGTCATCAGAGACGAAGATGACGTCATCACATACGAAAAATGAAGACTAACTTCATCCGACCCCTTTCTCCAGAACATCCCTACTTAGAAAGATCATAACTTTCTCCTCAGAACTCCAAATAAGACACGGTTTGATTCGTTGGAAAGCTAAGAGACAGATCTAAAATTTTCAAGAAGGACTCAAAGGCAAAATCAGTCTTTAAAGGGGTCAAAAATGTACTCCCATCGATAATCTCCTCAAAACTTTACACAGTACCTCAACTTGCAAACATCATAACTTTTTACGCAGAACTCCAAATAAGACAAACTTGGTGTCTATAGAACGGTAAAGAAACTCTCTACAACTTTCATGAAGACCTTAAAAATCAGAACGACCTCTAAATGGGTCAAAAACGCCATGTAAACTGACTGATCGATCAACCCCACACTAAACAACATCAGAACTTCTAAAAATCATAACTTCTCGCCCCGATATCGAAAAATTTCATACTTTATGGCGTTAGAAAGCTGGAAACATGAGCTACCACTTTCATTAAGACCACTTTGGCCAACTATATCTAGATCAGTACAGATTTGTCATTGAAGTTTCTAACACCATTATAACACATCAACTTCACATATCAACACATCACCACAAACTCTTCAACTAATTCCTCTCAAATACAATACGCACAAATCTATACACAATTGATATTCATACACAATTGATCTTTCATATCCATATATAAATTCATGTCTCATTAACATCATAAGATAAATGTTTATAAAATGAAATGGCATTCCAAGCCATATTACAACATCAGTATTCAAGTCCAAGTACAAAAGATACAAAACTCCATCATTCTCCACATATGACTGAAATCTTATTCTTGCAATAATCTAACTTAAAACACCACATGCATAACCAACCAAATTGTCTTTGCTTTCTAATTTCTTCAAAATTTTACACTTTCACTTTCTATTTCTTGATTTCAACTTCCATTTCAATCCACTCATCCACTTGAACTTTGATAACCCATACAAATCTATTTGAAACCCAAAGTTATCCAATCAAACAAATCTTTTCTCATCAATTTCCTTAAGGCAAAAATATCTATAAATCCATTCATATACAAAAAAATCTTATCAAATTTTTATTTTCATATTTCCAATTTCCACTAAAAGATCGGGGTCCAACAATTCTCCCCCTCTTAAAAGAATTTCGCCCTCAAAATTCCTATCTGAATAATCACCAAGTAACTTATTCTCTCAAATAATCTCTTTAAATAATCATATTCATTCACTTCGAACTAATTTCTCATCATACATAATTCTCAACTTACTCACAATTTATCACTTCTTGTATCAAATACCACCAATATCATATCATATCAATATGTCTTATGATTTACAAAGTCAATGATCCAATTCTTAATAACCTTAATATGGACCAATACCATTCAATTTAATCCTTTCGAACTTCCATATATATATCTATATCTTTATCATTCCAAATCAACCTATTGATCTTCCATACATATATTTCTATCATTAATCTCATCTTTCTAACATTTCTCATTTCATCTCGCAAATATTCAAAATCAAATCATCCTTCACATTAATCCTTTGACTTTCTATACATATATCTCCATCACCATCTCATTATTCAAGTCATCAATGCCCAAAATCAATTCACAAAATTGTCGAAGCCTAATCATCATGAAATTTCACTCTCATTCATTCACGTATTCCTAAAATCAATCAAATAATCACCTTTGTTCTTCAAAGCAAACTTATCCACATCAATATCACACTCTCACTGATTCAATCATACTTCTTGTCATCAAAAGCAAACGATCACTTAGCACTTTCTTACAATCTCAATCTTATCCTTACAAACTCTTATCGATTTCTTACTCATACACATACGCCCAAGTTGTAGCGCCCCCTTACCATAGGGTACACACCGGGACGCCCGTGGGCCATTCCGGTGCATATCCCACAGCAAGGAAGTGCTACCACTCGCAATTATCACTAAATACCCGCATGGCATCAAATAAATAAACCACAATATGTATGGCACTAAAATTCAAAACCACAATAAAAATCTTTCATTGCATAACATCAATCCAAATATAGACAGTCTATCAGTCCCCTAAAGTCTCAATACAATAACCCAAAAAGGAAATTGATAAAAATGTCTATACTAGGTCATCCTCAAAAGAATCGCCCCAGCTGACCGACCTGTGTGCCATCGCTACGCTTGCCCAAAATTCGCACAGCAGGAGAACGTCTATCTCGGGAGTTGAGTCCTACTAGCGCTACGCTGAAAAATATTAGCAATGTTGGGTGAGTTTGCGAACTCAGTGAGAAACCATCATCGATGGTTCACCCAACTCATGCATATACACATAATATATCTCATATATATATATATATATATTAGCACAAATTAGCACATTATAGGACAATTTACACATTTTTAAATCACTAAAAAACTTTATACATTTATATTATATCACAGCTCAGACATACGGATTCACAACTTAGCACTTATTACATGCATTCATAATTTCACTACACAGTCAGATGCATAATGTATGCAAATTCTCTTTTTATGTTATTGTTGTGACTGAGCGTTAACACTATCCCGATTCGGGCACTTTTTGCATTAATTACATTTTCGGCAAGTAGGAGAGCCCTCAGAGTATGCACTACTGCTCACTCTCATTAGGGATAGGAGAGCCCTCTGGATATGCACTATTCCCTTTTTCACTGATACCGAGCTTAAAGCTCATTCACTAAGCTCGATCCTGTTCGTTAATTACCTCTTATTATCATGCCCACATGCACTAACACTTACACACATACTAGCACATATATTATCACTTCACTCGCTGATCACGATCAGAACACTTACTCGTAATACTATACTCTGATTCACAATCACAAGTATGCACATTCGCAACACATTTAGTACAATCACTCACAATCGGAACACTTACTCATAATCGCAGCACATTTATATCGCTCACATGACAATTAATTCACATATTCACAACACATGTTATCACACAAAGATCGAGGAACCAACTAGGTTACTTACCTGTAAACTTCCCAGCTACTACCTGGAAGTTCCAGCAATATTCGTGGTCTGACGATCCAACGACGCCTCTATAACAATTCAAATGCATTCTCATCACTATATGCTCAATCAATATAATTCACTAATGCACATGTCTCAATTCAAAGCTATATGATGCATGATCATGATTTCCCAGCACTTTAATCCCAATCCGCTATCTCTCGCTTCACAACCAAAATTCACTATTCACTAGGTCAATCGCTTTCTCGAATCTCTATTTTACTCTCAAATTAGTCACAGCCTAACTCTTAGATCACACTTGGAACTAAAACTGATTCACTTTCTCAATAAATGCTATCTCCATAATTAGAATTCAAGCTCTCCGTCTATACCACACTTATAGACCACTTTCTCTAGATCACAACAAATATAGAATCATCTCAATTGGAAGTCTATATCCCAAGATATGCCCAAAAACTCACTTATTTCTCTTTAGAAAATCGCCGCCCGTCGCGACCATGGAACCCACGTCACGGTGAGAATCAGCTGGCTCGTCGCGGCACACTACTCTGCTCGTCGCGACGAGAGTTTAATTCATTCGTCGCGACGAGGCGGTCCGCTCGTCGGGTCGAACGCGAGCTGGCTCGTCGCGGCGAAGCCAGACGCAGACGTCGCGACGTGCGCCCGCACTTTGTCTTCTCCACGCAACTTTTCCGCCATAAATACACTTAAAACCTCCATTAAACACACTCAACTACCCCATCTAACACATGAAATACCATAAATGCCATAAACAACCATAAATACAACATTAAACACAATAAAACTTACCAAATCACTGATCGATCGAAACCCTAGAATCTCCAAACTTCTCAAGCTCTCTCTCAATCACGATAACTCCTCAATCTAAGCCAACCATCATCTATCTCAAGCTGCTAGCAACTCTCCATGTAGCACCCCACTCCCGACGAGACCCGAACCCGACATCAACAGTGATATCCGAGCCCGTGACCCGTGAGGGTGGCGTACTAGAACAATCACTACCTTTTTAAAACTCGTTATAACATTTATCTTCTTTCAAAAAGCAAATGAGTGTGCAAAACAATAATGATTTGGCCCAATTATAACAAAACATTTGCAATTACAAAACAATTTCAATTATAAACCAATTTCAGTTATACCATACAAGTACACATAAATCAAAAGGGGCCCACTGAAACAAATCACTACTCTAATGCAGATGTGACGACACTGATCCCGACCCGATACTCTGCCTTGCTAGCGGTAGACATACTCCCGTGTGTCTAACGGGGTACTCTTCACTTCCTGGAAAATAGATGCAATGTTTGGTGAGTTTGCGAACTCAGTGAGAAACCATCATCGATGGTTCACCCAACTCATGCATTCACAATCATATACACATAACACACAAGAAGCACTTACGGTAATATCACATGCAATTTCCTTATTCACATTTCACGGTCATTCACAATCAATTTACATTTTCAGTCGACATATATAGATGCAATGCCCATGAGACACTTTCGGTTTCGTTTCGTTGTTGTGACCGCATACCGATCATTTACGTTGAGCGGTGGCTCTGAAATCGTTGGGCTTGATATGCCTGCGGTGAGCCTTAGGCTCTATCGATCGTTGGACTGAGGTCCTGCGTTGAGCTTAAAGCTCTATCATATACATTGGGCATGATGTGCCTCGAAAACCCGATGGATTCACGGTGCATTGAGCTCGTGGCTCTGCATACGTTAGTACCACCGGTCACAACTACTATTATCGATCATTTACTATGCATGAATGCATATGTCACTTTCAATTTCCAATTATTGCATTTCCGATCATTTTCCAATGTCTTCGGACTTTTAGTCCGGTATTTCATTCCTATGCATTTACATTTCATTTCATTAACACATTTACAATCCAATTTACTCATGCATTTACACATACTTATTCACATTTGCACTTCAATAACACAATCCAATATTTCGAACACCCATGGTTCGAAATCAATCAAATCACTCAATCACATATATCCATCCTTGCTTCCTCATGGCAATCAATGCATATAATTAATAAACACATAAGGTTGAGAAACCAACTAGGTTACTCACCTGCACTTCCGAAGCTACACTGAAGTTCCAATATCGTCTGTGGAGTGTCGATCCATCGAACCTCTATGTCAATTCAAATAATTCACATTACCATTTTGGCCAATATCAATTCAAGAATACATATTTAACAAATACGATAATCACTATACATGTTATGACATTCCCAATCCAATTCCCGAATTCCTCAATTTGATCACTCTCTTACTAATCCATAATACTTTCAATTAGAATCACAATCACTAATCGCTTACCACTCAATTCCAATAATCATATAATTACATTCCGAATTTCCATTCTTATCAATTCAATATTCTTAGTCTCCAAATTCCAATTAGTCATTTAGAAACCAATTCATTTGAAAATCAATCCTCAAGCTCATTACTTGTAACAATCACCTTATAATCCTTTAATTTCATTTCTTCTAGATTGAAATTCCTATTTCTCAAGTGCCACTTTGATCCATAACCAATCCAATTTAAATCCCAAAATTCTCCAAATTCAAAAACCTCAAATTCATTTTCGGAAAGCATCCTCGTCATGGCATCGCCATGCGAATCGAGCATCCCACGTCATGACGATGTATGCAGCGTCGTCATGGCGTATGCCTTGTCCTCCTAACCATGGCGCATAAATTAAAATATTTTAATTAAATGACGTGCACACTGGGTTGGCTCGCCGCGGTGTGTTCATCGCACGTCGCGGCGTGCGATCGCAAAATCGCGACAGAAACCCAGAAATTTCTCAGATTTTTCTGATCTAACTCATCCAAATTCATTCTAAACACTCTCAATCAGTTTAGTATACTACACTAAACTCATTTCTAGCCTCAATCCCTCATTTAAATCATTTTTTTCATCAAAAACCCAAATCAAAACCAACGAAAATCTCAAAACCCTATCATCCGTAACTTTCAAATTCTCTAAACCAATTCATACTCAAATCAATGATCAAATGAAACGATTTAACTCATAAACAAGTATAAACTTACTTGATTCAAGCTTCAATCCGTCGAAAATCCGTCAAACAACTCCAAATTCACCATTTCTCACACCCACGACCGTCGACGAAGACGAAGAGAAAATGAAGAAATAAGCTTACCTTAAGCTTATACATATATATATATGAGATCCTCCACTTCATGTCCAATTCTTAGGGTCTAATACGTCCGATTCTTATTCTATTTTACTCCCAATTTCGCTACTCATAACCAAAAATTCTAATTGCACAATTAAGCCAATTCTCATAGGACCAATTATAACCAATTTCCAATTTCACAATCAAGTCGGGAATTGTCATACATGTATGTACATATATATATATACTTATGCAGTCAATAATCATTTATCAACGACTATCAAAACTGTAATGCATGTGCAATGCAACACTTTGCCTGTACCAAATCCTAACCCGATCCAAATTACCAATCTACCCGTCACTCCAATAACAGGATGTTACAATTCTCCCCTCCTAATAAAAATTTCATCCTCGAAATTTCATATACGATTCGTCAAAACAATAGGGGAGTCTTTTCGGTCATTTATTCTCTGGTTTCCACTTATTTCACTATACGAATAATTTCTGCCAAATATTTCTTAACCCTACATTATCTTTTTGATCCCAATTCATTACTTTCAATATCGATAACGCATAAGTCGGATCCTCACAATATTTTCAAATCCAATCTTTGTAACATTTAGATCCGAACCATCTTTTAGGATTTTAGACTGACTTGCCATTATAATCACACTACAATCACTTACTCACCTCTTTTACCTTTCTCAAACTCTACACGGTTTTAACGATTTCCTTATGATGACACACAATTCTTCATATTCAATACCAATAACGCATACATCCGATCATATCAATCTTTCCTATTTCTGTCCATATAACACTTTACAAATCCATTTATCTTTTAGGTTACCACTGACTTGTCAATCCATAAATCGATTCACAACACGGTCACATCGAGGCCCCTAATAACGAATTTCATTCCCCATTTACCTGTTATCTCAATCAATACATAGATTGGCCAAGGTGACACATTTAGAAACATTCTCTCAGATCGTTTAACATATTGCATCTCTCGATGCCAATTTCTAATCTCATCGAGTTTTAACGGTTTGGTAATCATTAATTTAATTCATTCTCATCAACTTGAATTTCTTAAACCATATTCTCGATTCAAACACTTGTCAATCTTAACTTAAATCATCCAGGGCCTCTAATTATATTAGGTCCTGATCATTTTACTATCCGAATGAACAACTCCTTTTTAGATATAAAACCTTTCATACACTTTTTAAATGGTATCTCCAATGAAACATAATCAATCTTATCTATGCATCAATCTCATAATCTTATGAACTCCAAACCTATATTAGTTTCACACTGATAACACACAGTCAACCATATAGGTCAAACATACTCATAATCTTTCAACGTCACATTTTACTTTCTGTTACACTTTTAATACACTTACAATTCCTTTCATAAGTTTTACTCATATTTCCTAATCCAGTCACATTACTCATTTTCTTTACAGCTAATCTATTCACACATTTCTCGATACTATCCACTATTCAAAATTCTCGATTCGGATTTTGCCATGCTTTCAATACACCTCTGCACACTTGATGTGAAATCCCCAATTGCTAATACGTTCCTTTTTACACTTTACCAACTCGACAGTTTACATATAATCTTTCATCCAATTTCAATAATCTTATCATCTAATTATTTGCTTTCTTATCAAAATTCAGAAACATTCGAACACATAATCCTTTTTCCCAATTTACTCATAGAACTTAATCATTATTACTTTACAAACGCATATTCATCCAAAACATTTTCTGTACAAATAGAATCTCCAAATTTTTCACAACACTTTCCAATACACTATTGAAATCTCCATACACATAGAATCTCTTTACATTTTTCCAGTAGATCACATTATCATCTTTACAATTCATTTCATATTATAACATCAATTCAATTGATACGATCAATACTCGAATTGAACATTTCTCTAAGTATCTCTTCTTACAATCATTTGTCATACACTTCACATATTTTCCTTTTAACACTTTCCTTATCATTTACAGTCAGAAGACCTTTACCAATTTCTGGATGTATCCAGTATACAATCAATCCTATTATAACTCCAAATTCTTTATATACTAATCCCTTTACAATTTCACATTTATCACTGCCTCTATTTGCATTTAATCTCCCAATACCATGTTCGAATAATAATAATTCATCAACTAATTATTCTACCAAGATCAAATTCACTCTTATAAAACTTACATGTCAAACAATTTCCTCAACTGTGCCAATTTCTCTTATTCACTTTTCAAATGTATTCAATCAATCAACATCCACTTTGAACACAATTTAAACATTTCACTCTAAACACAAGTAAGATATGTTGCTCTTCAGTAGCATAATGACTCTTCATATCAATAATCAATTTATATCATTTCCTAATTATCGGTTGTCTCCAATGAGGAACAAATTTTCTCACGATCTTTCTCCATTTCATCAAATATATTTTGACACACATTCTTTTACACTGGATTCTCCACATATTTCAATTTATTCACTATCATTTCAAACAAAATTTTTAAAACCACTTTATACTTTCCGATATTCACACAAAATATATCTGACCCGATATTCTCCTCAAATCACAACTGATATCCTTTTACTGTTCAATACTCCTATTACACAATCAAACTCTTTACATTATCATAACTCATACCTTTTATTCTATCTTTTACACATGAGTATCCGCTAAGATCAGGACTCCCAATAACAACTTTTCATTCATTTCACATTTATCTCCAATTTGTCCTTTCATTACTAAACTTTTCAATTCTCATCATCCAATCAAAATCCAATTCAGGGAAATTCTTCTTTCAATTCCTAATCATCAACCGTCGTCACATTTCTTATCGATTTCAATTATTCACAATGTCCTGTGACGATCAATCTATACCATAATCCACATAACCAAAGCATCTCTTTTTGATACCGTTCATTGAGGTACATACCATTTACATTATTACATTAATTTACCACTTAGTCACTTACGCTAAAGACACTTCAATCTCATTTGATCTTTGACCACCTTTTTCCTTTTCGCACCTATCCTCGATCATGAGGCTTTTTCCTTACCAACATCCTAATTACAATCTCAATTCATTTCCAAATATCACTATAAACACTTTTGGTTCTTACTCCATCTCACATGAACTTTTAACTATTTGACTTGGCGGTTATCCACTAATGCACCAATTGATTTCCGACATCAGGTGTGCATTCGCATAGGCAAATCCGCTGACCTTAACTACTTTTTTTACTTTTTTTCTTCTCTCAATACTATTTTCTCTCATTTCGATCCTTTCATCATTTTGTTTTATGCAACCACACTCAAATCCGTATCACAAATATACATTCATTGTTGCTTTCTCACTTAACATATTCAAATTCTAGGCATAGTCCTCCAATCATGACTCCTATCACGCTTCCGCTGCGCAACTCTAATCATAAAACATTTTATTTGCCATCTTTCACATATCTCTATATTTCTTCTATCACTCCGCAACTACGTATATACTTAGTCACATCTATTTCACATTCACAGATTTTTCCAATATCACTCTAATGTCGTATTTCATAATACGCCTATCAATACCAATACACTAAATCTCCAATCATCATATCGCACCGTATACTTGTTCTTTTTCTTTGATTTCTACAATTTTCATTTATCACATTTTCCCATATCGTCTTTTCCTCACTATTTCTAACCACTTAAATCACTAGTACAGGCTCATATATGAGACTCCTATGCTAGACCGGGGATCAGTCGTCACTATCTGCCGAGACATAACTTATATGCATGCACTTTGACACATTTTTCTCAGAATGCCCATGTAAGATTGTACTTCTGGGCTCTGATACCACAAATGTAGCACCCCACTCCCGACGAGACCCAAACCCGACATCAATAAAGGATATCCGAGGGCCGTGACCCATGAGGGTGGCGTCTTAGAACAATCACTACCTTTTTAAAACTCGTTATAACATTTATCTTATCTTTCAAAACAAATTGAGTGTGCAAAACAATAATGATTTGGCCCAATTATAACAAAACATTTGCAATTACAAAACAATTTCAATTATAAACCAATTTCAGTTATACCATACAAGTACACATAAATCAAAAGGGCCCATCAAACAAATCACTACTCTAATGCAGATGTGGCGACACCGATCCCGACCCGATACTACGCCTTGCTAGCGGTGACATACTCCCGTGTGTCTAACAGGGTACTCTTCACTTCCTGAAAAATAGATGCAATGTTGGGTGAGTTTGCGAACTCAGTGAGAAACCATCATCGATGGTTCACCCAACTCATGCATATACACATAATATATCTCATATATATATATATATATTAGCACAATTTAGCACATTATAGGACAATTTACACATTTTTAAATCACTAAAATACTTTATACATTTATATTATATCACAAATGTATATACGGATTCACAACTTAGCACTTATTACATGCATTCACAATTTCACTACGATCGGATGCATAATGTATGCAAATTCTCTTTTTATGTTATTGTTGTGACTGAGCGTTAACACTATCCCGATTCGGGCACTTTTCGCATTAATTACATTTTCAACAAGTAGGAGAGCCCTCAGGGTATGCACTACTGCTCACTCTCATTAGGGATAGGAGAGCCCTCTGGGTATGCACTATTCCCTTTTTCACTGATACTGAGCTTAAAGCTCTATTCACTAAGCTCCAGTCACAACTGTTAATTACCTCTTATTATCATGCCCAGCATGCACTAACGCTTACACATACTAGCACATATATTATCACTTCACTCGTGATCACGATCGAACACTTACTCGTAATACTATACTCTGATTCACAATCACAAGTATGCACATTCGCAACACATTTAGTACAATCACTCATAATCGGAACACTTACTCATAATCGCAGCACATTTATATCGCTCACATGACAATTAATTCACATATTCACAACACATGTTATCACACAAAGATCGAGGAACCAACTAGGTTACTCACCTGTAAACTTCCCAGCTACTGCCTGGAAGTCCCAGCAATATCCGTGGTCTGACGATCCAACGACGCCTCTATAACAATTCAAACGCATTCTCATCACTATATGCTCAATTAATATAATTCACTAATGCACATGTCTCAATTCAAAACTATATGATGCATGATCATGATTTCCCAGCACTTTAATCCCAATCCGCTATCTCTCGCTTCACAACCAAAATTCACTATTCACTAGGTCAATCGCTTTCTCGAATCTCTATTTTACTCTCAAATTAGTCACACCTTAACTCTTATATCACACTTGGAACTAAAACCATTCACTTTCTCAATAAATGCTATCTCCATAATTAGAATTCAAGCTCTCCGTCTATACCACACTTATAGACCTCTTTCTCTAGGTCACAACAAATCTAGAATCATCTCAATTGGAAGTCTATATCCCAAGATATGCCCAAAAATTCACTTATTTCTCTTCAGAAAATCGCCGCTCGTCGCGACCATGGAACCCACGTCATGGCGAGAATCAATTGCCTGTCGCATTACACTACTCGCTTGTCGCGACGAGAGTTTAATTCATTCGTTGCGACGAGGCGGTCCGCTCGTCGCGTCGAACGCGAGCTGGCTCGTCACGGCGAAGCTAGACGCAGACGTCGCGACGTGCGACCGCACTTTGTCTTCTCCACGCGACTTTTCCGCCATAAATACACTTAAAACCTCCATTAAACACACTCAACTACCCCATCTAACACATTAAATACCATAAATGCCATAAACAACCATAAATACAACATTAAACACAATAAAACTTACCAAATCACTGATCGATCGAAACCCTAGAATCTCCAAACTTCTCAAGCTCTCTCTCAATCACGATAACTCCTCAATCCAAGCCAACCATCATCTATCTCAAGCTGCTAGCAACTCTCCAACCACAAGGAAAAGGAAGCAAGCAAATCTCCAAGGAAAGAGAACCACGATCGACGACGGAAAGAGGAAGGAAAAGGGAAGATTTGGCTTTTTCTCCCAAAACAAAAACCTAACTCTTATACATATATAGGGTTTACTTTAAACCTATAAATCACCGCCCTCAAATTCATTTAATCTCAGTCTCTAAATTTCAATGGATCATCACAATAATTCCTAAACTCTTAAATCTAAATTTTCTCAGTCATTTTCCACTCACTTTCGGAACCGGAATCAAAATCATCAGTCTCTAAATCATTTTTCCGGTCCGGACACATAACTCTAAAAATTCCAGAAAAATTCCCATAATTCCTCAAAATATAAAACACTCAATCTCACGCTCAATTTCAATTTTCACTTCTCTGAAATTCAATTCTCACTCTAATTCCACTATTCCACTCAAATTATCCCTAATTCACTTTAAATCAAATTTAACTCAATTATCTCAAAATTCACAATTCAACTCATAATCACAATTTAAATGCTGGAATAATCATGAATGCATGTCACTATGTATGCATGTGCAAAATACTATATCTCAGAGGCCACAAACCACTCGATCACTAAATATGCAATCACAACTCTACCCGTACCCATATGCTCATCGCATCGGTAATGGGATGTTACACAAGTAAGATCATATTACTGGGCTCTGATACCACAAATGTTGGGACTCGATCCGGAGACCGACGCCCCAACCCGAAAACGGAAAATGAATACGAATACGAACCAATATGAATCGAATCAAAGCAAGGAAACGAAACATAAGGCGAAATCAAATCAGATACGAAGCAAACTTCGGATCACAAATCTCAACAAATCATTAACGAATCGAAAGCAAATCGAATCGAAACCAATTTCTGATACGTAACAAAACAGAGCTGACATCCGTGAACAAGTATCAAAGGAAGCGTTTGCGTTGGAAACCTTAAGACTATCAGTCAAAACTAATCCAATCCGTGTACATTTTTTTTCTTTCTTTCTTTCATTTTCATTCCATCTCTTACAAGTGACTTCAATATCGTCAATCCAATAACATTCACATACAATCGCACTATAAAACGTCCAATACCCGTTCATTGACATTTCTCCATATACAAATCATTCTTATATCTCAGTTGGACATACACAAGTTATATAACACATCCATGTGCAATACCATAACTCAATAGCCTCATCCAAACTTTATAAATAGAATTACGATTTATACACCATTTCATAAATCAAAGCTTTATACAAATCATAGTGGCATTTTCAAGCCTTATACATTACCCATAACCCTAAACCAAAGTACACAATACACAACGATTCTAGACTTCTCAGCAACCATCTAACTTAACAATAATACAATATAAACACATGCAAACAGAAATCTTTATTTTCTTTCACCCGATCTTCTTCTCATCACCTGTGGATGGGAATGAAGGGGGGTGAGCTTTACAACCCGTGGGTAACAGTTTATAACAAATATATAAGCAAAATCCTTGAAATTCTTTTTCTTTTCTGGTCTTAGAAAACATTTCTTTGAAATCCGTAAAGCACATTTTCAAAAAGTACTTTTCTCATTGTAGCCAAAATCGCCATTTGCAAAACATATGATTTTTAGGCTTTCAGCCAAAAACTCATAAATTTATAAACATGAATGCATCAACTTGGCAATTCATAGATGCAATGGCAATTCACATATGGAATGCACAACACATGGCTCGAGAGTTCCGTGGAACACAACGAATAAACCGAAGTTTATAGTAAACACAACGAGTCCGATTTCTCAGGATCTCGTGGCCTCTAACAGGCAGTCGGGAGCAGGCTTAAACGTCGACGTGCACGTGACTAACACAACGTTCCTCTCTCGCCCAAACAAAAGCACATACTCATGCTCAATCACTTTATCGAATGCTCTTTTCCAAATATACGAAATGCCATGGGATCTTTCGAGGCATAACACATATGTATTTTGCATTTCATCAAACGTTTATGTATGGAATCAATAATGATTTTTCAAATCATCCACATAATGGTGCAACATTTACGATGCAATTGAAATCAGAAAATCTCTTTATTTAAAGAAAGCATTAGTGGCTTATAAATTTTATTATAAACAGGTACCTACCTTAAATCGATGCTAGAAACTTGTTCCTTGCTCCAATTTGTCCATTGATCCCTTCTTTCTTCCAATTTAACTTCACCTAAAGCAATTTCACCCAAATTCAACATCATAAATAACTTAATCCTCAAATTGAACTTAGAAAACATAAATCCCTCATATATTCAAGCTTTCTAAATTACAAATTTTCAAAAGCCCTAAATTCTAACTTTGGGCATAAACTCTAATTTTCAAAATCCCAAATTAAACCCATCATACTTAGCAATTATCAAAATTGACTTCATACTCCACAAACCCATTCCATTTTCCATGATTCTAAACCAAAACTTCAAGAGAAACTCAAATCTTAAAAACTGCTCTTACCTCATTTCTCCTCCATTTTCGGATTTTCTTGGTTCAAGATGAAGCTCTCTTCATCCTCCACCTTTCTCTCTCTTAGAATGACATCAAAATCACTCTTCAAGTGGTAGAAAAAAATCGAGCCCTAGCTTTCTCCCCTTTTTCTCCACCGAAGCTTGCTCTCCCTTCTCTCTTCTCTCTTATTTTCTTTCCTTTTGTTCAAGTGTCGTGCCTCACTTAAAGAAACAACAGCTCAATCCTTTTTATAGTGTCATGTCATTTAATGAATGGGGAATGACCCATAAGCCCCTCCATTTAAGCCTATAAACTTAACCCTTTAAGTAAACTTCCAAAATTGCCCCTCCATTGGTCTTTAAAACTGACATCTTGTATGACTATTTCGATCAGGTAAATGAAGCCATTTGACAAAACTTTCTTCTAGAGAAATGTTCTTCTATGTCTTACGAATCCAATGCTTCAAGAATCGGATCGATCCGAGCTCTATAGCTCAAGATATCTCGAAAATACTGAAGTCTATTCTTCAGACCCGAGGCTGAACACTACACCTAACTTCCGACCTGAATTTGGAAGTCTTAGAGGCTAAATTATAGCTTGAATTCTCACAACATTTGTAGCCCAATGTCTCTAATTTAATTTTCAAAAAGAATCAGATCAATCGGAGCTCTACCAACCGAGATATATCCAAAATACTAAAAACTATTCAAACTTTTACAACCGATCAGCTCACTTTGATTGGGTCGATCTTTTTCCGTTTAATGCCAAAACCGATCTATATAGTATGAAAAGATAGAAAATGTCTTAGGAATCCAATGCTTCAAAAATCGGCTCAATCGGAGGTCTACACAAAAAGTTATGGCCAAAAGAAAGAAGAGGGGTCAAAAACACAAAAGCAGACGATGATGTCAGCAGAGACGCAAATTCGTTTGTGATGACGTCAGCACAGACGCAAAAATTCATTTATGATGACGTCAGCACATACGCAAAAATTCGTCTGTGATGACATCAGCACAGACGCAAAAATTCGTCTGTGATGACGTCATCACAGACGAAGATGACGTCATCACAGACGAAAAATGAAGACTAACTTCGTCTGACCCCTTTCTCCAGAACATCCCTAATTAGAAAGATCATAACTTTCTACTCAGAACTCCAAATACGACACGGTGTGATTCGTTGGAAAGCTAAGAGACAGATCTAAAATTTTCAAGAAGGACTCAAAGGCAAACTCAGTCTTTAAAGGGGTCAAAAATGTACTAAACAATGACCCATTGATAATCTCCTCAAAACTTTACACAGTACCTCAACTTGCAAACATCATAACTTTTTACACAGAACTCCAAATAAGACAAACTTGGTGTCTATAGAATGGTAAAGAAACTCTCTACAACTTTCATGAAGACCTTAAAAATCAGAACGACCTCTAAATGGATCAAAAACTCCATGCAAACTGACTGGTCGATCAACCCCACACTAAACAACATCAGAACTTCTAAAAATCATAACTTCTCACCCCGATATCGAAAAATTTCATACTTTATGGCGTTAGAAAGATGGAAACATGAGCTACCACTTTCATTAAGACCACTTTGGCCAAATATATCTAGATCAGTACAGATTTTCCATTGAAGTTTCTAACACCATTCTAACACATCAACTTCACATATCAACACATCACCACAAACTCTTCAACTAATTCCTCTCAAACACAATACACACAAATCTATACACAATTGATATTCATACACAATTGATCTTTCATATCCATATATAAATCCATGTCTCATTAACATCATAAGATAAATGTTTATAAAATGAAATGGCATTCCAAGTCATATTACAACATCAGTATTCAAGTCCAAGTACAAAAGATACAAAACTCCATCATTCTCCACATATGACCGAAATCTTATTCTTGCAATAATCTAACTTAAAACACCACATGCATAACCAACCAAATTGTCTTTGCTTTCTAATTTCTTCAAAATTTTACACTTTCACTTTCTATTTCTTGATTTCAACTTCCATTTCAATCTACTCATCCACTTGAACTTTCATAACCCATACAAATCTATTTGAAACCCAAAGTTATCCAATCAAACAAATCTTTTCTCATCAATTTCCTTAAGGAAAAAATATCTATAAATCCATTCATATACAAAAAAATCTTATCAAATTTTTATTTTCATATTTCCAATTTCCACTAAAAGATCGGGGTCCAACACGAGAGGAGCTGGTAGCAGGGAAACATCCTCCTCTTCTTCTTCCTCTGAGCTAAGATCCAACTCCTCGTCCAGAATAACGATCTGCTCCCTGAAGGCCTTCTCCTTCATTTCCTCTAGCGAAAGGCCGAGAGCCAGAAGCAATGGCTCGGCATACTCTTCAAATGAAGGCCGCTCTGACCCATCGGGAACGTGAACCTCATAGCTCTTCCTTAGGGCCAAAAGGGTCGCGTCGCAGGCGAGCTCCAAGCATTAAGCATTTAGATTCCTCCTCTTCCACCGCTTGATCGCCTCAATTCTCTGCTTTTTAACAGAGCATCCCAGCTTCATCAACACCTCCTCGGTCCTGCGTTTGCCTTCCACCGCTGCATGGTAGTCTTGGAGGAACTTCTCTTTAAGCTTCCTCTCCAACTCCACTTTCCGCTCCAGCTCACTTTTCTCCGTAATCGCCCTGGTCCTCTCCTCCTCCCCCGTATCGACTCGAGCTTTCAAAACACTCATTGCTTCCTCCCGAACCTTCTTCTCCTCCTCTAAAGAGAAATTCTGAGCCTGAAGAAGGTCTCTTCCCTCTTTCACCTCCGAAAGCTCGTCCTTCAGAGTCCTCATCTACTCATGAAGGTCTTGAACTTCCCGGTCCAGAGCCTCCAGACGCTGCACCACTATAAAGGACATAACTGAGCTCCGTACACAGCTACGAAGGAGTAGAGACCCGATCTCCCGATTACTCTTCTTATCCAATTTCTCCTCGTGCGCAGGGGGAGTAATCCTCTGAACAATGTGGCGGGACACGTCAAACTCCCCAATCAAGGAGGTCATGGGCAGTTTGATCAAAGACTCCCACTGCCCGGCGTCAGTCGTTTGCCCCTTCCCCTTGCTCTCCTTCTCCTTCGCCTTCCCAACTAGCCCAGACAGCTCGGATGGAAGATCGCGAAGTCGGACCAGTCTCCTCCTCTTAAGAGGAGGATCCACTTCCTCCTCCCCATCCTCTTCTATACCTGCTCGGCCCATACATACTGGTACGATCGGCAGCAACGCCGGCATCGCAGGACTGTCCTCAACAAGCGAAGGGATCAGAGACACCGTAGAACGACCGAGGTCCACCAACGGAGTAGAGCCCTCACCGATCTCCGTTTCCTTCCCCTTCTTTTTCCCCGTGGCCTGCTTTTTAGACTTGGAGGGAGTGGCAGGCCCGGTATAGTCCTCTACTCTCACCATGGTTGCACGGCAACAAACACAAGTTAGAGAGAGACGCAATAATCAAGGAATGCAGTAAATAACTAAACTATGCGGGGTCAACCAAGCGGGGCCGCTCCTTCTTCGAGCCCACTAATCCGTGGCGGGGGGCGATCAGAAAAGAATTGACCGAAACCCCCCCAAAATAGCCTTGGACGAGCCGAGCGAAGTCATATCGACCGAGCCCTTTAATACGATCTATTACTATCCACTCATTCCTACTAAGGGATACGCTCGACACGTCATTCCATTGCTCGACTAAGGGGTACCTCCACAGCTGACACTCAAAGGAGGACCCGGGAGGCTTCACAAAGAAATACTTGGTCCGCCAAGCAACCTTTGAAGCTATCCCGGTCGATCGATAGCGAGCGTCTCGGTATTGCAGAGAAGGGATTCCGGCTCCAGAGATCGGACTCTGACTCAATCTCATGAAATGGCGCAAGATGTCGATCGAAGGCGGGCAGCCGAACTGGTGGCACAACAACGCCAGACCGTTTACAAATCTCCAGCTATTTGGAGGGATTTGGCTTGGCATTAGCTGATAAGCCGTGCATATCTCGTCAACGATCGGGGCGTATGGAAGCCTCATGCCACCCACCGAGAAGAAGCTATCGGAAACGGCGAAGTATCCACTCGAGTTGCTGTGGATACGTTCGTTCCCCAAAGCCAGCCGAGGTCCCCAGGACACGGGGATGTTGTATCTGAGTATTGACCGATTCAGCTCCTTTACGGTCATCGTCGACGCTTCCCGTGGCGACGCCTCCACAACCAACCCATCTTTTCTCTCCCTCGTCGATATTTCCTCGACACCCTCTACCATACTCCTAGCACTGGTAGTCGACATGTTTACCGAGAAGGGGTTTCTAATAAGAAAGACTTAGAGGAAGAAAGGACGTACCTATTTAGTGAACGGAGAAAGGGAAATCGAACGACAGTTGACAGAAGTTTCCGGGAACTGAGTGCAAGAAAGAAAAGATGAAGATTGAATGGAGGCGAGAACGAAACAAGCGTGAAGAAAACTCACAGCATATCGATCCTGAACATTTATAGAAGATCAGCTAAAGGGACATCTCAACCAGAGTGTGACACGCGGAGAAAATCCAAACGAGCTCGGACACGCGGAAGAATCCGAGCTGAAGTAAAAAAGGGTTTATTTAAAAAGTTGGAGCGGCGCGACAGTTGAAAGGACATCCATGACAGCTGTACAACGGTTACAAGGACGATCTCTCAAGGACGATCCGTTTCAGATTCTGAAAAGCTGTCAGAAGGCACGCGCTGTCAAACAATAAATGCTCCAAGTACCACCACGCGCTTGCTAATGATAACCTCTCGACCAACTTAGGCGTGGGCTATCGTACAAAGTACGCCAATGCCGACCGACTAGAGACAGTTAGCCGACCGATCCCAATGCGAGCAGTCACATACTGCCCGTCAATATCCGACCAACCAGACCTACCCCGAGCTATCCTATTGACGAGCTAGAAGACTGCAGACGGATTACATCTCAATATCCGATCGATCGGATCAAGTACGAGCTGCCTCATACCGACCTACAACGTCAATGCCCGACCGATCGTCCACCTTACGAGCTATTTCACAGACGAGCTATCAAATCTTGACATACTCCTCCGACCCTTCTCTTCGCTCAGACTTGAGGAGTAGGCGGGGTTATGGTCGGGTCGGTTGAATTAGGCTCAAGCCCAATCATAATAATCCACGGGCCGATCGGTCGATCTCTTAAAAGATGGGTCTCACACCCATTAGTTAACCCAAGTCCGATCCATGCTCTTCTCAGCCCATCCGCATGTAAGAGACTCCCATGCACACGTAAAGACTTAACCCTAGCATCCGTCCCATATATAAGGTATAATTTCATCGTAACAAAGGTACGCATAATCATAACCTAGCTCTCTCAGCTTTTACAGCAATCCCACCTTCACCAAAGACTGACTTGAGCGTCGGAGGGGCTAATCGGGACATAACCCCCGGCGTGCCTTCCTTTGTTTTGCAGGTACCTTGACGTTGAAGTCATCCCAGAAGACGACCAGATCATGAATCCAAACGGCAACGTTCCGTTTTGTCAGAATCCGGCAGAACCAAATTGCATGCTGAATTGTCTTGAAAATGTAATTTGTATAATTAGGATGTGAGAGAAATTAAAGGGTAATTTTGAAAATAAAATTATAAACAATCATGAAAAATCGTGAACGACACTTATTTTGAATAATTAAAATCTCTCTAAAACGACACTTATTTTAAATAGGAGGGAGTAGTTAGAATGCCAAATAGACTAAACACGGATGGGCAATGTTGCTTGTAAAGCTCTTTCATTGAGTGCACTAACTTTATGTTAGTAGAAAAAGAGTCAATTTAAACTAACATGCTTTTTCATCTTTAATAAATTATTAGGTTACTAGATTACATATTTTGTTATTTTTGTATATTGAATGATTTATTAGATGTTGATTAATTATTTACATCTTTTAACTTCATTTTTAGGTATAATAGGAGAGAATCTCAATTCAGAATATTTAAAAGATTTTTTTGCTAAATAGTTAATTCTTATGATTGAGTTTATGTGAATTGTGTATATTTTGCATGATTTGTAGATATATGAAGATTAATAGGTATATGAATCATAATTTAGGGTGTCAATGGATGCCTATAACTGTTACAAAATTAAATTAGATGTATTTATATATTTTCTATCTCTCATGAATGTTCAGTATGTGTTACTTGATTGAATTTTATTATTTATGTGATTTGAGTTCTTAAAAAAGTGACTGTTGTATAAATGTGTGAGGTTTGGTAATGGTTGGACTTATTAACTCGTGTTAGAATAAGGCAAGTACCACTTAATTATTCGAGATGAAATATTTTGAGTTTAGGTTAAAGTAGGTATTAATTCATTAATTCAAACAAATTAGATAATGCCAAAATAGGAAAGGTTTCATTTGATTGGCACAAATTAGTCAAATGCTTACTATTAAGTAGGTACAGAGTTTTGTATGTCAATTTAACACCACTTAGGTACATTTAATGTGATTATTTTGTGATTTTTTTAAAATATTTGCATCATAACTTTGCTTGAGAAGTATTTTAAAGAAATTGGTTGTGCCATATAAGCACAATTTATAGATATTTTGAACATATAAAATAGAAAGGTCCACCTATAGTTAATGCCAAACTCACTTAGGATTTAATTTAAGTACTAAAGAATCTATAAACAAGTTAAAACAAAACTCATAAATAAAAATCAGATATGTTAAGAGAATAAACTCGTTGATTATAAGCAATTAGAAACCAAATTAATTAAGTAATTGAATGATATAAATGAATTTTCTAGTTGTGTGAAGTTAAATGAAGAATAGAAAAAGAAGCACTTAGGAATCATAATAAATAGAGATTTCCAAAAAGAAAAGAAACACCCCTTAAATATTAAATACAAAATTAAGTTTTTGATTAGATACATCCTACGACACATTTATATTGGAGAATGTGAATGTTTTTATAAATTTGTGAAGATGGAAATGTACTCCTAACATACTTGAGATGGAGATCGTAATCTAAAACTTAATTTTTTAAAAAGTTAAACAATTTGGTACACAACCCTGTTGAAGGTTGTGTTTATATACATGATTATGTTAAAGGTCTTATTCACATCCAAGTCTTCTCTAAACTTACCTCTAATCAAGTTGATAAATGATCGGTCTCCTTATAGGTCCAACAAATCTCATTAATTGGTTCTTGAAGTGCTTATTAAAACATCCCTTTAATTAATTCATTCAAAGCCTTTTTGACCCGCTTACTCATAGTCCTTGTAACTTGCTTACTTGGTGTAATCCATATATCGTTTAAAGCTTGTTTAGTTATGCTCGTACCATTTTTTTTCTCTTTTCATAAGGATTTGATCTTAAGTTATTACTTGCATCTAAAAAAGAAGATCAACAACATTAAAGGTAACATTAATGTTATAATTACCTGAAAATTTTATTTTCTAGGTGTTATTTGACCCTTTTAATAAAATGAATTGGATCATACCGTTTTAGTTGTAACATTGTCTGCCTCTTCACTTAGAATCATTCTTTCCTCATATGAACCCAAAGTTAATAAACAGGTCTAAAGATAACTCGTTTTTTACTTTTTTTTAGGTTTGGTTGCACAAAGCTTAATTTTCTTTTCAATCTTTGCTCTACATGTTCATGAAATTGTTTCACCATGTTACCCTTTTTTTCTCCATCCAAACTAGCTCTTCTATTAATAGATAAAGATAATGCATTTGAAAGAGTCAGTGGATTAAAATCATTAACAACTTTGAATCGTGAGCAATCAATAGATGAAAGCACACCATTATTATATGTTATCTCAACAAACGGTAAGTAAATTTTCCAATTCTTTAATTTCCTTTGAATGATAACACAAAATAACGTAGTGAAAGTCATATTCACTACTTCAATTTGACCATCATTTTTAGGATAAGTAATATTAGAAAATAATAATTTTTCCTTAATATACCCCACAAAAAAATTCAGAAGTAGAAAAGAAACTTAGTATCTCAATCACTCATTATACTTTTAACTCCATGTAGTCATTCTACTTTCATAAAGAACAAATCATCAATATTAGTTACATCATCAATTTTATCACAAAGATTAAAATATATCATCTTAGAGAACCTGTCAACTACCAAAACTATAAAATCTTTACCCTTCCTCAACCTAGGTAAACCTATCACATTATCCATATAAATATCTAGCCATGGTTTGTTAGGTACAAGTAAAGACGTATACATACCTTTTAGTAAAACCCTGGGTATCCTTACTATAAATAATGCACCTATCACACTCCTTTATATGACCTCTCATTTTTAACTAATGAACCATTAAACCTCCATTATGTAGCTCACATGCAAATAACTCATGCATAGAACACATAGACACACATAATTTATTTTCAAGAAATAGATAACCATTATTGTTGGATCCCGTTTTCGGAACCCAACTGCATAAACTTAACACTCGTAACCCCACTGCTTAAACTGGACATGATCACTCTTAAATCGAATTTGAAACGGAACGAAAAATAATGAATCGGATCATATAGCGAATCAAAGCGGAGCAAACACATGAATCGAAATGAAATCGAATAAACGGTCGAAATCAAGTTATCGAATAACAGAAATATGAAACAAATACGGATCGAATCGAAGCAAATAAAGCCGAAATCGACATCCGATACAAATATCTTAATCATAACATTGGAGCAAATAGAAAGTAAATTCAAAATCAAAGCATACAAACGGTGAGTTCGAACTGAATTTCAAATTTCGACATCCGAAGCGTGAATATAGAAAACTTGTTGCGTTAGAAACCCTTGGACTAACTAATCCGAAAACGATATAATTTTTTTTTCTCTCTTTTTTATTTATTTCTCATCTTTCGTCGATCTTATTCTAAATCAAAACAAATAATTCCCACTTTTGGGAAACTCATACAAGTCTACATTTCTCAAAATCTGACTTTTAATCACAAATATATTCATGTTTTATCTTTGCCATATAACCAATCTTCTTATCGAAAATTGGGCAGCATAACGGCTGCATATGAACAAAACTCAAACCTGCAAGGCGTAAAACTCACTTCTATGATTTCCAAACAATTACACATACATCAAAATCCACTGGACCCTCCATCCAGGATCTCAGCAAACACAAAGCTATTTCTAAACCCCTTCAAGTCATTTTTTTATATTCAATTCATATTCATCACATTCAAACTCATATACAAATCCCATTAACTCATATACAAATTAATACTTCCATCAAACCCAAAACCAATCGTATTTATAAATCATCACAATTCATATCCCATCAACACATTCATCCATATCTATACATATATATCCCAATTACATTCATAACTCAATTCACTTTATATACAAAACCAATATGCACCATCCATAGCCAATACATTTCCAATTCCATAAATCAAGTTCTTATACAATATCATAATCCAAAATAAATCATGAACTAAATGCTTAAAATACTCTAATGGCATTCCAAGCCATATACCATTTCCAATAATCATAAACCAAAATACACATAGTACAAAAACATGCACTAATAGAACTGATGTCTTGACGTCTTTCATCCGATCTCCTGCTCGAATACCTAGAGATGGGGATGAAAGAGGGGGGGGGGGGTGAGCTCGAAAGCTCGTGGATAACATGTTTATAAATCAAATGATAAGCAAAAACATTTTTAACCCTTATTTTTAGTTGATCGAAAACATCGAAGGTTTACTTCTCAAAAATTTCTCAATTTCAAAAATCTTTCGTAAATATTTACAAACAGTTTCCAAAACTCTCGTAGTTAAAAATCCCAATTTCTCATTCGTCGAAATTTCAAACCATTGTACAACTCATGAATAAAGTTGAAAACATGAAATGCATCACATATAAATGCAGCACATTCTAAATAAAGCAAAAACACTTAACACATTAAACACATCAAACGGTTTGGGTCGGTCCATAAAACAGGACGTACTGCACATTCCCGCAAAGCGGTCCTGTGCAGCCGTGAACAGGATGTACTACACTTTTCCGAATAGCGGTCCAGTGTAGCCGTGAAGGGAGTCCGAAATCGAAGCTCCTATGCCACTAGCGGGCAGTCGGGAGAAGGCTTAAAAAATGAGACCAGTGCACTGACTCCACACGAGGGACCTAACCAAACCCATATAACACGTATACATGCTTGAAAAATCATATTGCCCGAAGGCACATTTCAGAAATTCAACTTTTCATATTGTGTCGTACTCGACACATTCACATTCACAAACTTGCATACTTGCATACAACAATTCAAACACATTCTCAAACAATCAATCAATCTCATAAAAATCAAAATTCACATACTGCAATCTCAAACAATAAAACATAAAAATTCAACAATTATGCTCATTTCATCAAATCCTTCAAACTCTTTGGAAGTAGTTAATTGAATCACTTCATTTGAAAATCTGAAACAATTCTTGAAATTTCTTGATTCATTCGGAAAACAATGAATCCAACAGTTCATCAATCATCCCAAAGATCAATTGATTCAAATCATTTGAAAGATAATAGCTTGTAAACATGATTACTTTCTTGATTTTTCCAAAACTTACAATTAGCTTATAATTCGATAAATAAACACGTTACCCACCTCGAATCAATGCCAAAAGTTTGCCCCTAGCTCCAATTGACCATTTCTTCTTTCTTTCATCCAATTCAAAGCCCCTAAATCAATCTTACCTAAAATTCAACATCGTAAATAACACGATTTCTCAATTTGAGTTTAGAAAACATCAATCCCTCATACATTCACGCTATCTCTATCACAAATTTCCAAATCCCCAAATCACTAACATTGGGCATAACCCTAAATAACATCATCCAAAATTAAACATAACCCAATGTATAATCACTAAAATTAACTCCATAATTCACAAACCCATATCAATCTTAAGTCAAAACAACCAAAAACTCACTAAAAACTCAAAGATCAAAATCATCTCTTACCTTTATCTTCTTCATTTTCGACTTTTGCTTGGCTCATCTTGGAGCTCTCACTTTCTTCCATGTTTTTCCCTTTGAATCATAAAAAATCCTTGCTTAAAACTAAAAAAAATCAGAAACCCTAAGCTTCCTCTTTCTTTCTCCACCGAGCTCTTCCTCTCTTCTCTCTTTTCTTTCATTTTTCTCCCTCTTCTCTCATAATTTCGTGGGCTTCTTTCTCTTCCAACGACAGCCACCCTTCTTTATATATTCCAAGTCATTAAATGAGGGTCAAATGACCCTTTTGTCCCTCCACCAATGCCTTAAAACAAACCCCTTCAAGTGGACTTCCCAATATGCCCCTGAACTTTACTTTAAGTCATGCTTACTTTCGGACATGTTTCGCACTATCAATTTGGAGGAATTTGACAAAACTTCCTTCTAGATACTTTTTCCTCATTGTCTTAATTTCATAATGCCTCAAAAATCATTCAATTTGGAGCACTACACCAAAAGTTATAGTCCAAACATGTCGGACATATCATTCTACTAACACATTTTCTAGCAATTCACTTCCTTCCACAAATTGGCATTCTTAAAGGCTAAATTGAAATTTCATTTCTTCATATGACTTGTAGCCCCATGTCTTAATTTTAGTTTGCCTTAAGAAGCTCTTCAATCGGACCTCTACAGATCCCGAATTTCACAAAATACTGAACTATGTTTAGAAATTTCCTGTCTCACTTTGATTTAAACAATCTTCCTCAATTAAGTCTCTAAAATTCATAATTTCTCATAAAAATGAAATTAATTGTCTTAGGAAATCAACACCTTGATAACCAAGTCATTTGGATGTCGGACGGAAAAGATATAAGCAAAAGATCTGACAAGGTCGGATGAAAAAAGGAAAATAGCAAGATTAGAATGAAACAAAATATTCCGATTATCATAAGATTCAATCAAAATCTTTCAATTCAACTCCAATTGATACAAATTTTCATGGAGATAAGTATACATGTCTTAGGAATTCAATGCTTCAAGAATCACCTCAATTGGAAGTCGGATGAGTGAGTTATTCTCAAAAGAGTAAACCATGCTTAAACCTGAAATCGATTTGAACCTCTCTTGGCGCGATCGCCATAACTTTCAATATAGAAATAAGATTGATTTCGTTCATAGACCATTAGAAAGTAGACTTCTAGATCTACAACTATTATGAAGACTACAAAGTCTGATTAGGCCTCTAACAATGTCAAAAATCTCTATTTTCACAAGCTGACCCGTGAATGTCCGTTTAACGGACATTGTCGGGCCAAAGTGTACCAATTCATCCGAGTAAGTCCGTTAAATGGACATCCATGTCCGTCTAATGGACATAGGCACAACAAAGGGTCCTTTTGATAGGTAAAAGTCCGTTTAACGGACATGGGTTTTCCAAACCCCCTTCAAAACTTTTCCCAATGCTTCCTACCCCCAAACAAACATCATATTCAATCAATATCTTCTTAAATTCAACTCTTCTAGTACAAATTCATTTCATAACAATTCAAACACCAAATATATTTCATCAAAATCTTGATTCTTGATCCATTTGGTCCATCCAAACCACAAATTCTCATCAATTCCCATAACTATCACATACACAATTCCTATGAAACATCATAACTTATATCGATCATATCTCTTAACTCTAATCTCGAAAAGTTTCATACTTAGTATCGTTGTAAAGATAAAAGAACAAGCTAAAACTTCAAAGAAGGCAACTTTGGCCAATTCTTTTTCATTTATTCCCTAATTCCTCACGAATGAACATACACATTTTTATTCTACATTCAACCTCAATGCATATGATTTCTCACATTTAATAGTATCATGCCATTCACCAAATTCTTCTCTTAATTTTGCATAATATCTCATATATATCACCATAGTTCATGCTTAGGGTTTCTCAACTCATTATCCTTACATAAACCCATATCTCATTAAGGCACAAATAACATCTATAACGCAATTTATATACTAAAACATTCATTTACTTTTATTTTCACATTTCTAATTTCCACTCAAAGTTCGGGGTCCAACAATTATACCTATAAAAATTATTAAAACCCCTTTTTATATGCCAAATGAAAGTTTCCAAATTCATTGTCATTCGCATATAAAATTTTCACATATTTAAATCCTAATAACCTTGTATTCAAGAAAGTGAGAAGAACAAAACTCTGAGATAAGGCATTAACCACCATATTCTCCTTACCTTATTTATATTTAATGCCATATAATAATATTTTGATGAATTTGGTTTACATGGTATGGTGTTTGTTCAATGCACTTGCCTTTTGAAGTAGTTTAATGAATCATGGTCAATATGCATCACAAACTCCTTAGACCATAAGTAAAATTGCCATATCTTTAATTCCCTCACTAATGCACAGTGACGGAGCTAGCTGGGGCCCATTGGTGCACTGAGCCCCCCAAAATTTATAAAAATTAAATATTTTGATTTTAATTAATTAATATATATATACAAGGACAGAATTATTTAGAGTTTAGTGGTACACTGGGCCTTCCAAGATTTAAAACTTAAATATTTGGGCCCTCCTATTTTAAATTCTTGGCTCTGTCACTGCTAATGCATAAAGCTCCATGTCATAAGTTTGGTAATTTAAGGCTATCCCATTGAGTTTCTCATTGAAGTAGGCTATTAGGCTCTTGTCTTACATTAAATTGCTCCAATACCTACTCATAAGGCAACATACTCAATCTTGAAACCTTTAGTAAAGTTAGCTAATACACATGAAGGTTTTGAACATAACCTGTCTTTAATGACATTAAACATTTGTTCATATTCACTACCCCAATAAAACCCCATAGATTTCTTAACAATTTCAATTGTTGGCATAACAATTTTGTTAAAATCTTTTACAAATATATGATACAAACTAGCCAAAAAAAAGAAAATTTCTTTTTTTTGTTATCAATTTAGGTATTGATTATTCTTTAATTCCTTTCACTTTTTTCTTATCTACTTTAATACTTTTTCCAGTAACAACTTAGCCGAGAAACATATCTTCTCCATGTAAAAAAAATACTTTTAAAATTAGCATACAATTATTCTTTCCTTAGCGCATCAAGCACACATCTTAAGTGATATATATTTTCTTCTAGATGTTTAACATATATTATAATTCCATCAAAGTAAATGACTACAAACTTTCCTGTATATGCATGTAATACATGATTTATCAACTTTATAAAAGTATTAGGTACATTAGTAAGACCAAATAATATAACTAACCACTTATACAACCTATATTTAGTGTTAAAACCAATTCTCCATTCATCACCTTCTTTCATCCTAGTCTGGTGATACCTATTTTCCAAATTAACTTTAGAAAATATACAAGAACCATATAATTCATCAAACATGACATCTAACCTAGGGATAAGATGTTGATACTTTTATTGTTATAATATTGATAACTCTGTAATCAACAAACATAAGTCAAATGTTATCCGTCATAGGCATTAGAAGGATTGGAGGCTTATAAAGACTTATGCTCTCCTTTACATAGGCCTTATCTATCAACTTTTTCACTTGTTTTTACAACACCTTTGTTCTCTCTTAATTGCTCCTCTAAGTGGGTTTATTAAAAATGGTAGCCCTTGATACAAAGCTAATTTGATGTTCAATCCCTCTAAATGGGTGGTAATCCATTAGGGACATCATCAAACAATACATCATTATACTCTTGTAACAAGGAAACAATGAAATTAGGAAGAGATATGTTGATTTTTATGATATAAAAGTAAAATCATAAGCTAGTTAGTATAGAAAACATTCTGAATATCACTCTTTTTTTCGTATTAGTTTGCTTATTTCTTTATTTTTTCTCATTTATAACTCTTATTTTTTAAGCACTCACTTGCTTTATCTTTTTATCATACTAGTTACTCTCTCTTTTTTGAAATGTCACTTCACACTCTTTTTTCTCTCTCTTACTTATGTTTTATTTATTCTCTCTTTCAACTTTAATTAGTCTTATAGACCTATTTAGGAGTTAAAGGTATAAGAGTAATGAATTTACTATTCTTTACAAAAAATAACAATATTTGAATCCATCATGTACCATCCTTTAATCATATAATTAAGGTCTTCCTAGTAAAATGTAATCAACTTGTATATATACCACATTACACAAGATGTCATTCTTACACCCTTTAATAGAGAATGGCACCAACACCTATTTATTCATTTTGATCTCCCACATTTATTAAGTTACTAAAGTTTGTATGGCTTTAATGCTTCATAGTAAACAACACTAACTCTTTTATAAATCAATACTAGTTATGCTATTATAACTCCCTTAATAACTAATTATATTACATACCTTGTTATAAACATAACATTTAGCATTGCAATATGTCTACTACTATAGGTTATCCTTCTTCATTTGAAGAATTAATGCTTTTCTAGTAAAAAAACACCTCACCTTCAACAATACATTCTACACTCTTATCACTAGAGTCCTCTAACAGTAGTATATCCACTTTTTTTCTTTAAAACACTCTCACTTATCACTTCTTTATCATCCCTTATGGTCATAACATTCTTATTTGAAGATTGTTAGGTGATAAATCAAACAATGAAAACATTTAATATTTCTACTTTAAGAGGGTTGAGAATCAACCTTACCTTTTCCCTTATTATAGACATCATCTTTAGGATTAGGTGACTTCGCTTTTACTTTAGGACTCATATCATCCTTTTTTATTAGGCCTTTAAGAGTTATTAGTATCACTAAGATACTTTAATAAACCTTTACATTTAAGTTGCCTCTCCACCTTCATTTTCATCTGCACCATCTCTTCCAACTTCGCATAATATTGTAACTTATTATATTGGCTCTATCTCTATTTAATCATTCAAGAACCTAGTTATAGTTGCTTCTTTGTCATCCTCTATATTGGATTAGATCATAACTACTTTTATCACCTTACGATAGCCTTTCATACTTTTTTAATCCTTATGAGATTTTGCTATTTTTTGTACAAATGTTTATAATAATATTCTAGTTCAAATCTCTTCCTTATAAAACATTCAATGTATTCCACGACTCCATGAGTCACTCATGATTTCTTCTCCTATTATTAATCATTTGATTTCACTAAATGATGATATAATCGATAAACCCTATTACTACTAACTTTACCTTCTTCTCTTTAAAGAAATTATAGTCAAAGATCAATTATTTCTTTTCTCTTTAGGCACTCGGTCACAACAAGATAACAAATGAAAAGTGAGTATCATATGCATTGCATATGCATAGTATGAATGATTAAGTGTATCGAATGTGAATAATGTGAATGTGAATGTGGAATGTGTGAGTTATGTGTTATGTGACTGGGTGAGCCATCGATGATGGTCACTCACTAAGTTCGCAAATCTCATCCAAAATTTGCAATTATTTTTTCAGGATTTGAAGAATACCCCTTTAGGTAAACGAAAGTATAATTACTGCAAACAAGGGAAAGCTAGAAGTCGGGATCAGTTCGGGTCTGCCTTGTGTCTTTTTCTTTTCACACTGGATTGTATTTTCTGCAAAATATTGTATTTAGTGTATTCGAATATATTTGGTGTGTATAACTTACCGATTGGATAAAAGGTTTACAAAAGAAATTGATCATAGTGTAATGTGATTTGTTTTTGGAATGTGCAAATCGAAATTTTAGTTAATTTTTTTTTATACTGAGTTTTTGACTAAGTGATGTAGCACGCCACCCTCGCGGGGCACGAACTCGAATATCACCATCGATGTCAGATTCGGGTCATGCAGGAGTGGGGTGTTACATTTATGTGGTATCAGAGCCCAGAAGTACTATCTTATATGGGTCGAGTCTGAAATAGAAGTCAAGTTACATGCATTTAAGTCATGTCATAGCAGACAGTGGCAACTGATCCCTAGTCTAAGTCGCATGATTATGAGTCACACGCATGAGCCTGTGTTAAGTGTTTAAGTGTGAGAAAAGTGATGATATGCCAGAATGTGAGCCACTTAAGGTTTATGGGCAATAAGAAATGGGAAAAGAATAATGGAAAATGATATTCATATGATACTGTGGTAATAAATCCTCGAATGTGATACGAATGTGAATACATTGGCATGGGTTGATTAAGAAAAGAAGTGATATCAAAATGAATAATGAGACATAAAGTGTATAAACCGAGTTGAAAGAAAACAAAATTTTCTATAGCCTGGAGAGGTCAGGTTTGGACATAAGATGAATGTTGGTTAAATAGGTATCTATGATTCTGAATTAGAAATGAGAAAAAGTATATGGTTCGACAAGGTAGATGTTGGGACCCGATCCGGAGACCGACGCCCCAACCCGAAAACGGAAAACGAATACGAATACGAACCAATATGAATCGAATCAAAGCAAGGAAACGAAACATAAGGCGAAATCAAATCAGATACGAAGCAAACTTCAGATCACAAAGCTCAACAAATCATTAACGAATCGAAAGCAAATCGAATCGAAACCAATTTCTGATATGTAACAAAACGGAGCCGACATCCGTGAACAAGTATCAAAGGAAGCGTTTGCGTTGGAAATCTTAAGACTATCAGTCAAAACTAATCCAATCCATGTACTTTTTTTTTCTTTCTTTCTTTCTTTCATTTTCATTCCATCTCTTACAAGTGACTTCAATATCCTCAATCCAATAACATTCACATTTCTCCATATACAAATCATGCTTATATCTCAGTTGGACATACACAAGTTATATAACATATCCATGTGCAATACCATAACTCAATAGCCTCATCCAAACCTCATAAATACAATTACGATTTATACACCATTTCATAAATCAAAGCTTTATACAAATCATAGTGGCATTTTCAAGCCTTATACATTACCCATAACCCTAAACCAAAGTACACAATACACAACGATTCTAGACTTCT
Source organism: Erythroxylum novogranatense (assembly GCA_029891385.1). Taxonomy (NCBI): domain Eukaryota; kingdom Viridiplantae; phylum Streptophyta; class Magnoliopsida; order Malpighiales; family Erythroxylaceae; genus Erythroxylum; species Erythroxylum novogranatense. Next base: position 35,622,721 of record CM057235.1, read on the forward strand.
CAGCAACCATCTAACTTAACAATAATACAATATAAACACATGCAAACAGAAATCTTCATTTTCTTTCACCCGATCTTCTTCTCATCACCTGTGGATGGGAATGAAGGGGGGTGAGCTTTACAGCCCGTGGGTAACAGTTTATAACAAATATATAAGCAAAATCCTTGAAATTCTTTTTCTTTTCTGGTCTTAGAAAACATTTCTTTGAAATCCGTAAAGCACATTTTCAAAAAGTACTTTTCTCATTGTAGCCAAATCGCCATTTGCAAAACATATGATTTTTAGGCTTTCAGCCATAAACTCATAAATTTATAAACATGAATGCATCAACTTGGCAATTCATAGATGCAATGGCAATTCACATATGGAATGCACAACACATGGCTCGAGAGTTTTGTGGAACACAACGAATAAACCGAAGTTTATCGTAAACACAACGAGTCCGATTTCTCAGGATCTCGTGGCCTCTAACAGCCAGCCGGGACCAGGCTTAAACGTTGACGTGCACGTGACTAACACAACGTTCCTATCTCGCCCAAACAAAAGTACATACTCATGCTCAATCACTTTATCGAATGCTCTTTTCCAAATATACGAAATGCCATGGGATCTTTCGAGGCATAACACAAATGTATTTTACATTTCATCAAACGTTTATGTATGGAATCAATATTGATTTTTCAAATCATTCATATAATGATGCAACACTTATGATGCAATTGAAATCAGAAAAATCTCTTTATTTAAAGAAAGCAGTAGTGGCTTATAAATTCAAATTATAAACACATTACCCACCTCAAATCGATGTTAGAAACTTGTTCCTTGCTCCAATTTGTCCATTGATCCCTTCTTTCTTCCAATTTAACTTCACCTCATTTCTCCTCCATTTTTGGATTTTCTTGGTTCAAGATGAAGCTCTCTTCATCCTCCACCTTTCTCTCTCTTAGAATGACATCAAAATCACTCTTCAAGTGGTAGAAAAATTGAGCCCTAGCTTTCTCCAATTTTTCTCCACCGCTTTCTCCTTCTCTCTTCTCTCTTATTTTCTTTCCTTTTGTTCAAGTGTCGTGCCTCACTTAAAGAAACAACAGCTCAATCCTTTTTATAGTGTCATGTCATTTAATGAATGGGGAATGACCCATAAGCCCCTCCATTTAAGCCTATAAACTTAACCCTTTAAGTAAACTTCCAAAATTGCCCCTCCATTGGTCTTTAAAACTGACATCTTGTATGATTATTTCGATTAGGTAAACGAAGCCATTTGACAAAACTTTCTTCTATGAAAATGTTCCTCTATGTCTTATAAATCCAATGCTTTAAGAATCAGATCGATCCGAGCTCTATAGCTCAAGATATCTTCAAAATACTAAAGTTTATTCTGCAGACCCGAGGCTGAACACTATACCTAACTTCCGACCAGAATTTGGAAGTCTTAGAGGCTAAATTATAGCTCGACTTCTTCATAACATTTGTAGCCCCAAGTCTCCAGTTTAATTTTCAAAAAGAATCAGATCAATCGGAGCTTTACCAACCGAGATATATCCAAAATACTAAACACTGTTCAAACTTTTACAACCGATCAGCTCACTTTGATCAGGTCGATCTTTTTCTGTTTAATGCCAAAACCGATCTATATAGTATGAAAAGATAGAAAAATATCTTAGGAATCCAACGCTTCAAAAATCGGCTCAATCGGAGGTCTACACAAAAAGTTATGGCCAAAAGAAGGAAGAGGGGTCAAAAACACAAAAGCAGACGATGATGTCAAAGAAGATTTAAATTAAATGCGTGATGACGCTATCACAGACGAAGATGACGTCATCACGCATTTAAAATGAAGACTAACTTCGTCTGACCCCTTTCTCCAGAATATCCCTACTTAGAAAGATCATAACTTTCTACTCATAACTCCAAATAAGACACGATTTGATTCGTTGGAAAGCTAAGAGACAGATCTAAAATTTTCAAGAAGGACTCAAAGGCAAACTCAGTCTTTAAAGGGGTAAAAAGTGTACTCAAAGATGACCCATCGATAATCTCCTCAAAACTTTACACAGTACCTCAACTTGCAAACATCATAACTTTTTACGCAGAACTCCAAATAAGACAAACTTGGTGTTTATAGAACGGTAAAGAAACTCTCTATAACTTTCATGAAGACCTTAAAAATCAGAACGACCTCTAAATGGGTCAAAAACTCCATGCAAACTGACTGGTCGATCAACCCCACACTAAACAACATCAAAACTTCTAAAAATCATAACTTCTCGCCCCGATATCGAACAATTTCATACTTTATGGCGTTAGAAAGATGGAAACATGAGCTACAACTTTCATTAAGACCACTTTGGCCAAATATATCTAGATCAGTACAGATTTTCCATTGAAGTTTCTAACACCATTCTAACACATCAACTTCACATATCAACACATCACCACAAACTCTTCAACTAATTCCTCTCAAACACAATACACACAAATCTATACACAATTGATATTCATACACAATTGATCTTTCATATCCATATATAAATCCATGTCTCATTAACATCATAAGATAAATGTTTATAAAATTAAATGGCATTCCAAGCCATATTACAACATCAGTATTCAAGTCCAAGTACAAAAGATACAAAACTCCATCATTCTCCACATATGACTGAAATCTTATTCTTGCAATAATCTAACTTAAAACACCACATGCATAACCAACCAAATTTTCTTTGCTTTCTAATTTCTTCAAAATTTTACACTTTCACTTTCTATTTCTTGATTTCAACTTCCATTTCAATCCACTCATCCACTTGAACTTTCATAACCCATACAAATCTATTTGAAACCCAAAGTTATCCAATCAAACAAATCTTTTCTCATCAATTTCCTTAAGGCAAAATATCTATAAATCCATTCATATACAAAAAATCTTATCAAATTTTATTTTCATATTTCCAATTTCCCTAAAAGATCGGGGTCCAACAATTCTCCCCTCTTAAAAGAATTTCACCTCGAAATTCCTATCCTAATAATCACCAAGTAACTTATTCTCTCAAATAATCTCTTTAAATAATCATATTCATTCACTTCAACTAATTTCTCATCATACATATTTCTCAACTTACTCACAATTTATCACTTCTTGTATCAAATACCACCAATATCATATCATATCAATATGTCTTAACAGATTTACACAAGTCAATGATCCAATTCTTAATAACCTTAATATGGACCAATACCATTCAATTTAATCCTTTCGAACTTCCATATATATATCTATATCATTATCATTCCAAATCAACCTATTGATCTTCCATACATATATTTCTATCATTAATCTCATCTTTCTAACATTTCTCATTTCATCTCGCAAATATTCAAAATCAAATCATCCTTCACATTAATCCTTTGACTTTCTATACATATATCTCCATCACCATCTCATTATTCAAGTCATCAATGCCCAAAATCAATTCACAAAATTGTCGGGCTTAATCATCATGAAATTTCACTCTCATTCATTCACGTATTCCTAAAATCAATCAAATAATCACCTTTGTTCTTCAAAGCAAACTTATCCACATCAATATCACACTCTCACTAATTCAATCATACTTCTTGTCATCAAAAGCAAACGATCACTTAGCACTTTCTTACAATCTCAATCTTATCCTTACAAACTCTTATCGATTTCTTACTCATACACATACGCCCAAGTAAGATCATATTATCGGGCTCGATATTACAAATGTTGGGACCCGATCCGGAGACCGACGCCCCAACCCGAAAACGAAAAACGAATACGAATACGAACCAATATGAATCGAATCAAAGCAAGGAAACGAAACATAAGGAGAAATCAAATCAGATACGAAGAAAACTTCGGATCACAAAGCTCAACAAATCATTAACGAATCGAAAGCAAATCGAATCGAAACCAATTTCTGATACGTAACAAAACGGAGCTGACATCCGTGAACAAGTATCAAAGGAAGCGTTTGCATTGGAAACCTTAAGACTATCAGTCAAAACTAATCCAATCCGTGTACATTTTTTTTCTTTCTTTCTTTCATTTTCATTCCATCTCTTACAAGTGACTTCAATATCCTCAATCCAATAACATTCACATTTCTCCATATACAAATCATGCTTATATCTCAGTTGGACATACACAAGTTATATAACATATCCATGTACAATACCATAACTCAATAGCCTCATCCAAACCTCATAAATACAATTACGATTTATACACCATTTCATAAATCAAAGCTTTGTACAAATCATAATGGCATTTTCAAGCCTTATACATTACCCATAACCCTAAACCAAAGTACACAATACACAACGATTCTAGACTTCTCAGCAACCATCTAACTTAACAATAATACAATATAAACACATGCAAACAAAAATCTTCATTTTCTTTCACCCGATCTTCTTCTCATCACCGTGGATGGGAATGAAGGGGTGAGCTTCTGACCAGTGGGTAACAGTTTATAATAAATATATAAGCAAAATCCTTGAAATTCTTTTTGTTTTCTGGTCTTAGAAAACATTTCTTTGAAATCAAGTAAGCACATTTTCAAAAGTACTTTTCTCATCAGCCAAAATCGCCATTTGCAAAACATATGATTTTAGGCTTTCACCATAAACTCATAAATTTATAAACATGAATGCATCAACTTGGCAATTCATAGATGCAATGGCAATTCACATATGGAATGCACAACACATAGCTCGAGAGTTCCGTGGAACACAACGAATAAACCGAAGTTTATCGAAACACAACGAGTCCGATTTCAGATCTCGTGGCCTCTAACGGCAAATGGGAGCAGCTTAAACGTCGACGCACGTGACTAACACAACGCGTTCCTCTCTCGCCCAAACAAAAGTACATACTCATGCTCAATCACTTTATCGAATGCTCTTTTCCAAATATACGAAATGCCATGGGATCTTTCGAGGCATAACACAAATGTATTTTGCATTTCATCAAACGTTTATGTATGAAATCAATAATGATTTTTCAAATCATTCACATAATGATGCAACACTTATGATGCAATTGAAATCAGAAAAATCTCTTTATTTAAAGAAAGCAGTAGTGGCTTATAAATTCAAATTATAAACACATTACCCACCTCAAATCGATGCTAGAAACTTGTTCCTTGCTCCAATTTGTCCATTGATCCCTTCTTTCTTCCAATTTAACTTCACCTCATTTCTCCTCCATTTTCGGATTTTCTTGGTTCAAGATGAAGCTCTCTTCATCCTCCACCTTTCTCTCCCTTAGAATGACATCAAAATCACTCTTCAAGTGGTAAAAAAATCGAGCCCTAGCTTTCTCCCCTTTTTCTCCATCGAAGCTTGCTCTCCCTTCTCTCTTCTCTCTTATTTTCTTTCCTTTTGTTCAAGTGTCGTGCCTCACTTAAAGAAACAACAGCTCAATCCTTTTTATAGTGTCATGTATTTAATGAATGGGGAATGACCCATAAGCCCCTCCATTTAAGCCTATAAACTTAACCCTTTAAGTAAACTTCCAAAATTGCCCCTCCATTGGTCTTTAAAACTGACATCTTATCTTATTATTTCGATTAGGTAAACGAAGCCATCTGACAAAAATTTCTTCTAGGAAAATGTTCCTCTATGTCTTATGAATCCAATGCTTCAAGAATCAGATCGATCCGAGCTCTATAGCTCAAAATATCTTCAAAATACTGAAGTTTGTTCTGCAAACACGAGGCTGAACACTATACCTAACTTCCGACCCAAATTTGGAAGTCTTAGAGGCTAAATTATAGCTCGACTTCTTCATAACATTTGTATCCCCATGTCTGTAGTTTAATTTCCAAAAAGAATCAGATCAATCGGAGCTCTACCAACCGAGATATATCAAAAATACTAAACACTGTTCAAACTTTTACAACCGATCAGCTCACTTTGATCGGGTTGATCTTTTTCTGTTTAATGCCAAAACTGATCTATATAGTATGAAAAGATAGAAAAATATCTTAGGAATCCAACGCTTCAAAAATTGGCTCAATCGGAGGTCTACACAAAAAGTTATGGCCAAAAGAATGAAGAGGGGTCAAAAACACAAAAGCAGACGATGATGTCAGCACAGACGCAAATTCGTCTGTGATGATGTTAGCACAGACGCAAAAATTCGTCTGTGATGACGTCAGCACAAACGCAAAAATTCGTCTGTGATGACGTCATCACAGACGAAGATGACGTCATCACAGACGAAAAATGAAGACTAACTTCGTCTGACCCCTTTCTCCAGAATATCCCTACTTAGAAAGATCATAACTTTCTACTCAGAACTCCAAATAAGACACGGTTTAATTCGTTGGAAAGCTAAGAGACAGATCTAAAATTTACAAGAAGGACTCAAAGGCAAAATCAGTCCTTAAAGGGGTCAAAAATGTACTCAAAGATGACCCATCGATAATCTCCTCAAAACTTTACACAGTACCTCAACTTGCAAACATCATAGCTTTTTAAGCAGAACTCCAAATAAGACAAACTTAGTGTCTATAGAACGGTAAAGAAACTCTCTACAATTTTCATGAAGACCTTAAAACTCAGAACGACCTCTAAATGGGTCAAAAACTCCATGCAAACTGACTGGTCGATCAACCCCACACTAAACAACATCAAAACTTCTAAAAATCATAACTTCTCGTCCCGATATCGAAAAATTTCATACTTTATGGCGTCAAAAAGCTGGAAACATGAGCTACAACTTTCATTAAGACCACTTTGGCCAAATATATCTAGATCAATACATATTTTCCATTGAAGTTTCTAACACCATTCTAACACATCAACTTCACATATCAACACATCACCACAAACTCTTCAACTAATTCCTCTCAAACACAATACACACAATTCTATACACAATTGATATTCATACACAATTGATCTTTCATATCCATATATAAATCCATGTCTCATTAACATCATAAGATAAATGTTTATAAAATGAAATGGCATTCCAAGCCATATTACAACATCAGTATTAAAGTCCAAGTACAAAAGATACAAAACTCCATCATTCTCCACATATGACTGAAATCTTATTATTGCAATAATCTAACTTAAAACACCACATGCATAACCAACCAAATTGTCTTTGCTTTCTAATTTCTTCAAAATTTTACACTTTCACTTTCTATTTCTTAATTTCAACTTCCATTTCAATCCACTCATCCACTTGAACTTTCATAACCCATACAAATCTATTTGAAACCCAAAGTTATCAAATCAAAAAAATCTTTTCTCATCAATTTCCTTAAGGCAAAAATATCTATAACTCCATTCATATAAAAAAAATCTTATCAAATTTTTATTTTCATATTTCCAATTTCCACTAAAAGATCGGGGTCCAACAGTAGATGCATTTGTGTTTGTGTGTGTATTATGGAATATGATATCGATATTGTACCGTAATGTTCTACTTGCGAATGTGATAGAGAATTGAAGATATTGTTAGGATTGTGTGAAAAACGAAAATGATAAGATTAAAGTGTACAAGCCCGGTTAAAGGAAATAATTTTTCTATGAACGTGAAAGGTTAGACTTGGATTTGTAATGTGATAAAAGTTATGATTGAGGGTAATAATATGTCTGTGATATTGAGATTAAATTCCTTGATGGTTTTGCTTTTAAAATTCTAAATGGATTGAGGATATACATATGGACGATGAAATAAAGGAAAAAAAAGAAATAAAATAGTTATAAATGACTTTACAAGTGATGACAAATGATGAATGATGTGTAGTATGGAGAAAGTTAGAAATGCGCCTAAGTTAGGATTTTATGTACGCACGCGATTAAGGAAAACATGATGAATCAAAGGAGAAGAGTGAATGCACTCAAAATGATAGTTCAATTATTATGAAATGATGTTGCATTAGAAGAGGTAAATGCTAGAAAACTGGAGTAGAATCGTTGATAATACGTGTGCTAATGTGAGGAAGAAAGTGCAGGGCACGACATTGGCCTACAAAAATATGTTTCTGTGATCATATGGTAAACCCCAATCATGGGTGGGAACAAGGAGAGACATGTTATCCAGAGTCAATTGAAATGTAAATATGTTGGACCCCGTTTCCGGAGCCCAACATCGGACACGGAAGCGTGATGCTTGAGCGTGGAGGGGAGACATTGGAGTTGAAAATTTAGAAGAAAATACCCCTTGGAAGCGAAGGCGGGCGTCGTCGTGGCGTATGTTGTCTCGCTGCGGCGAAACCTTTCAGGAAGCTACGCCACGGCGAGTGAAGGATCTCTCGCCGCAGTGAACCCGCGAGATAAGCTTCGCCGCAGTGAGCCGAGGGTCTCGTCGTGACGAAAGCCCTTTCTCCCACAGAAATCAAAACTTAAACTTTCATCCATTTTCATCAAAACAACCCAACCCAAAATAAACTTGAACATGAACGTAACCTTTCAAAACTTATCCTCATGATAAAATGATTTAATGTGAAAGGTTTGAAACTAAAATCAACATCAACCATATCTCATTGATAACCAAAGAAGAGTTTTACAAAGCTTTAATGACATTTCAAACCATAATACATCATTGAGTTTAAGAACCAAAAATACAAAATAAACTTGAACTAATAAAACTTGAAATGTGACTAAAGCCTTGACTTCCAAAAATATAACTTGAAAATATATAAATATGACAAATCGGAGTGATGCCATAACTCTTGACTTACTCGATCTCTTGCTCATCACTTGAATAGGGGGAGGATAAATAGGGTGAGCTATAAAGATCATGGGTAACATATTTATAATAAAGAAACAAACAAAACTATTTTTGAAAAGATAACTCATTGCCGTGGTAAACTCTTGAAACCATAGAAATTTCACATGTAGATATCATTATCACGAAATGCTTTATTTTCAAACAATTCATGAGCAGTTTTAAAATCATGCATGTATTAAATATGTCAACATATCATAAGCATATAAGCACATCAGAATGGTTTGGGTGAGCCCGGGTTCATGACGCACTACACATTCCCATATAATGGTCCTATGTAGCTATAAATTCTTGAGGCAGTTCTTGAGGAAGCTCCATGCCACTAGCGGGCAGGCGGGAGAAGCCTATACATTGGTCAACGTGCACATGACATTTCTTGAGGGACTACCACAAACCCACATATCATACATAGTTCAAAATCTTGTAAACTTGTTGCCAAAATGACACTTTCTTTTAAACTTGCTTTTCATAACCTTGGTATCCTTGTAAAAAAACCATTTATGAAAACATGATTTCCTGAGCATGTATTCTTTTAAAGAGAAACGCTTTTCAAAGTCTTTTCATCAATTAATACAAATCATGTACCAAACATATAAAAATTTCACAATGCACTCAAAAGCAAATAAAACAGCATTGATGATGCAATTTAAATCATTAAATCTTTCTTGATTTGAACAAAACAATGAATAACTTATTTACTCTATTATAAACATGTACCCACCTTGAGTTCCTTGCTTATACGCTTGTTTAGGAATGTCTTTCCTCTTTTTCCTCTTGATCCTATTTCCTCACTTGATTTCCGTAACCAATAACCAAAATTTCAATCAATTTGGTGTCGAAATCGAAAATTCATACTTTAACAATTCTAACTATAACCAAAGCTTAAACAAAAATTCTATGCTTTAACTTCCATCCAAATTTTGATATCTTTAGAGACTGATTAAGAACTTCATTTCTTCATAAAACTTGTAGCCCTATGTCTCTAGTTTAGAACGAATCAAAAATCACCTCATTTGAACATCTACACCAAAAGTTATGCCCAAAATACCAAAACATGTCTGTTATGGAGGCTTGAGCTCGCCGCGGCCGAGATTGAGCCCGCCGTGGCGTGCACGCTTGCGTGCGCTGCGACGTGCACACTTACGCGCACTGCGACGTGCACATGAGCACGTCGCAACGTGCGAGCCTAAAAACCTCGCCCAAAACTTGATTTTTCGACATTCTTCAACCATTCTTCTCCCATCTTTCAAATATAACACATCTAATCCCTAATTCATCTCTTATACTTCATTTCTAAGCTCATTTCAACCCAAAATCATTCACAAACACAACATGATCATCAACCCTAAAAGATAACACTTGCCTACACATGCTAAGCTATAATGGAGGTTTATCGACCAAAACATGATGGGATAGACTCATACTTACTTGTTGATGCTCCAAAATGCTTCAAAAATCTTTAAACCTAGCTTTCCCCTTTTCTCTTCTTCTTCCCTTGTCTCCAACGATACTCTCCCTCTTTCTCTTCTCACTTTCACTTTCTCTTCTTCTAATTTCTTTCACTTAGGTCTAACATGAATGAGTAAGGACCATTTTACCCCTTCATGCAATGCCTTAGCCTCCCAAACTTAAGTGATCTTCCATGTTTGCCCTTATATATATTTACTTCTTCATTTTCAATCACACCATACTATACTTAACTTAATCTTAATTTCTCCATTTAATACTTTCAATTCCATCAACCTAAGCAATAATTTCCCCAATCATTAACATGCTAAAAAAACTTTAAACAAACATAATTTATCTTGAAAAACCACATAATCAAAACAATTCATACTTAATAAAATCAATAAAAATTTGGGGCCCAACATTTCTCCCCCTCTTGAAAGAATTTCGTCATCGAAATTATTACTTGAGTCGTCGAAGAGTTGTGGATACTTCTCCTTCATGGCTTCCAATGGCTCCCACGTGGCCTCTTCCACCGAATGGTTTCTCCACAGGACTTTGACTAGCTGAACCGTCTTGTTCCTGAGGACCTTCTCCTTGGTGTCCAAAATCTCCACTGGAATCTCCTCATAACTCAAATCATCTCTCAACTGAACCTCACTGGTCTGAATGATATGAGATGGATCCAATCTATACCTCCTCAGCATGGAGACATGAAAGACATCATGGATCTGACACAATTCTGGGGGTAACGCTAACCTGTAATGTTGGGCCCCAAATTGTTTTTTTTTCTTGATGTTGCTAGGTATGAATTAAGTTGATTGTATTAATTGTTGCATAGTTATATTTTAATGGAAGTGTTAGTGGAAATTAAGATTAAATTGAGATTAGTGTGGAATAAGTGGTAAAGAAAGAATAAAAGTGTATAAGGGCATAGTTGGCAAGTCATTTAAGTTGGTGATATTAAGACTAAGCAAGGAAGGGCATGGTAGTCTTTGTGCTATCTTTTAGCTTAGGTGTTAGAGTTAGAAAGAAGAAAAGAAAAGAAAGGAAAATAAGAAGAAGAGAGGAAGAGAAGAGAGATTCATAGGAAGAGAGGGAGAAGAAGAAGAAAAAGAGGAAACTAAGGTTGGCGATTTCTTGAAGGATCTGAAGCATTCTCGGGTAAGTATACAATTGTTTCTTCTTGTTTAGAATGCTTTGAAACCCTAATATGGTTTAGAATGAGTAGGAAACGATGGTTTAGGGTTTATGGGAATAATTGGTAGAATTTCTTTGGGTTGTTGTTTTTGTTGGTGATTTTGTGTTAAAATGAACCTAGAAAGGAAGTATAGGACATGATTCAAGGGTTAGATGTGTTGTAGATGATAAAGGAAAGGATTAAGGTTTGAAAATGTCGAAAAATCTAGGTTCGAAGTCGATCTCCATACCCGCATGTCGCGACGTGCCAGGCCACACGTCGCTACGAGCGAGCCTTCGTCGCGGCGAGGCCCAATTTCCAACAAAGCTGAATTTTAGTGTTTTGGGCATATCTTTTGTTACAGAAGTCGTATTGAGGTGATTTTTAATGCGTTGTAAACTAGAGTCATAGATCTACAAGTTTTGTGAAGTGATGAAGTTCTGAATCAGTCTCTAAGGATATGAAATTTTGGATGGAAGTTAAGAATGGAAATATTGTTTCAGCATGAGTTATTGAATGGGATTTTGGTTCTTATTTTAGGAAATCAAGTGAGGCAAGAGGATCGAGAGGAAACTCATTCCTAGGCAAGAACAAGCAAGGATTTCAAGGTGGGTTCATGTTTATAATAGGGTAAATAAGTTACTCATTGTTTTGTTCAACTTAAGAAAAATTTAATGCTTTAAATTGCATCATCAATGATTGCATTACATGCTATTGTGGAATGATTATATTTTACTATATGATTTGTATTCATGATTAATGAAAAGGTTTTGAAAGAGTTTTCTCTGTTCAAGAATACATGTTCATGAAATCATGTTTTTCCAAGATGTATGAAAAGCAAGTTTACAAGCAAGTGCCAGTTTGGCAAACAAGTTTACAAGAATTTGAATCATGCATATTATGTGGGTTTGCGGTATGTCCCTCACGAACAGTCAAGTGCACATTGACTCATGAAAAGGTTTCTCCCGCCTGCCCGCAAGTGGCACAGGGTTTCTCACAAGGATTCCCTCACGAAACTACGTCTACACACAACCATTTCGATGGGAATGTGTAGTACGTCATGAATCAGGGACTAACCCAAACCATCATGTTATGTATGTTATGTGTTTATGAGCTGTTGTTATGTTTCATGAATCATGAATTGTTCAAGATTCAAGCATTTCAAGATAATGACTCATGCATGTTCAATTGCTACGATTTCAACAAGTACTACAACAATGAGTTATTTTTTTATTACTTTTGCTTATTCCTATATTATAAATATGTTCCCACGAGCTTTATAGCTCACCCCCTTTATTTTCCCCCATTCAGGTGACAAGCAAGAGACCGAGTGAATCACGGGTTATGGCAGCACTCCATTTTGTCATGTTTACTTATTTTCAATGTTACATTTTTGGAAGTCAAGGCTTTAGTTACATTTCAAGTATTATTGGTTCAAGGGTATTTTGTATTTTTGACTCTTGAACTCAAAGTTGTAATTTGTTTCGAAATGTTTTAAAGCTTTGTAAAACTCATCTTTTGGATAATGATTTATGGGTATGTTTATTTTAATCATGAAAACAGGTTTGGAGTTTGTTCACGGTGTGTCCATCGAGCTTCCGATGGTTTTTTTCCTTAATCGCTTAATTATCATGTTTCACCTCATACATACAGTACCACGCTCTTATGTCCGATGTTGGGCTCCGGCAGCGGGGTCTAACATGTAGGCTAGTGTTCAATCCTCTCAAGAATTTCATAGGGACCCATATATCTTGGACTCAACTTGCCCTTCTTGCCAAACCTCATTACTCCTTTCCAAGGAGACGTCTTAAGAAACACTTTCTCTCCGACTTCATACTCCATCTCTTTTCGATGCGCATCAGTATATCTCTTCATTTTATCCTGAGCTGCCTTAAGCCGTTGCTAAACTAGATTGACTTTATCAACTGTCATCTGAATCAATTTTGGTCCTATCAATTTCCTCTCTCCTTCTTCATCCCAACATATCGGAGTCCTACATCTCCTCCCATAAAGAACTTCATAAGGAGCCATTAGAATGCTCGAATGGTACGAATTATTATAAGAAAATTTGACCAATGACAAATGCTCATCCCAAGCTCTTTTGAAATCCATCACACATGCCCTGAGCATTCCCTCAAGTGTTCGAATGGTCCTCTCAGATTGTCCATCTATCTGAGGATGAAAAGCAGTACTAAAATTTAACTTGGTGCTTAAAGCTTCCTACAAGCTTCCCCAGAATCTCGAAGTAAACCTAGGGTCTCTATAGGAAACTATAGAATCTGGAATCCCATGCAATGTCACTATCTAATCAACGTACTTCTTTCCTAGCACATGTAAAGAATCAGTCTGTTTTATTGCTAGAAAATGGGCTAACTTCATCAACCAATCTACAATAACCCATATGGCATCATGCTTCCTACTGGTCTTGGGAAAATCCATAAAAAAATCCATGGTTACCCTTTGCCACTTCCACTCGGAAATAGACAATGGCCTTCACTTGCCTGAAGGTGTCTGGTGTTCAGCCTTAACTTGCTGACACACTAGACACTTACTTACATACTGTTGGACCCCAATTTTTAAGTGAAATTTAGAAATAATAAGTAAAAAGAAATGAGTGTTATTAGGTATATGTTTAGGTATAAATGTATTTATACTTAAAGGAAAGTGATGAGGAAAGAATCGATGGATTTTGATAATTTTGGGATTTGAATAGATTTGTATGGTTATAAAAGTTAAAGTGACTTAGTGAATTGAAATGGAAGTTGAAAATCAAGAAATAAAGAGTAAAAGTGTGAAAATTTGGAGAATTGTGAAAGTTTGACTTTTTAGCCATTGAGAGTTGACTTTTTGATTTAGGCACAATTTGAGAAAATGATCTTCAGGAAACTTGTAGCTTATGTTAAGAGCTTTCCGTCGTCATAAAGTTTGATATTTTTCAATATCAGGAGTAAAAGTTATGATCAGTCAAAGTTTGTTTTGTAAAAATGACCATAAATGTATATTTGCGTGTACTCGGCTTTGAGACCACTCGTCGTATGGATTTAGTCTGAATTGGAGTAAGTGGTCTTCATGAAAGTTGTAGCTTATCTATCAATATTTCCGACGCTATAAAGTATGCAATTTTTGGATGTGGGAATTGGAAGATATGAAATTTGAAAGTTTGGAGTTTGTTTAGGTGATGTTTAAAAGGGCAGTATCTTTGACTAGGTTTTTGACCCCTTTAGAGATGGAATTGTTTTTTGAGTTCTTCATGGAAGTTGTAGAGATTCATTCAAGATTTCTATAGAGACCAAATTTGTCAAATTTGGAGTTCAGAAGCAATAGTTATGAATTAAAAAAAAATCTGTCCTATGATGTTGTTTCAGCTTGCTTCATATTTTGCTTCTTCCTTCCAAATCCGACCCTTTTGCAACTTTTTGCTTATATATTTTTCGTCTGACATCCGATTGACTTGATTTTCAAATCTTTGGATTTCTAAAACAATTAATTACATCTTCAGGGAAATTTGTGATTTTATGAGATTAAATTGAGGTTGATTAATTTAATCAAAGTGAGTTATGAAATATTCTGAGCATGGTTCAGTATTTTGTGAAATTCAGGATCTGTGGAGATTCGATGGAAGTGATTCTTAAGGAAAAATAAATTTAAGACATGGGGCTACAAGTCATTTGAAGAAATTGAAATTTCAATTTTGCCCTTAAGACTTTCAATTTCTAAATGGAAGTTCGGATTTGTGTGCAGTTTTGGATTAGGAACATCTGAACGTATTTTGGCTATAACGTTTGCTGTAGAAATCCAAATGAGGTGATTCTTGATTTGAAGTAAACTAGAAAGATAAGGCTACTTTTCTTCTGAAAAAAGTGAATTTTAATTCAGCCTCTAAGTTTGTCAATTTTGGGATGGAAGTAAAGTATTGGAAAATGTTTTAGCATAATGGCAGTCCAAGATGTTTGGACTATAACTCTTGGTGTCGTGCACCAAATTAAACGATTTTTGTGGCTTTATGAAATTAAGCCATAGGGGAAAATTTCTCTAGAAGGAATTTTTAGCTAATTCCTTCAAATTGATGATTCTAAAATGGTCCAAAGTAAGCATGACTTAAAGTAAAGTTTAGGGACATATTGGGAAGTCCACCTAAGGACATAAGTTAAAGGCTTTGAATGGAGGGGCAATAAAGTCATTTCTCCCTCATTTAAATGACAAGGCACTAGAAGACTTGGTGGGCTGTCGTTTTACTTTGAGAGAGCACGAGAGAAAAAGAAAGAAGGGAGAAAGGATAAGAGAGAAGCAACTTCGGTGGAGGTGGAGAAGAAGAAAGAAGGTGAGGGTTTCGACTTTCCTCCAAGATTTCAAGGGGTTTTTGGCGCTTTTCAAGGGGAAAAGTGAGGAAAAAGATAAAAACTTCCTATGGAGTCAAAAAGGGCCAAAAATGGAGGAGGAAAGAGGTGAGTTTCAATTTTTTTTAAGTTGTGATTTTGATGAGTTCTTGGTTTAGAAACCTTGGAAATGATATGGGTATGTGATTTATGCAGTCAATTTTGATGTTTATGCCTTAGGTTATGTTTAATTTTGGATGGAAATTAATTAGGGTTTATGCCTAATTTTGTGATTGGGGTTTTTGGAAATTATTGGCTTAGAATTATGGAAAATATGATGGATTGGTGAAATATGATACCAATTTTGAAGATTTTGTGATTTACGATATTGAATTTGGGTGAATTAGTTTAGGTCAATTTTGGAAATTGGAATTTTGGAAATTCATGATTTAGATAGCTTGATTATATGTGGAGTTAGTGTTTTCTAAGTTTAATTTGAGGATTATGTCATTTATGAAGTTGAATTTGGGTTAATTTGATTTAGGAAAAATTCAATTGGAAGAAAGAAAGAAGCAATGGTCAAATTGATGTTAGGGACAAGCTTCTAACATCGATTCGAGGTGGGTAACATGTTTATTTTTTGAATTATATGTTAATTATAATTTTTCAAAAATTAAAGAAGTGAAATTTCAAATTATTGCTTATATTTTCGAAAAATAAAGACAGAGGGTTTTGAAATGAGTTGTTTGTGAATGTTTTGGAAAATTGGACAAGTTTTTGAGAAAATAAGGAATTTTCTGAAATTATGGAAATTGTTATAAAAGTTAGAATTATTGTTTAAAATGTTTTTGAGAAATTGTTAAAAAATTTCTGAATTTCTTTATGCTTAAGGGATTTTATTATTTATGAATTGATGTTTTTTGTTACATATATGTGAATTATAAAAAGTGTTGCACCTTGTGTTTATGAATGGTTGTGATTTGATTATGATTTTATTTATTATGTGATTGATTGAGGATTTGTAATTGCATTTTAAATTGCTATATGAAATCATGTGATTGTGAATACGTCATGTATGACACAATGTGAAAAATAAGATTTTAAACCTGCCTTCGGGCAATTCGATTTTCGAATATGATTTTATGATATGTGGGATTGGTTAGGTCCCTTAAGCTAGAGTCAGTGCACTGGTCTCATTTTTAGTAACCTTCTCTTGACTGCCCGTTAGTGGCATTGGAGCTCCGATCTCGGACTCCCATAAATCACTGCTACACTGGACCGCTATACAGAAAAGTGTAGTATGTTCCGTTCACGGCTGCACAGGAACGCCATGCGGGAATGTGCAGTACGTTCCGTTTTGGACTGACCCAAACCGTTTTGATATGTTATGTGTTTTTGGTTTGTGTATATTGTGATGCATTTCATGTTTTGAATTTGATTATGAAATGTGAAAATTTGAGAAATTTTAGAACTGTAAAAGTGAGCGTTAATTCATGACATTTTTTAATTTGATGATGATGCCTTGATTTTGAAGAGTTGAAACGTTTGAAAACGGGCTTTTGAATTTTTCCCTCTGAGAAATGTTTATAACTGTGAAACGCCTTAAAAAATGTTTTTTCTTATTATTCGTTTTATAAACATTTTGTCTACGAGCTTTGTGTTCACCCCCCTTTCATCCCCAATCTCCAGGTATTCGAGTGGGAGAACGGATGAAAGAGTGCCAAGTTCGATTTTGCATCGTTTGTATTTTGTGTAAATTGGGATTTTGATATTAATATTGTAAATGGCTTGCAATGCCATTAAAGTGTGTTGTGTATTCATTTTGAGAATGTATTATGAATTATGGACATATGTATTGGATTAAGTTATGGATTGGATTGTGTATGGATGATTCTGATTAAAGATTGAGGCTTATTGAAATGTTTTAGATATAGGAGTGCGTTTGTATATATTGAGATCCCGGACGGAGGATCCGGTGGATTTTGATAGTTGTGTGACTGTTTGGTAATTTTAGAAGTGTATTTTTGCCATTTGCAGGTTTTGGGTTTTTACAAACGCAGCCGTTATGCTGCCTAAATTTTGGTAAAATGGGTAGAAATAATATGAATATATGGGATTTGTATAATTGTATAAGACGAATAGTATGATTGGAGTGTTTGATTGAGATAATGGAATTGATGAATTCCAATTTGAAAAAGAGTATTGCTTTGTATGAAATTGAGTAAAATGGAAAAGAAAGAAAAGAAAAAAAAATTATACCGATTTTGAAATGTCTTATGGTTTCCAACGCGAGTAATTCTCAACGATATACGCTTCGGATGTCGGAATGTAATTTTCAGTTTAATCAAACCATTTGTTTGCTTCCGCTTCGATTATTCGATTTGCTTCAATTCGTTTACTTTTGGTTTTCATCTGTTCATCTACTTTTGTTTTGGCCCAATACATATCCGATTTGATTTCACTTTATGTTTCGTTTCTTTGCTTTGATTCGATTCATGTTTTTTCGTTTTCGTATTCGATTTTCCGCTTTCGCTTTGCGATTCGATTTCGTTTTTCCTATTGGTTTCCACATTGTGCTATTCGTGTCGCCTCCGGATTCGAATTATCCGTTGTGCATTCGCTTTGTTTTCGACCACTTTCGTTACGTTCTTCGGTTGGGATCTGGTCTCCGGATCGGGTCCCAACAGTTATGGTATCAGAGCCCAGTAATAGGATCTTACTTGGGCGTATGTGTGTAAATGGCTTATATGAGCAATTGATAAGGGTTTGTAAGGATAAGATTGACTTAGTGAGAATATGCTAAGTGATCATTTGATTTTGATAAAAAGAAGTATGATTGACTTTAGGAATATGAAATTGATGTGCATGACTATCTAAAGAATTAAAGTGATTGGTTTAATTCGGGTGACAAGAATTATGATTGATTTCAGTGATGAGTTAATGAAATTGAGGTTTGAATTTTCTTGATGAATAGGGATGAAGTGGAATATATATTTGTGAGATGAAATAAGGAATACTTGAAAGATGAGGAAATTATTGATAAAGATATAAATATAGAAATTCAAAGGATTGTTTTGAATGATGATTTGGTCCATATGAAGGGTCATTAAGACTTGGACCATTGACTTGTATACATATGTTAAGGGCTATTGATTTGTAGATATAGTGATTTTTGATATGATATTGGAGGTATAAGATATAAGAAGTGAAATATTAGAAATAAGTTAAGAATATATGTGACAAGGAATTGAATAAAAAAGTGAGTGATTATGGTCATTTAGAAGCAAGTACTTGGAGATTTCATAAGTATGAATTTCGAAGACGAAATTCTTTTAAGAGGGGGAGAAATGTTGGACCCCGATTGTAGCACCCCACTCCCGCGAGACCAGAACCCGACATCTACTATGATATCCGAGCCCGTGACCCGCGAGGGTGGTATGCTAGAGCAGTCAATGCAGTTTAAAAACTCGGTAATGCATTTTTCTTTTGGAAAACAATCAAGTGCGCGTAAATCGGTAAACAGTTTGGGCTCACAATATGAAAATGTTTTCATATCAGATACTATTTCAGTACTCAACTCAGTTCACATACATATAATCATAGCCAAATTGGGCCCAATATAATAACACTATTAATCTGTGAAAAAAATACAAATTTACACTTATTAATCAGTATGACTCAAATGCAGACATGAAACCGATCCCGACTTCAAACTCTGCCACTCATGCAGTACTCATACTCCCGTTTGTCTAACAGGGTACTCTTGAATCCCTGAAAAATAATTGCAATGTTGGGTGAGTTTGCGAACTCAATGAGAAACCATCATCGATGGTTCACTCAATTCATGCATATACAATCAATTTCCCAATTATCACATAATCACACAATAGCATTTACAGAAATATCACATACAATTTCATTTTTCACATTTCACAGTCAATCATATACATATGCGATGCGCATGTGACACTTCTATTTTCTTTTCGTTGTTATGATCGTGCGCCTGAAGCTACCCCAGTGACAGGCACATTGCGTTGAGCCAGTGCCTCTGAAAATATTGGGCTTGAAGCCCTGATACATTGAGCCTGAGGCTCTGAATACGTTGGACCTGAGGTCCTGTGCGTTGAGCTTAAAGCTCTCATATACGTTGCGCGTGATATGCCCTGATACGGTGGCTGATTCGGTCATAACTGCCTTTATCTGATCATACTTTTATGCATGCAATGCACATGCCCCAATTGCCAATTTCACATGCCAAATGTACATTCAATTGCACACATTTAACACTTCAATGACAAATTATCGATCCCTCGGACACCCTTGGTCCGCTCCCAAAGCTAATCAATCATGTAACCCTCCATTTCATCCACATGGCATAAGTACGGAATTAAACACACAAATATTGAGGAACCAATTAGGTTACTCACCTGAACTTCCGAGCTACCTGCCTGGAAAGCTCAGCAATATCTGTGGAATCGTCGTTCCATTGGAGCCTCTATAACAATCAATTAATTTCCAATTACTGAAATGTACAATCAGAAATAATTTAATGACGCACATGACTTAATCAAAATATGTACTACGCCTATTCATAACTTTCCCGGTACTATATCCCAATTTCACTTTCTTTCTTAAATTTCCAACTTTTCACTCAATTACTCTAGAACATTTCCTATTCACATCTTCAAACCCAATTCTTCCGAAATTCCCAATTTCACAATTCACAACCGTATCACAATTAAATGCCGGGAAAAGTCATGAATGCATGTACCTATATGTGCATGTGTCAAATGACTCAATCCTCGACAATTAGAGGCCAAATGAATGTTCAGTCGATATTATGCGGTAAAATCCTATCCCGTCCCAAATTACCCATTTAACCTTCCCATCGGTAACGGGATGTTACAATTCTCCCCTCCTAATAAAAAATTTCGTCCTCGAAATTTCATATACGATTGATCCGAGAAACAGGGGAATGGTTTCGATCACTCTATATACTGTATTCCACTTATTCCACTATATGACCAATTCCTGTCAAATATACTGAATCAATGTAATCGATCACTCTTTTTCCTTTCTTAATCTGTACACTATCATAACTGATACCTCATGATTACTCGCAATTCATTACTTTTGGTATCATTAATACCTATACCAGATTATAACAATATTTCCTAATCCTGTCCATGTAACACTTAACAAATCCGAATCATGTCTTTGGTTTTAAACTGTCTTACCCATCTATTGACACCACAATCACATTGAGGTCATTTAATCACGAAGTTAATTTCCCCATTTACCTTTATCTCCATCTATTCATTTTGGTCAAGGCGATACATTACGAAACATTTCATTTGTTACTTATCAGATTACCTCCATTTTAGTATTAAAACACTAATCTCATAAGATTCTAATAATCTCGATAATAATCAACTCGACACATTTTCATTAACTAGAATTTCTCAATCCCTATTATAGATTCATTTCACTCATCAACCTTATACACTATTCAAATGATGTCACCAATTTATCAATTGATATGTTCACAATCAATCTAACCTATACATCAACTGCACGTCCCTATGAACTCCAAATGTATCAGTTTAACATTTGTCTTCAACAGTCATGGCTGTTGGTTATTCACACATATAATCATTCGACTTTTCATTTTAAACCATCAATTACTCTTTCGATGTACTCTTACTATAGCATAAAACTTTGATTGGTTCCCGAATTTTTCTCTAACAGTTTCTCTAGTCTGCACTACACATATTTCTTAATCAAACTATACATATCACCTTCATCGAAAATCGGAGTATTTTCAATTTCTCGATAGCAATTTTCAACACCTTAATTTGGTCTTTGCCAACCCCTTTTTATACACACCAGTTTCGGAATTCCAATAGCGAATAATACTTTCCTTTTTCCCCTTATTGCTAGCTCGACAATTTGCGCTCAGTAATACCTTAGATTTAATAACCTTATCGCCCAAAATTGTGATACTCTTCCATTGAAATTTCGGTTCAATCCGTTTAATTGCATCACTATCTTAATTTTACAATTACTCAATCGATTTATCCTTTTTCGACTCATTCAAATTCCCTAATTATCTTGACTGTTATCGATTTGCATAGTCATAGACATCTCCAAAAAGTTCCTGTACAATTATTGTCTCCTAGCTTTTTAAAAGCAACACTCAGTACAACCCATTTCAAATCATCAATCATAATACAACCCATAAGATTATCCTTGTCCCTAGGTACATGAAATCACTTTCCACAATTTCAACAGATCACATCATAACCTTTACTGGGATACTTCTGTATATATTAAAAATCTCCAAATGTCTCTTGTACAATCATTAATCATGCAATTCACACGTTTTTCCTCAAACAGTTTTGTCAAAGCGCTAAGATCATAAAATCTTTGACAATTTCTGAACGTATCCAGCATTTAGTTAGTTCTAATTAACTCCAAATCCCGTATACATATAAGTCCCTTACAATTCCACATTTTATCAATACCGATATCTTCATTAAGTCTCCCAATGTGCCATGTCCAAGTACTAATTCATTCATAATTTATTTGATCTAATTAAGACTCACTTTCATGAAACTTGCATGACGTCATATTTCCTCAACTATGCAACATATCCTTTTTCACTTTTCAAATGCATTTAATCGATTATCTATGATCATAGTCACTATCCATTCTAAATACAATTAAGACACTTTACTCTTCAGTAATACAATAAACTCCTTATACTCATGATTGATTCATACAACTCTTCAAATACCGAACGTCTCCAATGAGAAACAATTTTCTTATAATTTTCTCAGTTTCATCATAACATATTCTGACACATGTTCCTTTACCCTAATTTCTCCACATAATCCAATTTATTCGCATTAGATCACTCCCTGGGTAGAATAAACATTCATCAAATCAATCTCGTACATTCAGAACATAATTACACAAAATATACACGAACCTATTTTCTCCCTATATTCGCAATTAATATTTTTTTAATGTTCAGTAAATCTCTTACATAATTGGATTCATCTCATCATCATAATGTACACTTCTTCGGTAGCACAGTTTATCTCTTACACTTGAGTCTCCGCTAGGATTGGGACTCCAAAATTCACTTTTATTTCTTCTCAGATTTATCTCTATATTGTCCTTGCATTGATCACCAATCAATTGAACCATTTGATCGACTTAATCCGATTCAGGTAAATTCTTCTTTGAAAGTAAATCTCTTACTATTTTCATCGATACGACTTATGAGGTTCCTCAACTTCACAGTCATCACATTTCTTGTCAATCATTCTCAATGCCTTAGGAAATCAATTTCAGCTATACACAATATCCCATATAGATCAATCTATGCCATAATCCATATAATCAGAACATCCTTTTTAATACTGTTCGTTGAGATACATACCACCAAAATCATTACATCTTATCAAAAAATATATTCACATCAATTTACTCATTGGTAGCTTATACTACTAAGAACACTTTAATCACATTTAATTCTAGATAACCTTTCTCTTTTTGGTACCAATTCTCAATCATGGGGACCTTGCTATACTCACGTCCCTCTTTTATTCCCTCAAGCTCATTACCTATGCTAGCATCATTAACAATCTCCCTTTTTTCCCAATTTATTATCATAAACACTTTCATTCCATAAAAATCGGACTAGCAATTATCCACTAATTCATTAATTTCCTCCCATGCCATCTCCACATATACGAGAAAATTACGCTTAATATTTTCACTTGCCACGGGGCTCCCCGAATCAGGTGTGTTCACTTAGGCAAATCAACTGAACCTTAACCACTTTTTCATCTGTCATTATCAGTATCTTACATTTCAATCTTTTCATAATTGCCTCATACCAACGTATTCTCACACTCAAATCAATATCATAGCTATATACAATCATTCTTGGTTTTCCCACTAACCTAATCGATTCACAGTCATAAATCATTATTCATAACACTCTTCATAGTAATCAATCCCAATTATAACATTTTATTTTCATCCACTATGTTTATACACTTTCAATTTTTGTCTTTTCTAACATATCTCTATTTTCCTTTATCAATCCACAACTATAACTTTATTTCTATCCCACATTCAAGGATATACCTCAGTATAACTCCAATATTGTATTTCATAATATATCCACCAATATCAACACACTAAATGTTCATTAGCCCGATCGAATCATACACTTTTTCTTATTCCCCGATATTCACAACTTCCTTTTATCTCATTCTAACATATCATCATTTCTCTCACTATCTCTAACCGCTTAACGACTGATACATGCTTATGCATGTGACTCCTATGCTAGATTGGGGATCAGTTGTCATTGTCTGCCGTGACATGACTTAAATGCATGTGACTTGACACGTTTTTCAGAATGCCCATGTAAGATTGTACTTCTAGGCTCTGATACCACAAATGTAGCACCCCACTCCCGAGAGACCAGAACCCGACATCTACTGTGATATCCGAGCCCGTGACCCGCGAGGGTGGTATGCTAGAGCAGTCAATGCAGTTTAAAAACTCGGTAATGCATTTTTCTTTTAGAAAACAATCAAGTGCTCGTAAATCGGTAAACAGTTTGGGCTCACAATATGAAACCGTTTTCATATCAGATACTATTTCAGTACTCAACTCAGTTCACATACATATAATCATAGCCAAATTGGGCCCAATACAATAACACTATTAATCTGTGAAAAAAATACAAATTTACACTTATTAATCAGTATGACTCAAATGCAGACATGAAACCGATCCTGACTTCAAACTCTGCCACTCATGCAGTACTCATACTCCCGTTTGTCTAACGGGGTACTCTTGAATCCCTGAAAAATAATTGCAATGTTGGGTGAGTTTGCGAACTCAATGAGAAACCATCATCGATGGTTCACTCAATTGATGCATATACAATCAATTTCCCAATTATCACATAATCACACAATAGCATTTACAGAAATATCACATGCAATTTCATTTTTCACATTTCACAGTCAATCATATACATATGCGATGCGCATGTGACACTTCCATTTTCTTTTCGTTGTTGTGACCGTGCGCCTGAAGCTGCCCCAGTGACGGGCACATTGCGTTGAGCCAGTGGCTCTGAAAATATTGGGCTTGAAGCCCTGATACATTGAGCCCAAGGCTCTGAATACGTTGGACCTGAGGTCCTGTGCGTTGAGCTTAAAGCTCTCATATACGTTGGGCGTGATATGCCCTGATACGATGGTCGCTCCGGTCCTGTTGTCTTTATCTGATCATACTTTTATGCATGCAATGCACATGCCCCAATTGCCAATTTCACATGCCAAATGTACATTCAATTGCACACATTTAACACTTCAATGACAAATTACCGATCCCTCGGACACCCTTGGTCCGCTCCTAAAGCTAATCAATCATGTAACCCTCCATTTCATCCACATGGCATAAGTACGGAATTAAACACACAAATATTGAGGAACCAACTAGGTTACTCACCTGAACTTCCGAGCTACCTGCCTGGAAAGCTCAGCAATATCCGTGGAATCGTCATTCCATTGGAGCCTCTATAACAATCAATTAATTTCCAATTACTGAAATGTACAATCAGAAATAATTTAATGACGCACATGACTTAATCAAAATATGTACTACGCCTATTCATAACTTTCCCGGTACTATATCCCAATTTCACTTTCTTTCGTAAATTTCCAACTTTTCACTCAATTACTCTAGAACATGTCCTATTCACATCTTCAAACCCAATTCTTCCGAAATTCCCAATTTCACAATTCACAACCGTATCACAATTAAATGCCGGGAAAAGTCATGAATGCATGTACCTATATGTGCATGTGTCAAATGACTCAATCCTCTACAATTAGAGGCCAAATGAATGTTCAGTCGATATTATGCGGTAAAATCCTATCCCGTCCCAAATTACCCATTTAACCTTCCCATCGGTAACGGGATGTTACACCGATTTTTAAGTAGAATTTAGAAATAATAAGTAAAAAGAAATGAGTGTTATTAGGTATATGTTTAGGTATAAATGTATTTATACTTAAAGGAACGTAATGAGGAAAGAATCGATGGATTTTGATAATTTTAGGATTTAAATAGATTTGTATGGTTATGAAATTTAAAGTGACTTAGTGGATTAAAATGGAAGTTGAAAATCAAGAAATAAAGAGTAAAAGTGTGAAAATTTGGAGAATTGTGAAAGTTTGACTTTTTGGCCATTGAGAGCTGACTTTTTGATTTAGGCACAATTTGAGAAAATAATCTTCAGGAAACTTGTAGCTTATGTTAAGAGCTTTCCTTCGTCATAAAGTTTGATATTTTTCTATAACGGGAGTAAAATTTATGATCAGTCAATGTTTGTTTTGTAAAAATGACCATAAGTGTATAATTGCGTGTACTCGATTTTGAGGCCACTCGTCGTATGGATTTAGTCTGAATTGGAGTAAGTGGTCTTCATGAAATTTCTAGCTTGTCTGTCAATCTTTTCGACTCTATAAAGTATGCAAATTTTGGATGTAGGAATTGGAAGATATGAAATTTGAAAGTTTGGAGTTTGTTTAGGTGATGTTTAAAAGGGCAGTATCTTTGACTAGGTTTTAGACCCCTTTAGAGATGGAATTGATTTTTGAGTTCTGCATGGAAGTTGTAGAGCTTACTTCAAGATTTCTATAGAGACCAAATTTGTTAAATTTGGAGTTCAGAAGCAATAGTTATGAATTTTAAAAAAAAATCTGTTCTATGATGTCGTTTCAGCTGGCTTCATATTTTGCTTCTTCCTTCCAAATCCGACCCTTTTGCAACTTTTTGCTTATATCTTTTTCGTCCGACATCCGATTGACTTGTTTTTCGAAGCTTTGGATTTCCAAGACAATTAATTACATCTTCAAGGAAATTTGTGATTTTATGAGATTAAATTGAGATTGTTTAATTTAATCAAAGTGAGTTATGAAATATTCTAAGCATGGTTCAGTATTTTGTGAAATTCGGGATCTGTAGAGAACCAATAGAAGTGATTCTTGAAGCAAAATAAATTTAAGACATGGGGCTACAAGTCATATAAAGAAATTGAATTTCAATTTTGCCCCTAAGACTTTAAATTTCTGAATTGAAGTTCAGATTTGTGTGCAGTTTTGCATTAGGAACATCTGAACGTATTTTGGCTATAACGTTTGCTGTAGAAATCCAAATGAGGTGATTCTTGATTTGAAGTAAACTAGAAAGATAACGATACTTTTATTCTGAACAAAGTGAATTTTAATTTGGCCTCTAAGTTTGTCAATTTTGGGATGGAAGTAAAGTACTGGAAAATGTTTCAGCATAATGGCAGTCCAAGATGTTTGGACTATAACTCTTGGTGTCGTGCACCAAATTAAACGATTTTTGTGGCTTTATGAAATTAATACATAGGGGAACATTTCTCTAGAAGGAAGTTTTAGCTAATTCCTTCAAATTGATGATTCTAAAATGGTCCAAAGTAAGCATGACTTAAAGTAAAGTTCAGGGGCATATTGGGAAGTCCACCTAAGGACATAAGTTTAAGGCTTTGAATGGGGGGTAATTAAGTCATTTCTCCCACATTTAAATGACAACGCACTAGAAGACTTGGTGGGCTATCATTTTCCTTTAATAGAGCACGACAATAAGCGGAAAAACAAGAGAAAAAGAAAGAAGGGAGAAAGGAGAAGAGAGAAGCAACTTCGGTGGAGGTGGAGAAGAAGAAAGAAGGTGAGGGTTTCGACTTTCCTCCAAGATTTCAAGGAGTTTTTGGCGCTTTTCGAGGGGAAAAGTGAGGAAAAAGATAAAAACTTCCTATGGAGTCAAAAAGGGCCGAAAATGGAGGAGGAAAGAGGTGAGTTTGATTTTTTTTAAAGTTGTGATTTTGATGAGTTCTTGGTTTAGAAACCTTGGAAATGATACGGGTATGTGATTTATGCAGTCAATTTTGATGTTTATGCCTTAGGTTATGTTTAATTTTGGATGGAAATTAATTAGGGCTTATGCCTAATTTTGTGATTGGGGTTTTTGGAAATAATTGGCTTAGAATTATGGAAAATATGATGGATTGGTGAAATATGATACCAATTTTGAAGATTTTGTGATTTATGATATTGAATTTGGGTGAATTGGTTTAGGTCAATTTTAGAATTTGGGGATTTTGGAAATTCATGATTTAGATAGCTTGATTATATGTGGAGTTAGTGTTTTCTAAGTTTAATTTGAGGATTATGTCATTTATGAAGTTGAATTTGGGTTAATTTGATTTAGGAAAAATTCAATTGGAAGAAAGAAAGAAGCAGTAGTCAAATTGAAGCTAGGGACAAGCTTCTAGCATCGATTCGAGGTGGGTAACATGATTATTTTTCGAATTATAAGTTAATTATAATTTTTTGAAAATTAAAGAAGTGAAATTTCAAATTATTGCTTATATTTTTGAAAAATAAAGACAGAGGGTTTTGAAATGAGTTGTTTCGGAATGTTTTGGAAAATTGGACAAGTTTTTGAGAAAATAAGGAATTTTCTGAAATTATGGAAATTGTTATAAAAGTTAGAATTATTGTTTAAAATGTTTTCGAGAAATTGTTAAAAAATTTCTGAATTTCTTTATGCTTGAGGGATTTTATTATTTATGAATTGATGCTTTTTGTTACATATATGTGAATTATAAAAAGTGTTGCACCTTGTGTTTATGAATGATTATGATTTGATTATGATTTTGTTTATTATGTGATTGATTGAGGATTTGTAATTGCATTTTAAATTGCTATATGAAATCATGTGATTGTGAATATGTCATGTATGACACGATGTGAAAAATAAGGTTTTAAACCTGCCTTCGGGCGACTTGATTTTCGAATATGATTTTAAGATATGTGGGTTTGGTTAGGTCCCTTAAGCTAGAGTCAGTGCACTGGTCTCATTTTTAATAGCCTTCTCTCGGTTGCCCGTTAGTGGCATTGGAGCTCCGATCTCAGACTCCCATAAGTCACAGCTACACTGGACCGCTATGCGGGAAAGTGTAGTATGTTCCGTTCACGGCTGCACAGGACTGCTATGCGGGAATGTGCATAACGTTCCATTTTGGACCGACCCAAACCGTTTTGATTTGTTATGTGTTTTTGGTTTGTGTATATTGTGATGCATTTCATGTTTTGAATTTGATTATGAAATGTAAAAATTTGAGAAATTTTAGAACTGTGAAAGTGAGCGTTAATTCATGACATTTTTTAATTTGATGATGATGCCTTGATTTTGAAGAGTTGAAAAGTTTGAAAACGGGCTTTTGATTTTTTCCGACTGAGAAATATTTATAACTGTCAAACGCCTTGAAAAATATTTTTGCTTATTATTCGTTTTATAAACATTTTATCCACGAGCTTTGTGCTAACCTCCTTTCATCCCCAATCTCCAGGTATTCAAGCGGGATATCGGATGAAAGAGGGCCAAGTTCAATTCTGCATCGTTTGTATTTTTGTGTAAATTAGGATTTTGATATTAATATTGTAAATGGCTTGCAATCCATTAAAGTGTGTTGTGTATTCATTTTGAGAATGTATTATGAATTCTGGACATATGTATTGGATTAAGTTATGGATTGGATTGTGTATGGATGATTCTGATTAAAGATTGAGGCTTATTGAAATGTTTTAGATATAGGAGTGCGTTTGTATATACTAAGATCCCGAACGGAGGATCCGGTGGATTTTGATAGTTGTGTGACTATTTGGTAATTTTAGAAGTGTATTTTTACCATTTGCAGGTTTTGGGTTTTTACAAACGCAACCGTTATGCTGCCTAAATTTTGGTAAAATGGGTAGAAATAATATGAATATATGGGATTTGTATAACTGTATAAGACGAATAGTATGATTGGAGTTTTTGATTGAGATAATGGAATTGATGAATTCCAATTTGGAAAAGAGTATTGCTTTGTATGAAATTGAGTAAAATGGAAAAGAAAGAAAAGAAAAAAAAATTATACCAGTTTTGAAATATCTTATGGTTTCCAACGCGAGTAATTCTCAATGATATACGCTTCGGATGTCGGAATGTGATTTTCAGTTTAATCGAACCATTTTTTTGCTTCCGCTTCGATTATTCAATTTGCTTCGATTCATTCACTTTTTGTTTTCGTCCGTTCATCTATTTTTGTTTTGGCCCAATACGTATCCGATTTGATTTCGCTTATGTTTTGTTTCTTTGCTTTGATTCAATTCATGTTCGTTCATTTTCGTATTCGATTTTCCGCTTTCGCTTTGCGATTCGATTTCGTTTTTGCTATTGGTTTCCACATTTTTTTATTTGTGTCGCCTTCGGATTCGAATTATCTGATATGCATTTGCTTTGTTTTCGACCGCTTTCGTTACGTTCTTCGGTTGGGATCCGGTCTCTGGATCGGGTCCCAACACATACTCTGCTACATCCCTCTTCATGCCCTTCCACCAGAAATGCTCTCTCAAATCCCTGTACATCCTGGTGCTACCTGGGTGCATGGAATAAAGCGCATTGTGTGCCTCATCCAAAATCTCATCCTTCACTTCCTTGACATTCGGGATACAAAGTCTGTTTCTGACTGTCATGAGCCCATCACCCCTCACTACTACTTCAGAATTCTCACCATTCTGAATTTCCTCTCGAAGCTTGCTCAATTCTGCATCTTGTACCTATAACTCCCTAACCTTCTCCCGGAGTATTGGCCTCACTTTGAAGTTAGCTAAAAGGCAATTTGTTTCCTCCTGCTTCAAACTTATCTTAAGCTTTGCCATCTCTTCCAATAAAGGTAGATAAACTATCTGAACATAGGCTATTGAGGATTTCCTACTCAACGCATCCACCACTACATTTGCCTTTCCTGGATGGTACTCAATCATCAGATCATAATCCTTATGCAACTCAATCCACCTTCTTTGTCTCAAATTAAGTTCTTTCTGGATCAGTAAGTACTTGAGACTCTTATGATCAGTAAAGATCCTCATCTGAACCCCATATAGATAATGCCTCCAAATTTTCAAGGCAAAGATCACTGTTGCCAATTCCAAATCATGGGTCAGATAATTCAACTCATATGGCTTCAGTTGCCATGAAGCATAAGCTATCACCCTGTCTCCCTGCATGAATACACAACCTAGACCCTTCTTCGAAGCATCATTATACACTATATACCCTTTATCTCTAGTAGGCAAAATCAAAATCGGAGCACTTGTTAATCTGTGCTTGAGCTTCTCAAAGCTCTTCTAGCATTCATCACTCCAGATAAACTTCTGATTCTTCCTTAATAACTTAGTCATCGGAGCAGCTATTATGGAGAATCCTTCCACAAGCCTCCTGTAATAACCTGCCAGACCCAGAAAACTCCTCACCTCTGTCATTGTCTTGGGTGCATGCCAATTCACCACTGCTTCAACTTTCCTCGGATCAACATGTACACCATCTTGCGAAATCACATGTCCAAGGAATGTCACCTTATGAAGCCAAAACCCACACTTGCTGAACTTAACATAAAGCTCTCTCTCCATCAATGTCTGCAATACATTCCTGAGATGCTCCTCATATTCTTCTTCACTCTTGGAATACACTAGAATGTCATCTATAAACACTATGAAAAACTCATCCAGATACTCCTTGAAAACCCTATTCATAAGATCCATAAAAGCAGTTGGAGCATTAGTCAATCCAAATGGCATGACTAAAAACTCATAATGCCCATACCGAGTCCTGAAGGCTGTCTTGCTTACATCAGACTCCTTGATTCTGAGCTGATGATAGCCTGACCTGAGATCAATTTTGGAGAAGACCCTTTCTCTCTGTAACTGGTCAAACAGATCATCTATCTATGGCAGAGGATACTTGTTCTTAGTTGTCACCTTGTTGAGTCTTCTATAGTCAATACACATCCGCCATGTTACATCTTTTTTCTTGAAAAATAGAATCGACGCTCCCCAAGGTGATGAACTTGGTCTAACATACCCCTTCTCTAACAATTCCTCCAATTGTTCCTTAAGCTCCCTTAGCTCAGTTGAAGCCATCCTATAAGGCGGTATTGAAATAGGTGCAGTTTCGGAAATCAAGTCAATGAAAAACTTGATTTCCCTCACCAGTGGAAAACTTGGTAATTCCTCTGGAAACACATCTGAAAACTCCCTCACAATCAGAAAATCCACTAACTTCCCTTCATTCACATCGGTAGCCACAACATGTGCCAAAAAGGTTTCACACCTCTTACCTATCATTCTGTCAGCTAGCAAGGCCGAAATAATTCTTGGTGATGGTGTTTTCCTGTCCCCTCTGAAAATCACCTTCTCACCATTGCCCAAATCAAATTTCACCTCTTTCAGGCCACAATCCAGCTTTTCCAGATATTTCTCCATAGTATCCATTACCAATATAACATCTAACCCTTTTAGGTCTAGAGGTAGTAAGTCCACTACCAATCTAGCGCCATCAATGAAGAGTTCACAACCCTTATATACTTGACTGATCACCACATTCCTCCCTAAAGGAGTACTAACAAGCAAAGAGTTATCCAAAGGCATTGAATTCACACCATGCAATGCTATGCTTGTAGAAACAAAACAATGCGTGGAACCAGAATCAATTAAAACATATACTGCTGAATCAAATAACTGAGCCATACCCGTGACAACCTCAGGTGCAGCTGCAACTTCCTCCCTAGCCATGGCAAGCACCCTTGCCTGTGCCTGACCCCTTGGCCTTCCTGTAGGAATAGCCTTCCTTGCAGTTCCAGAGCTGCCTACCTCAGTAACTAGCCTGGTTCTCACTGTTTCTGCTCGCCTCGGGGCTTGAAATTGTGACCCCTCTTGTCTCAGTATCTGTGGACAATCCCTGATCATATGTCCCTTCTCTCCGTATCGAAAACAGGCTCCAAGTAACTTGAAGTACTCTCCTTGGTGAGTTTCCCACAATGTTCACATTGGGGGTTTGTGAACCTACTCCTTCCTACCCTTCCAGTGCCTCCCACATTAGAGGCTTGCCCTGATATTGCCTTTACCTGCTTGTTCCTGGTAGAGCCACTGCTACCCACATCACTCTGTGTGTGATAACTCCTTGTGCTCCTCTCAGGCATTGGAGCACTCATTCCTTTCTTAGAAGACTATTCCCTGTTCTTCCTCTTCCTGCTTACTTCATTTCTTATATTCTCCAATTTTTCAGCCTGGAGTGCAGCATCTACCAATTGTTGGTAGTCACAGAAGTTGTGAATCAAGACTTTCTCCTTAATCCCCAAATGAAGACCTCCCTCAAACTTACAGCATTTATCTTCCTCATTCGCCACAATGTTGGCTGCATATCGAGAAAACTGTGTAAAATTCAACTCATACTCGCTCACACTCATGTCCCTCTGTGTGAGGTTCAGAAACTCCTTGGCTTTCTCTTGTACATAAACCCTGGAGAGGTACTTCTTCTTGAACACTTCCACAAAATCTCTCCATATCAGTACCGGTGGCATGACCTGACTGTGAGGCACTGATTCCCACAAATGCAGTGCGTCTCCCTATAACAAACTAACTGCATAGTATAACTTCTCCTCATCTAAGTACTTCATCTGAAATAGAACCCTCTTGGTCCTCTTCAACCAGGCTTCATCTTCTTCCGGATTCGTCGTCCAATTGAAATCCACAGCCTCAAACTTACAGAACTTATCATACTGTCTACTCCTGTCTACTGGAGCTTGCATCGGAACCTGAGATCTTTGACCCATGGCATACGTGAAAGCCTGAGCAAAGGCTTGAAAGAAACTCGGATCCATGGGATTTGTTTGAGGCATAGGAGGAGACGGAGGAGGCACTTCTTGTTGTAAACAAGGTGCCTCAGAATTCGGAGCAGAATGTGTCCCAACATCTTGTGGGATATGGGATTCATCCGCGCTCCCTTGGCGAGAATGAGATCGAATCATAGCTCCTCGAGTTCTCTTTCGAGGCGACATTTTCACTCCTTCAATATAAAACCATTGAAAACTTTAGTTCAAGCAAAAAAAATTTCAAAGTATGTAAAAACAGTTCAAATCATGTAAAACAATTCAAATTCTGTAGAACGACTTAAAACAATGCAAGTTGTTAATTTAAAACAATGTAATGCAAAACTGGGCCTAAACCTAGACGCTCTAATACCATAACATGTTGGACCCCGTTTTCGGAGCCCAACATCAGACACGGAATCGTGATGCTTGAGCATGGAGGGGAGACCTTGGAGTTGAAAATTTAGAAGAAAATATCCCTTGGAAGCGAAGGCGAGCGTCGCCGCGGCCAAACCTTTCAGGAAGCTATGTCACGGCGAGCAAAAGGACCCTCGCCACGACTAGCGAAGGATCTCTCGTCGCGGTGAACCCACGAGATAAGCTTCGCCGCGGCGAGCTGAGGGTCTCGTCGCAGCGAAAGCCCTTTCTCCCACAGAAACCAAAATTTAAACTTTCATCCATTTTCATCAAAACAACGCAACCCAAAATAAACTTGAACATGAACGTAACCTTCCAAAACTTATCCTCATGATAAAACGATTTGATGCAAAAGGTTTGAAACTAAAATCAACATCAACCATATCTCATTGATAACCAAAGAAGAGTTTTACAAAGCTTTAATGACATTTCAAACCATAATATATCATTGAGTTCACGAACCAAAAATACAAAATACACTTGAACTAATAAAACTTGAAGTGTAACTAAAGCCTTGACTTCCAAAAATATAACTTGAAAATATATAAATATGACAAATCGGAGTGATGCCATAACTCTTGACTTACTCGATCTCTTGCTCATCACCTGAATAGGGGGAGGATAAAGGGGGTGAGCTATAAAGCTCGTGGGTAACATATTTATAATAAAAAAACAAACAAAACTATTTTCGAAAAGATAACTCATTGTCGTGGTACACAATTGAAACCATAGAAATTTCACATGTAGATATCATTATCTAAAAATACTTGTTTTTCAAACAATTCATGAGCAATTTTAAAATTATCCATATATCAAACATGTCAACAGATCATAAGCATATAAGCACATCAGAATGGTTTGGGTGAGCCCGGGTTCATGACGCACTACACATTCCCATATAATGGTCCTGTGTAGCTGTAAATTCTTGAGGGAGTCCTAGAGGGAGCTCCATGTCACTAGCGGGCAAGCGGGAGAAGCCTATACATGGGTCAACGTGCACGTGACGGTTCTTGAGGGACTACCACAAACCCACATATCATACATAGTTCAAAATCTTGTAAACTTGTTGCCAAAATGGCACTTTCTTGTAAACTTGCTTTTCATAACCTTGGTATCCTTGTAAAAAAACCATTTATGAAAACATGATTTCCTAAGCATGTATTCTTTTAAAGAGAAACGCTTTTCAAAGTCTTTTCATCAATCAATACAAATCATGTAGCAAACATAAAACAATTTCACAATGCACTCAAAAGAAAATAAAGCAACATTGATGATGCAATTTAAATCATTAAATATTCCTCGATTTGAACAAAACAATGAGTAGCTTATTTACTCTATTATAAACATGTATCCACCTTGAGTTCCTTGCTTATACGTTTGTTTAGGAATGTCTTTCCTCTTGTTCCTCTTGATCCTCTTGCCTCACTTGATTTCCTTAACCAATAACCAAAATTCCAATCAATTTGGTGTCGAAATCGGAAAATCATACTTTAACAATTCGAACTATAACCAAAGTTGAAAAAAAATTCTATGCTTAACTTCCATAAAAATTTTGATATCTTTAGAGACTGATTCAGAACTTCATTTCTTCAAAAACCTTGTAGCCCTATGTCTTTAGTTTAAAACGAATCAAAAATCACCTCATTTGAACATCTACACAAAAAGTTATGCCCAAAATACCAAAACATGTCTGTTCTGGAGGCTTGAGCTTGTCGCGGCCAAGGTTGAGCCCGTCGCGGCAAATTGCTTGTGCGTGCCGTGGCATGCACGCTTACGCGCACCGTGACGTGCACATGAACATGTCGCGACGTGCGAGCCCAAAAACCTTGCATGAAACTTGATTTTTCGACATTCTTCAACCATTCTTCTCCCATCTTTCAAATATAACACATCTAATCCCTAATTCATCTCTTATACTTCATTTCTAAGCTCATTTCAACCCAAAATCATTCACAAACACAACATGATCATCAACCCTAAAAGATAACACTTTCCCACGCATGCTAAGCTATAATGGGGGTTTATCAACCAAAACATGATGGGATAGACTCATAGTTACTTGTTGATGCTCCAAAATGCTTAAAAAAGCTTTAAACCTAGCTTTCCCCTTTTCTCTTCTTCTTCCTTTGTCTCCAATGATACTCTCCCTCTTTCTCTTCTCACTTTCACTTTCTCTTCTTCTAATTTCTTTCACTTAGGCCTAAAATGAATGAGCAAGGACCATTTTGCCCTTATATATATTTACTTCTTCATTTTTACTTACACCATACTATACTCAACTTAATCTTAATTTCTCCATTTAATACTTCCAATTCCATCAACCTAAGCAATAATTTCCCCAATCATTAACATGCTAAAAAAACTTTAAACAAACATAATATATCTTGAAAAACCACATAATCAAAACAATTCAAACTTAATAAAATCAATAAAAATTTGGTGCCCAACAAAATATCATTAGCGAATGTTATTAATTTGGGACTTGACATAAATACATCTCTAAGTACGATGCAAGGATTTTGAATGGTATCTATCAGGGTGTTAGAGTAAAAGAAATTGCTTAATGCCTCATTGAGCCTTATTATCGATGATGTTTTGACCATATAGGTCATGATGCGAATTGATCTTTTTAAGATCATATGAAATGTTGAAAATGATTTTCTTGGGGTATTAAGAATGATTAATAAGTAATCATGAGAAATAGTTGATTGACAAGGAATTATGAACAATATTGAGGAAAGTACTAAGAAATCACTAAGATAGGGTCAGTAAACCGGTTGATTCAATTTAAAAATGATCAATGAATGAACAAATCTGAAATGAATAAATAGTGAGTCAAAAGTGAATATTGGAGTTACATCCATAGCGTAGGCTCAAGCATAAGAGTTAGAAAATGCTACTGAGAGTGTATGCGTGTTGCTGATGTAGGGTACCAACTATGTAAGTGAATTTTTGAATTCGAGGTGAATTTAGATCCATATTATAGTCGGTGTAAATATGTGTCACCAACATATGAAGTTATGTTTGCAAATAAATTGCAATGTGTGGAGAAATTGGTATGAATGAGCGGACCTTGGAATAAGTCAATGCGAAATCAGAGGAACTCTAAAGAATGGAGAAAATTATTCAAAAGAGATAAGTAAATGGGAAGATTGAAAATAACATGTGATACTACTACTGTACTGAGTAATTAGTTGCTTAAGGAATTACATAATAAGTTTGAGGTTATATCTATTGGAGTTAACAATAACCCGATAGTATTATGATCTTGAAGGTTAAAGTGATCCAAGCAAAAGTA
The DNA here is from genome assembly GCA_029891385.1 of Erythroxylum novogranatense. NCBI lineage: Eukaryota > Viridiplantae > Streptophyta > Magnoliopsida > Malpighiales > Erythroxylaceae > Erythroxylum > Erythroxylum novogranatense. The sequence continues at coordinate 35,659,969 of CM057235.1, forward strand.
TATCAGTCAGTGACTATGTTCATAAAGATAAAGAGAATATATTGAATACTCGAGAAAAAACATGTAAGCCATGTTAGTGATGAATGAATATATATATATATATAACCGCAGTATTAAAGTATTAAGTATGTCATTCAGATTTGGAGATTTTGTAGTATATATAATAGAGTTTCCCATTAGAGATCAAGATGGCATTGGTTGCAATAGTATAAAGTGATTTTGTGTACCTCATAAGATAAATTTTGATACATGAATTCAAAATTTCCTGCAATAGTAATCGGTTTGAAAGCTTGGAGAGATGATGTGTAAGAAACATTTTGGATATACAGATGTATATACAGATCAGTAGAGATTGATGTAAGAATTGAATTGGAAAGATTGAAAGGATTGTGCAAATGAACATGTCCTAATAAAGCTAGTGTTGCAATCAAATGCATTGAATAGAACATTCAATAGCATAGTACTACATATGTGGATATTCAGGTTACTAAATCTAGTGCAAAAAAGAGTGTATAATGTCAAGTTAAAAAGGAAAAAAGGGAAGTATTAGTTATTCAAAAGTAACATCAATTTTGCAAAAAGGGACTAGGAAAGTCCAAATTGAGGATTAGAGGAAGTATGATTGGACTAAGAAGTATGTATAACACTTGAGAAAGAGACTGTTAGAGAAAAAACAAGAAACAATCGAAGCTAAATGTCATAGTAAGAGTACATCGAAAGGGCAATCGATGGCTAAGAATATCAAACCGAATGATTACACGTTTGAGTTGTCAATAGTCTTGACTATTGGAGACAAGTGTAAAGGTTATATTTTGGAGTTCATAGGAACATGGGATTAATGTATAGTGCAAGTTGACTACAGGCACAATAATCGTTATCGTGGTGATACCATTAGAATACTCTATGAGGCGTTAGACGACAAAAAGAGTCGTTCACCCTTACATTGTAATGGAGAGGGCATAAAAAATAATTAAAAGCCAGAACAAATTTGGGATACCGTTAGTGAGTGAAATGAATCTGGAATCAGAATAAAATGGCTTTTGTAAGACGGATGAATTTTTAGGGGATCACATTGAAGTTATGGAATATATTGAGAAAGATTTGCAAGGTAAGTGTACTAACACCGATGAGAAGTGAAACAGATGATTTGTCTTAGAAAGTATCACCTTTGCCAACGTGTAATTAGATGAGATACAGGAGTAAATAAGGGAAACTAAGTTTGACATAAAGTGATCCATATAAAACTATGGCGATAATAGGACTACGGATTTATGAGTTGTCTTATGGTTATCGGAATCACACATTGTTATATGGATATGGTTAGTATTGTTATGATCCGATATATGTGTTGTTGAGACTGGGAGTGAAAATTTGAGTAATCTGAAACTCATCAAGGAATTAGTTAAGAAAGTGTAAAATCTAAACAAGAGATTGATAGACCTCTTGAATCTATCAACTGGGTTTTTTTGAAAGAAAGAATTTGAGGGGTGAAGTGATATAGGAAACGGAGAAGTATATGAGATAATAGTATCCCTGCCTTATTCCTTAATCATAAATTAATTCCGAGGACAAAATTTCTTTAAGGAGGGGAGAGTTGTAATATCCCATCACCGATGGGAAGGGTAGAATGGTAATTTTGAGTGGTCAATGGGCGTTTAGAAATGCCTTTACATGTTCATGCATAATATAGCATCCGCATACATGTGAATAGTAAATTTTGCACATAAAAAATGACTGTACATGCATTCATGATATTTCCCGGTATAATTGTTAATAAATGGGATTGTTATAAAAAAAAAGTGTGATTTGTATGCTTGAAAATTTAGTTGGACAGGGTCATTGAAGTTTGAGAATTTTTAGTAAAATTTAGAAATTTTTCTGAAAATTTCAAGGAAATTTTTGGACTAGGAAAAATGCCTAGTGACAGACTGATTATTTACCGGTAGTGGAAATGACTGTCTAATGACACTGGAAATTTAGATAAATGATTTTAAGGATTTATTAATTTGAGCCATTGGAAATTTGGGGATAAATTGGTGTAGATATTGAAATTTAGTTGGAAAGAGCTTAAAATTGTGACATGTGGCAAGTGACACTTGTCACTTTCCTAACAGGCCAACATGCTCCAGTTTTATTAAAAACCCATCCCTCTCTTTTTGGTCTTTCATGATGGTTCTTCTTTTATAAGGTGAAAGGTGATGTAAAGTGAAAAAGTGCTCCTCCTATCTTCGTAGCTTTCTTCCTCTTTGTTCCTTTTGGAATTTTGCTCATCTTTTCTTCCTCCTTTCACCTTGCTTTCTCTTCTTTTGTTCACAAAAACAAAACCTAAACCTCACCCCCTCAAGATGAAGATGATGATCGTTTATGGTAGGGGAAGTTAGGAAGTTTGTGACAAGTTTGGAAGATTGGAAGATTTGGAAGCTTAATTAGGTAAGAATTGTGTTTTATATAATGAATTGTTAGTTAAATGCATTATTATGATGTTATGTGAACAAAATTGCATGGGAATTGTGTTTAGGGTGGATGGGTATGAAGTTTTATTTGATTGATGATGAATGATGTAGCATGTGTTGTATGTAATTTGAAATGGTTTGGAGTGAAATTAATGATGTTAGATGAGTGTATGAAAAGGAAGATGATTGAGTGCATGTTGATGCTAGGTTGTAGGTTAATATTCAAGTAGAGTTTTTGACTTGGTTATGGTTGTTTTCATGAGTGAATTGAGTAGTATTTGAGTGAGGAAATGGTGTGGAAGAGGTAAGAGAAGAGTTAAGATGATAATCTGGAAAATTTGATTTGTGTAGGTTTCAATGATTTGGCCATAATTTTTTCTATAAGGGTGCAATTGGGATGATTTTTGGCTTGCAATAAACTAGAGGTGTTTAGCTAGATTTCTTATGAAGGAAGTGTTGTTCAATTTTGGCTTGAAGAGTTCCAAAATTTGACATGAAAGTGAGAAAATGTGTAGGGATGAACAGTAGCTCGAGAATTGCATTTTGTGATCTAAAACTTTGGGAATTTTTCTGGATTGATTTAGGGAGATTTTGTTAAATTGGTCTTCATAAAAGTTATAGCTTTTCTTGTTATCATTCTATCGCTACAAAGTATGTCATTTTTCGATGTTAGGGTTGAAAGTTATGATATGTTGACTTTAGGATGTAATCTAAAGATTAATGTGCTTTGTTTGTGAAAATGCCTATAAGTGTAGGTTTTGTGGATACTGTGCTTTGAGTCAAATTCTAGACTTTTATGGTTTGAATTGGATTAAGTAGTCTTATTGAAAGTTATAGAGGAATTTCTTAGCTTTTTGATGATGTATAATATGCCATTTTTGGATGTAGGAAATGAAAGTTATTAATTTTTGAAGTTTGGATATGGTTTAGGTGATGTTTAACAGGGAGGAAACTTTGATTGAAACTTTGACCCATTTAGAGGTTGAAATTGCTTTTAAGTTCTTCATGAGAATTGTAGAATGTGTTCTGATTGTTCTGTTGATATAAAGCATGGAATTTTTGGACAATGGGATAAGAAGTTATGATTTTCAAAAATTGGGTTACTGTTTAGGATGACATTTAATGGGCAATAATTTGATTGAGGTTTTGACTCCCTTAATGATGGAATTGGTTTTCGAGTCCTTCATAAAAACTGTAGAGCTTTCTGTGATCTTTCCATGGATACCAAATTTGTCAAATTTGGACTTTTGAGTGAAAAATTATGCATGTTGGAAGAAGAGAGGAGATATAAGTGAAAAAATGAAAATAATAATAATAATAGAAAATAGAAAATCCAACGAGCCAACTCGCGAGCCGGCCAGCGAGCCGAGCTGTGCCTGCCGGCTCAACTACCCTTCCTCCACTCTTTTGCTTATAACTTGTCCATCTGACCTTCGATTGACCTGATTTTCGAAGCGTCGGATTCATAAGACGTTTATTTATCTCTTCATGAGAATTTGTGAATTTTTGAGATTTAATTGGAAGTGATAGATTGAATCAAAGTGAGAGGCTCGATTAATAAGCGTTTGAGGTGAGTATTTTCTGAAATACTTTAGTGTTTTAGCAATATCTTGACGTATAGGGATCCAAATTGAGTAATTTCGGTGTCTATGGATTCTTGACACATAGGGGAACATTTCTATTGACAAAAGGTTGCCTAGGTTATCTTGTGTTGACATTCTCATTAATCGGGGACAATAGACCCGAAAGTGTGTGTTTTAGAGAAATTACGAGTGTAATGGTTTTAGTGCGGCTTTAAACCTAGGAATAAATGAGTTTTGATATGGGAATGGTTTGGTGATGCAATTTACAGAACAATACCGGGATTGTCATGAACATGCATTATACATATTTCATTTCAGTCATGTGCATTTTTAAACACTTATGATTGTACAAATTGTGACGTATATGTATCTTGAATAAATGAGTTGTGCAGGCTAAATGTCCGCATTTAGGCGTTTCCAGAAACTGGAAACAAATGCTAATCTGGAGCGTACTGTGAGTAGACCGAGATGGTCTCATTTTGTTCTTTGTTCTATTTTGTTTGATTTTGTATAAATTGATTACTGAATGTGATTGTTTATTGGGTTCTAGACAGGAGGTCCGATGATTGTGATACTGGGTTGTGATGTTGAAGTGCTACTTGAATGTGAATTGGATGAACTATGTGTATTTAATGTGATTGAAAAATGTGTTTAGAATGTTCTTTATATGTGATAAGTGCCGGACCACGATCCGATGACAAATGGGTTTTGAATGTGAAATTGCATATGTATGAGATATGTTTCTCAACTCTACTATTGAGTGCCAGACTACGATCCGATGACATGTGAAAGTGAGTGTATGGGATTGATTCATTTCATTGCATAAGTGTATGAAGTATAATGGTTGTTGTGACCAGAGTAGCCACATATCAGAGCTTTAAGCTCAACGAGTGAAAATGAGCTTCGAGCTCATAAGTGATTCAGAGCCTCAAGCTCAACGTTTAACAAGCCCTGTATCCTCCAAATGGATAAGGGACAGTTATTAATGAGCCTTACGTGGGACAGTTTAGGCACTCGTTCACAACAAGATAACAAATGAAAAGTGAGTCTCATATGCATTGCATATGCATAGTATGAATGATTAAGTGTATCGAATGTGAATAACGTGAATGTGAATGTGGAATGTGTGAGTTATGTGTTAAGGGACTGGGTGTGTTGGACCCTACCCCCCACCCTTAGGTGTTTGCGGGTTATACCACGGCGGGTGTTTGCGGGTTATACCACAACATCCAACTCAATCAATATTGTCCCCTCTGGCCTTAGGTGAGTTTTAGCCCTCGAACCCAAGACCTCAGGGTTTTGTTCCACTTTACGTGGGAAATTTCATAGAGTTATGGGAAATTTCATAGAGGAGAGTACTTCAAGTTACTTAGAGCATGTTTTCGATGTGGAGAGAAGGGATACATGATCAGGAATTATCCCGAAGTAACAAGGCAAGAGGGGTCGCAGTTGCAAGCCCCAAGGATAGCAGAAATCGTGGAAACAGGGCTAGTCACTGAGATAGGTAGTTCTGGAGCTGCAAGGAAGTCTATTCCTATAGGAAGGACAAGGTGTTAGGTTCAGGCAAGGGTGTTCACCATGTCCAGAGAGGAAGTTGTAGCTACACCTGAAGTACGTGTATGGCTCAGTTACTTAATTATAAAGTATATGTCTTGATTGATTCTAGCCCCATGCATTCATTTGTTTTTGCTAGCATAACATTGCATGGTATTGAATTGTTGCCATTGGATAGTCCGTTGATTGTTAGCACTCCTTTAGGGAGGAAGGTGATAATAAGCCAAGTATATAGGGATTATGTGTTGGGCCCCGATTTCTTTTTCATAGTAAATAAGCTTGTTTAATTTATTTTGAGGCTTAGTTTGCAATTTCCTTTTAAATATAAAAATTTGGGGTTTTTAGTGCTAAATTAATGGAAATAAATCGAAGGGATTTAGTTAAAATTAGAGTTTTGATGAATTGTTAGAATTAAAAATAATAAGATGGTGTAGGGGTAATTTAGGAAGTTTGCTTAGGTTTTTAAGGCTTAAGGCTTGTAGGAGGGGCATTATAGTCCTTTTAATTTTCAATGTAAAGAAGAATGAAGGAGGAAGCCCTTAGTTATCGTCAATGAAGGAAAAGCCACAAAAATTGCAAGAAAAAAGAAGAGACTTAATAAAACTACGTAGTTTTGATATAGGTTTTAAGTTAAGAAGCAAGTTTCCCTAAGTCATTAAAGAGACTTACGAAACTTATAAAAGAAAAGAGAGGGAGAGAAGGGCTTCGGTGAAGTGGAGAAGAAGAAGAAGAAGAAGAAGAAGAGAGGTTAGGGCTTTAACCTATCTTGCTTTGGAAAAGAGAATTGAAGTGATCTTTAAGTAAGAAAAAGGAAGAGGAAGAGTTTAAGCTTCCATTAGAAGCAAATCAATTTTCGTGGGTTGTTTCCTAAAGTAAGGGATTTCGAAATTCTTTGATTAATTTAGATAGGTTTTGGTTCAAATAGGTTAGTAAAGGCATAGGTAAGGTTATATAGGTTTAAATTCACGCTTTCTTGTCCTAAAAATTGCCAATTTTGCTATCTCATCTTCATTTGGGATTTTTATGTTTAATGAAGGTGAAGTGAGGCAATTGGAGTTAGAGGAAGGGCCAATTGACCAACCTCAAAGCTAAGGAATTAAGGTGGGTGATTTCGTAATAATTGAGTTATAGGCATAATGAAATTTTTACAATAAATGCTAATAAATGCTTTCCAATGGTTTAAGATTTTTGTATGAATTACTCTTTGTGATGTTTTTAACTTGTATGAGATGTCCTTTGAACGTAAACTTATGTTGGGAATATTTGTAAAATGATTTGATAAGTGAAAAAGAATTGAATATGTGATTTTGGCAAATTATATGAAAGTGACTTTGGTAAGGGCCATTTATGGCTAATGTGTATAAATTATGTGAATTATGTGATTTGCATGCTTTCATTGGGTTTGTGGTGGTCCCTTAAGAGTCAGGTGCACCTGTCTAACCGTAGGCTTCTCCCGCTTGCCCGCTAGTGGCATTGGAGCTCCTCACGGACTCCCATAAGTTCACGGCTTCACATGACCGCTTAGCGGGAATGTGTAGTACGTTCTGTTTCGGATCCACCCGAATCACTTTTCTGTGATTATGTGATACGTTGATTTGTAACTTGTTTGATATGATGATTTTGGTGAAGAGAATTGAGAAATTGAAAATTTTTTATCAATGTGATATTGATTTTGAAGTAAATGAATACCTAATGTTTTTGCTTATTCTTAATTATTAAGTTGTTACCCACTGAGCCGTCGAGCTCACCCCCCATTTTCCCTCCAAAGGTGACGAGCGATAAACCAAGCTATCGCATCGGGATTGAGGCATTATTCCGATGCTTTTTGCTCTTGAAGTTATATTTGAGAAAACAAGGCTTTAGATAACATCTTTATTCTTTGTATTTTTGATCTATTGATAGTTCGATGTATTCGGGCGGAAATGCCCTCTAAAGCTTTGTATAAACTTGTTTTCATGTAAATGTAAGAGTTTTGAATTTTAAATGTATCTTATGCATGTTTTCTAAGAATGTATTGTTTTATGGTTGAGAATTAGTTGGGCATATTGAACATGCTTTCGTATTTCGATGATTTCTTGATATAGGAAGTTTCGATTTAAGTGATTTTCATTTCTAATTATTATAGAGGCATGAAATTCCATTTTAGCTTAGGTATTGGATTTAATTTCGGGCACTAAGCGGATCAATTTTATTGTGAGAAATTAAGGTGATTCTTACTAGAGTTGTTTGGATAAAGTAAAATAAGTTCGATTTGAGTTTAAGTTCGTGGTGAGGAATCCCTCCCTCGTGGGATGCGCATCCAGATGTCATGTAGGACGTTGGACCCGCAACTCACCAGGGAGGGGTTCCAACATTATGAACTGGTTATTGAGAGTGTTAGACTGGTAGTAGACTTATTGCCTCTAGAGCTGAAGGGTCTAGATGTTATACTGGGTATGGATGCTATGGAGAAATATTGTGCAAAGTTATATTGTAGCCTCAAAGAGGTAGAGTTTGACTTTGTCAATGGAGAGAAAGTGACTTAGGAGACAAAAGAATACTATCACCTAGAATGATTTCAACTTTATTAACTGACAGGATGATAAAAAAGGTGTAAAGCTTTCTTGGCACACGTTGTGGACACTGATGGGAATGACGGGAAGTTAGAGGATTTTCTAATTATGGGGGAGTTTCCAGACGTGTTTTCAGAGGACTTACTAGGTTTGCCACCGATAAGGAAAATCGAGTTTGTCATCGACTTGGTTTCCAAAACTACACCCATTTCTATACCACCATATAGAATAGCTTCAGTTGAACTGAAGGAACTTAAGGAACAGTTGGAAGAGCTGTTAGAGAAAGAGTAAATAAGGCCAAGTTTGTCACTATAGGGAGTGCCTGTTCTATTTGTTAAGAATAAGGATGGGACATGGTGCATGTGTATTGATTACCGGAGACTCAACAAGATGGTTGTTAAGAACAAATACCCTCTGTTATGGATTGATGATCTGCTTGACCAGTTGCAGGAAGCGAGGGTCTTTTCTAAAATTGATCTCAGGTCAGACTATCATTAGCTCAGGATTAGGGAATCTGATGTAAGTAAGACGACCTTTAGGACTCATTATGGGCATTACAAGTTTTGAGTCAAGACATTCGGACTGACCAATGCTCCGGCTGCATTCATGGATCTTATGAATAGGGTCTTCAAGGAGTATCTGGATCAGTTTTTCATAGTGTTTATCGATGACATTCTGATTTATTCCAAGAGTAAAGAGAAACATGAGGAATATCTTAGGATAGTGTTGCAAACACTGAGGGAGAAAGAACTTTATGTCAAATTTAGCAAACATGAATTCTGGCTTCACGAGGTGATCTTCCTTGGACATATGATATCAAAAATGGTGTACATGTTGATCCGAGAAAAGTGGAAGCAGCAGTAAAGTGGCAGGCACCAACGAAAATTGCAGAAGTGAGAAGTTTTCTATGTTTGGCAGGATATTATAGGAGATTTGTTGAAGGATTCTCTATGATAGCGGCTCTAATGACAGGTTACTGAAGAAGAATCAAAAGTTTATCTGGAGTGATGAATGTCAGAAGAGCTTTTAAGAGCTTAAGCACATATTGACAAGTGCACCAATCTTGGCTTTGCTTATGAAAGATGAGGGTTATATAGTACACAGTGATGCTTCAAGGAAAGGTTTAGGTTATGTGTTGATCCAGGGAGACAAAGTGATAGCTTATGCCTTATAGCAATTGAAGTCATACGAGTTGAATTATCCGACCCATGATCTGGAATTGGCAGCAGTAATTTTTGCCTGGAAGATTTGGAGGCATTATTTATATGGGGTTTGAATGAGGATTTTTATAGATCACAAAAGTCTTAAGTATTTATTGAGTTAGAAAGAGTTGAATTTGAGATAGAGAAGGTAGTTAGAGTTGCTCAAGGATTATGACCTGTTGATTGAATACCACCCAGGAAAGGCAAATGTGGTGGTTAATGCCTTGAGTAGGAAATCTTCTATAGTTCATGTTCAAATAGTTTGTTTGTCGTTGTTGACAGAGATGCCTAAACTAAAAATAAGTTTGACACAGGAGGAGCCTGATTGTATCATTGCTAATTTCAAAGTGAGCCGATACTCAGGGAGAAGATTAAGAAGTTGCAAGCACAGGATATAAAAATGAACAAGCTCCAAGAAGAAATTTAGAATGGTAAGAAATCTGAAATGGTAGTGAGGGATGATGGACTTATGGTTATAGGAAATAAACTCTCTATTTTGAATATCCAGGGGGTCAAGGATGAGATACTTGACGAGGCACACAATGTGTCTTATACCATGCACCCAAATAACACTAGAATGTACAGAGATTTGAAAGAGCATTTCTGGTGGAAAGGCGTGAAGAAGGATGTGGCAAAATATGCCAGTAAGTGTCTAGTGTGTCAGCAAGTCAAGGCTAAACACCAGGCACCTTCATGCAAGTTAAGACCATTGTCCATTCCTGAGTGGAAATGGAAAAAGGTGACTATAGAATTTTTGATGGGTTTGTTCAAGACCAATAGGAAGCCTGATGCTATATAGATTATTATTGATCGTTTGACGAAATCAGCCCATTTTTTAGCACTCAAATAAACTGATTCTTTGCATGTGCTAGCAAAGAAGTATATTGATGAAATAATAAGACTGCATAGGATTCCCAAATCTATAGTTTCTGATAGAGATCCTTGATTTACTTCGAGATTCTGGGGAAACTTACAAGAGGCTTTGGGAACCAAGTTGAATTTCAACAATGCTTTCCATCCTCAAACAGATGTTCAATTTGAGACGACCATTCGGACCCCTGAGGGAATGCTCAGAGCATGTGTGATAGATTTCAAAGGAGCTAGGGATAAACATTTGCCATTGGTCGAATTTGCTTACAATAATTCGTACCACTCAAGCATTCAAATGGCTCCATATGAAGCACTATATGGAAGGAGATGTAGAACTCTTATATGCTGGGATGTGGAAGGAGAAAGCAAATTAATCAGAACAGAGTTACTTTAAATGATAGTTGACAAGGTCAATCTGGTTAAGAAACAGATTAAAGTAGCTCAAGATAGAATCAAAAGTTACAATGATACACATCGGAAGGAAATAGAATGTGAAGTTGTTGAAAAATTCTTCCTTAAGACATCTCCTTGGAAAGGCGTCATAAGATTTGGAAAGAAAGGTAAGTTGAGTTCGAGATATGTGGGTCCCTATAAGTTTCTTGAGAGGATTGGACCGTTAGCCTATAGGTTGGCACTACCTTGAAAGTTATCCCAGATATATGATGTCTTCCATGTTTCCATGTTGAGGAGGTATAGATCGGATCCCTCTCATATCATTCAGATCACTGAGGTTCAGTTGAGAGATGATCTAAGTTATGAGGAGATTCCAGTGGACATTTTGGACATCAAGGAAAAGATCCTCAGGAACAAGACAGTTCAACTGGTCAAAGTCCTATGGAGAAACCATTATGTGGAAGAGGTCACGTGAGAGCCTTTGGAATCCATAAAAGAGAAGTATCCACAACTATTTAATGGCTCAGGTAAGAATTTTGAAGACGAAATTCTTTTAAAAGGGGAAGAATGTTAGCCCCAAAATTTTTTCTTTGATTAAACATGATTTAAATTTATTATGAGGTTTGATAAATTAATTTTGGAGTTAATTAGTAGGTCAATGTTAATAAGATTTTACGACATAGGTTAATTGAATTAAAGTGCTAAGGTAGTAAGACTGCATAAAGGGCATTCTTGGGAGACCACTTAAGGATAAAAGATACAAGGCAAATAAGGAAGGGTAAAATTGATTTTTTGGACTCATTAAGGGTAAAAAGGGAAAGAAGAAGCTTTGTCTAGCATTTTAAGAAGCCAAAAATGAAAATAAAAGAGAGAAGAGGGAGAGAGTGTGGTTGGAGAAAAAAGAAAGGAGAGAAAGAAGGCTAAGCTAGGTTTCAATTTTTCTTAGTCTTAAAGAGTGAATTTGAAGTTATTTAAGAAGTGAAAAAGAAAAAGGAAGATTAGAGCTTCCATTAGAGCCAAGAAACTCATTGTTTGGTGAAGATTCAAGGTAATTTTATGTTTAATCTTTTGGATTTTTAGAAGGATTTTGGTTCAAAGAGTTTAGGAAATGCATGGGTTTAAGTATTCTATGATCAATTTTATGTACATGTTTCTTTTGGTTTTCCAATTTGAATTCCTATTGAATGAAGATTTTTCCAATGTTGAAGGGAGGTAAGAGAGGCAAGATGAGAAAAAGGAGAGGAATCCTTGAGCAAGTTTCTAAGCAAGGAAACTAAGGTGGGTTTTATTTTTATAATTGAGTAATGAGCCATAATTATCTTTTCAAATTTAAGAGCATTAAATGATTTCAAATTGCATCATAAATATGGCATTTATTACTTTTAAATGATTTGAAAGAATTTGCTATATGTTTGGTGCATGAACTTGTTTGAGAAATTGTGAAATGATGATGGAAATGCATTTGGAATATTACATGCTTATAAAATCATTTTTTTTAAAAAAAGCCATTTTGGGCAACATGTTTACAAGTTGTGAAATGCATGATTATGTGAGTTTGGTTTGTTCCATTTTGTATGTCAAGTGCACTTTGACTAAAGGCTTATCTCTCCTGCCTACTAGTGGCATGGAATTCCTTCACGAACTCCCCTAAGTTCACAGCTATGCAAATCCATTATGTGGTACTGTGATCATATGTTCCGTTCACGGTTACATATGACCATTTTATGGAATTATGTTAGTTCGTTCTGTTTATGGACCTACCTAAACCATTTTGATGTATTTATGTGATTATGATGTATTGGCAAGCTTGATGGATACATGACTTATGTGAGTTGTGAATTGGTTTGACAAGTGGAGAATTTGAGAAATATATGTTTTATGGATTTTTATTAGAATTTGCTATGATCATGAATGTTTTAAGTGGTTTTTGCTTGTTACCGATTATAAAACTGTTACCCATGATCTTTAAGTTCACCCCCACTCCTCCTCATTTTCAAGTGATGAGCACCAGATCGAGTGATCGAGCATAAAGGCATTACTCTAGATTATGTTTATTTTGTATTTTAAGTTAGTTTTTGTAAAATAAGGCTTTAGTTGCATTTTCAACAATTCTACTTTGTGTAAATTATGTATTTTTGGAATATGATGTATTGTGGCTTGAAATGCCTATTAAAGCTTTGTAAAACTCTTACCTTTTGATGATAATGAAATATGACTGTGTTTTTACTCATAACTCTCAAAGTTTGTACATTGCATTTTTCAAGCATTCATAAGGGTAATTTTTTTTCTTTATAAATTTTGGGGAAAAACTATATTGATCTAGGCTGAATTAGCCAAAGTTGTCTTTATGAAAGTCTTATCTTGTCTTTCTATCTTTCCAATGATAGAAAGCATGAAATGTTTAGATATCGGAGTTAAAAGATATGATCACTATAAGTGGTGATATTGCACAGAATGCATATAGGATAGCTATAGTGAAAGGTGAGAACTGGTTGTATGTGATGAATCAATTTAGTTGAGATTGGTGAGTTTAATGCAATAAATTTGGTAATTTAAGGTTTAAGGAGTAATATTGCATTAGAAGAAGTGAATTTGGCAAGATTATGAGTGAACATGATGTTAGAATGGATGTAAGAACCATTGGAAAGGCTTTAGAGGGGTTTGGATGTCACATATGTCTATTAGACGGACTCTAAGTCTATTAGACGGACCTTCTCAAGTCTAAAAATGCCTCTAACCCATTCCATGTCCGTTAAACAGACCTTTATGGGTTTGGAAGACACCTCAGACCCCGTGTATGTCCGTTAGGTAGAGGTGTATGTCTGTTTAATGAACATACACTATACACTTTCTGAAATTCGTGATTTTGACCCCATAAATGGAAAAATCTCTCTTTTTATCTCACGAAAGTTGTAGATGTTGAAGTCCTCTTTGAAAATGTCCTAGAACAACCTCAATCCGATAATTCTAGTGAAAGTTACGCCAATTGTCCTAAGATATGTACAATATGATTGAGGACCTAATCATGTTTGACTTTTTTGGACATAACTTTATCATTCGACCTCCAAATGAAGTAATTATTGAACCAATAGATTCCTAAAACATTTTTCTACCTCTCCATAAAAATTGGTAGCCTTTGGTGTTGATTTGAAAAATATTGATGGAATGAAAGTAAGGGAATCGGTTGGAATAACATGAATTGGTCATAAACATACTTTGGCATTTGAACATATCTTGGTCTATATTGATCAAATAGGAAATTTTTGGGATGTTATAAGAATGAAAATGAACCAATGATGGCCAATGAGAGTCCATGAAAATAACCCTATAGGAAAATACGCATGCTCACTTCTTAGACTTTTGGATAGTTGGGCTTCGAAAATGGGGTCCAACACTCATGATTTTTACACATTGAACAAACTTACCATATAAAAGCTCATTTATGATTAGTTCACTTAATGATATCAACATTGGCAAGTATGTAGCTAATAATGATTTTGACTCATTTTTTAGATGAACAAAGATTCTATAAATGTTATCAAAAAGTTTTTTTTCTATTCTAAATTAACTTTTCAATTACTTTTAATGATATGTAGTTTTAGAGTTAGAGGATCATAACACCTATCCTCTTTTTAAAATTTTAATAGCTAACAAAGATATTTTTTATGCATAAATCAAATTTTGTTTGACTATCGTAATGTTTTATGCAAAGATATTGTTTTATGAAACTGAATTTATTAATTAAAGGATATGAGAGATCCTATAAGGATTTAAGCATTCATGAAAATTTTCTTTTCATATATGGACATGTTCTTTGATTATGAATTTCTAGATCTTGAATTTCATGATTACATATAAGATGCATACAAACATTAAAAATGATAAAGTCACCTAGGATTTAAATTTAAGCCAAATTGTAGCCCTTTTATATATTAATATATTATTGTGTCCTTACTTAGCCTAATTTAAAAGTTAAGCTCTTTCTGTAATCTTTCCAAAATAACGTTAAGCTTAAAAAGAAAAATAATTATTTAGTCTTTAATTCATAATGATTGATGTTTTTACTTTTTATGTTTTACAAATGAGATGCAATGAAATAAATATAGGAAAATGAAAATATATATAAAAGAAGCAATGTAACAAAGGGAGCTTGGTTGTAATATATTCATTGAACTAGCTAACTCTTTATTTCTTTCTTGCATGTTATGTTCTGTGTAGAAGAGTGTTGATAATTGGTCCTACTAGATTAAAAAAAATCAATTTTAGGTATCCACACAAATGTAGTCCTTCGAGAATAGTTCTTAATTTTTCTTTCAACCCATATTATATACTCTTTTCATGAAAATATGACCTATAGCAATTTGAAGAAAATGTGATGCTTTTTTGTTTCTTATAAGTATTGATATAAAATGGGAGCAAGTTTCATGTCTTTATCTTTATAAAAAGACCTATAATGATTGTGAGTTTGTTTCATACCATTTTAATGATAAAAAGGCCTATATGATTGAGAAAGAGGTCATAAGTTCTTTTTAGATGACCTTACATAAAAATTGTGCCTATTTTTGCCTTAAGTATTATACCCTCTAGGTTTAGAATGTGATCTATACATGAATTTCCTTTTTCTTGGGACTTAGGGGGATGATAGATGGGCATGCATGCTATGTAGTCTAGAAATGCAATATGATCATTTGAAGATTTAGACATAGTCTCATCAATGAAGTTAATTGTTGTCTTTTTCCATAATAATGGTTTTGCATAATAATATTTATTTTCATAATAATGGTTATGATCTTACGAAAAATTTATATGATGCCTGTCTATATATGATATCGCAAAAACTGGTTATAAGTTGTAAGATATGAAAAAATTTATAGAAGGTAAACAAAATATGCAGTAGACAACTTAAAACTTATGCATATCTACACCTATGCTCAATTTAAAACTTATAAAAAATTAACTAATTATTTATTTTCTTTCTTATAAGCCACATTCTGTGTTAAAGAGTGTTGATAATTGTCCACCATCATTCGTCTTCTTTATAGTTTGGGATTATCCTTTTATTAAGGTAAGACATTCAACTACCTAATGTCTACAATGTGATCGATTTTGTGTTGTTTTTTGGAATTTTACCTCTAAAAATGATTGATGATTTTTTACGCTAGGTTTTAATTTTCTAACTATTTACATTTAGGCATTGTTTAAACTAAAGCATAAAGACTTAAACTTCAATGTGATTAATTCAAACTCAGTATTAACATAAAAAATTCACGTAATTAATATAACAATTCTTTGCACAATAAAGACTTATGATGGTATATAGGCCAAAAACCTATGATACAGTTTCCATGAGGCTTATTAGTGATAAATTCCACAAGTCTAGGAGTTATAGCAAGAACTTGGTTTCTCTATTCACAGGTGTAAACAATGACATGTACCATAGTGCTTGTAAGTGTTTTTTTACATCTTAATGTCCCTTCTTACAGGATATTGATTGTTAAATTGCTTTATTTAACTAATACTCACATATATTGTCCATCAATTAAGTCAATGTATCAATAAGCCAAGTACAATTCATTTATTGGTTGCTTATAGGGTACTAAGATATATTAAGTATATTAAAGATTAAATCCTTATATTTCCTAACAAATTCTTCTGGGAAGTAGTAAGGTTCTTATGATTTAGAATATGGTGATTTTCCAATCACTAAGGTGCAATTAGTTGTGATTGAGTTTTCTAATTATGAAATCATATGGTGAGATAGGTTGGTTTCAATTGAGAGGGGAAATGGTAGGAGATCTGTCAAAACTTAGGGGAAATGAAGGATCTAATGATCTGTAAAACAAAGATTAAATGATCTATAAGATTAATACGAAAACTACCATAATGATTATTATATCTAACTATGAAATCACTTTTTTAAATAACTGCTTTTAAAAAATGTGTAATGATGATAGATCTTGGATGTATAAATGATTAACACCGGATGGTTTCATTAATCCTGAGTTTGTTGAGGGAGTTAAAGCTTTTATTGACTATGCATATTCTCAACCTGCATATGTTGATCGTCCAAAGATCATATGTCCAAGTAAAAAGTGAAAACATATTCGTTTTTTTCCTATTGATGAAGTGAATCTCCATTTATTAAGAAAGGGTTTATTCCAAATTAACATAGGGAGCCATTAATTTGTAACATCACAAGGTTAATGAAGTAATCTCATCAATAAATATGGATGGGTTTGAAGGGGGATTGGATTTATAACAAATAATATCAGTGCAAGTGAAAATCCTTACACCCAAATGGTTTATGATGTAGTCGGTTATACCTTTTAGGAAAATATAGAAAATATTGAAGAAGAAGCATACCCACATACAAAAAAGTTTTTTTACTTACTAAAATCAGTCGACTAAAAATTATAGCCAAATTGTGACAGCATGACTCAATTATCTTCAATTGCTCAAATATTGAATATAAAGTCTGAAGGGCATATTTCTAATCAATGTTTGGATAAAATTTTTGTTTAGTACAATGGCTGAAAATTTCTACAATATGAAGAAACTTATTAGGGGTCTTGGTTTCCCGATTCAAAATTTTGATTTTTGTAAATTGGGATGTATGTGGTTTTGGGGAGATGATATGGACAATCTAGGCAACAATATTCATTATAGAAAATCATAATTACTCCTTATAATTTACCTCCATGAATGTGTATAAATGAGACATATATGTTCTTAATGGTGATTGTGTCAGGGCCTATGAATCCAAAACATAAAATTAATGTATTCTTACAACCATTGGTATTTGAACTACATCATCTTTAAGAATTTGGTATAGAGAAATACGATGTGTCTCCTAAACAAAATTTTTTGTTGAGAGTAGCTTTGATGTGGACTATTACTGATTTCCTTGTGTATGTTATGTTGTTTAGATGGAGCACAGTAGGGTTGTCCTTACTTTGGCAATGATTTCTGACTTGTTTTATCTTCCTAATGGGGCCAAAACATCCTAATTTTATACCCACAGAAAATTTCTTCCTCCAGATCAACCATTTAGACTCAATAACCAAAAGTTCATTAAGAATAGGATGGTACAAACACCCCCTCCCCCTCATAAAGCTAGTGAAGAGATATTGTAGGAGATTGATGAATTAGGCTTGTTGAAAGTTACAAACTTGAACTGAAGAAGTTAATAGAAGCATTAGTAAAAACTTTGGTTAGAGAAAACAAAGAATCTTTTGTGATTTACCATCTTAAAAAACTAATTTGATACGTCATAATCTAGATGTGATACATATTGAAAAAAAAAATTGACAGTTTGTTCGACACCATAATAAACATTGAAGGAAGGACAATGCAAAATCACAAGCTAATTTAAAACTTTTTTCATAAAAGGAAGGAGTTAGATAAAGATCTTCACAAGGGTAAATATCCAAAAGCAAGTTACACTTTGGACAAAAACCAAAAAAAAAATTTGTGTGAGTGGTTGACCAGTCTTAAGTTTCCCGATGGTTATGTTTTGAACTTGACAAAGTGTGTGGACATAAGGAAGTACAAATTATTTGGGATGAAAAGTCATGATCTAGTTCAATATCAATGGATGTATCCGTTTGAGAGATAATTATAGTTAATATTTAAATAAAACTTATAGCATGTTTTAATCACAGTGTAACGCTAGACTCTTTGAGCCCTTTTGTATTGTTTTATACTTGGAGATGCTACTGTATATTGATATATATATATATATACATGGTTGTATATGAATTCAAAGATGTATTTAAATCCTTTTGGGTATATATGTAGTGATTTATAATGTTATATGCTCTTACATGAACTTAGAGTTTATTGGTAGCGAAATCATGGAGATTTTTGACATATAAGCTTCTAAGTGTGTAAAATTGAGTCCATTAGATGGATATGACTATGGTGGCTAAGTTGAATGTGTTCTAATGCCTTAGAGGTGCTTAGACATGAATTATAGACTTATTAGACACTTAGAAAGCTTAACTAGAAAAATTATTTTTCTAGACTTAAACGTAATTTTCAATTTTGAAGGACCAATATGTAATTTTATAAAGTTAAAGGGCTTAATTATTATTTCCAGAAGTTCAGACACCATAATAAAAATAAAATTTTTTTAGATTCCCAAATTTTGGGCTTAATTGCAAATTTAGGAAAAGTTTGGAGGGTAAAATAGTAATTTCACATAACCTAAGGGCTAAAAGGGTAATTTCACCATATTTTGGTCAAAGAAGAGTCAATATGCTAGAACCTTCTTTAGGTATGACCATGTAACCCATTACTAAAATCAGTTTGTTTTAATTAAAAGAAAGGAGAAGAGAGGAGGAGAAGACCATTTTTGGCTATCACTAAACCCTACCCTTTGTTTTGATTCTCTAACCCAAATCAAGGTGCTCTTTGGGGTCGAGAAACTCAAATCTATCATTAGATTTGAAAAATTCTCAAAGGATTTGAAGATATCACCAAAGGAAGGTTTACGTAAATTTTGTCCCATCTCTCTCTACATTAGGATTTTGAGTTTGGTGTTAAGATATGTTGTTCTCCATGCTTGAATATGCATGGAACATGGTTTAGATGAATGAAATGTGCCATAGAGAAGCCTCCTTGAGTCAAAACCAAAATGCCCTCTCTTTGGTGAAAGTTTGTGAATTTTTGAATAACTTTTGAAATTGATGATTTAAATGATTCCTATAGTGTTAATTGTATTTGTATAATGTGAATTGATGATGAAAAATGAAGAAGTATATTGGATGAGGCGTGGTCAAATTGATGGGAGAAGGAATTGATTAATGTAATGAGTTGTATAATTATGATGAATATGAATTAAATGAAGAGAATTGGATTGAATGGAGTGGTGAAGTGTATTGTTGTTTAGAAGTGTTTGTTGTGTATTAAGATAAGAGTATGAATTACTATGATAAAGTCTTGAAAATATGACTTGAAAGTCATGCACATTAGGTGTTTCACAAAATGTTTAAGTGAACTTGACTTAGGATTTAAGGATTCGTAACGACATACATTGGAAAGCAGCTTTCATGTTTATTTAGGGTAAACTTGAATTTTGCTCAAATTGATGAATAATGGCATAATTTTATAGCTTAAAGATAGTGATATTGTGTTTTATACACTTATGTGATGATGTATAAATATGAGATATATGTTTGAGTAGTAAATACATAGTATACTTTTTTATGTATAAAGGCTTGGGAGCTATTGAAATGAATCACACGTTAATACAATACTTATAAAACGATATAGAATGAACGAGAAGGGGGGTTGAATTGTGTATTCCCTTTTTTCAAAAATCTTTCAAAAACTGTTTGGTAGAAATAAAATTCTTTACAGAAATTCCGATAGATTCTGATTAATCAAAACTTTGAAAATTTTGGTTACGAATTAAGTATTAATAAAACTTGAATCTAAAATATAGAGATATAGAGTGAGAGTAGGTTGACACAGAGATTTATCCTGGTTCACCTCAAACCGTGGGCTACGTCCAGTCCTCAAAGTTTCTTCTGAGATTTCACTATCTCTTCAACTTTACAAGTATTCTTTGCGAGCCTCTTCAGGTCTCTACAACCAGTATTTTTTCACACTTAGCTTCTGGAGGCTATCTGCACTACTTTTTCTCATAAAAGTGTTTGAACACTTGTTACAGTAAAATAGCTCTCAGCTAATTTGCACAATAAGCTCTTTACGATCACGTAGATGTAATTCAGCTAATTTTCAACTCGTCTAACTTTTACTCACTTTTTCTAACTTTGCAATCTTTGACTTCGACTTGTATTTATAGCCTTCGTCTCCAACTGCTTCTTGATTCTTGTTTCTTGAATCTTTAAAGAAACGGTTATTCAGTTGAGTTCTGTAACTAACTCGAACTGACTCCTTCGTCTTCTTTTCGAGTTCCGCATCTTCTTTTCTTCGTCTATATTTTATCATCTATGTTTCTGCGTCTGCGTCTGTTTTTATTATTTTGCTTCTGCTTCTGCGTCTGCTTTACTATTCGTCTCTTCGTCTGCGTCTGCTTTGCTTAGCGTCTGTGTCTGCTTTTCTTCGTCTGTGTTCTTTCTTCTGTCTGACTTCGTCTGTTTTGTTTCGTCTGTAGGACTTCGCCTGTTTTGCTTCGTCTGTAGGACTTCGTCTGTTTTGCTTTTCTTTTTATTGATTGTCTTTGTTATACATCAAAATCATATCTAAGTAAAGTCATTTGGACTTAACAATCTCCCCCTTTTTGATGATAACAAATTATATACAAAAGAAAACAAAATACAATGTTTTGAAAGAACAAAAAAACTTATCTTCAGAACTTCTTTTTTGACTTCTTCCTTTCTTCGTCTGCTTCAGTCACACCTTCTTTTCTGAACATCCTCTTCTCTTCTGCTCATTCTCTTCTCCCTTTGTTCATTCTCTTCTTTTCTGCTCTTCTCCCCCTATTTGTTATGATAAAAAATGATTAACGATGATGGCTCTTCAGTAGTTCTGTCATCATCTTCTTCAGATCATTCATCGTCTCCTTGATCTTGTTGACTTTTCCACGTAATCTACTGAGTTCATCTGATGAGTCAATCGATGAGGAGGCTTGATCAACATTTGCTGAGGGAGGAGGGAATGGAATTGTAGTAGTATAAGCATCTGAAGTAAGAATGTATTCTTCATTAAGCTCAATGTTTGGTGGACGAATAAACGTATCAGCTTCAGGAAGATCTAAGTCAAATGGAGCAAACAAAGATCGAGAATCGCCTTCCTTGCAGGGGTAATGCTTCTGCTTGAATAGACAGTGTATTAGACAAAGGTCTAATACGCAGAACTGTCTAAACAAGGAACTCGATAAACGTCCCTGTTATTACTCTTCCTACCACTAGACAGTCTTCTTGTTTGTCAGTATAGCTGCAACTCGCTTCATCTTTATTTTGTGTAAAAGCGCATGCTTCATCAATTCTACGCACTTCTTCTGCTATATGATCTGCGGACAGATCATCACAAGCTTCTTCAGGAAATAGCTTCGACTTTTCCTTAATCAAATCCAAAGGATATCTTGGCTGGATATCCGGTACAACCTTTATTTCCGTGTTTTCTGTGATCGAAAAAATAGTACACGGTTTACTGGGAATTTTTGTAGGGTATGGCTTGGTAGCAGCATCCCTCAAAGCTTTGTAGAAAATCTTTTCATCTTCTTTCAGTAATTCCCATGTGTCACTATTTATTGATATAGGTTTTACGATAGCCACTGTCTTCCTTATTGGTTGACTACAGATTGCAATAGCAGTTCTCCTTCTGGTAACAACTTCAACCATTCTGATCTTCAGCTTATGTTTTCTCAGAAAATTATGATAGTTGTATACCATCAGACAAGGTTTATCATTATCCGAGTCTGATTCTGCTGTTGCCTCTGGTTGTGCTTCAATAGGACTCTTCTGAACCGGGCTCTGCTCTACTGGTTCTTCCTGTTGAGCAGTGGGAATTTCCTTAACTCTGCTTTGCTCAGTTTCTTTTTCTTTTTCTTTTTGAGCAGCATCAAAGGTTTCTTTCTTTCGACTATCTTCCCCAGCAGTTGACATGGTCGTCTTCCGACTAATCTTCTTAGTCTTGTCTTCTGCTTCAGTTAGTCTTGAAGATTTCTGAACTTGAGATTTAACTCTCTCAGATTCTGATTTTCTTTTCTTCTCAGTCTCTTTAGCTTTTCTGGCTGTATCCTCTTCCAGAATAGAGATTAATGATCTTGTTGCTTTATGTACACGAGATTGAGAGGATTGTTCCTGACTCTGTTCTCTGGAAATCTTCTCTTCTTGTTGCCTTAGAGTCCGAATCCTCGGTGATCTCTTCGCCTTCTTCGTAACTTCACTTAAAAGACTTTCTCCTTGTCTTTTTGGCGCACCTCCTTCTGTTCTCCGAGGATGACTTTCTTTGGTTTTAGGACTTGCCTGTTTTATCATCGGTCTTCCTGATGTTCTTCTTATTTCATCTGCAGGCGATCTCATACTCTGTTGAGTTCGAGAACTTGAAGCAGAAGTCTTCTTCGAAACACGCTCCCCCTCAGTTCTTGTTTTCCTCAAAGAGTCGACTTCTCCTTTAATCACTGTACTCAGACCCATTCGCCGTATTGTGATTGAATCAATCTTATTTTTCACCGGTACAGTCCTTCTATTTCCTTTATGTATAAGGATTTTGGATTCCTTAAAAATCCTTGTAAGAAGCATACCGTAAGGATAGCTATTTGTATCCTTCATCCCCTTAATCATGTAGTGAAAGATTAAGAAGGGTAAATCAATAGGGTTGCGATTTAACAAATAGAATAAACATTGTTCATCCAGAGTGGTCACCAAATGTCTTGAACCTGCTCTGGGTAAGATGCAATTAAACAGAATTGCATAAAGAACCCTAGCCTTCGGAATCAAACTAGAGGTCTTCCTCTCCCATGGGTCATTGGCTCCATATAATTGTCTTCTAACATCTTCTTCTTTCATACCAACCTGGGACATCCAACCGGCCTTTGTAGACAGGGTCTCACCAACGGATGGACAATCAGTCACCTTCCTTATCAGCTCCTTAGTCATGACAACAGATATACCATCTACTGAAGATATGATAGTGTTGTCTACAAGTTGAGTGTTCTTCCAGAAATCGAATACCTCATTGGTGTAAACTAGTTCTCGTACCTGGAAGAAATTTCTCCAACCATCTCTTACAATCTCTGGTTCTACGTTCATACCATCATTCCTCAATGACTCGAAATCCACATGCCTTTTGAAAATCATAGCTGCCTCCATTGTTTCAGAACGAAAACTGTTTCTGGTAAGCTTTTCGTCTAGGGTAAGATGATTGAGAGAATTTTGAAAGCAAGATGAACCGTTTAGAGATGAAAGTAACCGCAATGATTTCAACTTCAGGCTACTTGAAGAGTCTAGTCTGGTGTGTTCCAGAATCATTAAGATCCTCGAGATTATCATATTTTTTCCCTCCAAAACTTCCTTGATAGAGAAGTTACCAGCTGTAACTCACTGTATCTGACGCCGTTAGTTTTGACATTACTTTAGCCTGACTGTTCGCTTAACATAACCATGTTAAGGTTGCGTCTGATCTTCTGGAACCGTTCTTCACTCAGTGGTTTGGTGAAGATGTCTGCCCACTGATGCTCTGTTTCGATGAACTGTAGACGCACCACCTTCCTCTGAACATAGTCTCTCAGGAAATGATGTCTAACTTCGATGTACTTTACTCCAGAATGCTGAATCGGATTCTTTAACAGATTAATTGCACTTGTGTTGTCACAGTAGATTGGATTCTCCTCTTCTTGAACTGAATAGTCTTCAAGTTGATATTTGATCCATAACGTCTGTGAACAGCAACTTGCGGAAAAAATATACTCTGCTTCGGTAGTTGATAGAACGATTGAGCTTTGTCTCTCGCTTGACCAGGAAACTAGGTTTGCGCCAAGAAAGTGACATCCTCCACTTGTGCTTTTTCTTTCGATTCTATCTCCGGCATAGTCCGCATCGCAATATCCGATTAACCTGAAATCTTTACCTTTCTCAAACATTAAGCAAAGATCAGTAGTACCTGTAAGATATCTCATAATTCTTTTAACAACGATAAAATGAGACTCTCTAGGATCGGCCTGAAATCTTGCACACAAGCATACACTGAACAAAATATCAGGTCTACTTACTGTAAGATACAGTAAAGAACCGATCATCCCTCTATACAGGGTTTGATCCACCTTCTTACCAAGTTCATCTTTGGACAAAAGGTTTGAAGGGTGCATCGGGGTTGCCATAGGCTTCACATTATTCATATCAAATTTGGACAACAGTTCTTTCACATACTTTTGTTGATGAATGAAGATTTTCTCTTCGGTTTGTTTAACTTGCAACCCAAGAAAGAACTTTAATTCACCCATCATGCTCATTTCAAACTCTTTCTTCATTAGACTCTCAAACTTCATGCATAACTTGTTTGAAGTAGCACCAAAAATGATATCATCAACGTAAATCTGAACTAAAATAAAATCATTCTGAAAGTTTTTCCTAAAGAGCGTCTTATCGACTTGACCTCTACTGAAACCATTTTCTAAAAGAAAAGTACTCAGACGATTATACCAAGCTTTAGGAGCTTGCTTCAGGCCGTATAAGGCTTTATGAAGTCTATAGACATGGTCTGGATTCTTAACATCCTCGAAACCAAGTGGTTGCTTAACATACACCTCTTCGTCTATAAAACCGTTCAGAAAGGCACTCTTCACATCCATCTCAAAATAACTTTATATTATGACAAACTGCATATGCCAAAGAATATCCTAATGGCTTCAAGTCTTGCTACTGGAGCATACGTCTCATTATAGTCTATTCCTTCTTGCTGATTATAGCCTTGTGCTACTAATCTAGCCTTATTTCGACTCACTCTTCCTAATTCGTCTAACTTATTCTTAAAGACCCATCTGGTTCCTATGATGGATTTCTTAAGGGGTTTCGAAACTAAGGACCACACATTATTCTTAGTAAATTGATTCAGCTCCTCTTGCATGGCTAACACCCAAGCTTCGTCTTGAAGAGCTTCCTCAACCTTCTTAGGCTCTATTTCAGAAATAAAAGCCACATTAGCTTCTCTTCTGAGTCTGTACCTTGTCCTAACTCCTTTTGAGGTCTCTCTGATAATCAACTCTTCTGGATGAGAACTTTTATATTTCCAGTCTCTTTCAGTCCGATAGTTTCTGGAATATCTTCAACTTTGTCTACATGTGTTCCTGATGATGGAGTTTCTGTACTATCATCTAAGTTCTTTGAAGGACCTTCACTCTCCATGTCATCTTCCTTATAGGGTTGGGAAATATCATCAAACTTGACATGGATGGTCTCTTCAACTGTCTTTGAAGTAAGGTTGTACACCCGAAATGCCTTAGACGATGATGAGTAGCCTAGAAAGATTCCTGGATAGGTCTTTGAATCGAATTTATCCAACAGCTCCTTTGTATTCATAATAGAGCATTTGCACCCAAATGGATGAAAGTAAGATATGTTTGGTCTTCTTCCATTCCATAACTCGTAAGGAGTCTTCTTCAGCATTGATCGCAACATAATTCTATTCTGAATATAGCATGCTGTGTTCACAGCTTCTGCCCAGAAGTACTTAGGAAGGTTCATCTCACACAGTATGGTCCTTGCCATCTCTTGAATCATCCTGTTCTTCCTTTCAACAACTCCATTCTGTTGTGGAGTTCTGGGAGCTGAGAAGTTGTGGGAAATTCCATTCTCCTCACAGAATAATCTAAACTTCTCATTCTCAAACTCTCCACCATGGTCACTCCTGATACTGGCTATAGACATTCCTTTTTCATTCTGTAACTTTCTGGATAAGGTCCTAAAGCATTTAAAAAATTCATCTTTGTGTGATAAAAACAATATCCAACAAAATCGAGTAAAGTCATCAACAATAACAAGTCCATATTTCTTTCTGCCAAGACTTATTGTCCTTGTTGGACCAAATAAATCCATATGTAACAATTCTAAAGGTCTAAGTGTTGTTACAAAATTTTTAGAAGAAAAAGAGGTTTTAACTTATTTTCCTTTCAAACTGTTTTCACAGAAAAACTCTTTGTCAAAACTTATTTTTGGCAATCCTCTTACCAAATCATGTTTTGCCAATTTTGAAATATGTTTAAAAGAGACATGACCTAGCTTTTTATGCCAGATTAGTCTTTCTTCTTCGGAAGATAGAAAACATGAAATATTTTGGCTTTAAAAATCTTCTAAATCAATTTTGTAAAGATTGTTTCTTCTCTTAGCAGAGAAAAGTATAGACTCATCTTTGTTTCTGACTTCGCAAAGATTTTGATTGAATGTGACTGTGAAACCAGAATCACACAATTGACTGACGCTAATCAAGTTATGCTTCAGACCATCAACAAGCAGTTCATTATTTATGCATGCAAAGGAATCTTTACCTATTTTACCGATTCCAATAATCTTGCCCTGCTGGTTGTCTCCGAAAGTTACTGATCCTTCCTTCTTATAATGAAGGTCTAGGAACATAGACCTTCTTCCCGTCATATGTCGCGAGCATCCACTGTCTAAATACCAATGATGCTTGTCATATTTTCCAAGGAAGGATATCTACAGGAGAAACTATTTTATTTTTTGGTACCCAAATTTTCTTGGGTCCTCTATGATTAGTAGTATGCATATGATGAGTTTTTTTATGCATATAACTAGAACGTTGATTAAAATGAGATCTATTATGGTTTCTCTTTTGGAAGAAAGGTTTTTTATGAGACTGAGTCTTGTTACCTGGAAACCCTAATCCGGTTTTATCACTCGGATGTTTACATTTTCCAAGCATCTCATTCATTTTCTTAGTGCTCTCTGTGAAAGTAGCCAAATCAGCAGACAAGTTCTTAATTCTTAGTTTAAGCTGATTGATCTCTTCTGATCTGTCTACAACTTTATTCTTTTCTTCTAATTGCTTTTTCATACAGATATTTTCTCTCTCTATTTCTTCCGTATGTCTAATATTTTCTGCATACTTTTTCTTTAACAGTTTGTACTGTTTCAGAATAGCATGAGAATCTTCTAATAATTTTGAGTAGGCATCATGCAAATTATCGTAGTCAGATTTTACCTCCTTATCACTATCTTCCTTGGCCATCAGGCAGAAGTTTGCATGTTCAGACGATTCGAACTCAGATGTCGATTCTCGATGAATCTAGGTCCTCCCATGTTGCCATCATGCCTTTCTTGCCTTCTCTAGTCTTATTTGGTTTCTTCTTTAAAGTCGGACATTCGGACTTGTAGTGTCCAGGCTGATTGCACTCGTAGCAAATGACAGATGACTTTTCTGGTTTGGCTTCATCTTTTCCATTCTTCTTGAAAGTCTGATTCCCTTTGGACTTCTTCTTCCACATGCGTCTTATCTTTCTGGAGATGAAAGATAATTCGTCATCTTCATCACTTGACTCTGGTTCTGATTGACTGGAGTCGTCATCCTTTGATTCTTCAATCTTCAATGCTTTTGATGACTTCCTCCTTCTTTGAGTCTTCTGATTCTTATGTCTGGCCTTCAGTGCTATCGACTTGTCCCGATTGGGCTTGTCTTCAGCATCGAGTTCAACTTCATGAATCTTCAAGGATCCAAGCAACTCGTCAAGCTTTAACAGGCTCAAGTCTTTGGCTTCTTGTACCGCAGTAACTTTAGGTCTCCATCTCTTCGAAAGACTTCTTAGGATCTTTCAAACATGATCTTGATTGTTGTACGTTCTTCCAAGAGCTTTCAATCCATTGACAATTGTTTGAAATCTTCCAAACATTTGATCAATAGATTCTTCATCTTTCATCCTGAAAAGTTCATACTGGTGCACAAGAATACTTATCTTGGATTCTTTAACTTAGCTTGTGCCTTCGTGAGCAATGGACAATGTGTCCCACATCTCCTTTGCGGTATCGCATCTGTGGACTTTGTCATACTCGCTACTGCTTAGGACACACGTCAAGAAGAACTTCGCCTTTGAATTCAGTTGTATTCTCGCCTTTTGATCAGCCGTCCATCTGACTCGTGGAATGGAATTTCCATCTTCATCTACTGGTGTGTAAGGTCCGTTCTCTATTACGTCCTAAAGGTCGACATGAGTAGATTCTATGAATAGCCGGATCCTATCTTTCCAGTAATCATAATCCTCTCCGTTGAATGCGGGAGGTCTAGTGACTGAGGCTCCTTCTGCGATGTATACATGTGATTCTGCCATTATCTTTGATCCACACTTTGCTAAAGTGATCCTTAGATACCAAGCTCTGATACCAATTGAAGTGAATCACACATTAATACAATACTTATAAAACGATATAGAATGCACGAGAAGGGGGGGTTGAATTGTGTATTCCCCTTTTTCAAAAATCTTTCAAAAACTGTTTGGTAGAAATAAAATTCTTTACAGAAATTTCGATAGATTCTGATTAATCAAAACTTTGAAAACTTTGGTTACGAATTAAGTATTGATAAAACTTGAATCTAAACTATAGAGATAGAGAGTGAGAGTAGGTTAACACAGAGATTTATCCTGGTTCACCCCAAACCGTGGGCTACGTCCAGTCCTCAGAGTTTCTTCTGAGATTTCACTATCTCTTTAACTTTACAAGTATTCTTTGCGAGCCTCTTCAGGTCTCTACAACCAGTATTCTTTCACACTTAGCCTCTGCAGGCTATCTGCACTACTTTTTCTCATAAAAGTGTTTGAACACTTGTTACAGTAAAATAGCTCTCAGCTAATTTGCACAATAAGCTCTTTACGATCACGTAGATATAATTCAGCTGATTTTCAACTCGTCTAACTTTTACTCACTTTTCTAACTTTGCAATCTTTGACTTCGACTTGTATTTATAGCCTTCGTCGCCAACTGCTTCTTGATTCTTGTTTCTTGAATCTTTAAAGAAACGGTTATTCAGTTGAGTTCTGTAACTAACTCGAACTGACTCCTTCGTCTTCTTTTCGTGTTCCGCATCTTCTTTTCTCCGTTTGTATTTTATCGTCTATGTTTCTGCGTCTGCGTCTGCTTTGCTTAGCGTCTGCTTTTCTTCGTCTGTGTTCTTTCGTCTGTAGGACTTCGTCTATTTTGCTTCGTCTGTAGGACTTCGTCCGTTTTGTTTCGTCTGTAGGACTTCGTCTGTTTTGTTTTTCTTTTTATTGATTGTGTTTGTTATACATCAAAATCATATCTAAGTAAATTCATTTGGACTTAACAGCTATGAATCAAGGAGCTTATACCGAGGATTGCTAAAGTTAAGGAAGTGTACACCTTCTTTTGATGTGAGTTGAGGAAATCATATCTCTCAAATGGGATTAAGACATTCCAAGACATGCATGATGACTTATTTGTGAATTTTGAACCTAGGAATTACATAGTAGAATTGAATCTCAAATAGATGCTAGCATACTTGTGCATTTAATAAATGACATTGTTTTGAATAATTATTTGCACTTGGAGTGCAACTGATGTTTTCATTACGTATTTTGAGAAATGATATTGTTTTTAACAAACCTGCACTTGAAGTGCAAAGGACAATGTTTTATTTTCTAAAACTAATTTTTGAACAACTTTGCATTTGGAGTGCAAAAGATGACTTTTATTGCATGGAGTAATGATTTGGAATTTACATATGCATAATTGTGTTATGTCTGTTGCGTGTATTTGTTCTCTTGTGGCTTAAAGCTATGACAAGGTTTCATTTTATGGGTTAGACCGATAAATAAAGGAATAATGCCTTACTTGATTTTTGTACTTAATATTTGTATATGATTTTTGTAATTGGCGAGGTAACAATTGGCCAATCCTGTGCTAAGCATAATAGATTAAGGGACCCTTGTACCTTTGATGCTGATACATAAAAGTTGAGTCCACCGTATCAACACCTTCCTACGGGACTTGCGAGTGATTCTATACCTAAGGTTTAGACATTGACGAGGTCATCACTTCGGGTTATGATGATCTTGTCGACTATAGTCCAAACTGTGACTTAGCTTGGGTATGCGGCAGTTGTCATGGGCTCGATATGGTACCAGGTCATGACACATAGAATTGTAATAACCTTATTTCTAATATTTGCATCACTAAAAGAAAATGTAATAAAACAATTTTAGAGTTAAAGGTTCAATATGTAATGCTTATTTAGTGGAGGAAGTAAGTACATTTTATTCACATTATTTTAAGCCACATATGCACGCAAAAGTAAGAAAAGTTCCTCGTAATAATG
Organism: Erythroxylum novogranatense; assembly: GCA_029891385.1. NCBI lineage: Eukaryota > Viridiplantae > Streptophyta > Magnoliopsida > Malpighiales > Erythroxylaceae > Erythroxylum > Erythroxylum novogranatense. The sequence goes on from CM057235.1 coordinate 35,690,325, forward strand.
ATGAGGGAGAAATAGGTGATTTTGATGATAACTTATCCATTTTCATATACCGGGGATGAACATATTAAACGAGAAGAATGTTAACTGAAAAAGAAATAGAGGCTGCTCATGGTTACAATTTATTGAATTGTTAAGAGGTTTAACCTTTCACATAGTAAGTTTAAGTTGATTTTGAAATTGATTATTAAGTTTTCAAAATTAGTGTTGTTCAGAAACACAATAATGTTTTTAGATTATACGAGGAATGGTTATGCGAGATAATTCTAGAAACAACATAGGATCATATCAATAAAGAAGTTGAAAGATAATTTCCTTAATAGTTCAAGAAATATGTAAGTTTTCAGTTGCAATAATTAAAATGGTTAAGTTATTATATTAAAGTGTTTAAATGACATTATACTATTTAATATGAGAAATTTTTTATAGGCCTCAGAAAATTCAATAGAGAACAAGTTCATATGTGATTTTGCAAAAGGACCTTTGCAAACTATTAAATCGTATTTAGTGCATTTTGTTGATGGATACAAATTTCATACAAAATATCATGGTTATAGCATGACAACAATAAATAGTGAGATTTGGATACAGGGAGAATTGATGGATTACTATGGTAAAATTATTGAGATACTTGAAATTGAGTACCCTGCATTGCCAATAAAACATAGTATGATATTTAAGTGTGAATGGTTTGATCCAACTCCTAATGTTGGAACCAAAATGCAAGCTGATATAATCTAGTTGAAATCAACCAATAAAGAAGATTTAGATAATTTGAACCTTTTATGTTGGCAATGTAAGCAATCAAGGTGTATTATTTCCCTTTTTCCTAACTTACGATGAAATAAGTCAGATTGATTGGCCATTTGCAAAGTAAAACCTAGAGGTGTTTTTTAATCACATGAAAAAAGAGAAAATAAGAGAATTGAAAGTGAAGAGTTTCAAGAAGATGTTCATGAAATAAATGCATGTGTAACATATAACAAGAATGAACCTTTGAACAATCCAAATTATGAATATGTTGAATTTTCATCTGGAGAGGATGAGGAGGGTAAGAGATCTAAAGAGAAGCCTGAGTTTGATTCTAATTCTTTAGAAAAAGATGGTGATGATGATTTTCATTTCCAATTAAGTGATGATAACGATTAATTGTGTAAGTAATAAAATATTATAAGAATAAATTCATTATTGCATTAACAATATATTGTTGTATATTTAATTTATATTGTTGTATTAGTGGAATAATCAATAAAATGTGAATTTTAACTTAAAAATATGTCACTAAAGAGAAAACAAGATATGATGTGGCCAAGGTTTAGGTTACCACGATTTAGAGGAGCCTTTGACTGTCCAGGTGAATCATTATATTATGCAGATGCTACAGGATAAGGTATTGCACATCCAGCTAATACGCATCCAAATCATGTATCGCCGTCAACACCTACAGCCCCTATAGAGTCACATTCTTTACCTACTACCACCATCCAGCACGCCTATACTGAAAAACATATCAGAAGTTAATTGTGCAAATGAAGGAGACAACCTCCAGCCTGGAGTTAAGGGAGTTTATGGAAGAACTTACATCATAATTGTCAACAATCTGTGAGTAAATTTCTAAAATTTTGTAATACATGTATGATAACTGTAGCACCCCACTCTCGCAAGACATATACTCGACATCCTGAGTGATGTCCAAGTACATATCCCACAAGAGTGGCATGCTAGAATAGTCAATCGATCAAAATTCATTTCAAAAATTTCAAAATATCACACACATATGCGAAAAATCAATAATGGAACTTTAGACCCATTTTATTCGTAAACATTTTGGAACACAATGTTACAACCATTACATAACTCATCAAAATTTCACTTGTCACATGGGCCCATTTCAGATACAAAACATTTTAGTTGTGAAGTTATTACATTTCAAAATCATTTACATACACATTGTAAAATACTTATGAATACATATTTTGATACAAAAATAAAGAAATACAAATGCAAACACGAACTGATCTTGACCTCTATCTCTTACTTGAATGCAGTGGCTTGACTCCAATTTGTCTAACTGGAGATCTTCTCTAAACTTACAAAATATTGCAAATTTTGGGTTGAGTTTTGCGAACTTAGTGAGTGGACCATCCTCGATGGCTCACTCAAATACATGACACATCAGTTCATGTAATTGCATAATGCACATCACTTCATTAATTCAACACTTTGTGTCATATACACTACATATTCACTTAAATCATATATCACATTCCGAAATCAGTCGACTATTTAAATCATACATATCATATGCATATGTAGTGCTCTTGACACTCACTTTGAATTTGTTTTTGTGACTGAGTACCTATAACTGCCTCATATTCATTGTAGATGTCAGGCTTATTAATATCTGTCTTATATCCATTGGAGATACTAGGCTCATTATACATAGTGAGTCTTTGGCTCTTAATCACATTCTAAGCTTTAAACTCTTTTTCACTTTCTAAGATTTAAGCTTTTTTTTCAGTGGCTACTCCGATTACAACAGCCTTTATGTTGTCATGCATTCATGTAATAAAATGCATCAATCACATAAGATTAATCAGTCACTTTATTTCACTATACACATGTCATTAGACCTTGGTTCAACATTCAACATTCAAATTAAGTATCACTTATTTCACCAAATTCACATATAATGAGAAATTCTAATATGATATTCACCCATCAAATGCCTTATATATTCAATGTTTGGAATCAGTACAATCACATTCACATAATCATTCAATACAGAATTTAAACAAAACAATCATTAATGTAAGACCATCTAGGTTGACTCTCAGTATACTCCAGATTAGCATTAGCTTTTATGATCTAGAAACATCTAGATGCGGACGTTCTATCTTGCATCATCATTATGCAAAACAGTTTTTGCACACACATTATTAATTAAACAATCTTATGAATACTCAATCACATACATTTATATATGTGTTGTGTATAATGCATGCTTAATGACAATCCTGGGTATATTATCTAAATTCACATCTTATGCTCATTCTAATTTCATAATTCATATGTGTCTAATTTAACTTAGGTTTATACCTCAATAAAACAAGTTGAATCTAAGTTTATAAATGCATTGATATTTCCAGATTTTTTAAAATAGACTTTCGGGTAGACTTTGTATAATCATTATGATAAGGAAAATGGAGTAATTAGTCAAAACTTTCTTCTATAAAATTTCTTCCCTATCTATTAAGTTTCTAATAACACTAAAATCATACAATTTGATTCAGTATACTGAAAGTTGTACTCTAAATATTTCAAATTGTTCTTAACTATAATAATGGTTTCATACATAACTTCAAGCTAGATTTTGGAACTCTTAAAGATAGAATTAAAATTCAATTTTTCTAGAAATTTGTATCCATATGTCTCTAGCTTAATATAAATAATAAAAAAATTCATTTTGATATCTACATATCAAAATATGGCCAAAATATGGAATCATGTTTAGTGAAAACACTCCATTTATCATATTCCAGCACACTTCATCATTTTCATCCTAATTTCATCGATCAATCTTTTCTGAATCAATTCATATAACATAAATTTTTTTTGATAGGAATAAAATGTATTATGAGTTTTTTGGTTAAAATTTCATGTCATTTAGAGGTCGGGAGAAAAAGTTAAAACCAAAAGAATGAAGGATGTTTGAAACTGTCAACTATCAATATGCCTTCATTGTCACAATTGTGCATGTACACGATTGTGCACTTCCAATTGATCTTCCTATGTCACGATCATGCTTGTCCATGATCGTGCAATCCCTTCACAACCCCTTAGAGTCATGATCGTGCACTATCTTTTATTCCAACTTCTTCCAGCTCTTCCTAAAATAGATTTTTGGATCAATTTTACACCACCAATTTGGCAATGAAAATGAAGGATTTAGGTCAAACAGTCTTATACAAAATTGTTAATTTATGTCTAAAGTTTCTAATGAAACTAATTTCATGCAATTTAGTTCAATATTCTACAAGATATACTTAAAATGAAACAATATTCTACAAGATATTCTACAAGATATACTTAAAATGCAATTTAGTTCAATTTAGTTTAAATCTTGAAGAAACAAAGTGAAAGAGTTGGAAAAAATCAACATGATGAGGGTGGTAAGAGTTTTATAGATGAAGCGAAGAATGAGAAGATGAGAGAAAATGAACAAAATGAAGAAAAGAAGCAAGTGTCGTAAATGACAAGTGAAAGACCACAAATGGTCTTTAATTTAGGTAAAAGAATAGTAAGTGGTGAGTGGTAGTGACACTTATCACTTTCTATGGTCCCATTTTGGTCTTTTAATAAGCTAGTCCATTTGTCTCCAATTTTCAGTGACACTTTTCATTAAATCTTAATGTCATATGTTAAAATTCTACTATTATTTAACTCTTTTTCTACTACTATTCATCAATTATTCTGCCACTTGGCATTTTTTCTAGTTAAAAAATAGCCCTTAAATTTCAAAAAATTCTCATATTTTCACCAAAAATTATAAGTCAATACATATATTCTCCAAATCATTTTTTAACACATATAATTAACAATTCCAAAGATAATCACATTTATAGGTCAATTATACTACGAAAATGTCAATGAATGCATATACAAGCATTTTAATGTGCAAAAATCATTATTCATGTGTGTGTGTGTGTGTGTATGTTATATTATGCATGAGCATGAAATTCGTTTTTCAAATCTCTCATTGCTATTTCTTAATTACATAAATCTAGGGTTCTAACCCTTAGTATGGAAACATGTTACAATAACACTAAAGGTTTATACTAAAGTTATAGGTTTTATTTTGAAAATGATATAAACTAGCTTATATATTAGGTTGGTCCCGTCTAGAAAATGTTCCAAAATTATGGCATCCAAGTTCAAGGAGAAGATAGATCTTGAGGGTTATATATGGAAGCATGACTCTAAGGCAACAAAGGTTTTTTATTATCAGGAGTTTAAGGTACAAAAAATATATTCTGTAACGTCCACATACCATTTAAGAGGATATAAAGATGTCACACAAAACATACCTAACACATACCAAGATACTCCAGAAGTTCCTTGAATATAAAACAACATAATTCACATTCATAATATGTTGAGTTAAAACTAGAACATATCATACATCTTGTACTTATCAAAATATGTGCCATAAATTTTAAATTCATCTTGTATTAAAGTTATTACAAACCATATACATAAAAAATACAAAATATCATATTGAGTATAATTCCAAAAAAAAAACTAAACATTTTCCAAAATAAAACACATCCTTCTTGGCCACTACAGTTGTAATTTTCCCAGTCTTAAATCTTCTTTTTAAAACCTAGATAGAGGCAAAACCATCGTGCTAAGCATATAGCTTAGTGGGGAATAACTAAACAAGATATAAGTTGGTGATTGATTCTAATAGACGTCTAACATTCACATTCACCAAATCGTCTTATATTACAAGAAATCTGTAATTGTACAAAACAAAGAATAACCAAATTATTCATTATAGCATAATAGATCACAAATGCATCAGAATAAAATATAATTCATCAAAACATAATATACTTGCATCAGAGAAAATCATCTAAGTATTATACTAAACATCATTACTTTGGAACCGAATTTAAAAGTTTTTTAGCAGGATATAATTTTGTTAGTACATAATAGAACTTGTATCAGATAAGGGCTTATATTGTATCAAATCAGAACTTAGCTTATTGCAGAACTGAACATATATTAGAACACAAAACAGATTAGCTTGCTAGCCATTTTTACAGAAGTGGGTAACGGGGCCGAAATAGAAAATACCTATGATTGATATCTCAGAAATAGAAGAGACTTAAGTTTTTAAAATAGAAGACACTGAAGTGTCTAAGATTAGAAGGCATCGGAGTGTTAAGTATAAAAAACACCGAAGTGTCTAGTTATAGAAGACACCGAAGTGTCTAGATACATAACAATTGCAGACCCTTCTAGGCATGCCTGTTTACCCACAACTAGGACTTAACAGTTTTAAAACAAAATATTTTGGATTTCATAATCACATGTAAAAGAAGTAATGTATAACATATGACTTTACTCCATTTTACTCAAATTGAACATATTCATTCACATTCAACCAAACTTAACATGTTTTACAAACATAAACATTTGTTATAATGAATCAATGAATACATTAAGTAATTACACATTACATGTATTCACACAAGTTTTGAATTCACCTACATTCATAACTAACACATTACTTGTAGTACCCCCTTACCGCAGGGTACACACCGAGACGCTAGTAGGTCATTCCGATACATATCCTATAATAAGGGTGAGCTACGAACAATCACTACTATACTTCACATGGCATCATAATAATAAAACATCATCTTTGAAACCAACTTTATCCTCATTTCATTCATCAAAATCAAAGAGTTTATACATCTGTCATTCTGTACTGTCTGTGTATAAATCCCAAAAATCCTAAGACAAAATGCTACATGAAAGAGGAAAACAATAGATCTATCTAGGTCATCCCAAAAGTCCCAGCTGACCGACCTGTGAGTCATGACTTCTCTTGCCAACATGATCTACACGGCAGGAAAAGTCCTTCTGGAGCTAGGAGTCTACTCTCGGTCTTAAAAAATATGTTGTAATTTTGGGTGAGTTTGCAAACTCAGTGAGGTAACCATCATCGATACTCAATTCATGCAACACTCAAGGATAACACAGTTATTTCATAAGCTCACATTCAGAAGTACCACATGATTGTTAGCACATAAGTATAAGGCATTTTGCCTCTCACTCAATCAAAGAGATTAAATCAAATGCATATGAAATACGTATGTAACACTTTTCCAATTTATTGTGGTGTTGTGATCGAGCACCTAAACTGTCCCAATATGGGCACATTAATCGTTGAGCCTGAGGCTCTGAATCACCCCAAATACATTGAGCTTTTAGCTCTCAGTGGCTACTCCGGCCACAACTGTCATTATCTGATCATGCATTCATGCATGGAATGCATATGTAATAATATAAGTCACAATCAACACATGTGTCAAATTTTATCACATCATAAACAAGTAGTTCACAAATTCTCATACAAGTAGCACTTCAATGTCATAGCTCCCCAATACATCGGACCTTCTGTCCAGAATCCATAATCAGAAACATAATTCACTAACCCAACATTATTCACCACAATTTTCTAAGCAAATAATAATTGAGAGAACCGTCTAAGTCACTCACTAATAGCTTCCGAGCTAACGCCTTGAAGTCTCAGCAACGTCCGTGGGTTGACATTCCAAATGCGCCTCTATAACAATTACAATACACACATATTACACAATCAGAAATATTTAATAATGCACATGGAGTAAATAAAATGTGTACAATGCATGTTCGTGACATTCCCAGTACTATTCCATAAATATTTATCACAAATTTTTTTCTAAATATTAGAAGTCCAACGACACCAAAATCGCTCAATTCGGACCTCTGTAGGTCCAATTATTGCTAAAACACAGACCAGAAAAATAATTACTCGGTCCTCTAACTTTGACCTAATCAATCCACGTCAATTTCATCTCTAAAAATTTACAAATTCTCATGAGGAGAAATTAAATGACTTACAAATCTGACACCTCAAAAATCGATTCAATCGGAGGTCGAATGACAAAATTATATACAAAAGAATGACAAAAGGGTCAAATTAGAACAAAAAGTTACAATTCAAAGAAAATCACATTTGCACCTATTTCCCTCTCTTCTTTCACAAAACCTAAATTTTCACACAAGTGTCCAAATGTGACAAATTTGATATCATTAGAAAGATAATAGAAAACCCTATAAGTTCTTTCAAGGACTCACAAACCAATTTCATCCCTAAGGGTGTCAAAAATTCAATCAAAGTTTCTGCCTAATCACAATTTTCCAAAGCAGTACAACATTCTTCCAAAAATCATATCTTCCCATTAACTTTGCCAAAAATTCCAAGCTTTATATAAAAAGAAAGATAAGAACATATTATAGAACTTTCATGAACAACTTGAAAACAAATTCAACCTCTAAATGGGTCAAAATCTCAAACAAAGTTTCTGTCCTGCACATGTCATCCTCACAGTACCACAGTCTTCTCAAACTCATAACTTCCTATCCCATTCTCCAAAAATTCCATACTTTATAACAATAAAAGATCAGAAAATATGATACAATTCTCATGAAGGACTTAGAAGCAAATTCCACCTCTAACTAGGTCAAATTCTCCCATGATTGTGGCTGCCCTGTTAAAGACTTTTAAATCAACATATCACCTAAACAATATCCATACTTTAACAATTCATAACATACAATCCCTACATCCAAATTAGCATATTATACATCATTACAAAGCTAAGACATTCCTCCACAACTTTCCATAAGACCACTTGAGCTAATTTAAACAATAACAATCCTGAAGTGGCTTCAGAACACAGTAATCACAAAACCTATACACTTAAGGACATTTACACATAAAACATATTAATACATGAATTACCATCTGAAAGTTGACAAGTCATAACTTCCAACCTAAAAATAAAAAAAATATCATACTTAGTGGCGATAGAAAGCTAACAAGAAAATTTTCAACTTTCATGCAGACCAATTTCACAAAATCTGTCCACTTGAGCCTAGAACAATTCCCCAAAGTTTCAGAGCACAAATCATGCAATGTTAGAAACAGCACTATTCACCATGCACATATTGCCCACTTTTAAGGCAAAATTCAGAACCCTAAAAGCCACAATTGGACAGAACTTACTTCATAAGAATTCTAGAAAAACTTCTCAAGTTTAATTCAAGCTAAACCTCATCTCAATAGCATAACCATATCAAAAGTTATTACCCAAACATGGAAACATACTCACATTCCATTTTCCAGCTTTTACACCTAACTCTACTCCTATCATTCCAATACCAATTCTACACCCATAAGCATCCAATTTAATCACTAATTCAGCCAAGATTTAATCAAAACCTTGACTTGAACACTTAGCCACAAAATGGCAGCACACACACACAACTTTCTTTCTTTAATAGACACTCATCTAACATCATCAAACTTAATCCAAAACATTTAATTCACATACTACACATGTTATATCATTCATCTTCAATCAATCTTAAATCCACCAAGAAAATAACCTACCCATATACACCAAACACAAGTTCATGCAAGTAATGCTCAAGACATCACAATTAAGGCATCAACTACCAATTTAAGAACATAAAACATAAATCTTACCTAACAAGCTTTAAATTCTTCAATTCTTCAACTATACTACAAATCTTTCGTACCACTCACGACCATCATTTTCTTAAGGGGAGAAGCTTAGGTTTGTAATTTTTGTGAATAAAAGAAGAGGAAATACATAGGATATGAGGGCTTGTATAGGCGGAGATGAGTAGCAATTAATAAGAAGGAGAAAACCAAAGAAGAAGAAGAGGATATGGAAGCTACAGGTGAGAGGCGAAAACAAAGGGGTTTGGTCTTCTTAAAAAAAAGAACATCTTGGAAGACTAAGGAAAAAACTTAGTCTTTATAAAAACTTATGACAAAGTGGCATGGTTAGGCAAGTGACACCACATGTCCACCCTTTCCAATAAAATTTCCATGTCTACTCCAATGCCTCTCCAAATTCCAATGGATCACAGTAATAAATCCTAAAATCATGTATCTAAATTTCCAGTGACATTGGACAGTTATTTTCAGTACCGAAAATCCAATCAGTCTGCCACTTGGCACTTTTCCGGCCTGAAAAGTTTCCCTGAAAATTTTCAGAAAAATTTCTAAAATTCTCCAAAAATGTAAAACACACAAAAATCCACTCTAATTCAATTTTCAAGCACAAAATCATATTTTTCACAATAAACACATTTATAGACACATATGCTGGGAAATGTCATGAATGCATGCACAATCATGTGCATGTGCAAAAAAATTTATTCATGCTTATATGGAGGCCATATTATGCATGATCATGCCGAGATAAGTTTACACACTCATAACCAATTCCAAATTATTATTTTATGATGGGATGTTACATTACTTATACTCTTTAGATCATATTTGTGTTCATAAGAACACATTCATTCTTGAAAAAAAATCATATATTCCAACATTAGATTCAATGATATTAAACAACACATTCCTTAAATTATCATTTCAATTAACAATCTATAACTTATTCAACCTTTAATTAACTAATTCCCTATCAAACTAGGTTTATTTTACACCCTAATAAAGTCCAATTACACCATGATAAAGTGTCTTAACCTTATATAGGTCAACAATTGCCCAAAACCAAAGTTTTCCACTTCCAAAACATTTCCCACAACTGTGGGAAGAAGCCATATAAATCCTATGATCTTTTCGGTTCACTTACCTATAACCTTCAATTTGCTTCCAAAATTTATCTCCTTCATCATATTCCCTTAATTACACTTCAATCACACCTTGAGAATGCTTCAATTCCTCATCCAATTCATGTCCAAACCCAATTCAAAAATCATTCATTAGGTAACTCACAAATCATTAACTTTCATACGTCAAAACCAAAACAGAATTTATCATACAAGGATCACTTTTCCAGCACTCATTTATTGCCATCATAACATTTATTTCATGCCAATTTAATCATCATAGAATTTGTATTAATACATGCTATTAAGTTTAGAGTTCCCTTACCTATTTAACTTTAAATTCCTACTCCAAAGAACAAGCTAATCTAGCCCTTCCAAACAACCAGTATGAAACGAAGATCAAGGTGCAAATCTTAGCACCAAGAAGATAGTATAAAAGATAACAAGATCTAACTTCTTTGATGCAATATATAGCAAGAATTCCAAGTGATGATGATCCAAATTGAAGTAAAAATCCAGAAGTTATGAGTGAATGAGAGGTTTCTGTGGTGAGAGATGAAGATAGTGAAGAATGAGTCAAAACAAAAATTATTCTAGCAGAAACTTGACTCATCCAATGCTAGGTGTCACCAAATTGTAACAACATATGTCACTATGCATGTTCTTCATTTGTCCCATATATGAGCGACTAAATGTCAACAATATGTTGGGTCATTTTTCACTCACTTATTGCTGCCACTTGTCAATTTATTAACTATGCCATTTTTCACTTAATTTTCCATAACAAATGTCACTAATTCATAGGCTTAGTCATTCAAATTTCCATATATCAACTTGTCTTGCCACTTGACAATTCTCCTAGTCTAAATGTACATTTTAGTACTTCAATTTTCTAATGGTATCAATTAATACCAAGTTACTAATTATGGACCATCAAACAAAAATTCAAGACTTATGGAATTCACAATCATATTGCAATTTTAACACCTATCATATATACTTTCATGAACATGTAACATTTCAACTAGGGTATAATTTGGGGCTTTACATAGTCCTTAATATTTTTTATTTTATCTAATTTTATACATTAATTAGATAAATATTTTCATTTATAAGTACTTATAATATGTTCTTCATTTTTTTCAAAAAGAATTTTTGATTCAAAAATGATGATGTAATTTATAATGTATGGGAGAGATTAGCTCATACACGTTATAGAGTTGGTTCGATACACAAGAATAGTGTATGACCACCATATATATCTGAAGAAATATGGAGTCATTGGCAGCAATATTGGGCATCACTCAAGGTAATATCTATTTCAGAGCATAATTCTGCAAACAAACATGGAGGACCAAAAGGAGAGAGTCTACCCATACACACTGGAGGATTTATAACCCACCAAAAGCATGTAGAGAAACTTGTAAGTATCAAAACTTTACACTTATATTCTATTTTTTTAACATTGATGTATGAAATTTGATTTCAATGTAATTTGATGTATGAAATTTAGAATGAAAATATATGTGTATTATAGAGAATAATAATGTTATTAATGTTTGGTGTCATTAATGGTTGTGTTGTTGAGTTAATTTTTTTATCTAACAGGGGGTAAATATCATAAAATGGAGGAAACTCTGCCAAAATTTTTGCAAATTGTAGTTTACTTAAAACAATTTATTCTCATGTAGGAAAAGTCTATGTGCAACAAGCCTACACCACGCTAGCTTTTTTTGCTCACTCACACCAAAAAACAAATGGTGTGACCTCTATCAACACTCGATCCAAACAACTTCATGTATGTAAAATCTATATTTTAATATCATTTTGTAAAAATTATCACTTATTAACACAAATAATTATAATGATAGGATCAAATATAAGAAAGCATTAAACTACAGTCTCAAAACTCTAAAACTATTGATAAGAGTCAAGCATACCTTGATATAATGGGTGATAGGGATCGTCGTGGAACGATTTTCAACTTAGGTTCATTTACAAACATATTTTATTCGCAATCCTCCACATCCTTAATAGTTGGATCTAGTAGGTCATTCTCATCAAATGAGAGAGTTGTTCAACTTGAAAGCATAGTAAAGAGGCTGATAGAATCCATAACTTAGCTCCGTAATACGGTGGATGAGTTGAAGGAGAAGGACAGGATTTCATTGCAGCAGTTAGAGCATTTGCCTCCACCACCTATATAGCTTACATGGATAAGTGAATGTATTTGATAGTCTGCTACTCTTAAATTTTTTGTATGAATTGTTAATTTGCAGTTATTTTCAAGATACTTATTCATGTACATTATAATTTTTATTATATTACCAATCAGGATAATATTTACTTTATATTTATCAATCAATGTTATATTATTGAAAAAATAAATTTACAAAAAATTAAAACATTTTCAACAAAAAAATCGAGAAATAAGAGAGAAACAAAGATTGAAATTTATCATAGCTATATTTTTCAACAGAATTACAATATTTTGTCAGTAAAAATTTAGAAACGAATAATGTTGTCCATCGATAACTTTAGCAATAAAATGTTATATGTTTGTCGATAAACTTAGCGATGGACTTAAAATTACCATTGGTAAATTCACTGAGGGAATATTGTGAGTCCGTCGGAAAATTAGCAATCGAATATTGTAAATTTGTTGGTAAATTTACTGACGAAAATACAAAATTTTATTGTTAAAGTTACCAATGGATATACAAAATTTCATCTCTAAAATTTACATTCGATTGTTTCTTTGATGACTCTTTCTGTCGTTAATTTCCATCGCCAAATTTTTTTTTCTAAAGGAAACTCTTTATTCTCCGTCAGTAATTTCCATTGTTGAAACCTATTATCAAGAGTGCTCCAATCAATCTTGAAGTTTGGTAGTGATGGTCTTTGTATGTGAAACAAGTAATGAAATTTGACATACTTTAGAAGTTATACTTGAGGGAATAAATCAAGTAAAGTAGAGAAAGGTTCGTATAGTAACACATCAATATGAATTGTTTCAAATGAAATGTGATGAATGCATAACTAACATGTAAACTATATTTATTAATATTGTCAATGCAATCAAAGGTTTTTGAATGACCTATACTAATGTTGAAATGGTAAGATCACTTCTGAAGATATGGGAAGTTGAAGAGATAACTAAACAAGAAGCTAAGGATATAACAACATTACTATTGGAGTAACCTATTAGATCTCTTCTTATATATGAAATGAGGCTCCAAGAGACGCAAGAAGAAATGAAACTTCCAAAAAAAATAATATAACATTTAAAACCTTAAAAAAGAAATCAAGTGAAGAGGAAAAGACATTAACTAGTGAAAGAAACGAAGAAAATAATGACTTACTCATTAGAAAATTCAATAAGTTCTTGAAGTAAAAATTCTCCAAAAGAAAGAATTTCAAGTAAGTTAAAGGTGATTTTAAGACATAAATCCTTTAGCATTATTTACTTCGAATGTAAAAAAAATAGTCATATGAGGTCATAATGTCCTCTACTCGAAGATAATAGGAAGTATGAAAGAAATAATAAGAAGGATAAGAAAGATACGAATAAATTACTTAAGTCATCAAATTAGGATGATGTAAGTGAGATCGAAGATGAGCATTAGAAATAAGAGGTAGCTTATATATGTTTTATTGCCAAGGACAATGATAAGGTAACATCTAACCTTAATTCTTATGATAATGATATTGTTATCAATTCAATATACAAAAAATTAATTGAGATCCTTGAAATCATAAGCATGAAAAAGAAAAGCTATCCTCTAAATTTAAAGAGGCTTAAAAGAAACTAGATCTATGCATGAGTGGGTGTTGGACCCCGATCTTTAATTAGAATTTAGAAATAGTAAATGAAATTGAATGAGTGTTTTGTTTAAGTATTATGTTATAGATGAAATTATGTTTTAAGGAAATTTTGAGAAAAGAATTATGAGTTTTTAATGTATTTGATAATTGTGGAGATTTGTATGGGTTATGAAAGTTTAAGCGAATGAATTGATTGAAAAGTTAGTAGAAAATCAAGAAATAAAGAGAAAAATGAGAGAATGTGAAAAATTAAGAAAGTTGACTTTTGGAGATAGAAAGTTTGACTTGAGAGAGTTGACTTTTTGTTTGAGGCAAAATTTGAGAAAATAATCTACATGAAACTCGTAGAGTTTGTTAAGAGTTTTCTGTAGCCATAAAGTTTGATATATTTCGATATCGGAAGTGAGAGTTATGATCAGTCAAAATTCGCTTGAAGTTTGACTTTTTGAAAAAAAAGTTGACTTTTTGATTTAGGCAAAATTCGAGAAAATGATCAACATGAAAATTGTAGCCTCTGTTGAGAGCTTTTTGTGGACATAAAGTTTGCTATTTTTCGATGTCGGGATTTAGAGATATGAATTTCTGAAGATATGCTTTGTTTTGAAAATGCTATTAAGTATAGATTTGTGTGTTCTATGCTTCGAGGCCACTCTTCGTATGTATTTAGTCTGAATTGGAGTAAGTGGTCTTCATGAAAGTTTTATATGATATTTTTATCTTTCCATTGATATAAAGTTTGCAATTTTTCGATATCGGGGCTAGAAGTTATGAGTGATTAAAAATTGGAAGTCGTTTAGGAAAAGTTATTTTGGACAGAATCTTTGATTGATGTTTTGACCCCTTTCAAGACCTAATTTGATTTTGAGTACTTCAGGGAAGTTGTAGAACTTCCTTTGATCTTTTTATTGACACCAAATTTGTCAAATTCCGAGTTCGGGATCGAGAGATATGATTTCTGAAAGGTGCGGTTTTGAAGGGATACAAATTTAAGATATGGGGCTACAAATCATGTGAAGGGATAGAAATTTAAGTTCATCCCTAAGATTGTTAATTTCTGGACTGAAGTTATGTTAATGTTCAGTCTCGGATTTTGTGAAGGTCCGATAGTATTTTGGCTATAACTTCTTCGTTTCTGATCCGAATTGAGCGCGGTTGGTAGCGTTGGATTCGTATGATCTAGAGGAACAATTTTCAAGAAGAAAGTTTATCCAAATTATTTCGTTTAGATGCTTGAAAACAGGACGGAAGTAGTCAGTTTTTCAAGTTCCTGCAGGGGCAATTTTGGAAATAGGCAAATAAGTGAGGGGCAACTTGGTCATTTTTGCCTCATTTTAATGACATGGCATTATGAAGCTTGGTATCTGTAGTTTTAGACAGCAGAAGCACGAAAATGAGCAGCCAAGAAAGAAGAAGAGAAAATAAGAAGAAAGAGAAGAGAAGAAGTTTTCGTATGGACAAAAAAAGAAAGAGAAAGTAAGATTTCGAATTTTTTAGGTCTTTGAGCTTGAGTTTTGCTTGGTTTCAAGGTGAAGACATGGAAGAAGAAGGAAGCTTGCCTTGGAGCTTGATAAATACGAAAATGGAGGAGAAAAAGGTAAGAGAGAAAGTTTTGATTTTGAATCTTTTGATGAGTTTATTGGTTTTTGATTTTGTTTATGTGCTATGTGATGCATTCATGTTTAAAGCTGTGCATGATTGGTAAAAAGTTTGATAATTTGAGAAATGAGAAAGTGAATTTTCAATTATGAATTTCGGAAACTGTTTATGAATGTTTTGGAAAGTTTGAAAATGGGTTTTTGGATAAATTTCCGAATGGGAAATGTTTGAAAATTTTGAAAAGATAATTTTCGCTTATGTTTCAATTTATAAATATATTATCCACGAGCTTCCGAGCTCACCCCCCTTTCATCCCAATCTCCAGGTATTCGAGTAGGAGATCGGATGAAAGAGCGTCAAGTTTGATTTTGCCGCATTTGTATTTTTGTGTAAATTGAGAATTGATATTGTTTTGGCTTGAATTGCCTTTTGTGTATATAAAGCAGTTATTAAGGGATGTATATGAATTCGAGACTTGGATAATGATTTTATGATCATAATTGAGTATGATTATGCTTTATGTTTGTTATTGGATATTGAATGAGGATTTTGTATATGGATTTGAGATATTGAATGTGGTTGGGATTGATTGAGATTTTATATAATCGATTGAGGATTTATGAAGTGTTAGGTTTAGATGTGCGTTCCTGCTGGTGTTATAGATTCCGGACGGGAGGGTCCGATGATGATTTGTGTTGTTAGGTTGTGATATTAGAAGTGTTTTTACCTTTGCAGAAATTTTTGAGCTGTCAAAATACAGCCGTTATGCTGCCCGAGTTTCGGTAAAAATCGGGTTAAGATAAAAATAAGAATTAATAAGTTAGTTTGGTAAAGATGAGATTTGCGTGATTAAGACAAATTATATGAACTGAGTGTTATATGAGGATAAATTTCCAAAAAGGAAATTGTAAGGATTGATTATGATTTGCATGTGATTGAGTAAAGAGAAAAGGAATGAATAAGAGAAAAAAAAATATACCGGATTTCGGATATGGATTAGTTTTAGGTTTCCAATGCGACGCTTCTTTAAGATAATTTATGCACGGATGTCGGGCAAGTTTGAATTCGATCCGTTTGTTAAGTAATATGATTTCAATTCGTTCGGTGTTTTGTTCCGCTTTATGTGTTGCCTCGCTTGATTTTCCGCTTCGATTTGTGTTCCGCACTTCAGTTTCGTATTCGTCGTTTTGTTTTCCGGTTGGGATCCGGTTCCTGGATCGGGTCCTAACAGTGGGAATCAAAAGATGAAAAGTTAATTGCATAGCATTCAAAGATTCAAAAATATGATCATTAATGAAAATCATGACTTAGATGCGTTAAGAAATGAGAATGAAACATTGAAAAAGGAGGTCGATTCCTCTCAAGTACTCATTGTTTGAAGATGACATAAGTGAGTCTGAAGATGAGCATTAGGAAGAAGAGATAACTTATATATATACTTATATATATTTTATTGCTATAGGCAATGATAAGGTAACATCTAACCCTAATTCTTGTGATAATGATATTGTTATCAATTCAATATACAAAAAATTAATTGAGATCCTTGAAATCATAAGCATGAAAAAAAAGTTGTCCTTCAGACTTAAAGAGGCTTAAAAGAAGTTGGATCCATACATAAGTGGGAGTGAAAAGATGAAAAGTGAATTGCATTGCATTCAAAGATTTTACATAAAGAAGAACCATTTTCTAGAATGATAAATGAGCATAGGGCATCCATATCTAAGTATACATATGCATAAGACACATTCACTAAGGCTCAAACTAATAGCAAACATTGTGATTTCATATATGGCTCACAACTAGGCATAGAGGTCAATATTCTTAATGGAATAATAAACTTAACTTTTATGATAATATGTAAAATCATTTACACCCCTATAGACTTCAAAGAATCATGGATCAAACTTTCATTCGTGATAAGAATCATAGGACATTTCACTACCTTAACAAAACATTTAACACATCTAATGTCCAAAGGAAAATTCCTTATTATGCACTCACACTTATAAACCAAAGTATTGAATTCATGATCGTCATCACTCATATAATATGGTATGTTATTTTTGTAGTAAGTTTGGACATATTGGCATATTTTATTTTTTTACAAAAGGATGGTAAAAAAAACACTTAAAAGTATGGATTAAAAAGAAGGAGACTAACAATTAAGGTACCAAGCTCATTTGGGTACCTAAAACACATTAATTTTGTTATTTTATAGGGATCTTGAAAAAGAAAAGGCAAATGAAATGTATTAGATATGGTATCTATTAAATTGATTATGTTTTCTTTTTCTTGATTAATGTAACCTTCTTACTTTTAAGAAATTCTTGAAATTGTTGTATGATATGGAGAAATTATCCCTTAACAATATCCACTAAGACTTTTCAAAAGAATCAATTATTGAACAAAGATAGGGAAATAAGAAGGATGAGATGCTTCCAATGGTTTAAAAACTTAAGAAGAATCTTTATTCAAATCATAAGTAATGTTTAATAAGAGGTTATTATTAGGTTATGATTTAGATATATATGACATCTTCCATTTTTTCAATTTATGTCTAAATCGTTAGTGATGGATGTTTGGGTTTACATTAATGAATAATCATATTAGGACATAATTGGGCATGATTTTGTGTGTTTAAAGTCTCTTTTAAGGTTTTTGAAAATTCTTAATTAATATTACCATAACTTATTAAGTGTGTGGATGTTTAAATTTAAGTTCAATGGTTATTTTATCAAGTTATTTGGTTAACTGGTAGACCAATATCTTAATAAGGTGGACCAATGTTCTCAAAATTCACCTTCACATACTTTCTAGTGAGTAGTTGTTAGTATGATCGACCATATAATAAAATCCAACTGGTCGACTAGTCCTTATGGTTTAATCTCTTCTCTTCTTCTTTTCTTCTATTTTAGTTGTTTATATCTTCCAAAACCCTAAACAATCCAATCTTTTACTTGAAAACATCATCCCTATTTCATAAAATTCTCATTTGATTACATCAAATTGAAATTATATTATTTTTGGTTCTAAACTTTTCTTAATTAAAAGTTATCTTTTAGAATGATAGTCAAGGTTGTTTCCTTTTAATTGTATTGATAGATCTTTAAATTTGTTTAATTTTGGTATTTTAGGCACTTTTTATGTTTCTATTTATGAAATTTTGGAGTTTTCAAAATAATACATTTTTTATAAAATTGATTGTTGGACATTGTAATTATGATTTTATTTGTTACAATTTCAACCTCTAATTTTGTCAAACATTGCCCTTAGTGCTTTAATTGAATCTTTCAATTTAGGCATAATGCTGAACTTAAAGATTTTTCAAATTAGATATAATTAGGGATGTATATATCAAAATTGGCCTTTTGTTTTGACTTGTTAAATATTCAACAGCACTCTTTAGAGAGAAAGCTTATCATTTTTAATCAAATGTGCTTTGATTACTTTTACAAAGTTAGTTTGAAGCATGACACTCTACATTTTGTATTTTAGATAATGATTTCTTTTTTATGATTCCACAAAGGGGGAGAAAGATTAGTGATAATAAGTTTAATGGGAGTGATAACATTCAAGGGGAGTAGTGTATTTTAAGGGAAGTGATTGTGTTGTTGTTTTGTATTTCTTACACTTTATGTGAAATGCTTGAAAATATCTTTTGTTCTTGATATTGACTTATGACTTATGCATGAATTGAGGGAAAGCTAATATTTATCCTATTTGTTTGCTTAACTTTCATATTGCTCTTTAATATCACAAATGTTTTGTCATTATAAAAAAAAAGAGATTATTGAACCAAGTAAGGTTCAAATTGACGTTTTAATGATAAAAACATAATTACTATTAATGAGTTTATTATTTTGATAAAAAATAGTATAAGAATAAAATAAAGTCATAAACTCAAGAAGATAGTGTATGAAGTTGAAAAGACAAGTCAAAGTTTGCCACCAAAAAAATGAAGATCAAACCAAGAACAAAAGAAAATCAAGGCTTACCAAGGTCATTTTACATTCTATATGTTATTTATAATCTCAGTTTGTTAATTTCATGATCCAATAAGTCACCATACATAGAAATTTCATTTCACTTTTTTGTATGAGTCTTTTCATTTATCAAGAGGCCTTGGAGCTTTTGATTTTTAATACAAAAGCCTTTTGATCTTTCAAATAAACTTTAGGAAAAAAAATTAGGGACTGTTTAAATTATAATTGCATTAAACAAATTGAGTTTGAGCATTTGAAGTTGTTAAAATCATATTTTTAGGGTGATTGATCAACCTATATAGGAATACAAGTTAAAGTTGTTAAATATGATGTATTGAAAGTTTTTGTAACATTGGATGAGATATAGTGCAAGATCACCAATGCCAGACTCATCTTTGATGCTATGCAGGATAAAAGCAAAATAAGAATAGTGCCTATTATAAAAAGTACCATGCACTAGTATTTGGATAGGGAAAGATAAAGATACGTGATTTTCTCAACCTTAAACAATCTAGGACTTGACTATTATGACCTTATATATAAATGCTTGTAATTGAAGAGTTATAAGGGAGGACTAGCCAATTATGGCCTTTTAAGATTGGGTTTTTCATAGTTTTCTTCTCTCCTTACATTAGAAGAAGATTTGGAGTAAAGATTTAAGAAGTTAGTGGTATCTTCTTTTAGAGCAAGAATTAAAGAAGCTAGTGGTGTCTTCTATTTATCTTTCTTCTATTCTTCTTTTTAATGTTAAGATTGATGTATTTTTGTTTAGTTTTCATTATGCTTAATGACTAACAACTTTAGTTAGGGTTAAGAATATAGCTTTGTAGGTATTTATTCAATTATTTGTATTTAATTATTTCATTGGTTAATATCTTAATAATGGATTTGTGATTGACCACCATAGATTTAATTTTAGGGATTATATGAAGGACCGATAAGCAAAGAATGATATGTGCACTAGGAGAATAAAAACATTAATGTTGGAGAATAATGGTATCCTAGAAATTAGTGATAATTAAATAGATAATTAAGCTCAACGAATTTGATTAAGTTAAATTTTGTATCTAGAAGTGATAGTTACCTAATTAGATATATCTATATGCTAGGTAGAAAGCATAGATAAATTGGGTTAATTGTTCTTTCAACCTAGATACTCAATTGAATATGATAATTAAAACCCTTTATAAGTGAATCCCAAATCTCTAACATTTGTTTAATTAATTTCTTTTATTAGTTAATTTTATTAATTCTTTCATTTAATGATCTTTAATCAACTCTATGGCTTTACTTACTTTGTTCTTTTTATCTAAGATTAATAAGATTAATAACTAGTTCTTCGTGGGATCGATACTCTAGAATCATTCCAATTTTATTTAGTTATCTATGATTGATTATGTGCACTTGTAGATAAACAGCTGATCAACCATAAACCTATTCAAATTGCTTTAAGCTTAATCATACATATGTTTGTCTACTAAGAATTAAATGTTGAGATAGCTGAAAATATATGAAAGTTTTTAGATATTGTAACTTATTGAAGTTAACCATACAAGTTATATTAATCATGGTAACCTAGAAAAAGAAAAAGAAAAAGGTCATCACTTGTCTTACAATTTGCAATATTACTTTAATTCTTGAAATCCCAAACTAGAATAATAAGTTTAGTGAGAAGTTGAAGGTGTTGTTCCAATTAGTAAAGAGTGTCTTTTTCTACTTGTTGCTATAATTTGATTCAATTATAATAATTGACATTGTTTTTATGTATGAAAATGAACACTTTATTTTAAGAAACTCAAAATTTTGGAGTCAATGTCAAAGTAGTATTTTCTATTTAAAGAGCTTAGAAAGTTTATTTAATATCATTGTTTCTTTAAATTTGTAAAATGATATTAAAGGATATCTCTTGTAAAATCTCTAATACCAAAATCATTTTAGATTTATTTAGGTGAAAGAGATAATTTTATGATAAACACACTTTTTGAGTGAACACCTCCTCGTGATAACAAGTATAAATGATAAGGAAATGTACATATATAGCTTAACACCATATTATAAATAAGACAAGACATAGGTAACGCAAAATGTGGTTAACCATTTTTTCTTTTTGAAAATAAAAGAAGTCTTTCACTAAATTGTGAAGAACATAGTTGTCTTACATATGTAAGAGAATAGAGATTACATTAGCTACCAATAAAAGTACAAGAATAATACTCAGGTCGGGAAGACAAGAGTTAATCATAGAAATAAGAGGCATTCCTAATACTAAACTCTAAACCAAGTAAGGACATGTTAACTCTTTGGTACAGGTAAATTAAGACAGTGGAGGAATAGGATATACGTATTTTGGACTCACCAAACTAATTAATGTATTGGTCCTTTTTTTCAGTGCGTGGGTTTCCTTAAACCTATAGATTTGAATAAGGATGAAATTTTGATTTGAACTCAATTTAATTTAATTTTAATTTAATAAGTAAATTTAAAATTAGTTAAATTTAAAATTAAATTAAATTAAAATTTGAAAATTTAATTTTAAAATTGCACTATTTTAACTTGAAATTAATAAATAAATTGATTAAAATAATATCATCTTAAACCACAATAAATAATAATAATCGATTGATCAAATGTAGCCTAGCCTACTATCATATCTAAATTAGGCTCATCAATAGAAGTAAGCTATGCTATGTCAAATAAAATCATGTTGCAAATATTATCCCTTCAGTATTCATTAGATTTCCTATAATGAATGTAAGTGTTGTGAGGGCTCGATTCAAATCCTCTGTCGTGAGATCTTCAACAATAACCTTCTAGTGTATGCTCCATATGCTTTGATGTGGCGTTAGCTTTCATAGCAACGTAGCCCGTTGAAACGGTCCTCCTTTCCAATGTGTACATCATCTTAGATAAATAAAAAAACCACTGATAAAACCTCTATGCCAGTAAACCGACATAGGATCCTCTACCTCTTTTAACCAGTTCCTACTTTGCCTCTTTTAACCTGAGTTGTTAGTTTGGTGGCCTGGTGGTTACATGGATGGTGATAATGTCTTTGCACAAAATAGGAATGGATTAAAAGAGCCAAAAAATCTGATCCCCAGTAAGCCCATCATCTTCCTTTATCGAAATCCAGAAATTTCTTTTATATATAAATCACAAGTTAGAAAAAGCCCACCAAGGTTTCTATTTGGGACCGTTGAAGTATGTCAAAGGGTTTCGATGCCATTATATAATCATGGCCTACAAGCATAAGACTTGAGCTCATAAATTAGGCATAATTAGGCCTTGATTAAGCGAGGTCAAAACAAAAATTTTGACCCAAACTTAGGTCAAAGGCAACTTGGACTCAGGCCAACCTGTTGCCAATCCTATTTACGATATTCGAATGCTCTCTGTATTTATAATATACATTTTTAACAAATTATGAAGAACATTAAAATTCTCACTACATATACATATGATACTCAAGACAGCTCCATCCTCTCATCTTCATGGCTCATACTAGAAGATAACTTAAAATTAAAAGGAAAAGAAGTAGATATTGGCTTACATCTTTGCACATTGAAATGTCATAAATCCTTATTAGATAGTTTTTTTTTTAAAACCAAATCTTTCCATTATTTTTATTTCAATAAATTTTTATCCCTAAAATCTTATTTGCTGGTTCAAAATCCTCCATTTCAAATATCCTATCCGATTATGCATTCAATTGTTTAATATGATCTTTCTTGGGGCTTACATCCAATATGTTGTCTATATACAACAAGGATCTATAACCAAATAAATGAGGTTCTATATTAAGTCAAGGCTAATGATGAAAGAATTAAATCTCTTATACCAATACATTAATGCTTGTTGAAGACCATATATAGATTGTTCAACATGCAAACTAAGTTCTCGTTTTCTTTTTCTTCAAAACCTTCTAGTTGGAGCATGTAAATTTTTTCTTCGAGATTTTCATGATAAAAAGCAAATTTTCACATCTAGCTATTCTAGATATAATTTAAATACATCACACACATAGCTAGTTGTAAGTGAAATACAACGTTTATTGCCAAGTTTACTCTGACTAAAGTAAATCAAACCATAGGAAAAAAACATTTTACTGAAGTCAAGTCCTTCCTTTTGAGCATATCATTGTACCACCAATCTTGCTTGTTATTGCTCCATTTGATGGATACCGTTTTGCTTGATCTTAAAAACATATTTATTATATTATTAATTAGATTCCTTCTTTATTGTAAATGTACAAGTTTTTCTGTTTTATTTTTATGAAGAGCTTCAATTTTTTCTTATATTATTATCATCCACTAAGAGGCATCTAAATTATTAAGTGCTTCTTAGATAGTTAGTGGCTCTCTATCCTCATTTAAAATGCAATAAGCTATATTGCAATCTATTATATAATTTGAGTGCTAATATAGCAGTCATTTTAAACGATCTAATTGAAGAAGTATAGGAGCTTTAAGTTCAATTGATTCTTGAAAATACTAGTTTAGTATTGCAACAAAAGATGTCTCTTGTTGAAATTTATTTTCACCTGTATCATAGTTCTTAACTTCTTTATAAAATATTGTTATCTTCTTATTTTTTGTGTAATTTATCTTGTTTAAAGTTGGCTTCCCTAATAATAATAATGTTAGCCCCATTTTTTTTAAAAAAAAATCAAGCATGATTAGATTAATTGAGTAAGTTATGTTAGCATTAATTGAGTTGACATTAATTAGTATGTGATAGCATTAAAGAGTTAGGTGGTGAGTTAATGAGATTAAATGTGTTAGTTGGGCCTTAATGAGGTAGGAAAGGAAAGGAGAATAAGATGGGCTTAAAAGATAAAAGGGTTTGAGTAGTTTAAAGAGAATATAAGAAGGAAGGAAGAAGAAGTGAGTTGGGCTTTAGGCCTATAGGCTTAAGTAAGTTAGTAAGTAGTATAAAAGAGAAGGAATTAAGTGAGTTAGTAGAAGAAGAGAAGGAAGATTTTGAAAATTAGAGGGAGAGAGGGAGAGTTCGTGGATGGTGAAGGGAGAAGAAAAAAAAGGAAAAAAGCTTGGCTAGGTCTTGAGTTTCCAAGAGATTAAGAAGGAGTTTGAAGAAAGTTCAAGAAGGAAAAGTGTAGAGGAAGAGCTAAGCTACACCTTGAACCAAGAAACTCTTTGGTTGAGTCAAGAACCAAGGTAAGTCATGATTTCAAGTGTTAGCTTTTAGTTAGGTTATGGTGTAGAAAGCTTAGAAATGAAGTGGGTTTAGTGATTTTCAAGTTAATTTCATGTAAGAGGTTATGTAGATTTTCAATTGAAGTTATGTTGAAATGGATTTTTGTTTCTCTTGAAGTAGAGCAAGAGAGAGGAGAAGAGCAAGGAGAAGAGCACTCCTAAGCAAGGATTAAGCAAGATATAAGGTGGGTTTCATTTTTATCTTTATGTTAGTAAGTTTTAAATACTATCTCAACTAATGAAATTAATGTTTTTCAACTACCTTGGGATGAGCATTGATTGAGCTTTGATTGTGTATAAATTGATTTATGATTGTCATTATGTGAGAGTTTGAATAGTATATGAAATTGCTTGATATTGCTTGACAAGTTCATGAATTGAATGAGCATGAATATTAGTGAAATCAAGAAATGTGAGTTAAGCATGAAATAGATATTTCAAAAAACAGCTATTTGGATGCATGAAAAATCCATTTTCAGAAATCAGCCAGTGGACAAGAAAAGTCCAGATTTTGATGCATGAATTCGTGTTATGTGGGTAATTAAGTCCACCCAGCAGAGTCACGTGCACGTTGATCAGTATAGGCTTCGCCCGCCTGCCCGATTGTGGCAAGGATGTTCCTTTTTGGACTCCTCAGCATATGAATACACTTGTGTAGTTCGTCAGTTATTGTGGACTTATCTTACCGAACCATTAGCTATGTGTTTATGTGTTAGCATGTATTTGCAAGAATGATAGATGCATGAATCATGAAAGTTATGCTTTTAGCTTGATGAATTTATGAAATGCAAAGTTGTATGATTGTTTGATGAGAGATTTGCTAGCAGTATTGGATAATGAAATAAATTCAGCTTATTTGCATAAATATAAACATGTTACCCACGAGCGTAAGCTCACCCCCTCCAACTCCGTCCCATCTCCAGGTGAGGAGCACGAGATCAACCACCGAGCTTAAAGGCATTGCTCCAGAAATAGATAATTTTTGTATTTCAAGTTAATTTTTGTAAATCAATGCTTTAGATGCATTTTGGGCAAGTGATGCTTTTGCAAGCTTGTATTTTGGGATTTGATGTAGTGGCTTAAAATGCCCTCTAAAGCCTTGTAATAACTCATATTTTCATATGAATGCAAGAATGCTCAGTTCTAATGTATTTTGTACAATTCATGCATGTTTTAAAACAATTGCATCATTGTATGGTTTGAATTTGACAAGAAAGGGGGAAATGTAATTGTATTATAGTTTGGATATGATTAAAATGCTAGGAGTGTGTTGTTGCTATTGAAGTTGATCTTTGGATTATTGGATGGGTGTGTGTTGTGAGAGATTGAAGATAGAGGTTTGATGCAGGTACTTGAGTTGGATTAAATTGAATTGAAGTTTGGATAGTGAACTTTTAAAGGAGGTGTTGTCAAATTTTTGGTAAAATTTGACAAACCTTTGTTGGTGATTTAGACTCTCTTAGAGTTTGAATTGAGTTGAGAGATCTTCTTGAAGATTGTTTCTTAAGATTAGACCTTTCCAATGGTGTATGATTTGTCTCATTTTGAGTTAGGTGTAAAAACTTATGGGGGTAAAACCTATATCAGTTACTGTTCATGTAGCCTTCCCACTGTTTCATTGGTCATTGTCAGAGCAGTGCATTCGAATAAGTTTTTACCTCAATAAATGATGGAGTTAACTATTTCATCCTTCATGAGATTTGTAGTTCATCTTGTTATCTTTCCATGGAGGTATAATATGCACATGTTGGAGCTAGGAATAAGAAGTTATGAGTTTTGAAAGGTGATAGTTACAAGTGATTTTGAAGTTGGGTTGAAGAGGTGGAGTTTTGGAAAACTCGATGTCCGTTTAACGGACATGGACATGAATGTCCGTTAAACGGACAGCCTCGGGTACAAAAACACTCTTTCGCCTTCCCATGTCCGTTTAACGGACAATCTCAAAGCATTTGGTACACTTTCACCCGAACGTGTCCGTTAAACGGACAAAAAATGGTGATTTTTGACTTATTTAGAGGCCGAATCTCGTTTTGTAGTCTTCATAAGAGTTGTAGATCTAGATGTCTTCTTTCTAATGGTTCAAGAACTAACTTAATCCGACATCTATATAAAACGTTATGGCAATCACGCCAAGACAGTTTCAATTCAATTTTGGGTATGAACATAGTCCACCCTTTTGGGTATAATTCCCTCATCCGACCTCCAATTGAGGTGAGACTTGAGCCATTAGATTTCTAAGACATATACCTTCCACTCCATGAAGTTTGGTATCATTTAGAGTTGAAATAAGGAAGTTTGAATTAAAGTAAGTGGGGGGTCGGTTAAGAGAGCATGTTTCAGGTATGAACTCTTTTAGGTTTTTGGAGTGTATCTTGAGTTATATAACTCCGATTAAGGTGATTCTTGCCTCTATACGAACGTAAGGCTTTAAGCTATAATTGATATGAACAAGTCAGTATGTGGTTTTGATGTTTATGTAGTGTGCGCTCATCATTTTTATGGAACAATAGCATATAGCACTGCAATGTAGTAAGCGCAAGGTTTCAGGATTACGGAAGTTGGGCTCTGGGAACGGGGTCCGACATTTTGTGGTATCAGAGCAGCCCTAGGTTTATGATTTCCTAGGAACCCTAGTGGGTAGCCTCAAGGGTAAAGTCAGCATGCATCATGTTACATGAACCCTATGCATTGTTTTAAATACAGTACATGCATTATTGGTTTTGAATTGTTTTACATGATTTGAACTGGTTTCACAAAGCATGAGCTAAAGATTTGAAATGGTTTTCATTTAAAGGAGTAATATGCCGCCTCGAAGAAGAACTCGAGGAGTTCAATCTCGATCAGGCTCTCAACGGGAAAGTACGGATGAATCCCACATTCCCGTGATGCGGGACCATCCTGCTTGATTCAGAGGCACCAAGTGTGCAGCATGAAGTGCCTCTCCAGCCCCCTCCTATGCCTCAAGTAAATCCAGTAGATCCCCAGTTCTTTCAGGCCTTTGCCCAGGCTTTCACTTATGTCATGGGCCAAGGAATGCAAGCTCAGATGCCAACTTCAGCAGATCGGAGCGGGCAGTATGACAAGCTCCGAAAGTATGGGGTCATGATTTCAATGGACTACTAATCCCGAGGAAGTCAAGATGGCTGAAGCGGACCGAGAGGGTCCTGAATCAGATGAAGTGCTCAGATGAGGAGAGGTTAGAATATGCAGCTAGTTTTTTGCAGGGGGATGCTGTAGCACCCCACTCCCGCGAGACCCGAACCCGACATCGACGGTGATATTCGAGCCCGCGACCCACGAGGGTGGTATGCTAGAGCAGTCAATACAGTTTAAAACTCATTATGATATATATATATTTTTTTTAACTTTCGAGTGCGTGGAATTAAGAATAAACGATTCGGGCTCGTGATACGAAAACCCATTTCATTCATACACTTTATCAAAAATCACTTTCCAAACAATATTTATCAATTAGGGCCCTCAAACAATTCAGTACTATTTTTGCGGAATATAAATTTACACATAAGTCAAAATAACACAAATGCAGACGTGAACCGATCCCGACATCGAACACCGACTCTCTTGTAGTAATCATACTCCGGTTCAATGTGGGTACTCTTCAATTCCTAAAAATATTTGCAATGTTTGGTGAGTTTATGAACTCGGTGAGAAACCATCATCGATGGTTCACTCAATTCATGCATATTCAATCAATTTACCAAATATCACATACTATCACAACTCACAAATGTAAAGCATATCGCCTTTCATACCATCCATATTTAGTCATACCATTTATGCAATGAACATGTGACACTTTTCATTTTCATTTCGTTGTTGACTGTATACCAAATCGCCCCAAAGAATGCGGGCACATTGCGTTGAGCCGCTGGCTCGAAAACATTGGGCTTGAAGCCTCGATACATCGAGCCCGAGGCTCAATACGCTGGACCCGAGGTCTCGTGCGCTGAGCTGAAAGCTCTCATACGTTAGGCGTGATATGCCCCGATACATTGGTCGCTCCGATCACAACCGCTTTTATCTCGATCATACTTTGATGCATGCAATGAACATGTTCCAATTTCCATTTACAAGTCAATGTTATTTGCCATATCTTCAGATTTTGGTCCCAGATTTCAATCATATACATTTCCAATTTATTGCATCCTACCATATCACATTGACAAATACATCCAATGTATCGACTCGCATAATTAAAACTTCAATACCAATTTCCATTTCTGACCTTTGGTCCGAGATCTCCAATGTAAACACTCACAAACAATTACACACAAATAGCACTTCGATAACAAGTTTCAATACTTGACACCTATGGTCCGAAATCATTCAAAAGCAAACACACATAATCCCTCCATTATCTCCACATGGCATAACCACATCATTTTCATCACATATAGATTGAGGAACCAACTAGGTTACTCACTTGTACTTTCGAGCTAATATCTGGAAGTCTCAGTAACGTCGATAGATCGACGCTCCAAATGTGCCTCTATAATAATCAGAAAATATAATCATTACCTCTTGTCCAATCATAACTATTTAATAATTCATATGAAGCAATTTGCAGGTGCACAATGCATGTTCATGATATTCCCGGCCCTAATCCCATTTTTTTATTAGAAAATCCGCCTAAAAATTAGAAACCTATCAAGGCCGACGGCATGCAATTCGGACCTCTATAGGTCCCCAATTAAACAAAACAAAGGATTAAAGGCTCATATTCCGGGCCACGCCCATTTCTGTCTAAAAATTCCCAATTTCTCACAAAATGAAATTCAATATTCTATGCATCCGATGCCTTAAGAATCAGGTCAATCGGATGTCGGACGGAAAAGTAATTGACAAAAGAAACAAGAAATCACAAAATAATAATAAAATAAAAAGAAACAAACCAGCCTCGCTGGGGCGAGACGTCGCCCTAGCGAGGAGGACTTATCCGCCTCGTCGCTAGGGCGGGCGTCGCCTAGCGATGCAGCCTTTAAGCCTCGCTATTAGAGGCGGCGTCATCGCCTAGTGACCGAAGCGTGATTCCCATTCCCATTTCCTTTTTTCCTGATTTCCAATCCAATTTTCAACACCAATAACTCATTGCACACAATTCAGAAAATTACCAACTATATCCCATTGGAAAGATCATGAAACCCTCTACAATTCTCAAGAAGACCATAAAAATCAATTTCACCCCTAAGGGTGTCAAAAATCCCTTCAAAGCTACTGCCTACTCAAATCCCATTAAAACAGACAGTACATTTCAATTTCCATAACTCTCAGATTATTCAGCCACAAATTACCACATAAATATGTTCAACAAGTTCAAAATGTCATCTACAACTTTCATGAACAACCCAAAATCAAATTCCATTGCTAAACAAGTCCATTAATTCACTCAATGTTGCTGTCCCTGAAATCATTCAATTTGAGCAGTAAACTTATAACAAGCATAACTTCCTGTAAACAAGTCAGAAAAATCAGAACTTTATATCCCTGAAAAGATAAATCCTCAAACTTCAATTTTCATGAAGAACTCAAAATCCAATTCAATTTCTAACAATTTCAAAACTGTCATGCAAGTTACTGTCATGATCAGTAATTCATAACCTAATGTAGGTTCAATATTTGAAAAATCATAACTCCCAAATCTGACCTCTAAAAATTACACACCATATATAATTTTCAATATAATTCCTTCCTCTGCAACTTTGCAGAAGATCACTCACACCAATTCAGTTCACATAATTTGATAAAATTGCTTCCAATCCGCAAGCTCACAAACTCAACACTTAGGCTAGGTTTCATCAAAATACTCAAAACCAGTCAATAGTAATCAGTTCATATCTCCCAATATACAACTCGAAAATTAGCAAGATCAGTGGAAATGGAAAGCTAACTCAATATGCTTCAACTTCCATGAAGACCATTTTCCCAAATTCCATCTCAATTAATTTAGAAAAATCAGCAAAATAATCAGGTCATATATGCGGGTACTGTTCACAGACCCTACAAACAGAAACTTTCCATGCAAAGATTCACCCTTCTAACATTACAATTTAACATCACCTATTTCACACAAAGTTGAAGCCAACATCCCAAAGTTTAAGTGGCCACAAACCTCACCTCATTTGCTCACCTATTCAATTAGTTATGAACAAAACATGACAGTAGGTTCAAAACTCAATTTCCAACTTTCATCAACAACCTAACTCCTATCACTTCTAACATCAATAACACATCACTAAGCATCCAATTATACCTCTAATTCAACTACAAATTCATCACAACATATATTTATATGATTATACAAAAGTTGGCAGCACCCTCACAACACCACTTCCATACTTTATTTACATTTATCTAACATCATAACATCATTAACAACATGTAAATTCACAAGCTTCACTACTCTATCCTCTTCCCTCACTCAAGCATGCATTAAACCCATTCAAACCTACCCTTATCATCAAATAAATTCTCAAAGGATTCCCATGCATGCTTCTAATTACCATGGCATTCAATACCTATTAAAAACATCATTAAAACATCATATAAAGCTTAATTCATTTACTTACCTAATTAGCTTCCAACCTTCACTTTTCCAATTTATTGCACTAACTCCTCTAATCTACCACACCATATATGTCTTTCATCATCATGGGAAGGCTATGGCTTAGTAACAAATCAAAGAACTTTTGAGTGTTTGGAGGAAGGTGAAGAAAGAAGCAAAATCCGATGGGAGAAAATGCTTCGGATGAGTGAGCTAACAACTTAATAACTTGTTTCTTTTCTTGCTTCTAACCAAGGTAAACCGATAGGATCAAGTGAGAAGCATTAATGAAGGTATTTGGTGGCTAATTGTTATTGGCCAAAGCTTTAAAGAAAAGTCAAAATAATGATTCTTTAATCCAGATTCAAAAACTAACCCAATCAACTCAAATGACCCTAATTTCAATTCCAAAATAATATCCCCAATATTACAGTGCCATTGGGTAGAAACTTTCGCTACCGAAAATCGACCGGTTCGCCACTTGGCGATTTTTTCCAGTCCGAAAATTTTCGTGAATTTCCCCGAATCATTTTTTTGAAAATTACCTAAATTGCCCAAAATTGTAAAACATATTACAGTCCACTCCCAATAATTGTTCAAACAAGAAAACCACATTTTCCACAACAAAAACACATTTAGGCCATTTACCGGCGATTGTGCCGATCCGGGAATTTTCTTCGGATAATTTCAGAAAAATTTCAATAAATCCCTAAAAATGTAAAACACTCATTGGCGTACTCCAAATAATTTTCCAAATACAACTTTCACATAAATTTCACAAAAGATCTCAATTTGACACTTAAGCCGAGAAATGTCATGAATACATGTATGACTATGTGCACAGGCAAGAATCACCATTTATAGAGGCTGTATAATGTACGTTCATGTCGCGATATAAATCAATACTCCTAGCCCGTCCCTATTTACCAAAATACCCTTCCCATCGGAGATGGATGTTACTGAATCTTATTTACCGGTGGGAGTCGATGCCCATGATCAGCAAGACCTCCAGTGCTGACATGGAGGGAATTTCTGGAAGTATTATAGAAGAAGTACTTCTCGAGGGTTTACGTCTAAGAGAAGGCCAGGGAGTTTCTGAGCCTCTTGCAGAGGGAGCTGAGCGTGAGTGAGTACAAGCTGAAGTTCACTCAGCTGTCACGGTATGCAGCAAACATTGTGGCGACTGAAGAAGATAAGTGTCGCAAGTTTGAGAGTGGATTGCACTTAGGGATCAGGGAGAAGGTGCTGATCCATAATTTCCATGACTACCAGCAGTTGGTAGATGCTGCTCTCCAGGCAGAAAAGTTGGAGAACATCAAGTCAGAGGTAAACAAAAAGAGGAAGACCAGGGAGCAGTCTTCCAAGAAGGGAGTGAGTGCTCCAGCACCTGAAATGAGCACCAGGACTTTTCATTCTCAGGGTGGTATGGGCAGTAGTGGTCCTGCCAAGAGCTAGCAACAAGGGCAGGTTCGAAAGGTGTCTCTAGTGTGGGAGGCCCAAGGAAGACATGGAAAGGCAAGTATACAAACCCTCAGTGTGGTCAATGTGGGAAGTTTCACCCGAGGAAGTGTCTCAGGGGGTTTGGTGGTTGTTTCCAATGTGGAGAGAAGGGGCACATGATGAGAGATTGTCCTCAGAGGTCAAGGCAAGAGGGCTCTCAATTTCAAGTCCAGAGGTAGACGGAAACAAAGAGAACCAAACTAGTTACGTAAGTAGGCGCTCAGAGCCGTGAGGAAGGCAAATCTGCAGGAGGCCAAGGCACGTGGTCGAGCACCGCCAGAGTATTTGCCATGACCAGGGAAGAAGCCGCAGCTGCTCCCGGAGTTGTGACTGGGATGGCTCAATTATTTAATTCAGCAGTTTATGTTCTGATTGATACTGGCTCTACACATTCATTTGTGTCCTCAAGTCTGAATATGCATCTTGTGAATCCACGAGATTATGGATAATTTTCGGTTGTTAGTACTCCTTTAGGGAGTAAGGTGGTGATCAGTTTAGTCTACAAGAAGTGCGAACTCAGTATCGATGGTGCTAGATTGGTAGTAGACTTGCTACCTTTAGACCTAAAGGGACTAGATGTTATACTAGGTATGGATGCCATGGAAAAGTACCGGGAAAAGTTAGATTGTAGCCGTAAGGAAGTGGAGTTTGACCTGGGAAATGGAGAGAAAGTGGTCTTCAAGGGAGACAGGAAGATGCCAGCACCGAGGATCATTTCAGCTTTGCTAGCTGACAGGATGATGGGCCAGGGAGGTGATGTAGCACCCCACACCCGACGAGACCCGAACCCGATATCGACGGTGATATCCGAGCCCGTGACTCGCGATGGTGGCGTACTAGAACAATCACTACTTTTAAAACTCGATATGACATTTTCTTTTCTTTTAAAATAATGAGTCATGAAAACAATAATGATTTGGCCCAATTATAACAAAACATTTGCAATTACAAAACAATTTCAATTATAAACCAATTTCAGTTATACCATACAAGTACACATAAATCAAAAGGAGCCCACTGAGACAATTCACTACTCTAATGCAGATGTGACGACACTGATCCCGACCCGATACTCTGCCTTGCTAGCGGTAGACATACTCCGTGTGTCTAACGGGTACTCTTCACTTCTGAAAAATAGATGCAATGTTGGGTGAGTTTGCGAACTCGGTGAGAAACCATCATCGATGGTTCACCCAACTCATGCATTCACAATCATATACACATAACACACAAGAGCACTTACAGAATATCACATGCAATTTCCTTATTCACATTTCATACCATTCACAAATCAATTTACATTTTCAATCACCATATACATATGCAATGCCCATGAGACACTTTCAATTTTCGTTTCGTTGTTGTGACCGTGCTACCGATCATTTACGCTGAGCGGTGGCTCAAATCGTTGGGCTTGATATGCCCTGCGGTGAGCCTGAGGCTCTATCAGTCGTTGGACCTGAGGTCCTGTGCGTTGAGCTTAAAGCTCTATCATATACATTGGGCATGATGTGCCCTGAAAGCCCAAAGGACGGCATAAAGGCATTGAGCCTGTGGCTCTGCATACGTTGGTACCACCGGTCACAACTACTATTATCTGATCATTTACTATGCATGAATGCACATGTCACTTTCCAATTTCCAATTATTGCATTTCTATTTCCAATTTCAATTAATTACTATTTCGATCATTTCCAATGTCCTCGGACTTTT
The DNA here is from genome assembly GCA_029891385.1 of Erythroxylum novogranatense. Taxonomy (NCBI): domain Eukaryota; kingdom Viridiplantae; phylum Streptophyta; class Magnoliopsida; order Malpighiales; family Erythroxylaceae; genus Erythroxylum; species Erythroxylum novogranatense. The sequence goes on from CM057235.1 coordinate 35,725,160, forward strand.
AGTCCGGTATTTCATTCCTATGCTTTTACATTTCATTTCATTAACACATTTACAATCCAATTTACTCATGCATTTACACATACTTATTCACATTTGCACTTCAATATCACAATCCAATATTTCGAACACCCATGGTTCGAAATCAATCAAATCACTCAATCACATATATCCATCCTTGCTTCCTCATGGCAATCAATGCATATAATTAATAAACACATAAGGTTGAGAAACCAACTAGGTTACTCACCTGCACTTCCGAGCTACAGCCTGGAAGTCCCAATATCGTCCGTGGAGTGTCGATCCATCTAACCTCTATGCCAATTCAAATAATTCACATTACCATTTTGGCCAATATCAATTCAATAATACATATTTAACAAATACGATAAATACTATACATGTTATGACATTCCCAATCCAATTCCCGAATTCCTCAATTTGATCACTCTCTTACTAATCCATAACACTTTCAATTATAATAAACCAATTTACCAATTTCCATAGTCTATAATCACATTTCAATTAAAATCATATTCACTAATCATTTGTCATTCGATCCCGATAATCATCTGATTCAAATTTCAAATTTCCATTCTTACCAGTTCAATATTCGTAGTCTCCAAATTCCAATTAATTTCTAGGAAACCAATTATTTGAAATCAGCCTTAAACTCATTACTTGTAACAATCATCTTATAATCACTTAATTTCATTTCTTCTAGATTGCAATTCCTATTTTCTCAAATGCCACTTTGATCCATAACCAATCCAATTTAAATCCCAAAATTCTCCAAATTCAAAAACCTCAAAATCTCATATTCGGAAATCAGTCTCCCTCGCATGACGTCCGATCCTTCGTCATGGCGTAAAATCACCTTGCTCGTCATGACGACATCATTGTTTGTCGCGACGCGGCGGCCTACAACCCGCTCGTCATGCGGCGCATTTAATTAAAAATCAATTATTCGTCGCGACGTGCGAAGTTAAAGGGCTCGCCACAAGTGTTCATCACACGTCATGACGCGTAACCCGAAACTCGTCTCAAACCCGAAATTTCTCGATTTTCGATAACAATCTATCGATTCACTTCAAATCACTCCCAATCAACTTAGTATACTACACTCAACTCATTTCTAGCCTCAATCCATCATTTAAACCATCTTTTATCAAAAACCCAAATCAAAACCAACGAAAACCCTATCATCGCAACTTTCCAAATTTCTAAACAATTTCTTACTCAAATCTATGATCAAACAACATAAACACATATGAACTTACTTGATTAAGTTATCAATCCGTCGAAAATCCGTCAAACAACTCCAAATCCATGATTTCTCACACCCACGACCGTCGACGAAGGCTTAAGAGAATGAAGAAATAAGCTTACCTTAAGCTTATACATATATATATATGAGATCCTCCACTTCATGTCCAATTCTTAGGGTCTAACACGTCCGATTCTTATTCTATTTTACTCCCAATTTCGCGCTACTCATAACCAAAAATTCCCAAAATCATAATTCAATTTATTTCATATTATTTGTCAATCAATCTCGGACCGGAATCACATTAATCAGTCCTTTAGCCAAATTTTCCTATCCGATCTAAAACTCTAAAATTTCCAAAAAATTCTCATAAATTCACAAAATTAGGAAATGCTCATTCCTATACTCAATTTCCAATTTCCTTTCTATAATCCATTTCATTCCAATTTCATATTCAAAACCCAATTATACACTTACTAAATATCCAATTTTCACAAACCAATTCTCATATGTACAATTTTGATAAATTCCCAATTGCACAATTAAGCCAATTCTCATCGGACCAATTATAACCAATTTCCAATTTCACAATCAAGTCGGAATTGTCATACATGTATGTACATATATATATACTTATGCAAATCAATAATCATTTATCAATGACTATCAAAGCTGTAATGCATGTGCAATGCAACACTTTGCTGCACTCAAATCCTAACCCAATCCAAATTACTAATCTACCCACACTCCGATAACGGATGTTACAATTCTCCTCCTAATAAAAATTTTGTCCTCGAAATTTCATATACGATTTATCACCAAGTTAGGGGAGTCTTTTCGATCATTGATTCTCTGATTTCTACTTATTTCGCTATACGAATAATTTCTACCAAAGCTTTCTTAACCCTATATTGCCCTTTTACACACAATTTATCACTTCCAAAATCGATAACACATATATCGGATCCTAACAATATTTTCCAATTCAGTCTTTGTAACATTTTAGGATCCGAATCATCTTTTAGGATTTTAGACGGACTTGCTATTTTAATCACACTACAACCGCCACTTACCCCTTTTCCTTTCTCAAACTCTATACTATTTAACGATTTCTTTTGATTACTCGTAATTTTTATATCCAATACCAATGCTACACACATCCGATCATATCAATATTTCCTATTTCATCCATATAACACTTTACAAATCCATTTATCTTTTAGGTTACCACCGACTTGTCAATCCATAAATCGATTCACAACACGGTCACATCGAGGCCCCTAATAACAAATTTCATTTCCATTTACTGTTATCGCAATCAATACATAGATTGGCCAAGGTGACACATTTAGAAACATTCTCAGATCGCTTAACATATTGCATCTCTCAATGCCAATTTCTAATCTCATCGTGTTTCAACAGCTTTGGTAATCATTAATTTAATTCATTCTCATCAACTTGAATTTCTTAAACCATATTATGTTAAGTCAAACCAGACTTCATGTATTAAATAGTTTTGATAATAAACAAAGAGAAATATACTAAAGTAAAAGCGATTTGAAGAAAAATGACTAAGAAAAGGTATAATACAAAAGGCATTTAAAGAAAAGCGATTTAAAGAAAGATGACTAAGAAAAGCGATTTATACAAAACCGTATTTAAAGAAAGACAGATTTGAAAGAAAAGCGATTTATACAAAAGGTATTTATACAAAAATGCATTTGAAGAAAAACAGACGGAAGAAAAAGCGATTTATACAAAAGGCGGAAGCTTTACGAAGGAAAAGGTATTTAAAGAAAAACAGACGGAAGAAAAAGGCATTTGAAGCTTTACGAAGACAAAAAGCAAACGAAAGAAAAACAGATGGAAGAAAAGCGATTTATACAAAAGCGCATTTAAGCTTTACGAAGACAAAAAGCGACGATATGAAAATAAGACTAAGAAAGAAACATCGCTTAAGACGGTTACGAGCTAAACCGAATAACCGCTTTTTTAAAGATTCAAGAAGCGATAGTCAAGAAACAAATTGAAGTTCGACTATAAATAAGAGTCGAGATTGAAGAAGAAATAACTTTTGGAAAAAGTGAATGAAACTCGTATTCAATATCTGCTATCCGAGAAAAATTGCGAACTATTTTCGAGTGTATATTGTGAAGAGCAACTCTTTGTAAAAGCTCTTTATCGCTTTTCATTTTGAAAAAGTGCTACAGATAACTGAAGAGGCTAAGAGTAAAAGAATACTTACGTTAAGAGACTCAAGAGGCTCGATCTAAAGAATACTTGTAATCGGTTTGAGATAGTGAAAATCTCGGAAGAATATCGAGGATCGGACGTAGCCTACGGTTTAAAGTGAACCAGATAAAATTGCCGTGTTTCTCTCTCTAACTCTTACTTTTCTTAAATCGTAGTTTTCATTATTAACAAAGTTTTTCAAACTAGTTAAGAATCAATTTACGATAAATTTTCTGAAATAACAAGCAATTGTTATCGAAGGGATTAAAGAAAAGTTTATCACAATTCAACCCCCCCTTCTTGTGTATCTTGGTCATTTTATTACTCAATATATTAACGTGTGATTTACTTCAATTGGTATCAGAGCGAGGTGTTCAAGAATCAATCTAATAAAGTGTGAACTAAAGAAAATGGTGGAATCACACACGTATATTGCGGAAGGAGCCTCGGTCACCGCACCTCCAAATGCTTGAATGGTGAAGACTACCACTATTGGAAGGATCGAATGAGATTGTTTATCGAGTCTACTCACATTGACCTTTGGGACATCATCGAGAATGGACCTTACACACCAAGATGATGATAAAATCCAATTCCACGAGAAAGATGGACAAAAGCGTAAAGCAAGATTTCAACTAAACTCCAAAGCGAAATTTTTCTTGAGTTGTGCATTGAAAGCGTGCGAGTATGACAAAGTGCATGGATGCGATATCGCCAAAGAAATGTGGGATACATTATCAATTGCACATGAAGGAACAAATCAAGTGAAGGAGTCCAAGATAAGTATTTTGGTGCATCAAGACGAGTTATTCAAGATGAAAGAAGAAGAGACCATTGATCAAATGTTTGAAGATTCCAAACAATAGTTAATGGGCTAAAAGCTCTTGGAAGAACGCATACATACCAAGACCATGTTCGAAAGATTTTGAGGAGTCTGCCAAAAGATGGAGACCCAAAGTAATCACGTACAAGAAGCCAAAGACCTAAGCGTCATCAAGCTTGATGAATTGCTTGGATCGTTGAAGATACACGGTAGAGCTTGATGCGAAGATAAGCCCAAAAGGAGAAGTCCATAGCGCTCAAAGCAAGTCAAAAGAATCACAAAATCCGAAGAAGAAAACAAAAGGAATACATCAAAGGCGTTAAAGATTGAAGAAGCAAGGATGATGATTCCAGAAGTCGAATCAATCAAGTGATGAAGACGATGAGCTATCTTTCATTTCAAGAAAGATAAGAAGAATGTGGAAAAGAAGTCCAAAGGAAATTCAACATTTAGAAGGAACAATGGCAAAGACGATGAAAAAGTCGATAAAGCATCCATTACCGTTATGAATGCAAGAAGTCGACATTACAAGTTCGAGTGTCCAATGTTGAAAAGACAACTCGGAAGGAGTAGAGATAACAAGAAAAGCATGATGGCAACGTGGAAGATCTGGATTCATCATAATCGATACAAGTTCACAAGCGTCGAACATGCTAACATATGTCCGTAGTCAAGAAGAAAGTGATGAGGAGGTAACTTCCAAATATAATGATATACAAGATGCATATTCGAATTGTTAGAGGATTCTCATGTTATTCTGAAACAGTACAAGCTGTTGAAGAAGAAATATGTAGAAAACCTCAAACATACTCATGAGATAGAGAGTGAGAATATAAGTTTGAGAAAGCAAATTGAGGAATTAAATAACAACAAAGTTGTAGATAGATCTGAAGAGATTAATCAATTGAAATCGAGTATTAATAATCTCTCAATTGATCTAGCTAAATTTACGATAGTACAAAAGGATGAATGAAATGATAGGAGAATATGTACATCCGAGGATAAAAGCTGGATTAGGTTTACTAAAAATAAGCCCCACATTACGTAGTAAAATCGGTTGCTCAAAAAATAAGAAAAGATATCAATCGATTTTCGAAAGGACATCAACATTATCATTCTACATATCATTATCATTCATTACATCGATTAACCCTAAAGGACCCAAGAGAACTGGGTACCTAAAAATAAAATAATATCTCCCACGAAATCCTTCCTTGGAAGAACCAAGAAGCACCATTGGTATATGGACGGTGGATGCTCGCGTCACATGATGGGAAACAAGTCTATGTTCCTAGATCTTCATCAAGAAAGGAGGATCAAGAACTTTTGGAGACAACCAACAAGGAAAGATAATCGGGTTTGGTAAGATTGGTAAGAATTCTCATGCATGCATTAATAACGTATTACTAGTTGATGGTCTAAAGCATAACTTGATAAGTATTAGTCAATTATGTGATTCTCGTTTTGAAGTTTCTTTTAATCAAAATTTTGTGAAGTCGAAACAAAGATGGTTCCATCTTCTTTTCACCAAAAGACGAAACAATCTTTATAAAATTGATTTAGACGATTTTCGGTTTCAAAATATTTCATGTTTTTATCTATCAAGATGAAAGACCGATCCGCATAAAAACTAGGTCATGTCGGTTTTAAACATATTTCAAAACTTTTGAAACATGATTTGGTAAAAGGTTTGCCACAAATTGCTTTTGACAAAGATTTCTTTTGTGAAAGTTGTCGAAAGGAAACAAGTTAAAACCTCTTTCTCTCAAAACATTTCATAACTTCTTCTAGACCACTTGAGTTGTTACATATGGACTTATTTGGTCCAATAAGAACAATAAGTCTTGGTGGAAAGAAGTATGGACTTGTGATTGTTGATGATTTTACAAGGTTTTGTTGGATACTTTTCTATCACATAAAGATGAGTCTTTCAAGTGTTTTAGAAACCTTTCCATGAGATTACAAAATGAAAGAGGAATGTCTATAGCAAGCATAAGGAGTGATCATGGAGGAGAATTTGAAAATGAGAAGTTCGAGTATTCTGCGAAGAAAAGGAATTTTCATAACTTCTACGCCCAAGGACTCCACAAGAATGGAGTTGTTGAGAGGAAGAATAGGACGATTCAAGAGATGGCAAGAACAATGTTGTGTGAGATGAATCTTCCTAAATACTTCAAGCGTAAGTCATCAATCAAAGATGCTACATTCGAATAGAGTCTTCATGCGACCAATGTCAAGAAAACTCCTATGAGTTGTGGAATGGAAGGAGACCAAACATTTCTTATTTCCATCCTTTTGGCTGCAAGTGCACTTTTCGAACACAAAGGAAGCTCTGGACAAATTTGATGCGAAGACACTTTCAGAATTTTTCTAGGCTATTCTCTCACTTCAAAGGCATTTAGAGTCTTCAACCTCACCTCAAAGACTGTGAAGAAACTATTCACGTTAAGTTCGATGATAGCTCTCAACCCAATAAGGAAGAGGAATCAAGATGATGTCACATTACGATGCCCTTGACGCAGTTGTAAGGAAGTATCTTCATCGTGAACACTTCATGATGAAAAGATGATATCTCTAAGAATTTTGAGTTAAAGAAAGATTGGAGATACAAAAGCTCTCATCCTAAAGAGTCAATTATCGGAGAAACCTCGGAAGGTGTAAGAACAAGGTCCAAGTTCGTAAGAGAAGCCAACGTGGCATTTATATCTCAAGTAGAACCTAAAAGATTGATGAAGCTCTAAAAGATGAAGCATGGATATTAGCTATGCAAGAGGAGTTGAATCAATTCAAGAGGAATAAAGTCCGTCCTTAGTTCCTAAACCCGAAAAGAAATCCATTATTGGTACTAGATGGATATTCAAGAATAAGCTAGATGAATCAGAAAAGTAAGTCGCAATAAGGCAAGATTAGTAGCACAAGGCTATAATCAGCAGGAAGGAATAGACTATAATGAGACATATGCTCCAGTAGCAAGACTTGAAGCAATAAGGATACTGCTTGCATATGTTGTTTGCCATGACATAAAGCTTTTTCAGATGGATGTAAAAAGTGCATTTCTGAATGGCTTTATAGATGAAGAAGTCTATGTCAAGCAACCTCCTGGATTTGAGGATATAAAGTATCCAGATCATGTCTACAAACTTCATAAAGCCTTATATGGATCAAACAGGCTCCTAGAGCATGGTATGATCGTCTGAGCTCATTTCTTATTGAAAATGGATTTACTAGAGGTAAAGTTAACAAAACTCTTTTTAGGAAGAACTTGTATAATGATTTTATTATTGTGCAAATTTATGTTGATGATATTATTTTGGTGCCACCTCAAAAAGTTATGCATAAGCTTTGAAAATATGATGAAAATGAATTTGAGATGAGCATGATGGGTGAGTTAAAATTCTTTCTTGGATTGCAAGTAAAGCAAACTAAGGATAAGATTTTATCCATCAACAAAAATATGTCAAAGAATTGTTGTCTAAATTTGATATGTGCGGTGTTAAAAGTATGTCTACACCGATGCATCCTTCAAACTTGTTGTCGAAAGACGAAAGTGGTAAGAAGGTGGATCAAACCCTATTTAGAGGATGATTGGTTCTTTGCTTTATCTTCAGCAAGTAGACCGACATTCTATTCAAGTGTATGCTTGTGTGCAAGGTTTCAGCCGATCCTAGAGAATCTCATTACATAGTCAGTAAAACGAATTTTGAGATATCTCGCAGTACTACCGATCTTTGCTTAATGTATGAGAAAGGTAAAGATTTCAGGTTGAATGGATATTGCGATGCGGACTATGCGGTGATAGGATTGAAAGGAAGAGCACGAGTGGTGGTTGTCACTACCTTGGACCAAACACGTGTCATGGTCAAGCAAGAGACAAAGCTCGATTGCATTATCAACCGCAGGTTTAATATATGTCCGCCACAAGTTGTTGTTCACAATTCGTGGATCAAGTATCAATGGAGGACTACTCAATACAAAAGGAAGAGATTCCAATATCTCGCGACAACACCAACGCCATCAGCTTGTCAAAGAATCCAATTCAACATTCAAGGGTGAAGCACATTGAAGTTAGACATCATTTCTTGAGAGATTTCGTTCAGAAGAAAGTTGTCGGTCTACAATTCGTGGAAACAAAATTCCAGTGGGCAGATATCTTCACAAAACCACTAAGTGAAGATCACTTTAAAGAAATCAGACGCAACCTCAATATGGTGATGTTAACGGACCAATCATCTGGTTTTTCGCAAAGAAGAAACTGATAGATGGAGGAGTTAACAGACCAATCATCTGGTTTTTCGCAAAGAAGAAACAGATAGACGGAGGAGTTAACGGACCAATCATCTGGTTTTTTCGCAAAGAAGAAACAGATAGAGCGGAGGAGTTAACGGATCATTCATCCGATTTTTAAAGACAAAGACGAAAGAGACGGCAGAGTTAACAGATTGATCATCCGATTTTTCAAAAGAAAGACAATGAAACGGTGGAGTTAAACGGCGTTGACGGTTTCGAACTTAAAATACTTTTACAAAGAAAATTTTAGAGGAAAAAGGTCACGATCATCGAGAAGTACAATCGTTCTAGAATTTGCTATAAAATCCCTAAACCGACGTTTGGGATCTCTAACAAATTCAGAAATTGCTAGTTCTCTCAAATCTCTCGAAAATTCTTCAAGCGAGTTCCTATTCACCGTAATCAACAAGATGAATGTCAAGCCCATTTTGCGAGTTGATCCAGAGCAAGCGGGAAGATTGGTAAACTTTGAAGATCTAAGAAGGAACAAATGGATATAGAGCCGAGATAATAGCGGCGGGATGGAGAAACTTCTTTCAAATACGAGAGCAAGTTTATCTCAATGAAGTTTATGAGTTCTGGAAACATACTAAAACTGTGGATAATACAATCGTATCGTATGTAGAAACACTCCCTGTTATAGTAACCAAGGAGTTACTAGAAAGAGTCACTGAATGTCCGAGTAGTGGAGTTCAACCTACTAACATGGTGAAATGGATGACTAAGCTGAAGTTGAACGAAGATAAAGTTACTCGTCAACTTTATGGTCGAACAACCCAATCGAAAGAAGAGCCTCTTGGCTTGTACCAAAGGCAAGGGTTTTGTTTCATTGCTTTGTGTGACCGTGTGTTACCTAGATAGGTTCAAGACATCAAGTCACTACTTTGATGAACAATGTATCCTTCATCTCCTGAATCACCAACCAATAGATTTACCATTTTGATTTATCAATATATGGTTAAATCAATAAAGGATACAAACACTCTCCGTATGGGATGTTGTTGACAAGGATGTTTAAAGAATCGTGAATCGATTGAGTTGGGAGTCGATGAAGGTATCTGTAAGAAGTTATATAGATTCTACATCGATTGCCAAAATGGGTCCGAGATTTTCGGACAAACAAGGAGCGAAGAATCAAGGAAAGCAACAACCGAGGGGAGCCTAAACCAAGAAATCCTCTATGAAGGAGAGAAGATCACACTCTCGGAGTCAAGTCAAGATCTGCTCGATTTTTGAATCGGTGACTTAAAGCGAAGTGGAACCTTTGGTGAGTGACATTCATAAGCAAGCAAGAACGCCACCCACAAAGGAAATCTGTATGCGACGAGAAAGAAGCCGATCCTTCCAGAGATTCAAGCAAACCAAAGCATTATGAACGACGAGATCAAAAGCTACAAAATCATCATCATCAATCCTTGAGAAAGTTTCGTAAACACAATCTCAAGGAAATGAAGGAAAAGGAAAGTAGAAGAACCCGAGAAGAAGAAAGTTCAATCCAAGAGGTCACCAAGGTTAAAGAAAATGAGTGCAAGAAAGGAAGAAAATCCAACAACAGAGGCAAAGGCTAAGAAGACAAGGCTAGAAGAAGCTGTTGTTGACATTTCTAAAAATCTGCTGCATGTGTCTTTAAGTCTTTGTTGATGTCGCTGAAATTAATATGGAAGTCACTCTCGAGTTTATTGTGGAAGTCATTAAGGGTAATATTAAGGATTCTCACAAAATTCTTAATAATCCAATTTTGAAGAAATAGTTCCTACTACTTTTCAGTCCACACTTGTCCATAAACAAGTTGCTACACATGTTTTGGAACAGAAGGCTACTTCAAAAGTTGTAAGTGTGATGACTAATGTTCCATCCAAGTATTTAACTTCTCAAAGAGAAAGATGGGAACATAGATTGGTTGTAAGAGAGGAGAAGAAGACTAAGTCAGTCATCATCAGAGACAAACCCAAGAGATTTGTCAAAGCATTCTTCAAATCTGTAGAATATGATAATGGCATTTCTCATCTGTTGGATAGGGGTTACAAAAATTTCTATGATCAACTGAAGAGAGTTGGGAGAGAACCATATCCACCAGAGCCATTTGGAGAGCGTATCACTTCTTATCCTATACTGAGCAGTACAATAATCAAGGTGGTACCTGATCTTCAACCACCAAATTTTGTTGAACTCAATTATGAGAAGCTAAAGCTAAAAGTTCAACCTGAGCCAGTATTGGATGACATGTCTTCTGATCAGATTGAAGAGGCAGTAAAATTGATTGATGAAGCATGTAAGGAGAAAAGGAGTGGTAAGTCCATCTGCGTGTATCAAGATCCAGGATCAAGTCTAACTAAGGCCACAACAGATGATCCACAGGGAGGCAATATCAGAATGGGTCAAGATTGTTCATTCGATTGCCAACTCGTAATGTTGTTTTACTATAATACGTAACATTCTCGCTAAATCGACCTCTGTGGAGATCACTTCAATTGCGAAGCTATGCCATGGTTTGGGCGACTTTTCAACGAATAAGAGATTCCTATGATCTTGATATCAATGAACAAGTTGTATTTGTTCCTCCTCCTCTTCGCAAATCATTGAACCAAATGTCTTTAACAAGGAAGCTTATACAACAACAAGTGGCTATCGCTGAAAAGCAAGTTGTTAAGACAAGACCCTCGACCGCAGATGAATCATCAACTCTAAAGAAGCATGTTCGTAAGCTTGATAAAGATATGAAGAAGATTAAGAAGATGCTGAAAAAGTTGGTGAAGCAGATTGGAAAATAATTTTTGATCAATAACAAATAGGGAGAAGGGAGAAGGAAGAGAGAAGGAAAAGGAAGAAATCAATTTGGAAGGATGAAGATAATTTTTTTATCTCAATACTTACAGATAATTCACAAGTATATGATACTTTTCATATTTCTCTAAATTCACAAGTATTTGTTATTATCAAAAGGGGAGAATGTTAAGTCAAACCAGACTTCACGATTAAATAGTTTTGATAATAAATAAAGAGAAATATACGAAAGTAAAAGGCATTTAAGAAAAATGACTAAGAAAAGGGCGATACAAAAGGCATTTAAAGAAAAGGCATTTAAAGAAAGATGACGGAAGAAAAGCAAACGATACAAAACCGTATTTAAAGAAAGATGAGACGGAAAGAAAAGCGCATTTATACAAAAGCGTATTTATACAAAAAAGTATTTGAAGAAAAATGACGGAAGAAAAGCGGGCGATACAAAAGGTGATTTAAGCCTTACGAAGGAAAAGGGCGAAAAGAAAAATGAGCGGAAGAAAAGCGACGATACAAAAGCGAGGCGGCTTTACGAAGACAAAAGCATTTAAAGAAAAACAGACTAAGAAAAGCGACGATACAAAAGCGCATTTTAAGCTTTACGAAGACAAAAGCGACGATATGAAAATAAGACGGAAGAAAGAAACATCGCTTAAGACGGTTACGAGCTAAACCGAATAACCGCTTCTTTAAAGATTCAAGAAGCGATAGTCAAGAAACAGTTGAAGTTCACTATAAATAAGAGTCGAGATTGAAGAAGAAATAACTTTTGGAAAAGTGAATGAAACTCGTATTCAATATCTGCTCTATCGAGAAAAATTGCGAACTATTTTCGAGTGTATATTGTGAAGAGCAACTCTTTGTAAAAGCTCTTTATCGCTTTTTCATTTTGAAAAAGTGCTACGATAGCTGAAGAGGCTAAGAGTAAAAGAATACTTTGTTAAGAGACTGAAGAGGCTCACCTAAAGAATACTTGTAATCATTTGGAGATAGTGAAAATCTCGTAAGAATATCTCGAGGATCGGACGTGGCCCACGGTTTGGGGTGAACCAGATAAAATTGCTGTGTTTCTCTCTAACTCTTACTTTTCTTAAATCGTAGTTTTCATTATTAACAAAGTTTTTCAAACTAGTTAAGAATCAATTTACGATAAGTTTTCTGAAATAACAAGCAATTGTTATTGAAGGGATTAAAGAAAAGTTTATCACAATTCAACCCCCCTTCTTGTGTATCTTGGTCATTTTATTACTCAATATATTAACGTGTGATTTACTTCATATTACTGATTAAAACACCTGTCAATCTTAACTTAAATCATCCAGGGCCTCTAATTATATTAGGTCCTGATCATTTTACTATCCGAATGAACAACTCCTTTTTAGATATAAAACCTTTCATACACTTTTCAAATGATATCTCCAATGAAACACAATCAATCTTATCTATGCATCAATCTCATAATCTTATGAACTCCAAACCTATATTAGTTTCACACTGATAACACACAGTCAACCATATAGGTCAAACATACTCATAATCTTTCAACGTCACATTTTACTTTCTACACTTTTAATACACTTACAATTCCTTTCATGAGTTTTACTCATATTTCCTAATCCAGTCACATTACTCATTTTCTTTACAGCTAATCTATTCACACATTTCTCGATACTATCCACTATTCAAAATTCTCGATTCGGATTTTGCCATGCTTTCAATACACCTCTGCACACTTGATGTGGAATCCCCAATTGCTAATCGTTCCTTTTACACTTTACCAACTCGACGGTTTATATATAATCTTTCATCCAGTTTCATAATCTTATCATCTAATTATTTGCTTCCTTATCAAAATTCGAAACATTCAACACATAATCCTTTTTCCCAATTTACTCATATAACTTAATCATTATTACTTTACAAACGATATTCATCCAAAACATTTTATGTACAAATAGAATCTCCAAACTTTTCACAACACTTTCCAATACACTATTCAATACAATAGATTTGTAAGTCATCAATTACCAATGCAGCCCATAAGCTTATACTGATCTCCATACACATAGAATCTCTTTACATTTTTCCAATAGATCACATTATCATCTTTACAATTCATTTCATATTATAACACCAATTCAATTGATACGATCAATACTCGAATTGAACATTTCTCTAATTATCTCTTCTTACAATCATTTGTCATACACTTCACATATTTTCCTTTTAACACTTTCCTTATCATTTACAGTCAGAAGACCTTTACCAATTTCTGGATGTATCCAGATACAATCAATCCTATTATAACTCCAAATTCTTTATATACTTATCCTTTACAATTTCACATTGATCACCGCCTCTATTGCATTTAATCTCCCAATACCATGTTCAATAATAATAATTCATCCACTAATTATTCTACCAAGATCAAATTCACTCTTATAAAACTTACATGTCAAACAATTTTCTCAACTGTGCCAATTTCTCTTATTCACTTTTCAAATGTATTCAATCGATCATCATCCACTTTGAACACAATTTAAACATTTCACTCTAAACACAAGTAAGATATGTTGCTCTTCAAGAGCATAATGACTCTTCATATCAATAATCAATTTATATCATTTCCTAATTATCTACCGCTCCAATGAGGAACAAATTTTCTCACGATCTTTCTCCATTTCATCAAATATATTTTGACACACATTCTTTTACACTGGATTCTCCACATATTTCAATTTATTCACTATCATTTCAAACAAAATTTTCAAAACCACTTTATACTTTCCGATATTCACACAAAATATATTTGACCCGATATTCTCCTCAAATCACAACTGATATCCTTTTACTGTTCAATACTCTTATTACACAATCAAACTCTTTACATTATCGTAACACATACTTTCTTAATAACTTATTCTATTTTTTTTCCTCTCCTAAAAGTGACTTTTCATTTATTTCACATTTTTCTCCAATTTGTCTTTTCATTTCTAAACTTTTCAATTTTAATCATCTAATCAACTTAATTCAATTCAGGGAAATTCTTCTTTCAATTCCTAATCATCAACCGTCGTCACATTTCTTATCGATTTCAATTATTCACAATGTCCTGTGACGATCAATCTATACCATAATCCACATAACCAAAGCATCTCTTTTTGATACCGTTCATTGAGGTACATACCATTTACAGTATTACATTAATTTACCACTTAGTCACTTACGCTAAAGACACTTCAATCTCATTTGATCTTTGACCACCTTTTTCCTTTTCGCACCTATCCTCGATCATGAGGCTTTTCCTTACCAACATCCTAATTACAATCTCAATTCATTTCCAAATATCACTATAAACACTTTTGGTTCTTACTCTATCTCACATGAACTTTTAACTATTTGACTTGGCGGTTATCCACTAATGCACCAATTGATTTCCGATATCATTTCCATTTATTAGGTGTGCATTCGCATAGGCAAATCCGCTGACCTTAACAACTTTTTACTTTTTCTTCTCTCAATACTATTTTCTCTCATTTCGATCCTTTCATCATTTTGTTTTACGCAACCACACTCAAATCCGTATCACAAATATACATTCATTGTTGCTTTCTCACTTAACATATTCAAATTCTAGGTCATAGACCTCCAATCATAACTCCCATCACGCTTCCGCTGCGCAACTCTGATCATAAAACATTTTATTTTCCATCTTTCACATATCTCTATATTTCTTCTATCACTTCACAACTACACATATACAATTCACATCTACTTCCCATTCACAGATTTTTCCAATATCACTCTAATGTCGTATTTCATAATACGCCTATCAATACCAATACACTAAATCTCCAATCATCATATCGCACCGTATACTTGTTCTTTTTCTTTGATTTCTACAATTTTCATTTATCACATTTTCCCATATCATCTTTTCCTCACTATTTCTAACCACTTAAATCACTAGTACAGGCTCATGTATGAGACTCATATGCTAGACCGGGGATCAGTCGTCACTATCTGCCGAGACATAACTTATATGCATGCACTTTGACACATTTGTCTCAGAATGCCCATGTAAGATTGTACTTCTGGGCTCTGATACCACAAATGTAGCACCCCACACCCGACGAGACCCGAACCCGATATCGACGGTGATATCCGAGCCCGTGACTCGCGATGGTGGCGTACTAGAACAGTCACTACTTTTTAAAACTCGATATGACATTTTTCTTTTCTTACGAAAACAGTTGAGTGCGCAAAACAATAATGATTTGGCCCAATTATAACAAAACATTTGCAATTACAAAACAATTTCAATTATAAACCAATTTCAGTTATACCATACAAGTACACATAAATCAAAAGGGCCCATCAAACAATTCACTACTCTAATGCAGATGTGTGACGACGATCCCGACCCGATACTCGCCTTCTTAGCTAGCGGTAGACATACTCCGTGTGTCTAACGGGTACTCTTCACTTCTGAAAAATAGATGCAATGTTGGGTGAGTTTATTTAACTCGGTGAAAACCATCATCGATGGTTCACCCAACTCATGCATTCACAATCATATACACATAACACACAAGTAGCACTTACGGTAATATCACATGCAATTTCCTTATTCACATTTCATAGTCATTCACAATCAATTTACATTTTCAATCACTCATATACATATGCAATGCCCATGAGACACTTTCAATTTTCGTTTCGTTGTTGTGACCGCGCTTTGATCATTTACGTTGAGCCGTGGCTCAAATCGCTGGGCTTGATATGCCGCCGGTGAGCTGAGGCTCTATCAGTCGTTGGACCTGAGGTCCTGTGCGTTGAGCTTAAAGCTCTATCATATACATTGGGCATGATGTGCCCTGAAAGCCCAGTGACGGGCACAGTGCATTGAGCCTGTGGCTCTGCATACGTTGGTACCACCGGTCACAACTACTATTATCTGATCATTTACTATGCATGAATGCACATGTCACTTTCCAATTTCCAATTATTGCATTTCTATTTCCAATTTCAATTAATTACTATTTCCGATCATTTCCCAATGTCCTCGGACTTTTAGTCCGGTATTTCATTCCTATGCTTTTACATTTCATTTCATTAACACATTTACAATCCAATTTACTCATGCATTTACACATACTTATTCACATTTGCACTTCAATATCACAATCCAATATTTCGAACACCCATGGTTCGAAATCAATCAAATCACTCAATCACATATATCCATCCTTGCTTCCTCATGGCAATCAATGCATATAATTAATAAACACATAAGGTTGAGAAATCAACTAGGTTACTCACCTGCACTTCCGAGCTACAGCCTGGAAGTCCCAATATCGTCCGTGGAGTGTCGATCCATCGGAACCTCTATGCCAATTCAAATAATTCACATTACCATTTTGGCCAATATCAATTCAATAATACATATTTAACAAATACGATAAATACTATACATGTTATGACATTCCCAATCCAATTCCCGAATTCCTCAATTTGATCACTCTCTTACTAATCCATAACACTTTCAATTATAATAAACCAATTTACCAATTTCCATAGTCTATAATCACATTTCAATTAAAATCATATTCACTAATCATTTGTCATTCGATCTCGATAATCATCGATTCAAATTCAATTTCCATTCTTACCAGCTTCAATATTCGTAGTCTCCAAATTCCAATTAATTTCTAGAAACCAATTATTTGAAATCGACCTTAAACTCATTACTTGTAACAATCATCTTATAATCACTTAATTTCATTTCTTCTAGATTGCAATTCCTATTTTCTCAAATGCCACTTTGATCCATAACCAATCCAATTTAAATCCCAAAATTCTCCAAATTCAAAACCTCAAAATCTCATATTCGAAATCGGTCTCCCTCGCCATGACGTCCGATCCTTCGTCATGGCGTAAAATCTCGCTTGCCGTCATCGCGACGTCGCTGCTTTGTTAAATCATGACGTCGGCCTACAACCCGCTCGTCATCAAGGCATTTAATTAAAATCAATTATTCGTCGCGATGTGCGAAGTTAAAGGGGCTCGCCACAAGGCGTGTTCATCACATCGTCATGACGTGCGAACCCGTAAACTCGTCCAAACCCGAAATTTCTCGATTTTCGATAACAATCTATCTGATTCACTTCAAATCACTCCCAATCAACTTAGTATACTACACTCAACTCATTTCTAGCCTCAATCCATCATTTAAACCATCTTTTATCAAAAACCCAAATCAAAACCAACGAAAACCCTATCATCGCAACTTTCCAAATTTCTAAACAATTTCTTACTCAAATCTATGATCAAACAACATAAACAAATATGAACTTACTTGATTAAGTTATCAATCCGTCGAAAATCCGTCAAACAACTCCAAATCCATGATTTCTCACACCCACGACCGTCGACGAAGGCGAAGAGAAATGAAGAAATAAGCTTACCTTAAGCTTATACATATATATATATGAGATCCTCCACTTCATGTCCAATTCTTAGGTCTAACACGTCCGATTCTTATTCTATTTTACTCCCAATTTCACTACTCATAACCAAAATTCCCAAAATCATAATTCAATTTATTTCATATTATTTGTCAATCAATCTCGGACTGAATTACATTAATCATCCTTTAGCCAAATTTTTCATCCGGATCCAAAACTCTAAAATTTCTCGAAAAATTCTCATAAATTCACAAAATTAGGAAATGCTCATTCCTATACTCAATTTCCAATTTCCTTTCTATAATCCATTTCATTCCAATTTCATATTCAAAACCCAATTATACACTTACTAAATATCCAATTTTCACAAACCAATTCTCATAAGTACAATTTTGATAAATTCCCAATTGCACAATTAAGCCAATTCTCATCGGACCAATTATAACCAATTTCTAATTTCACAATCAAGTCGGGAATTGTCATACATGTATGTACATATATATATACTTATGCAATCAATAATCATTTATCAATGACTATCAAAACTGTAATGCATGTGCAATGCAACACTTTGCCTGTACCAAATCCTAACCCGATCCAAATTACCAATCTACCCGTCACTTCGATAACGGGATGTTACAGGTCAGGCCTTTTTGGAACATGTGGTGGATCCAGAGGTGAAAGTAGGAAGGTTGGAGGATTACCCTATAGTGAGGGAGTTCCCAGAAGTATTTCCAGAAGAGTTACCAGGTTTGTCGTCGGTGAAGGAAATTGAGTTTGCAATTGACTTGATTCCCGAAACCGCAGCCATTTCAATACCACCATACCGGATGGCTCCATCTGAGTTGAGGGAGCTTAAGGAGCAATTGCAGGAATTATTAGAAAATTAGTTTATCAGGCCAAGTTCATCACCTTGGGGAGCGCCAGTTCTATTTGTTAAGAAGAAGGATGGAACGTGGCGGATGTGTATTGATTACAGGAAACTCAACAAGGTGACGATTAAGAACAAGTATCCTCTGCCCAGGATAGATGATATGTTTGATCAACTGCAGGGAGCAAGGGTCTTTTCGAAGATACATCTCAGTTCAGGTTATCATCAACTCCGAATCAGGGAGTCTGATGTTAGCAAGACGGCTTCGGGACCTGCTCACAGACACTATGAGTTCGTGGTCATGCCATTCGGACTGACCAATGCTCCGACTACATTCATGGACCTTATAAACAGGGTTTTTCAGGAGTTTTTAGATCAGTTTGTCATAGTATTTATCGATGACATTCTGGTCTATTCCAAGGATGAAGGGGAACATGCAGAGCATCTCAGAATAGTGTTGCAAAGATTAAGGGAAAGAGAGCTATATGCCAAATTCAGCAAGTGTGAATTTTGGCTGCATGAAGTGGTTTTCCTTGGACATGTGATCTCCAACAGAGGGATCCATGTTGATCCGAGAAAAGTAGAAGCAGTGGTGAATTGGCAAGAGCCTAAGACAGTAAAAAAGATACGGAGTTTTCTAGGCCTGGCAGGTTATTACAGGAGGTTTGTGGAGGGATTCTCCATGATATCTGCGCCGATAACTAAATTGTTGAGGAAGAATCAGCAGTTTATCTGGAGCGAAGAATGTCAGAAGAGTTTTGAGAAACTCAAGCATAGATTAACGAGCGCTCCAATCCTAATCCTGCCCAATGGAGATCAGGGGTATACAGTGTATAGTGATGCTTCGAGAAAAGGCTTAGGTTATGTGTTAATGCAGAACGACAAAGTGATAGCCTATGCTTCACGGCAGTTGAAGCCATATGAGTTGAATTATCCTACTCATGATCTAGAGCTAGTAGCAGTAATTTTCGCCCTGAAAATTTGGAGACATTATTTGTATGGGGTGCAGACTAGGATCTTCACAGATCACAAGAGTCTTAAGTATTTACTGAGCTAGAAAGAGCTAAATTTGAGGCAGAGAAGGTGGATTGAGTTACTTAAGGACTATGATTTGATGATTGAGTGTCATCCAGGCAAGGTAAATGTAGTAGCGGATGCATTGAGTAGGAAGTCATCCATAGCTCATGTCCAGGCAGTTTACTTGCCTTTGTTGGAACAGATGGCTAAGCTTAAGATAAGCTTGAAGCAGGATAAGTCAGAATACATTCTTGCTCAGTTCAGGGTGAGGCCGATACTTAGAGAGAAAGTCAAGGAGTTGCAGGAGCAGGATGCAGAATTGAGTAAGCTTCGTGAGGAAATCCAGAATGGCAAGCAGTCTGAAGTGGTAGTGAGAGATGACGGACTTATGGTAGTCGGAAGCAGATTGTGTATTCCGAATGTTAAGGAAGTCAAGGATGAGATCTTGGATGAGGCACATAACGCGCCTTATTCCATGCACCCAGGCAGCACCAGGATGTACAAGGATTTGAAGGAGCATTTCTGGTGGAAAGGCATGAAGAGGGATGTAGCAGAGTATGTGAGCAAATGTCTAGTGTGTCAGCAAGTCAAGGCTGAACACCAGGCACTTTCAGGCATGTTAAGGCCATTATCCATTCCTGAATGGAAGTGGCAAAGGATCACTATGGATTTTCTGGTGGGTTTACCCAGAATTAGTAGGAAGCATGATGCCATATGGGTTATTGTAGATCAGTTAACCAAGTCAGCCCATTTTCTGGCAATTAAGCAGACAGATTCGTTGCAGTTGTTAGCAAGGAAATACATTGATGAGGTAGTGAGGTTACATGGAGTTCCAGATTCTATAGTATCCGGCAGGGATCCTCGATTTACGTCGAGATTCTGGAGTAGTTTGCAGGAAACTCTAGGGACTAAGTTGAGTTTCAACACAGCATTTCATCCTCAGACGGATGGTCAGTCTGAGAGGACCATTCAGACCCTAGATGGAATGCTCAGAGCGTGTGTCATGAACTTCAAAGGAGCATGGGATGAACATTTGCCGTTGGTCGAATTTGCCTATAATAATTCGTATCATTCGAGCATTCAGATGGCTCCTTATGAAGCGTTGTATGGCAGGAGATGCAGGACTCCAATATGTTGGGATGAAGAAGGTGAAAGGAAACTGGTAGGACCAGAATTGGTTCAGATGACAATGGATAAGGTTAGTTTGATCAAGCAGCGACTTAAGGTAGCTCAGGATAGAATGAAGAATTATGCAGATGCTCACAGGAAGGAGATGGAGTACGCAATAGGTGACAAAGTATTCCTGAAGACGTCTCCATGGAAGGGAGTCGTGAGGTTTGGCAAGAAAGGCAAGTTAAGTCCTCGATATGTGGGTCCGTATGAGATTCTAGAGAGGATCGGGCCGTTAGCTTACAGGTTGGCATTGCCTCTAGAGTTGTCTCAGATCCATGATGTTTTTCATGTTTCCATATTGAGAAGGTACAGATCAGATCCTTCTCACATTATTCAGACCTCGGAGGTTCAGCTGAGTGATGATCTGAGCTATGAGGAGATGCCAGTGCCAATTCTGGATAGCAAGGAGAAAGTTCTCAGGAATAAGACAATTCAGTTAGTTAAAGTCCTTTGGAGAAATCATGCAGTTGAAGAGGCGACGTGGGAACCTTTGGATGCAATGAAGGAGAGGTATCCACACCTCTTCAATGAATCAGGTAAGAATTTTGAGGACGAAATTTTTTAAGGGGTGGGAGAAATGTTAGCCCCAAAATGTTTTTTAAAAAAATCAAGCATGATTAGATTAATTGAGTAAGTTATGTTAGCATTAATTGAGTTGACATTAATTAGTATGTGATAGCATTAAAGAGTTAGGTGGTGAGTTAATGAGATTAAATGTGTTAGTTGGGCCTTAATGAGGTAGGAAAGGAAAGGAGAATAAGATGGGCTTAAAAGATAAAAGGGTTTGAGTAGTTTAAAGAGAATATAAGAAGGAAGGAAGAAGAAGTGAGTTGGGCTTTAGGCCTATAGGCTTAAGTAAGTTAGTAAGTAGTATAAAAGAGAAGGAATTAAGTGAGTTAGTAGAAGAAGAGAAGGAAGATTTTGAAAATTAGAGGGAGAGAGGGAGAGTTCGTGGATGGTGAAGGGAGAAGAAGAAAAAGGAAAAAAGCTTGGCTAGGTGATAAGTGCATATTTGTTCAATATTTATGTTTTAATCATTCCTTTTTATTCCTCTTATTGATGCAATTATTGGGACTTAATTTGATTTAATACTTTCTTGTAGGGAATTATACAAGTGCATCAATTCAAGAGGACGACGTCGCAAATATTAAATCAACAATCAGCCAAGAGATCATCTGGACAAGCAGCAGGGACGACGACGTATAAGGCAGGAATCAAGGGAAGCAGCGTGACTTGGAGAGGAGCAAAACGCAGTGTGGACCCTTAATGGTCTAATCAGATTAAACAGTGGAGAAAGCAAATAAAAGGATCAAGGATTTGAGAAGCACGACCAAAAAGGTGGGCTGTGTTGAAAAACAAAAGGGGCCCAACGTACAGGAGACAAGGAGGGCCCACGGAAATTAAAAGAAAGAAGACAAAAACCTAGGAAAAAGGAAAGGCAAGTGACGCAGGACAAGAGGAATCCTGGTGGACGAAAGGAAGAGGAGTCACGCACGCAAGGGAGGAACAAATCTGACGGCAGTGAAGGCACGCAGCACAAAGGGAATTCTTTTGGCCTGGAAGAAAGTCACGCACAACAGAAAATTAGAGAGGAATTCACGCAGGTGGACTGAACTTTGGAGGGTCACGCACGCAACACAAGGAGAAGGAAAGGCTGGAAGTTTGACTCTTGGATTGACACAGTGACGATACAAGGAACAACGACACTTGAAATCTTTTTGTTTTCCTTCTTTTCTTGATTATTTAGACAATGTTAATTAAGAACCTTGTTTTGTTTAATTCCGTTATGAGTAGCTAATCTATTTTAGTCGGGGAATTCCAATTGTTATGCTTTGACTCGTGAGACCTATTGTTCTGATTATTTGGTTTATAATATTCGTACTGTTTCTGTTTTACTGTCATTGTTTATTAATTGATTCTACGATTAGGGCCCGATTGTAGAATTAGTTAATTAACATATCGCCAACTGATTTACTTAGTGGTGTTAACTGGGTGATTAGTGTTTGTGGCAATTGGCACTAGGACATATTACTTATCTGATTTTGTGTTGAGAAACTTGCAATCTAATTAGATGAAGCATGAGTCGGTCTATGGTCGATTAGGGTTAGTGTTTCTTTGGAGTTTAATCTTTGTTAATTAATTGAATCTCGGAGAGAGTCTCGAAGGGTTATTAGTTAATTAGGGACAGCTTTAAAGGAGTCTCTTTGATCGCTTCTAAAATTAAGAAGAAGCGAGGAGCCAGAGGTAGTTGGTAACCATAGCTAACCTATTATTAAACCAAAGAAAATATTTGAGTCGATGATCGAGGTCTATGCATAATAATTAGGAATTTCCTGGCTAGTTGTCGTTTATTGAGTAATCAATTTTATCTGTGTTCTTTGCTAGTTTAATCATAGTTGTTATTTTATTTGATATCAATTGCGTTAATCATTTATTAGTGGTTAGTTTAATTAGTAGTTTAGCAGAAAACTCCAAAATCCCCTTTTTATTAGTTTCATTCGTTCTTTGGCATTTGAATATAATCAATTTATTCCATTCTCTGTGGATCGACCCCATTTACCACTGTGCGCAATTTATTTTCGTTTGGTGTTTGGGATTTATTTTTGGTGGATTCGACACCCATCAAATTTTGGCGCCGTTGCCGGGGAGTGGTAACTAATTGATTTTGCTTTGTTTTATGCCTAGGAACATTCGTACGGGAGATTCTATCTTGTACGACCCCGAGATCGAAAAGACTGCTAAGAGGATAAGGAAGTTGAGCAAACTAAGGAAGAAGCAAGGAGAAGCTAGTGGATTACTGACCTCGGTAGAGTCGGATACTGAAACAGAGTACGAAGAGGAGATTGAAGTTGAACAGCAACCTGACGGGAAGCTTTACCGTGACGACGCGCAGGATATGGCTCTTAACAGAACTCTCCAGGACTTGGGTAGACCCACTGAAGCACAGCATCCGCTTTGCATAGAATTTCCAGAACTTCAAGAAGGGTTCGAATTGAAGTCCGGACTCATCCACTTGTTGCCCATCTTCCGTGGTCTGGAAAACGAGGATCCAAATAAGCATCTGAAGGAATTTCACCTTGTTTGTACTTCCATGAAGCCCCGCAACGTCACGGAGGACCAAATCAAACTGAGAGCTTTTCCATTCTCGCTGCAGGATGCAGCCAAGGATTGGCTCTACTACCTACCTCCAGGGACAATCAACACTTGGGAAGGGATGTCCCGACAGTTTCTAGAAAAATATTTCCCAGCATCCCGAGCCGCCAACATCAGGCGAGAGATCTGTGGCATTAAGCAGAAAGATTCAGAGAACCTCTACGAGTACTGGGAGAGGTACAAGAGAATTTTAGCAAGCTGCCCACAGCATGGCATATCTGAACAATTGATCATCCAGTATTTCTACGAGGGTCTGATTCCAATGGAGCACAGAATGATGGACGTCGCAAGTGGTGGGGCCATCGTCAGCAAAACCCCAACTGAAGCCCGGGAGTTGATATCAACCATGGCAGCAAACTCCCAGCAATTCGATGCCCGACCAGATATACCGCGAAGAGTGAATGAGGTAAATGTTACTTCTCTCAATGAGGTCAAGTCTTTGCTAACAACTTTGGTTCAGAATTTGAATGTAGGTACTCCTCCACCTGCGAGGGCGTGTGGCATCTGCACCAGCCTAGCTCACCCAACCGATGCATGCCCAACACTCCACGATGAAATGCCAGAGAATGTGAATGCTATCGGATTCCAACAGAGGAAGTTTGATCCCTATTCAAACACCTACAATCCCGGTTGGAGAAGCCACCCAAATTTCAGTTATGCTAACAACCCACTGAACCAACAGAACTTCCATCACGGACCACCACCTTAACAGCCTTCGGGCTCAGGTAAGCCTCTTGAAGAAATTGTCCATATGTTAGCTACTAATACAGCAAAATTTCAACAGGACACTGCAACCAGATTTCAAAAGATAGAAGAGAGAATGAAGACCCTAGAGACTCAAATGAGTCAGATAGCATCCTCCGTTAGCAGAATGGAGACTCAAGGCAAGCTGTCGTCTCAGACACTCGACCCGAGGCATAATGTGAGCGCGATTTTCTTAAGAAATGGTAAGGGATTGCAGCCCCCAGTCGACAAGAACCCTAAACGTGACCACGCCCAGGGTTCCCATGCAGAAACAGAACAGGAAGCCGAAATGGAGCTTAAATGTGACCACATATAGGATTCAGTTCTGACTGAAAAACCTCAGAAGCCCGAACCTCTAGTGGTTCCACCTCCATTCCCCCAGAGGTTGGCTCAGAGCAAGAAGGAAAAGGAAGATAAAAGCATCATGGAGTTATTCCGAAAAGTTGAAGTAAACATCCCGCTCCTCGAGGCCATTAAGCAGGTTCCGCGCTATGCCAAATTCCTTAAGGAATTATGCACAAACAAGCGTAAGTTAACAGGTAATGAAAGGGTGAGTGTGGGGGAGAATGTTTCAGCTGTCTTAAAGAGGAAACTACCTCTTAAGTGTCGCGACCAATGTATGTTTTCCATTCCTTGCAAAATTGGGAATATTGGTATAAGTAAGGCCATGTGTGACTTAGGAGCCTCTATTAATGTGATGCCTTTATCTGTTTATACTTCCCTGGGTCTTGGTCCATTAACTAGTACTGGAGTTATAATTCAATTGACGGATCGATCGATTGTCTATCCTGAAGGTGTTTTAGAGGATGTGCTAGTTCAAGTTAATGGATTAATTTTTCCTGTTGATTTCTTTGTTCTGGACATGGAAAATGATAGTTCATCTAATTCTTCTGATATCTTGTTGGGTAGGCCTTTCCTTAGTACGGCTAAGGCAAAGATAGATGTGCATAGTGGTTCATTGACTTTAGAGTTTGATGGTCAAGTGGTGAAATTCAATGTGTATGATGCCATGAAACATGCTGAGAATGTGTCTTGTGTTTATAATGTTGATATCATTGAAGATTTGACTCATGAGGCTTCTGCTTTAAATTATGATGATGAGTTGAATTATGCTTCGTGTCATAAGATGTCTGTTGATGGAGTTAAGAGATTTACTGATCGGTCTGAAGTTTCTGATGATATACTTGATGAGGCCCCAAAGCTGGAGCTCAAAACGCTTCCCGAGCATTTGAAATACACATATTTAGGTGACGGTGAGACCCTACCCGTGATCGTATCCAGCATGCTCGACGACCTGGAAGAGGAGAAACTAATTAGAGTGCTTCGAGAGTACAGGGAGGCAATTGGTGGGACCATTGCTGATTTCCAACATCGAGACAAGGGTTAACATTGAAACGAGGATCGTCGAGCCTAGGACGTTAAACAAGGGCGCTAATGGGAGGTAGCCCATATTTTTATTTTTATTTTATTTTATTTTATTTTTCTTTCCTTTCTTTTGCTTTATTTTGTGTTCTTTTTGTCTCGTTTGTTTCCTTCTTTCTTTGTTTTGATATTTTCCTTTCCTTCCCTGTGTCTTTCAAGAGGTTCGGCATTGGATCAATTCAGAGTTCTTGGATTACAGCTGGCGGGAGTCCTTTGTATGATCATATGTTGGCTCTCATCCTCATCAGTATTAGCTATACCCTCTCAAGCGGATGCCTAAACGAGCTCACGATAAGCCCTCATCTTCACCACCAGACCAGCCCACATCCGAGCACTACTAGGCGCCAGCCCAACACCATCGCCCCCCGGATTCAGGGAAGTCCTCAGTTTACTCTTTTTATTTACTTTTACATTGAGGACAACGCATGCTTTAAGTGTGGGGAGGTGATTTATAACTTTTGAGATGCATGCTGTTTTTCATTGATGCATTATTTTGGGATGTTCCCTTCGTTGCCTTTTGGTATTTTTGGACTTTTAACTGTTGATGCCGGGGCTGAATTAAAAAAAACATATTTTGCTTCATTTTTCTCGATGAATTGTTGTGCCTTGGGTAATGGTGGATTGTTTTAAAGGAGTTGAGAGTATGATTGAGTCCCTTGTTGTTTAATGTTAACTAAATGTTAATGATTTTGTCCTATATGTTGAAGTTGCGGAACTGAGTTAATTGGTTAGAATTTTAAAAAAATTGTGTGATTAATCGGTGCCTTTCTTGTCTAGAGTCATGTTAAGCTTAGAAGTTGAGTTGGTATATGTGTTGAACTTTAGATTGATGTGGGAAATTATGGTGGAGAAAGGGAATGGAGAATAAAAATAAAAAGGTGTTAGATTCGTTCCGCCAATCACCAAAGGTGGTTGTGAGCGAAGCCAAAAATCCGTCTAAAGGTTGGACAAGACTGAGTAACTGGGCGACATTCATCACAAATGTTTGCGTTCGCGTAAAAAGGTCTCGGACACCTAACGTGTGAGGCAATTAACTACTCCTCTGATTACTTGGAAAAAAAATTTGCAAGCATCTGAGTAATCACGAGTAAGGCTAAAGCCACTTGGCGTTGTGATTGACCGAGTAACCAGACGACATTCATCACAAATGTTTGCGTTCGCGAAAAAAAGGCCAATGACAATTCCGAGTAATGAATAGCTAAAAACACCTAACTAAGTAATTAAGATTAACCCGATCTTCCCATGACTACCACATAAATTCGGAGTTCCTCGTATATACTAACCACCTGATAAGTGAAGTGTGTTTTCTAGGCTTGATTGGTTTTTAATTAAAATTCGGTAATTCATGCATGCGCTTTAATTTGCGTTCAGGCTCTTTTCTTCTCGTGTGGGAAATTTGTTGCCTTTCTTTGACATTTCATTGACATTGGGACAAGATTGCGCTCTCATTCCTAGTTTACATTACCTTTGTGCGTGTTTCATTGAGTGGAGCGATTTTTCATTGTGTCTTAGTTTTCTTTTATGCTTGAGGGCAAGCATCGTTTAAGTGTGGGGAGATTTGATAAGTGCATATTTGTTCAATATTTATGTTTTAATCATTCCTTTTTATTCCTCTTATTGATGCAATTATTGGGACTTAATTTGATTTAATAATTTCTTGTAGGGAATTATACAAGTGCATCAATTCAAGAGGACGACGTCGCAAATATTAAATCAACAATCAGCTAAGAGATCATCTGGACAAGCAGCAGGGACGACGACGTATAAGACAGGAATCAAGGGAAGCAGCGTGACTTGGAGAGGAGCAAAACGTAGCGTGGACCCTTAATGGTCTAATCAGATTAAACAGTGGAGAAAGCAAATAAAAGGATCAAGGATTTGAGAAGCACAACCAAAAAGGTGGGCTGCGTTGAAAAACAAAAGGGGCCCAACGTACAGGAGACAAGGAGGGCCCACGGCAATTAAAAGAAAGAAGACAAAAACCTAGGAAAAAGGAAAGGCAAGTGACGCAGGACAAGAGGAATCCTGGTGGACGAAAGGACGAGGAGTCACGCACGCAAGGGAGGAACAAATCTGACGGCAGTGAAGGCACGCAGCACAAGGGGAATTCTTTTGGCCTGGAAGAAAGTCACGCACAACAGAAAATTAGAGAGGAATTCACGCAGGTGGACTGAACTTTGGAGGGTCATGCACGCAACACAAGGAGAAGGAAAGGCTGGAAGTTTGACTCTTGGATTGACACAGTGACGATACAAGGAGCAGCGACACTTGAAATCTTTTTTTTTTCTTCTTTTCTTGATTATTTAGACAATGTTAATTAAGAACCTTGTTTTGTTTAATTCCGTTATGAGTAGCTAATCTGTTTTAGTCGGGGAATTCCAATTGTTATACTTTGACTTGTGAGACCTATTGTTCTGATTATTTGGTTTATAATATTCGTACTGTTTCCGTTTTACTGTCATTGTTTATTAATTGATTCTGCGATTAGGGCCCGATTGTAGAATTAGTTAATTAACATATCGTCAACTGATTTATTTGGTGGTGTTAACTGGGTGATTAGTGTTTGTGGCAATTGGCACTAGGACATATTACTTGTCTGATTTTGTTTTGAGAAACTTGCGATCTAATTAGATGAAGCATGAGTCGGTCGTGGTAGTCGCTAGGGTTAGTGTTTCTTTGGAGTTTAATGTCATAATTAATTGAATCTCGGAGAGAGTCTCAAAGGGTTATTAGTTAATTAGGGACAATTTAAAGGAGTCTCTTTGATCGCTCTAAAATTAAGAAGAAGCGAGGAGCCGAGGTAGTTGGTAACCATAGCTAACCTATTATTAAACCAAAGAAAATATTTGAGTCGATGATCGAGGTCTATGCATAATAATTAGGAATTTCCTGGCTAGTTGTCGTTTATTGAGTAATCAATTTTATCTGTGTTCTTTGCTAGTTTAATCATAGTTGTTATTTTATTTGATATCAATTGCGTTAATCATTTATTAGTGGTTAGTTTAATTAGTAGTTTAGCAGAAAACTCCAAAATCCCCTTTTTATTAGTTTCATTCGTTCTTTGGCATTTGAATATAATCAATTTATTCCATTCTCTGTGGATCGACCCCATTTACCACTGTGCGCAATTTATTTTCATTTGGTGTTTGGGATTTATTTTTGGTGGATTCGACACCCATCACTAGGTCTTGAGTTTCCAAGAGATTAAGAAGGAGTTTGAAGAAAGTTCAAGAAGGAAAAGTGTAGAGGAAGAGCTAAGCTACACCTTGAACCAAGAAACTCTTTGGTTGAGTCAAGAACCAAGGTAAGTCATGATTTCAAGTGTTAGCTTTTAGTTAGGTTATGGTGTAGAAAGCTTAGAAATGAAGTGGGTTTAGTGATTTTCAGGTTAATTTCATGTAAGAGGTTATGTAGATTTTCAATTGAAGTTATGTTGAAATGGGTTTTTGTTTCTCTTGAAGTAGAGAAAGAGAGAGGAGAAGAGCAAGGAGAAGAGAACTCCTAAGCAAGGATTAAGCAAGATATAAGGTGGGTTTCATTTTTATCTTTATGTTAGTAAGTTTTAAATACTATCTCAACTAATGAAATTAATGTTTTCCAACTACCTTGGGATGAGCATTGATTGAGCTTTGATTGTGTATAAATTGATTTATGATTGTCATTATTTGAGAGTTTGAACAGTATATGACATTGCTTGATATTGCTTGA
The DNA here is from genome assembly GCA_029891385.1 of Erythroxylum novogranatense. NCBI lineage: Eukaryota > Viridiplantae > Streptophyta > Magnoliopsida > Malpighiales > Erythroxylaceae > Erythroxylum > Erythroxylum novogranatense. Next base: position 35,755,102 of record CM057235.1, read on the forward strand.
CAAGTTCATGAATTGAATGAGCATGAATATTAGTGAAATCATGAAATGTGAGTTAAGCATGAAATACATTTTTCAAAAATCAGCTATTTGGATGCATGAAAAATCCATTTTCAAAAATCAGCCAGTGGATAAGAAAAGTCCAGATTTTGATGCATGAATTCGTGTTATGTGGGTAATTAAGTCCACCCAGTAGAGTCACGTGCACGTTGACCAGTATAGGCTTCGCCCGCCTACCCGATTGTGGCAAGGATGTTCCTTTTTGGACTCCTCAAAGATACGACTACACTTGTGTAGTTCGCCGCTATTAGGACTTATCTTACCGAACCATTAACTATGTGTTTATGTGTTAGCATGTATTTGCAAGAATGATAGATGCATAAATCATGAAAGTTATACTTTTAGCTTGATGAATTTATGAAATGCAAAGTTGTATGATTGTTTGATGAGAGATTTGCTAGCAGTATTGGATAATGAAATAAATTTAGCTTATTTGCATAAATATAAACATGTTACCCAGGAGCGTAAGTTCACCCCCTCCAACTCCGTCCAATCTCTAGGTGAGGAGCACGAGATCGACCACCAAGCTTAAAGGCATTGCTCCAGAAATAGATAATTTTTGTATTTCAAGTTAATTTTTGTAAATCAATGCTTTAGATGCATTTTGGGCAAGTGATGCTTTTGCAAGCTTGTATTTTGGGATTTGATGTAGTGGCTTAAAATGCCATCTAAAGCCTTGTAATAACTCATATTTTCATATGAATGAAAGAATGTTCAGTTCTAATGTATTTTGTACAATTCATGCATGTTTTAAAACAATTGCATCATTGTATGGTTTGAATTTGACAAGAAAGGGGGAAATGTAATTGTGTTATAGTTTGGATATGATTAGAATTCCAGGAGTGTGTTGTTGCTATTGAAGTTGATCTTTGGGATGATTGGATAGGTGTGTGTTGTGAGAGATTGAAAATAGAGGTTTGATGCAGGTACTTGAGTTGGATTAAATTGAATTGAAGTTTGGATAGTGAACTTTTAAAGGAGGTGCTGTCAAATTTTTGGTAAAATTTGACAAACCTTTGTTGGTGATTTAGACTCTCTTAGAGTTTGAATTGAGTTGAGAGATCTTCTTGAAGATTGTTGCTTAAGATTAGACCTTTCCAATGGTGTATGATTTGTCTCATTTGGAGTTAGGTGTAAAAACTTATGGGGGTAAAACCTATATCGCCATCGCTCATGTAGCCTTCCCATCGTTTCATTGGTCATTGTCGAGCAAAGGCATTCAGATAAGTTTTACCTCGATAAATGATGGAGTTAACTTTTGCATCCTTCATGAGATTTGTAGTTCATCTTGTTATCTTTCCATGGAGGTATAAAATGCACATGTTGGAGCTAGGAATAAGAAGTTATGAGTTTTGAAAGGTGATAGTTACAAGTGATTTTGAAGTTGGGTTGAAGAGGTGGAGTTTTGGAAAACTCGATGTCCGTTAAACGGACAGACTCGGGTACAAAAACACTCTTTCGCCTGTCCATGTCCGTTTAACGGACAATCTCAAAGCATTTGGTACACTTTCACCCGAACGTGTCCGTTAAACGGACATGTGTGTCCGTTTAACGGACAGCTTCGGGAAAATGGTAATTTTTGACTTATTTAGAGGCTGAATATCGTTTTTTGGTCTTCATAAGAGTTGTAGATCTAGATTTCGTCTTTCTAATGGTCTAAGAACGAACTTACTCCGACATCTATATAAAAAGTTATGGCAATCGCGCCAAGACAGTTTGAATTCGATTTTGGGTATGAACATATTCCACCCTTTTGGGCATAATTCCCTCATCCGACCTCCAATTGAGGTGAGACTTGAGCCATTAGATTCCTAAGACATATACCTGCCACTCCATGAAGTTTGGTATCATTTGGTGTTGAAATAAGGAAGTTTGCATTTAAAGTAAGTGGGGGTCAGTTAAGAGAGCATGTTTCAGGTATGAACTCTTTTAGGTTTTTGGAGTGTATCTTGAGTTATATAACTCCGATTAAGGTGATTCTTGCCTCTATAAGAACGTGAGGCTTTAAGCTATAATTCATATGAACAAGTCAGTATGTGGTTTTGATGTTTAGGTAGTGTGCACTCATCATTTTTATGGAACAACAGCATATAGCGCTGCAATGTAATAAGCGCAAGGTTTCAGGATTACGGAAGTTGGGCTCTGGGAACGGGGTCCGAAAAATAACCTTCCAAACAAGGAGATCTCATAGGCATACAAATTCACATCATCAGTATATTCTAAGAATAAGTATTTAAGATTCAATTTTGTGGTTTCTTTGGCATTATACATCATGTAGACAAGACTTCTAAACATGTTGAGGTTGAAATAATCCATGGGCTTCCTTGTTTACATCTCTATCAATGTCTTTAACTTAATTATAGTTGATAGAACCTGATTCACTGCATAATAAACAATATTGACTGCTTTTGTAAAGAAAGCCTTATTTAGGCTTACAACCCTCAACAATGCTGTTTTTTTTCTAATAAAGCTCTATTCATCCACTTATTTAGTCTATTTTGTTAAGCATTGTATGCAATAGTGAATTATCTTTTATGTCTTATTGCTTATAGAATGCATCAAATTCATTTTCATTATATTCTCCTTCATTATCGGTCTTTAAGTGCTGGATCTTTTTACTATAATCAAGTTCAATGCATACTTTAAAAGCTTTGAAGTTTGAAAACACATCTACTTTCCTCTTGATAGGATACATCTAACATCTCCCAGAGTAATCATTAATGAAAGAGATAAATTACTTTAGTCCTACTAGGGATGGATCTAATGCTTGATATACATCAAAGGCAATGATCTTGATTTTAATTTATTAAATTTTATGTAGTGTTGCTTACTTGTAACACAATGCTCAGAAAAAGATAGTAACACCTCCAAGAGTCCAGGGAGTAACTTTTTCCCTATTTATTCCTTATTTAGACATATGTTCAACTTTTTGATACCATAACACTGGATATATTTCACTTAGACTATTTGAAGTGATTTATGCCTTATGTGCTCTCTATTCATAAGGACAAGCATGCCTCAAATTATCTTTAAAATCTTGTAAATAATTTCTATTTTGCACCAATATCATCTAGTCATTCTAAGAATAACAAATTATTCCTAAGTCCCTCCATATGTTATACATAAAGCCCTCCATATACTATACTTCCTAAATAGTATGACTTGTACCATGATACATATTTAATTTAATGGTTCTAATACCAACAACCTTTAGAAGATAATCTTCACAATTATACACAGATCCTTATAAGATAGTTTCTTAAGTGAAACCATTCTCATGTAGAGATCATGTGAAAAGTGGCTCCTGAGTTGAAGAGTTGTATATCAAGTTGTGATTTCCTACTCTTAATTGTTGTTGTTATTGTTACTTCACGATAAAAAGTATCATCATCATTTGAAGAACCTATAGAATTTTCTTGAGGATTAAAATTTTTCTTATATAAATTTCAACAATCATTTTTCAAGTGACTTTGCTTGCTACAATTGTAGCATTTTAAATTATTCTTTCTTCTTAATTTTTGTGTACTATGATTTAGCTCCCACTTAGACCATATTTTTTTGATCTTTCACTACACGAAAAATGTCGTTTAGCAACAAAAAATACCGACAGAAATCCTAAGGATTCTGTCTAGAAGACAAATTGGTGACAGAATTAATCAACAGACAAAGACATCGTAAAAATGACCATAGGTAATAATCTCCGACAAATTATAGAATGTCTGTCGATAAATTTACCGACAGATATTTTATGTAACCATCGATGAATATATCAACGGTTGTTTATTTAATGGACCGTCGGTAAATTTATTGATAGTTAAGATTTTTATGTCTACATGTTTATAGATGATATTGGTTATTCCGTCGGTAACTTTATTACATTAGTACTGACGATTATGATTGTTCCGTTGGTGAATATACCGACGGTTTTTCTACGACAAATCCTGTCTGTAAAGTTGACAACAGGCTGTCAATATTACCGATGGTTTATTTTGGTTGGTAAATATAATAGATTTTACCAACGTAGACTTGTATTCCGTCAGTAAATATAATGCATTTTACCAATGTACACTTATTTTCTGGTGGTAAATATTTTAATTTTGTAAAAAAATGCCGACTTTAAATTTTATTTCATGATCTTATGTTTAATACATAATTTCAACAATTATAAATTATATGTGCATAATTTATACGTTTATTTTGTTTAAACAGAAAGTTGATTGATGGTATAAAGTTTACATTATCTTAATTGATAATAAAAACATTAAATTTTACATAATAAGTATTTGTAATTCAAATGAAATGACTATAAGTACACTATTGATTTGGTAACTGTGGACGCTCTGATTGCATCGATGAGGTACTACCTCTCTCCTTCAACTCATCCATCTCATTATGGAGCTGAGCTATATACTCCATCGACTGTTACAACTGAGTTGCCAATGTCTACATTGTGCTCCGAAGCTCATTGACTTCATTGGTTGTCGATCGTCTACTAGACGTTGCTGTACTATACGTGGAGGATTGTGAATAACATTTGTTCGCAAATAAACCTTAGTGCCTGTTTGGTTGAGCTTTTGGACCCACCACAAAAGCCTTTTTTAAGAAAAATGATTGTTTGACTGTAAAATAGAAAAGCATTTTTTTTATAGATATAACTTTTTTGGCAACCAAAATGTAGCTTTTTAAGAAGCTCAAATTTTGAGCTTCTCAAAAAAGTACTTTTTCAGGTAGATTTTTCAAATCAGTTAATGAGCTTATTTTTCAATCCCTTTAGCCCTTATATTTTACACATAATTTCTACAATACCCACAAACTCATCTTCACATTTATTTTGCGATCTATATAATATTATTTAGCTTTTATATGTTTTAATATTTATTTTTATATTAGTTTTACTTATGTTATAATCCATATAAAAGATTTAGTTAGATATATTTTCATTTATGTTTCATATGGTTTAAAATTATATAATAATTAATATGTTGTGTTTTGCATATTGTTTAATATACTTTAAATAATATTTATATGCATAATAATTTTATTACAAAATAAAATATAGTTAAAATTAATAAAAATGTTTTTTATTTTATGTTACCAAATAGTCTCATCAGATGAAGTTCTTTTTAAAAAGTTACTTTTTTAATTGACAATCAAACAGTCAACTAGCTTCTTAGAAAAAATCTTCTAAAAAAAACCCTCCTGATAAAAGCTCTACTGTCAAAAGCTCTACTGATATAAGTCCATCCAAACAGGCACTAAGTCAAAGATCATTCCACATCAGTCTCTACCACCCATTACATCAAGATATGTCTGACTATCACAGCTTCATAGTGCTGAGATTGTCGTTGAATGCTTTCTTGTATTTGGTCCTATTAGGAGTTAATGTTTACATTAGTAAGTGATAATTATTAAGAATTAACATTAAAGCATAAATTTCACATACATTAAGTTCTCTACATCGAGTGCTGACGATGTCACACCGTCATACTTTTTAATGTGAGTGTGCAAAAAGAGCTGACGGGGTATAGACCTCGTGCCTATAAACTTTTCCTGCATAAGAATAAAATGTTATAAGTCAACTAGAATTTATAAAAATTTCGGCAGAATTTTCTCTATATTTATAATATTTACCCCCTGTTGAATAAAAAAAATTACTTATCAACATAACCATATATGGCACCGCATATTTTAACATTATCATTCTCCATTATACACATATTTTTATTCCAAAATTCACACATCAATTTAAATTTATATACAACAAAGTAAAAAAATCATAGTATAAATATAAAGTGTAAATATTTATGTTGGACCCCGACCTTTTAGTGGAATTTAGAAATATCAAATGTATGAAATGAGTGTTTTTGCATATGTATTGTGTTATAGATTTGCATACTATATTGTGTTCATGAGGGTAAATTGTGTGTTCTGAGTTCAAAAGAAATTCTGTATTAATCTATGATGATTTTTGACAAAGATGTCTTAATAAAAGTAGATTTCCGACGCCATATAGTATGCAAATTTAGGATATCTAAATGAAAAGATATGATTGTTACAAGTTAGGATGTTGTTTATGATTTGTGGTTGTGACAGCTATGGGGATTGATAGTAAATTGGGGTTTTGATGAACCAAATGAGTTGAGATTTGAGAAGATTGTGAAATGAAATTGTGGTTTGGATTGTTATGAAGTGTTTAGGCATTGGAATAAGTTAATTTGTGACGATTATAAGCGTATATGATGTTAGATTGGAGGTAGAAAGCATTGGAGAGGGTTTGGAGGGTCTTTGAAACCCCCATGTTCGTTTAATGGACTTTAGGTCCATTTAACGGACATATACGGGTCGAAAAGGACCCAAAGCATCATCCATGTCCGTTTAATGGACTTTCTCGGGTGAGAAAGGGCTTTTTGGCCCGACAATGTCCGTTAAACGGACACTCACAGGTCAGCTTGTGGAAATCGCGATTTTTTACCATTTTAGATGCAGAATATGACTTTGTGGTCTTCATGAAAGTTTTAAATCTTGAATTCTTCTTTCCAATGGTCTAAGAATGAAACTAATCCCACATTTGTGGTGAAAGTTATGACAATCGCTCCAAGACATGTTACTGTTTGATTGAGGTTATGAGCATGTCAGATTCTTTCGGTCATAACTCCCTCATCTGACCTCCAAATGAAGTGATTCTTGAGGCGATAGATTTCTAAGACGTGAATTTAGCTCTCCATGAAATTTGGTAGCTTTTAGTTTTGATATGAAAAAGTTTGATTGTAAGAAATTGAGAGGTCAGTTTAAAGAGCATGATTAAGGTATAAACACACTTTGAAATTTTAAACATATCTTGAGCTATATAGCTCCGATTGAGGTGATTCTTACTTCAAAACAAAGTAGAGGCTTAGACCTATGATTTTTATGAAAAATTCAAGATGTGATTTGATGTTTGAATAGTGTGCGCTCGCTCAACACGCGATCCGACGCCGCTTTTTTGCTCCGTTTCTGTTTTCTCTCACGCGCAAAATGTCGCTGTCTTGAATTTCCTTCTGATTTTGCTATTTTCTTCCTAATCCAAACTTTGTCCAATCTTTTGCTTATATCTTTTCCGTCCGAAATCCGATTGACTTGGTTTTTAATGCGTTGGATTACTAAGATAGTTATCTACATCAGCATAGGAAATTTGTAAATTTTTTAGATTAAATTAAGGAAGATTAATTTAATCAAAGCGAGTTAGATAATTTTCTAAACATGGTTCAGTCTTATGAGAAATTGTTGATCTGTGGATATCCGATTGATCTGATTCTTGATGAAAAATAAAACAGAAACATGGGGCTACAATTAAGCCCCTAAGATTTTCAATTTCTGAATGGAAGTTGGGCTTTAGTGCTCAGTCTTGGATTAATAAGATCTTAAAGTATTTTGGCCATAACTTTTGCTCTAGTCATCCAAATGAGGTGATTCTTGATTTGGATTAAACTATAGAAATAGGGATACAAATATTATGAAGGTTTTGAATTTCAATTTAGTCTTTAAGAATGTCAATTTTTGGATGTAAGCAAATCGCTGGAAATTGTGTTAACATAAGAACAGTCTGAAATGTCTAGAGCATAACTTTTGGTGTAGTGATCCAAATTAAATGGTTTTAGTGGCGTTATGAAATTAAGAAAATGAAGAACATTTCTCTAGAAAGAAGTTTTGGCAAATCCCTTCAATTGGATGGTTAGAAAAATTTCCTAAAGTAAGCATGCATTAAAATAAAGTTTAGGGGCAATTTTGGTAGATCACTTAAAGAGTTAAAGTTTTAGGCTTGTAAGGAAGGGCATTATGGTCAATTTGCTTCCATTAAATGACATGACATTATGGGTGTCGTTTAATAAGAGAGGGAGCAAGAAATTTACAAGGAAAAAGAGCAAAAGAATAAAAGAAGAAGAAAGAAAAGTGGGGTTTCGGATGAGAGAAGGGAAAAGAAGAAAGAGAAGCTAGGTTTTCGAATTTTTGGGTCTTCAAGCATGATTTTTTAGTGGATTCAAGGGGAAAAAGATGGAAGAAGACAAGAGTTTCCTTCCAAGCCAAAAAAATCCAAAAATGGTAAAGAAATGAGGTAAGAGAAATTTTTTAGCTTTAAAATTTTAATGATTTTTTGGGTTAGATAGCTTGGAAATGTTATGGGTTTGTGAATTCTAAGCTCAATTTTGGAGATTACATAGTTTAATTGGTTCAATTTTGGATAATTAATTAATTAGGGTTTATGTTATTGAATTAGGGAAGATTAAGGAAAGGCTTTGGAGAATTGAAGTTGGGACAAAGTTCTAGCATGGAAATGAAGTAGGTAATGTGTTTATATCTTGAATTATAAGTTACCATTTTGATTTTGAAAAATCAAGAAGCAAAATGTTATAAATTATTGTTTATGTTAATGTTTGAAAATTATGATTTTCGAATGATCAAATTCGTTGATTTTGGAATGATTGGAAAATTTCTACAATTGTTTCGGACTTTTTAATAAAATTATTAAATTGTTACTTTCAAGGGTTTTTAAATGATTTGATAAAATGAGAATAATTGCTTGAATTCATTATGTTTGCTTGATTGAGAATTCAATATGTGAATTTGTGAGACATTGTGTTTGAATGAATTGGAAATCTGCTAAAGTGTTGCATTCTTTGATTTTAATGTTATGCGAATTTTAGTTGAAATTGTGAATATCATTATGTTTTGCATATGATATGACAAGATATGAAAAGTTTAGTTTTGAAATATGCCTTCGGGCATTTTGTTTTTCAAGTATGACTTATGTATTTTGTGGGTTTGGTTAGGTCCCATAAGTCAAGTCAGTGCACTATCTCTTTTTTTTAAGGCTTCGCCCACCTACCCGTTAGTGGCACTGGAGCTCTGATTTCAGATTCTCATAAGTTCACGGTTATACTGGACCGCTATGAGGGAAAGTGTAGTACGTTCCGTTCATGGCTGCATAGGACCTGTAACATCCCGTTACCCATGCTAGGGCTAGAATTGTGAATTTTGAGAATTAGTGAGAAATTAGAAAAATGCACATCATGCGTTATTAATTGTGACATGCACATTTTGCACATTTATATGATTGTACATGCATTCATTGACATTTCCGGGTACAATTGAATTATTAATTGTGATTATAATGTGTTTTGGTGATTTTGGTATTAATTAGGACATTTTGGGATTTTTAGTGAATTTAGTGAAAATATTGATTTTTGGGCCAATTATATTGTGCCATGTGGCATCATATAAGTGAGACAAATGGCTTCGTTAAAGAGGGTGTGTAAGGCATGCATAGTACCGAGTGTGAGTTTGAGTTGGGCAAATGAATTGCATGTGTTCTCGCTGAAGAAACACTTGATTTCCGAATGAGAACCTTGGGACTTTAGCTGTTTTAATCTGTTCTCTTTACTTGAGTTCATAAATGGCCTTCGTAAGTTATGTTTAACTTGAGTTTTTTTGTTATTGTTAAATGACATTTTTCAGTGGAAATGTATGCATGCATGCGATGTTAGAGAAGTGGGTTTCGGTGTTGAACAGAGTAGATGAGTGTTTGAGAGTAGGAAACTGTTAATATGTTGTTGAATGAACTCTAGATTGGAAGATTTGCAAATACTGTTCGGGGGTTTTGAGATAGACGAAATGATACATGCATGCATTGTGTCCGTTGTTTATCAGTAGAAGTGAAGTTGATGTTTAAGAATGAATCTTGAGTTTAATCTTATGTAAATGTTTCAAAATGGATTAGGAGTTAATTGGATTGAAGTTTTAGAGATTGTTTTGGGTTTAGAAGTGAAAAGTCTGGAAAAAGAAATCGGAGAAGACGAGTTGCAGAACCAGACGTCGCGACGTGTAGCTTAGTTTGTTTATTCGTCGCGACGTTCATTTTCTTCCTCGCCGCGACTTAGGTGAACCTCCCTTGATCTCGTCACGGCGAACGCTGTAAAAATCCCGAGAAAATCAAATTTTTGGGCTGTTCGTCGCGACCTCATATTTTCCCCACGTCGCGACGAGCATCCATCTTTTGACAGCTCGAACATGCTTTACTATTTTGACAATAACTTTCTCTATACTAATCCAATTTGGGTGATTCTTGATTCCTTGTAAACTAGAGACATAGGGATACAACTTTTATGAAGAAATGGAGTTTTAATTCTATCTTTAAGAGTTTAATATTTTGGTTGCAAGTTGAGGTATAAATTTTTCTGGAACTTATGAACCGTCGGTAATATTTTGAGGATATCTCTCGGTATACTGATTCAAATTAAACGATTTTGGTGTCCTTAGAAAGCTAAGAAATGGGGGAACAACTTTACAGAAGGAAGTTTTATCTAATTTGGTCATTTACCTGATCTAATTTAGTATGGAAAGTTGATCAAAATATGTTCTATAGGAAAAATCTGAAGTGGTCAATGAAGCTATGAGATTATTTGACATTGTTTGGTCCAATTCAATTGTAAGAATACATGGTATCAATGAGGGATTTGATTCCAAAATGATTTTTGATAAGGATCGCATTATTGCACCCCGGAATTGTCATTGAACATGCATTGTACATACATTCTATACATTGATATTTTTTTATGAAAGAACATTTGTGCAATTGTGCAAAGTGTGATATTTGTGAATGTGTTTTGCCTATTTTAGAGGAGCATATCGGACGCCAATCGGACATTGCCGGACCATCCAGGCAATAGCTTATTGGAGCGTACTGTGAGTCAACCTAGATGTTTTCCTAGGATTAATTTAATTTGATTTGTTTAAGCTTTCAATATTGTTTTATTGCTTGCGATCTAATTATGAATTCCAGACTTCAATTGTCCGAGGAGATCAATATTTGGGAATGTATTAGAAGTGCTCTGATTGTGACTTTGTTTACTATGAAATTCTGAACGTGATTATAAATGTTATGTGATTCCTCAACGAAAGTTGAATGCCGGATTTAGATCCGATGAATATGAGTTCTGTTGGATATGTGATTGTGATACATGCGATATTCAGATAGATGCATGTCATAAAATGCATGCTCGATAAAGGCGTTGTGACTTGAATTGTCAGATGAAGCACTTTCACGTAGAGCTTTGCTCGTGATATATGTGTGTACATAGAGCTATGCTCCGTGATTCGTTTTTCGATTGAGCCCTACGGGCCAAAGAATTGTATAAGTATGTGATAGGCATTCACCACAACAATAAGAACGAATGTGAGTCTCATATGCATATGTTTATATATATATATATATATATGATCTGTTTGGCAATGATTAAATGTTACACTTGATTGTGTGAGTTTTGAATTATAAATGTATCTGCTTATGAATGTTTGTGAATTATGTAATGTGTGCTTATGATCCGGTGAATTCATCAATGATGGTTCACTCATGGAGTTTGCAAAACTCATCAAAATTTGCAATGTGACTTTTCAGGTACGAGTCAGGAGACCTAGTTCCTTAGTCAAGACTTAAGGAATCTTTTGGATAGAGTTATGGCTCAGAGGTCTGTCAGCTGACACCAAAAGTGTTCTAGCCTTATTTTTGTCTTTTTGTTGGGCATTGTATAAGCTTTTATGCCTAGTCTTTTGGTGGTATCAGTGTAAGCTTTATGAATGAAAGGATTTTAAATGGTTTTAAAATTTAGTTACTGGAGTGCGTTTATGCCTAGTCTTTTGGTGGTATCAGTGTAAGCTTTATGAATGAAAGGATTTTAAATGGTTTTAAAATTTAGTTACTGGAGTGCGTTAGATGATGCCATGTGTTTATTGGATTTCCATGTGTAAGTCAGTTATGTTTTTGCTCCAACATACCATTGTCATAAGGTATGTACTTGAATGTCCTTCGGGTGTTCGGGTATTTGCCTTATGGAAGTGGGATGTTGCATTTTTGGTATCAGAGCATGGTTTGGCATCCTTAGGGAAGTAATATGATTCATAGTGGAGGATTCAGACAGTAATTGCAGCTTTTGTTTGTTATAGGTCATCTTCCATAGGGGATCAGATTGGTGAGTCAGCTGACATTGAGTCTATAGGAGCCAACTTAGGGTCTCAAGTACCTGAATTTTCTGAAATGCCTCCGAGAATTCCCGTGAATCGGGAAAGGAGATATGATAAGTTGAGAAAGAAAGGGGCGTGGACTTCTACGGAGTATGATCCGGTGAAGCGAAGGATGGCTTGAGAAACTGGAAGAGTGTTCGATCGGATGAACTGATAGCGAGAGAGAAATATGATTATCAGCCTCACTCACTGCAAGGTCCTGCATACCGGTGGTGGAAGACCGTCTTTGGGTAGTACCACCGCACCTTGTAGCTTGACACGGAGGATTTTTGATAGCATTTCGAGAGAATTACATACCAAAGATTTACATGGATCGGAAAATGAAGGAATTCTTATATTTGAAGCAAGGCAAGCTCTCGATGGCGGTATGAGATAAGGTTCAATGAGTTAATGGGGTATGCGACATGACCGATTCTCGATCGAAAGGTGATAAATGTAGGCGGTTTGAGGATGGTCGAATATGGAAATCAAGACGAGGCTTGCCATCTCTAACTCGAGCGCTTTCTACGTAACTCCGGCAGCCTCGATCAGAATAGAGCAATTATTGAAGGATAGTCAGAGAGAGCTCAGGCAGGAGGATAGAGGAAAGAGGCAGAATGAACCTCATGCCGATTCTCGCGAAGCTTGAAAGTGCGTAACAGATCGTCCTCGATTCGGCCTAGATCGAGACGATCTGGATTCCATAGAGAGGTAGATTTGTTCGATCCGAGGAGGCAGGAGGATGATGTCCGCCACCGCCGCAACAATTTCCTGAATGTGAGCATTGTGGTAAAAGACATGGTGGTGAGTGCTGGAGGATATCAGGAGCATGTTTTCGATGTGGCTCTTATGAGCATCAGATTAGGGATTGCCCTGAGTTGTTGGAATCACAGTCTGGAGCTAGAGGAGGAACTATGACTGAGGTCTCAGTTTAGCAGAGCAGAGCTGGCAGATCTGTACTCAGAGGCAGAGGTAGAGGTCGGACTCAGTCAGCAGAGCCCAGTGTCAGGACTGAGGTGCGGAGCAATCAGCCGCAAACTCAGGCCAGGGTTTATGCCATCACCAGACAGGAGGCACAAGACTCCCCAGATGTGGTAGCAGGTGTGTTGAATGTTTTTAATTTTGAAGCTTATGCCTTTGGTAGATCCAGATCTACCCATTCATTCATCACCCGCATCCGCATCTAAATTGCATTAATGAGCGAGAGGTACCAAATGTGGGTTAGTAGTGAGCACTCCAAAGGTAGCACAACAATGATCGGTGAGGTATGTAAGAGGTGTATAATTGGATTGATCGGTAGAATTAGTAGCTGATTTGATCATATTGCAGTTGAGAGATAGACCTCATCTTAGGCATGGATTGGCTCACTTTGCGCTCATAGGCGATGATGAATTGTTATACTAAAGAGGTAGTTGAATCTCCAAATCAGCCGAGAGTGGTGTTTGAGGAGTTAGTCGAGCAAAGGCCACCGACTAATTTCTTTTCTAAGTGCTTTGAGATTGATCCGAGGTGGATGTGAGGCTTATCTGGCCCATATAGTTGACACTCGGAATGAGCAAACCATTCGGGATATTCCAATTGTCAGAGAATTTTCGGATGTGTTTCCGACTGAACTACCAGGATTACCTCCAGATAGGGAGACGGGGTTCACTATTGACATTATCCCAGGTATCGCTCCTATATCAATTCCTCCATATAGGATGGCACCTGTAGAACTGAAGGAATTAAAAACTCAGCTACAAGAATTGTTAGACAAGGGGTTTATCAGGCCTAGTGTGTCACCTTGGGAGCTCCGGTTTTATTTGTAAAGAAGAAGGATGGAACTCTGAGATTATGTATTGATTACCGATAGTTGAATCGGATAACAATTAAGAACAAGTATCCATTGCCGAGGATTGATGATTTGTTTGATCAGTTACAAGGAGCTCAGGTGTTCACAAAGTTAGACTTGAGATCGGGATATTACCAGCTGAAGATAGCTGAGGCGGATGTTCCCAAGAGTGCATTTAGAACCAGATATGGGCACTTCGAGTTTTTGGTGATGCCATTTGGTTTGACTAATGCTCCGGCAACATTTATGGCTTTGATGAATAAGGTATTCCAACCTTATTTAGATCAGTTTGTAATTGTCTTTATTGATGACATTTTGGTGTACTCAAAGTGTAGAGAAGATCATATGGCACATCTGAGAATGGTTCTTCAGTTGATGAGGGAGAAACAGTTATATGCCAAGTTCACTAAGTGTGAATTTTGGCTTGATCAAGTAATATTTTTGGGTCACATAGTGTCTGGACAAGGCATTCAGGTGGATCAAAAGAAAATTGAAGCAGTAATGAAGTGGGAGGCTCCGAAGAATGTGTCTGAGATCTGAAGTTTTCTTGGATTAGCTGGGTATTACAGAAGGTTTGTCGAGGAGTTTTCACTGATTTCGGCCCCTTTGACAAAATTTCTGAGAAAGAATGTGCCGTTCAGATGGAGTGATGATTGTCAGAGGAGTTTTGAGGAGCTTAAGCATCGGTTGACTGCGGCACCAGTGTTAGCTATTCCGTCTGGCTCGGGAGGTTATTTTGTATACAGCGATGCATCACATCAGGGTCTAGGATGTGTTCTAATGCAACATAGTAAAGTAATAGCTTATGCATCGAGACAGTTGAGGTCTCATGAACTTAATTATCCGGTTCATGATCTGGAACTTGCTGCAGTTGTTTTTGCTTTGAAAATTTGGAGACACTATCTATATGGAGAGACATTTCAGGTGTTCACTGATCACAAAAGTTTGAAGTATCTGTTGAGCCAGAAGGAGTTAAATATGAGACAGAGGAGATGGTTAGAATTGTTGAAGGATTATGATTGCACGATCGAGTATCATCCTGGCAAAGCTAATGTTGTAGCTGATGCTTTGAGTAGGAAATCATATAGCAGTGTGGCACAAGTGCAGGTATCGAGGTTACCTAGCCTAGTTCGATTGAGGGCAATCAATGTTGATTTGAGTTTGGACCGAATGATACATTGATAGCTACGTTGAAGTTGAGACTGTTTTGGTTGAGCGTATCAAAGAGGCTCGAGGCGAGAGATCCGCACTTAGTGAAGTTAATTGAGAAGTCGAAAGTGAAGTGGATTACGAGTTTGAAGTGAGAGATGATACCTTGAGGTTAAAGCAGAGATTATGTGTGCCAAATGTTGATAATCTGAGGAAAGAGATTTTAGAGGAAGCTCATTTAGCATCTTATGTTATGCATCCTGGTGCTACCAAGATGTATAACACATCAAACAAAGATTCTTGGTGGCCTGGTATGAAAAAGCAAGTAGCAGAATTTGTTTCTAAGTGTTTAACTTGTCAGCAGGTCAAGGCTGAACATCAGGCTCCGGTAGGAAAATTGCATTCGTTACCCATTCCGGAGTGGAAATGGGAACACATCACGATGGATTTCATTATGGGTTTGCCTAGGACTCCGAGGCAACATGATGCCATTTGGGTCATTGTGGATAGACTGACCAAATCGACTCATTTCTTACCAATGAGGGAGAATTATTCTTTAGATCAGTTGGCTCAACGATATGTGGATGATGGTGTGAGGTTACGCGGGGTTCCAGTGTCCATAGTATCGGACAGGGATCCTAGATTTACCTCGAGATTTTGGGGTAGTCTGAGACGACTTTGGGTACCAAGTCGAGTTTCATCTGACCTTTCATCCTCGTAAAGATGGTCGAGGCGAGAGAACGATCAAGACTGTCGAGGATATGCTCAGAGCTTGTGTTTTGGAGTTTCAGGGAGCATGGGATAAGTATATAGCTTTGATTGAATTCGCCTATAATAATCAGTATCACAACAGTATTGGTATGGCTCCATATGAGGCGTTATGCGGCGAAAGTGTCGTTACCTATATTTTGGGATGAAGAGGGTCTACAATTATCGAGGGCCCGTAATTGATTCAAGACACACATTGATAAGGTGAAATTGATCCGTAGCGAATTAAAATGGCACAAGATAGACAAAAAAGCTATGTGGATCAACACAGGCGAGATATGGAGTATCAGGTTGGTGACAAGGTATTTCTGAGAGTATCACCTTGGCGAGGTGTCTTGAGATTCGACAAGAAAGGTAAGCTAAGTCCGAGGTATATTGGTCCATTTGAGATCATTGAGAGAATTGGACCATTGGCTTATAGGTTAGCCTTACCTTCGGAAATGGCTCAGATTCATAATGTGTTCCATGTGAGTATGCTTAGGCGATACCGGTTGGATCCGACTCATGTGATACTGACTCGGGAGATTGAAGTCTCTAGTAATCTGATTTTTGTTGAGGAACCTGTGAAGATCATTGGCTATCAGAATAAGCAATTGAGGAACCGAGTGATCCCAATGGTGAAAGTCCTTTGGAAGAATCATTCGAGTGAAGAAGCCACATGGGAAACGGAGGAGCACATGAGGAGTCGACCCTACCTATTTGATCATTTAGGTAAGAATTTCGAGGGGCGAAATTTTGTTAGGAGGGAGAGTTGTAACATCCCGTTACCCATGCTAGGGCTACAATTGTGAATTTTGAGAATTAGTGAGAAATTAGAAAAATGCACATCATGCGTTATTAATTGTGACATGCACATTTTGCTCATTTATATGATTGTACATGCATTCATTGACATTTAAAGTACAATTGAATTATTAATTGTGATTATAATGTGTTTTGGTGATTTTGGTATTAATTAGGACATTTTGGGATTTTTAGTGAATTTAGTGAAAATATTGATTTTTGGCCCAATTATATTGTGACATGTGGCATCATATAAGTGAGACAAATGGCTTCGTTAAAGAGGGTGTGTAAGGCATGCATAGTACCGAGTGTGAGTTTG
This sequence comes from Erythroxylum novogranatense, assembly GCA_029891385.1. NCBI lineage: Eukaryota > Viridiplantae > Streptophyta > Magnoliopsida > Malpighiales > Erythroxylaceae > Erythroxylum > Erythroxylum novogranatense. The sequence goes on from CM057235.1 coordinate 35,772,042, forward strand.
AGTTGGGCAAATGAATTGCATGTGTTCTCGCTGAAGAAACACTTGATTTCCGAATGAGAACCTTGGGACTTTAGCTGTTTTAATCTGTTCTCTTTGCTGGAGTTCATAGCCGATTCAGGTAAGTTATGTTTAACTTGAGTTTTTTTGTTATTGTTAAATGACGTTTTTCAGTGGAAATGTATGCATGCATGCGATGTTAGAGAAGTGGGTTTCGGTGTTGAACAGAGTAGATGAGTGCTTGAGAGTAGGAAACTGTTAATATGTTGTTGAATGAACTCTAGATTGGAAGATTTGCAAATACTCTGTTCGGGTTTTGAGATAGACGAAATGATACATGCATGCATTGTGTTCGTTGTTTATCAGTAGAAGTGAAGTTGATGTTTAAGAATGAATCTTGAGTTTAATCTTATGTAAATGTTTCAAAATGGATTAGGAGTTAATTGGAGTGAAGTTTTAGAGATTGTTTTGGGTTTAGAAGTGAAAAGTCTAGAAAAAGAAATCGGAGAAGACGAGTTGCAGAACTAGACGTCGCGACGTGTTTTTAATTTATTCGTCGTGATGTGTAGCTTAGTTTGTTTATTCGTCGCGACGTTCATTTTCTTCCTCGACGCGACGTTCATTTTCTTCCTCGCCGCGACTTAGGTGACCCTCCCTTGATCTCGTCGCGGCGAACGCTGTAAAAATCCCGAGAAAATCAAATTTTTGGGCTGTTCGTCGCGACCTCATATTTTCCCCACGTCGCGACGAGCATCCATCTTTTGACAGCTCGAACATGCTTTAGTATTTTGACCATAACTTTCTCTATACTAATCCAATTTGGATGATTCTTGATTCCCTGTAAACTAGAGATATAGGCATACAACTTTTATGAAGAAATGGAGTTTTAATTCTGTCTCTAAGAGTTTCATATTTTGATTGCAAGTTGAGGTATAAATTTTTCTGGAACTTATGAACCGTCGGTAATATTTTGAGGATATCTCTCGGTATACTGATTCAAATTAAACGATTTTGGTGTCATTAGAAAGCTAAGAAATGGGGGAACAACTTTAAAGAAGGAAGTTTTGTCTAATTTGGTCATTTACCTGATCTAATTTAGTATGGAAAGTTGATCAAAATATGTTCTATAGGAAAAATCTGAAGTGGTCAATGAAGCTATGAGATTATTTAACATTGTTTGGTCCAATTCAATTGTAAGAATACATCGTATCAATGAGGGATTTGATTCCTAAATGATTTTTGATAAGGATCGCATTATTGCACCCCGGAATTGTCATTGAACATGCATTGTACATACATTCTATACATTGATATTTTTTATGAAAGAACATTTGTGCAATTGTGCAAAGTGTGATATTTGTGAATGTGTTTTGCCTATTTTAGAGGAGCATATCGGACGCCAATCGAACATTTCCGGACCATCCAGGCAATAGCTTATTGGAGCGTACTGTGAGTCAACCTAGATGTTTTCCTAGGATTGATTTAATTTGATTTGTTTAAGCTTTCAGTATTGTTTTATTGCTTGCGATCTAATTATGAATTCTGGACTTCAATTTTCCGAGGAGATCAATATTTAGGAATGTATTAGAAGTGCTCTGATTGTGACTTTGCTTACTATGAAATTCTGAACGTGATTATAAATGTTATGTGAATCCTCAACGAAAGTTGAATGCCGGATTTAGATCCGATGACTATGAGTTCTGTTGGATATGTGATTGTGATACATGCGATATTCAGATAGATGCATGTCATAAAATGCATGCTCAGATAAAGGCGTTGTGACTTGAATTGCCGTATGAAGCGCTTTCACGTAGAGCTTTGCTCCGTGATATATGTGTGTACACATAGAGCTATGCTCCGTGATTCTGTTCTGATTGAGCCCTACGGGCCAGTAATTGTATAAGTATGTGATAGGCATTCAGTCACAACAATAAGAACGAATGTGAGTCTCATATGCATATGTTTTATATATATATATATGATCTGTTTGGCAATGATTAAATGTTACACTTGATTGTGTGAGTTTTGAATTATAAATGTATCTCGCTTATGAATGTTTGTGAATTATGTAATGTGTGCTTATGATCCGGTGAATTCATCAATGATGGTTCACTCATGGAGTTTGCAAAACTCATCAAAATTTGCAATGTGACTTTTCAGGTACGAGTCAGGAGACCTAGTTCCTTAGTCAAGACTTAAGGAATCTTTTGGATAGAGTTATGGCTCAGAGGTCATCACCGACACCGTAAGTGTTCTAGCCTTATTTTTGTCTTTTGTTGGGCATTGTATTAGCTTTTATGCCTAGTCTTTTGGTGGTATCAGTGTAAGCTTTATGAATGAAAGGATTTTAAATGGTTTTAAAATTTAGTTACTGGAGTGCGTTAGATGATGCCATGTGTTTATTGGATTGCCATGTGTAAGTCAGTTATGTTTTTGCTCCAACATACCATTGTCATAAGGTATGTACTTGAATGTCCTTCAGGTGTTCGGGTATTTGCCTTATGGAAGTGGGATGTTGCATTTTTGGTATCAGAGCATGGTTTGGCATCCATAGGGAAGTAATATGATTCATAGGGGAGGATTCAGACAGTAATTGCAGCTTTTGTTTGTTATAGGTCATCTTCCATAGGGGATCAGATTGGTGAGTCAGCTGACATGGAGTTTATAGGAGCCAACTTAGGGTCTCAAGTACCTGAATTTTCTGAAATGCCTCCGAGAATTCCCGTGAATCGAGAAAGGAGATATGATAAGTTGAGAAAGCAAGGGGCTGTGGACTTCTACGGAAGTACAAATCCGGCTGAAGCAGAAGGATGGCTTGAGAGAACTAGAAGAGTGTTCGATCAGATGAACTGTATAGCAGAGGAGAAATATGATTATGCAGTCTCACTACTGTAAGGTCCTGCATACCAGTGGTGGAAGACCGTGCCGGGTAGTACCACCAGACCTTGTAGCTTGACCTGGGAGGATTTTCTGATAGCATTTCGAGAGAATTACATACCAAAGATTTACATGGATCGGAAAATGAAGGAATTCTTAGATTTGAAGCAAGGCAAGCTCTCAGTGGCAGACTATGAGATAAGGTTCAATGAGTTAATGGGGTATGCGATCGCACTGATTCCGACTGAGCAGGATAAATGTAGGCGGTTTGAGGATGGTCGAATATGGAAATCAAGGCGAGGCTTGCCATCTCTAACTTCGAAGCGCTTTCTGTAACTCCGGGCAGCCTCGATCAGAATAGAGCAATTATTGAAGGATAGTCAGAGAGAGCTCAGGCAGGAGGATAGAGGAAAGAGGCAGAATGAACCTCATGCTGATTCTCGCGAAGCTTGAGAAGCGCGAATGATCGCCTCGATTCCGCCTAGATCGAGACAATCTGGATTCCATGGGAGAGGTAGATTTGTTCAGTCTGGAGGAGGCAGAGGACAGATGTCGGCCAGTCAGTCGCAACAATTTCCTGAATGTGAGCATTGTGGTAAAAGACATGGTGGTGAGTGCTGGAGGATATCAGGAGCATGTTTTCGATGTGGCTCTTATGAGCATCAAATTAGGGATTGCCCTGAGTTGTTGGAATCACAGTCTGGAGCTAGAGGAGGAACTATGACTGAGGTCTCAGTTCAGCAGAGCAGAGCTGGCAGATCTGTACTCAGAGGCAGAGGTAGAGGTCGGACTCGGTCGGCGAGGCCCAGTGTCGGGGCCGAGTGCGGAGCAATCAGCCGCAAACTCAGGCCAGGGTTTATGCCATCACCAGACAGGAGGCACAAGACTCCCGAGATGTGGTAGCAGGTGTGTTGAATGTTTTTAATTTTGAAGCTTATGCACTGGTAGATCCAGGATCTACCTATTCATTCATCACCCGCATCCGGCATCTAAATTGCATTGTGAGCGAGAGGTACTGAAATGTGGGTTAGTAGTGAGCACTCCAGTGGGTAGCACAACAGTGATCGGTGAGGTATGTAAGAGGTGTATAATTCGGATTGATCAGGCAAAATTAGTAGCTGATTTGATCATATTGCGCTTGAGAGATAGACCTCATCTTAGGCATGGATTGGCTCACTTTGCTCATAGGCGATGATGAATTGTTATACTAAAGAGGTAGTGCTTGAATCTCCAAATCAGCCGAGAGTGGTGTTTGAGGAGTTAGTCGGCGATGCCACCGACTAATTTCTTTTCTAAGTGCTTTGAGATTGATCCGAGGTGGATGTGAGGCTTATCTGGCCCATATAGTTGACACTCGGAATGAGCAAACCATTCGGGATATTCCAGTTGTCAGATAATTTTTGGATGTGTTTCCATCGTACTACCGGGATTACCTCGGATAGGAGACGGAGTTCACTATTGACATTATCCTGTGTACCGCTCCTATATCAATTCCTCCATATAGGATGGCACCTGTAGAACTGAAGGAATTAAAAACTCAGCTACAAGAATTGTTAGACAAGGGGTTTATCAGGCCTAGTGTGTCACCTTGGGGAGCACCGGTTTTATTTGTAAATAAGAAGGATGGAACTCTGAGATTATGTATTGATTACCGACAGTTGAATCGGATAACAGTTAAGAACAAGTATCCATTTCCGAGGATTGATGATTTGTTTGATCAGTTACAAGGAGCTCAGGTGTTCACAAAGTTAGACTTGAGATCGGGATATTACCAGCTGAAGATAGCTGAGGCGGATGTTCCCAATAGTGCATTTAGAACCAGATATGGGCACTTCGAGTTTTTGGTGATGCCATTTGGTTTGACTAATGCTCCGGCAGCATTTATGGCTTTGATGAATAAGGTATTCCAACCTTATTTAGATCGGTTTGTAATTGTCTTTATTGATGACATTTGGTGTACTCAAAGTGTAGAAGATCATATGGCACATCTAAGAATGGTTCTTCATTGATGAGGAGAAAGCAGTTATATGCCAAGTTCACTAAGTGTGAATTTTGGCTTGATCAAGTAATATTTTGGGTCACATAGTGTCCGGACAAGGCATTCGGTGGATCAAAAGAAAATTGAAGCGATAATGAAGTGGGAGGCTCAGAAGAATGTGTCCGAGATCCAAGTTTTCTTGGATTAGTGGGTATTCTGAAGGTTTGTCGAGGGTTTTCACCGATTTCGCCCTTTGACAAAACTTCTGAGAAAGAATGTGCCGTTCAGATGGAGTGATGATTGTCAGAGGAGTTTTGAGGAGCTTAAGCATCGGTTGACTGCGGCACCGGTGTTAGCTATTCCGTCTGGCTCGGGAGGTTATTTTGTATACAGCGATGCATCACATCAGGGTCTAGGATGTGTTCTAATGCAACATAGTAAAGTAATAGCTTATGCATCGAGATGCTTGAGGTCTCATGAACTTAATTATCCGGTTCATGATCCGGAACTTCTTTGCAGATTATTTTGCTTTGAAAATTTGGAGACACTATCTATATGGAGAGACATTTCAGGTGTTCACTGATCACAAAAGTTTGAAGTATCTGTTGAGCCAGAAGGAGTTAAATATGAGACAGAGGAGATGGTTAGAATTGTTGAAGGATTATGATTGCACGATCGAGTATCATCCTGGCAAAGCTAATGTTGTAGCTGATGCTTTGAGTAGGAAATCATATAGCAGTGTGGCACAAGTGCAGGTATCGAGGTTACCTAACCTAGTTCAGTTGAGGGCACTGAATGTTGATTTGAGTTTGGACCAGAATGATACATTGATAGCTACGTTGAAGTTGAGACCTGTTTTGGTTGAACGTATCAAAGAGGCTCAGAGCAGAGATCCAGACTTAGTGAAGTTAATTGAGAAGCTGAAAGTGAAGTTTGGATTACGAGTTTGAAGTGAGAGATGATACCTTGAGGTTAAAGCAGAGATTATGTGTGCCAAATGTTGATAATCTGAGGAAAGAGATTTTAGAGGAAGCTCATTTAGCATCTTATGCTATGCATCCTGGTGCTACCATGATGTATAACACACTGAAACAGCATTACTGGTGGCCTTGTATGAAAAAGCAAGTAGCAGAATTTTTTCTAAGTGTTTAACTTGTCAGCAGGTCAAGGCTGAGCATTAGGCTCTGGTAGGAAAATTGCATTCGTTACCCATTCCGGAGTGAAAATGGGAACACATCACGATGGATTTCATTATGGGTTTGCCTAGGACTCCGAGGCAACATGATGCCATTTGGGTCATTGTGGATAGACTGACCAAATCGGCTCATTTCTTACCAGTGAGGGAGAATTATTCTTTAGATCAGTTGGCTCAACGATATGTGGATGATGTTGTGAGGTTACGCGGGGTTCCAGTGTCCATAGTATCAGACAGGGATCCTAGATTTACCTCGAGATTTTGGGGTAGTCTACAGACAGCTTTGGGTACCAAGTTGAGTTTCAGTACAGCCTTTCATCCTCAGACAGATGGTCAGAGCGAGAGAACGATCAAGAATGTCGAGGATATGCTCAGAGCTTGTGTTTTGGAGTTTCAGGGAGCATGGGATAAGTATATAGCTTTGATTGAATTCGCCTATAATAATCAGTATCACAGCAGTATTGGTATGGCTCCATATGAGGCGTTGTACGACAGAAAGTGTCGTTCGCCTATATTTTGGGATGAAGAGGGTCTACGAATTATCGAGGGCCTAGAATTGATTCAAGACACAGTTGATAAGGTGAAATTGATCCGTAGCAGAATTAAAATGGCACAAGATAGACAAAAAAGCTATGTGGATCAACACAGGCGAGATATGGAGTATCAGGTTGGTAACAAGGTATTTCTGAGAGTATCACCTTGGCGAGGTGTCTTGAGATTCGGCAAGAAAGGTAAGCTAAGTCCGAGGTATATTGGTCCATTTGAGATCATTGAGAGAATTGGACCATTGGCTTATAGGTTAGCCTTACCTTCGGAAATGGCTCAGATTCATAATGTGTTCCATGTGAGTATGCTTAGGCAATACCGGTCGGATCCGACTCATGTGATACCGATTCAGGAGATTGAAGTCTCTAGTAATCTGAGTTATGTTGAGGAACCTGTGAAGATCATTGGCTATCAGAATAAGCAATTGAGGAACCGAGTGATCCCAATGGTGAAAGTCCTTTGGAAGAATCATTCGAGTGAAGAAGCCACATGGGAAACGGAGGAGCACATGAGGAGTCAGTACCCCTACCTATTTGATCATTTAGGTAAGAATTTCGAGGACGAAATTTTTGTTAGGAGGGGAGAGTTGTAACATCCCGTTACCCATGCTAGGGCTACAATTGTGAATTTTGAGAATTAGTGAGAAATTAGAAAAATGCACATCATGCGTTATTAATTGTGACATGCACATTTTGCTCATTTATATGATTGTACATGCATTCATTTACATTTCCGGGTACAATTGAATTATTAATTGTGATTATAATGTGTTTTGGTGATTTTGGTATTAATTAGGACATTTTGGGATTTTTAGTGAATTTAGTGAAAATATTGATTTTTGGCCCAATTATATTGTGACATGTGGCATCATATAAGTGAGACAAATGGCTTCGTTAAAGAGGGTGTGTAAGGCATGCATAGTACCGAGTGTGAGTTTGAGTTGGGCAAATGAATTGCATGTGTTCTCGCTGAAGAAACACTTGATTTCCGAATGAGAACCTTGGGACTTTAGCTGTTTTAATCTGTTCTCTTTGCTGGAGTTCATAGCCGATTCAAGTAAGTTATGTTTAACTTGAGTTTTTTTGTTATTGTTAAATGACGTTTTTCAGTGGAAATGTATGCATGCATGCGATGTTAGAGAAGTGGGTTTCGGTGTTGAACAGAGTAGATGAGTGCTTGAGAGTAGGAAACTATTAATATGTTGTTGAATGAACTCTAGATTGGAAGATTTGCAAATACTGCTTAGGGTTTTGAGATAGATTTAAATGATACATGCATGCATTGTGTTCGTTGTTTATCAGTAGAAGTGAAGTTGATGTTTAAGAATGAATCTTAAGTTTAATCTTATGTAAATGTTTCAAAATGGATTAGGAGTTAATTGGAGTGAAGTTTTAGAGATTGTTTTGGGTTTAGAAGTGAAAAGTCTGGAAAAAGAAATCGGAGAAGACGAGTTGCAGAACTAGACGTCGCGACGTGCTTTTAATTTATTCGTCGCGACGTGTAGCTTAGTTTGTTTATTCGTCGCGACGTTCATTTTCTTCCTCGCCGCGACTTAGGTGACCCTCCCTTGATCTCGTCGTGGCGAACGCTGTAAAAATCCTGAGAAAATCAAATTTTTGGGCTGTTCGTCGCGACCTCATATTTTCCCCACGTCGCGACGAGCATCCATCTTTTGACAGCTCGAACATGCTTTAGTATTTTGACCATAACTTTCTCTATACTAATCCAATTTGGGTGATTCTTGATTCCCTGTAAACTAGAGATATAGGGATACAACTTTTATGAAGAAATGGAGTTTTAATTCTGTCTCTAAGAGTTTCATATTTTGGTTGCAAGTTGAGGTATAAATTTTTCTGGAACTTATGAACCGTCGGTAATATTTTGAGGATATCTCTCGGTATACTGATTCAAATTAAACGATTTTGGTGTCCTTAGAAATCTAAGAAATGGGGGAACAACTTTAAAGAAGGAATTTTTGTCTAATTTGGTCATTTACCTGATCTAATTTAGTATGGAAAGTTGATCAAAATATGTTCTATAGGAAAAATCTGAAGTGGTCAATGAAGCTATGAGATTATTTGACATTGTTTGGTCCAATTCAATTGTAAGAATACATGGTATCAATGAGGGATTTGATTCCTAAATGATTTTTGATAAGGATCGCATTATTGCACCCCGGAATTGTCATTGAACATGCATTGTACATACATTCTATACATTGATATTTTTTTATGAAAGAACATTTGTGCAATTGTGCAAAGTGTGATATTTGTGAATGTGTTTTGCCTATTTTAGAGGAGCATATCGGACGCCAATCGGACATTGCCGGACCATCCAGGCAATAGCTTATTGGAGCGTACTGTGAGTCAACCTAGATGTTTTCCTAGGATTGATTTAATTTGATTTGTTTAAGCTTTCAATATTGTTTTATTGCTTGCGATCTAATTATGAATTCTGGACTTCAATTTTCCGAGGAGATCAATATTTAGGAATGTATTAGAAGTGCTCTGATTGTGACTTTGCTTACTATGAAATTCTGAACGTGATTATAAATGTTATGTGAATCCTCAACGAAAGTTGAATGCCGGATTTAGATCCGATGAATATGAGTTCTGTTGGATATGTGATTGTGATACATGCGAGATTCGGATAGATGCATGTCATAAAATGCATGCTCGATAAAGGCGTTGTGACTTGAATTGTCTGTATGAAGCGCTTTCACGTGAGCTTTGCTCGTGATATATGTGTATACGTGAGAGCTATACTCCGTGATTACATTACGATTGAGCCCTACGGGCCAGCAATTGTATAAGTATGTGATAGGCATTCAGTCACAACAATAAGAACGAATGTGAGTCTCATATGCATATGTTTTTATATATATATATATATATATATGATCTGTTTGGCAATGATTAAATGTTACACTTGATTGTGTGAGTTTTGAATTATAAATGTATCTGCTTATGAATGTTTGTGAATTATGTAATGTGTGCTTATGATCCGGTGAATTCATCAATGATGGTTCACTCATGGAGTTTGCAAAACTCATCAAAATTTGCAATGTGGCTTTTCAGTGCAGTCGGAGACCTAGTTCCTTAGTTAAGACTTAAGGAATCTTTTGGATAGAGTTATGGCTCAGAGGTCTGTCAGTTGACACCAGAAGTGTTCTAGCCTTATTTTTGTCTTTTTGTTGGGCATTGTATAAGCTTTTATGCCTAGTCTTTTGGTGGTATCAGTGTAAGCTTTATGAATGAAAGGATTTTAAATGGTTTTAAAATTTAGTTACTGGAGTGCGTTAGATGATGCCATGTGTTTATTGGATTGCCATGTGTAATTCGGTTATGTTTTTGCTCCAACATACCATTGTCATAAGGTATGTACTTGAATGTCCTTCGGGTGTTCGGGTATTTGCCTTATGGAAGTGGGATGTTGCACGCTATGCGGGAATGTGCAGTACGTTCCGTTTTGGATCGAATCAAACCATTCTGAAGTGTTATGTGATTTTTGATTTGTTTATAATGTGATGCATTCATGTTTTCGATTTTGTTTATGAATTGTGAAAAGTCTTGGAATTTCGAGGAATGAGAAATAGAAGTTTTCAACCGTGAAAGTTTTGAAAACTGTTGATAAATGATTTGAGTGATCTGAAAAAGTTTGAAAAAAAAATAAACTTTTGAAGTTGAGAAGTGATTATTAACGGAAAATGAGTTTTGCAAAGGTTTTTGCTTATTGTTCATTTTATAAACATGTTATCCACGAGCTATCAAGCTCACCCCCCTTTCATCCACATCTCCAAGTTTTGAGCAGGAGATTGGATGAAAGGAAGTCAAGGCATCTGTTCGATCGTACTTGTTTTGTGTTTTATGCAATTTGGGATTTTAGTTTTGTATATGGCTTGAAAATGCCATGAAGGTTTGAAATGTATTTATTTTTGGAACATGAATGATGGATTTTGGTATTGGTTTTTGTATATGGCATGGAATGCCATTAAAGTTTGTAGTGTATTTATTTCAGAATGAAAATGAATTCCTAACTTGAGTATGAAATTGTACATGGATATGGTATATGAAATTGGTATATTGGATTGAGTTATGGAATTGTATATGAATGTGATTGGGTTGTGTTTGGATCGAATTATGAATTTGTATAAGGACTTAAATTATGAAATTGTGTATGATGATTTATGATTTGTACATTGAATTTAGAAATGAATGTGAATTGGATATGGATAATGTGATTTGGATTGAGTTTGGATTCCGGACAGGGGTCCGAGAAATTGTGTGGTTTGATTGAGCTGGTTTATAGAAGTGAGTTTTAAACTATTTGCAGGTTTTTGGGTTTTGTAAAATATAACCATTATGCTGCCCGATTTTTGTATGGTAGTATATGGATAAGTGTCATTCACAAAAAAAAAAGAATAAGATAGATGTTTTGTTTTAAAGATGAGATTAAGATATTGCATGATTAAGGATGAATCTCTAAAAAGGGAAAATTATATTGTTCGATTCGTATGAGATAGAATAAAGACGAAAGGAATGAAAAAGGATTAAGAAAAGAAAGAAAAAAAAGAAAAAAAATTTATACCGGTTTTGATTGGTGGAGACCGGTTTAGTTTAAGGTTTCCAACGTGATGCTTTTCTTAGCTATTGTGTTCGGATGTCGGATTCAGATTTTGTTTCCACCTTTGTTTGTTCCGATTTAGAATTTGCTTTCCGATCTCAATTCGTTTCTAATATGTTTTCTCTTCGCTTTTGATTCCGTGATTTGTCTTTCGCTTATGCTTTCGATTCGATTCAGTTAAGAATCCGATTTCGTGTGCATTTGGCCCACTTTTGGGTTTCAGATTTAATTCGTTTCGTTTCCGTTTTCCGTTTTCCGGTTGGGGTCCGGTCTCAAGATTGGATCCCAACAATTTACAGGTCTCTCTGCACGCTCTTGGTGAGTAATAGATCTTCCAATATATATGGGAAAATTCTCTCCCCCCAGTCCTCGACATTTGGTGGTAGAACTATGCTCTGAAATGGACATTGCCTCAGGTGATGTCCAATACTATTGCCAACAGCTCCATTTTTATTCAGAAATATAAGGCAGTCGTACACCAGCCCTGTGTATCGTACCAACAAAGTCTCGATAACATATACATGCTCATCTCTCCCATACTTTATTAATAACAGCGTCAAATTCAAAATCCAAAAAAATCTTCCTGAAATAAAAAAAATTCGTAAATACTTATAATTTAATAATATTTATCTAATTAATGTATAAAAATCAATTAAAAAAGAAAATAATATTTTTTATTATACCTCAAACTTTTGATAATAAAATTCTTTTGTGACCTGAGAGATATTCTTCCATACATAACCCTCAAGATCAATCTTCTCCTTAAATTTGGATGTCATATTTCTTAAGCACGGTCCAGACAGAATTATCCTAACATGAAAAAATAAATTTATACCATTTTTAAAATTTAAACCTATAATTTAATTATAAACGTACAGTGTTTCATATATTTCCACTTACAGATTATTGAAAATTTTGATGTAAGTTCTTCCATCAGGTCCCTCAGCTCCAGGCTAGCGGCTGCCTCCTTCATCCGCATCATTTATCTTGATATCTATATCGCTATAGGGGTAGTGGATGATGTAGAGGTGGTGGAAGGTGTAACAGTAAGTACGGAAAGTGATGCCTCATCTACAATTGTAGTAGCTGGTGGGGAGGAGGTGATTCATATTGCATCTATTAAGTGTGATGGTTCACCTAGACAGTAAGTACCTTTGAATCGTTATCCGAACCTAGGTCGCACTATATCATGTTTCCTCTTTGGTGGCATATTTCAACCTGAAATTCATATTTGATTGAATTTTCTAGAAATATAAGAATTTGAATTCAATATTTTACACAATATATTGAAAAGAAAATAATTGATTTGTTGAATATAATATTCAATTACAAACACTAATTAATTGATATGATCACTTAATTGTAAATTAAAATCATCTTCTTTTTCTGAAGAATAAGAATCAAACTCAGGCTCCTCTTCAGATCTTTGGCCCTCGTCATCCTTTGTAGATGAAATTTCAACATATTCATTAGATGGATCATTTAAAGGTTCATTATCGTCATATGTGACAAAAGCATTTATTTCATAAACATCTTCCCGAAATGCTTCACTTTCAATTCTCTGTTCTCCTTTTTCATGTGATTTAAAAACACCTATATGTTTAACTTTGCAAATGGCTATCCAATCTGACTTATCTCATCATAAGCTAGGAAAAGAGACATAATATACTTGAATCGCTTGCATTGCCAACATGAAAGGTCCAAATTATCTCAATGTTCTTCAGTTGTTGATTTCAACTAGATTATATTGACTATGCACTTTTGTACCAACATTTGGAGTCAGATCAAACCAATCACACTTAAATATCACATTTCACTTTATTGGTAATGCAGGGTACTCAATTTCAAGTATCTCAATAATTTTACCATAGTAATCCATCAATTCTCCCTATATGCAAACTCCACTATTTATTGTTTCCATGCTATGACCATAATATTTTGTATCATATTTATATCCATTAATGAAATACATCAGATACGATTTAATAGCTCGCAAAGGTCCCTTTGCAATATCACATATGAACATGTTCTCTATTAGATTTTCTAAGGCCTATACAAAAAAAAATTATCATATTAAAGAGTATAATGTCATTTGAACATTTAAATCTTATAATTCAATCATTTCAATATTTGTAAGTGAAAACTTACATATTTCTTGAACCATCGAGGAAATTATCTTCCAACTTCTTTATTGATATCATCCTATATTTTGTTAGGCATTAGCTCACGTAACAATTGCTCTTATAATCTAAAAGCATTATTATGTATTTCAGTTATGAATAACACTAAATTTCAAAACCCAAATAATCAATTTCAACTTACTGCACAAAAGGTTGAACATCTTGATAGTTCAATAAAATGTAATCATTAGCAGCCTCAATTTCTTCTTCTATTAACATTCTTCTTAGTGAACGTCTATATGTTCGTCCAAGATATATGAAAATGGATAAGTTTACTATCAGCATCATTCATTCCTCCCCCATCGTCATTACGAGGATCTTTTCTTTCTTTTATGTGAACATACGGCTTAAAATAATGTGAACAAAATGTACTAGCTTCTCCACTAAATAAACATTACATATCGAACCTTCAAATCTAGCCTTGTTTTTCACATTTTTCTTCAAGTGATGTAAATACCTATATTAGAAAATAACGTTATTACCATTTTGTTGTTAAAACATGTTATTACTTCAATTACAATAATTTTCTTTTAAATTACCTCTCAAACAGATATATCCAACGATATTGAACTGGACTGGCTAGTTTTTCCTTGTGTGCTAAATGTATAGGTATATGCTCCATACAGTTAAAGAAGCTTAGAGGAAAAATCCCTTCTAACTTACACAAAATTACTGGAATTTCCTTTTCTAGTTTTTCCATTTTAACCAACTTAATTTCAGATGATGTTAAACTTTTGAAAAACAAAATTAATTCTATTATTAATTCCCAAACCTTATTCGGTAGAAACTCTCGAAATGCAATTGGAATTAGCCTTTGCATAAATACTTGATAATCATTACTTTTCATCCCAAATAATTTGTATTTCCTCATGTCTACACAGCTTGCCAAATTTGAAACATAACCATGAGGAAATTTTAGTTTTTTTAACCATTCACACAATATTTCCTTCTATTTTTTTCAAAGTGTAACAAGCTTTTGGATATTTACCGGTGTGAAGATCTTTATATAACTCATTCCTTCTACAAAAAAGTTGCAAATTAGCTCATGATTTTGCATCGTCTTTTTTCCTCCCTTCAATGTTCATTATAGTATTGAACAAATTGTTAAAAATATTTTATTCAATATGCATCAAATCTAGATTATGACGTATCAAATTAGTTTTCCAATATGAGAAAATCCCAAAAGATGCTTCATTTTCTCCAACCAAAGTTTTTACTAATGCTTGTATTATCTTCATTAGGTTCAAATTCTATAACTTTCAGCAAGCCTAATTCCTTAATCTCCTGTAAAATCTCTTCACCAGCTTTGTGAGGGGGAGGAGGTGTTTTTACCATCCTATTCTTAATGAACTTTTTTTTATTTCATCTAAATGGATGATCTTTTTATTGCATCTAAATGGATGATCTGGAGGAAGAAATTTCCTGTGATTGTTAAACCAACATATTTTGGCCCCATTTGGAAGATAAAACGCATCAGAATCATTGCCATAATAAGGACAAGCCAATTTTCCTACTGTGCTCCATCCAGACAACATGGCATATGTCAAAAAATAACTAATGGTCCACATGAAAGCCGCTCTTAACAAAAAAATTTGTTTTAGAGACACATCACATGTCTCAATTCCATATTCGTAAAGATGTTGCAACTCAGATATCAATGGTTGTAAGAATACATCAATTTTATGCTTTAGATTTATAGGTCCTGGTATAATCACTATCAAGAACATAATGACTCTTTCATACACATCCATAAAGGCAAATTATAAGGAGTAATTATAATGGGCCATGATGAATATTGCTGGCCAGATTGACCAAAAGGTTGGAATCCATCCGTCAACAATCCCAACCTAACATTTCGACTTTTATCTACAAACTCATAATAGCTATCATTGAAACATTTCCATGCAAGTGTATCGGATGGATGACTCATTATTCCACCTTCCTATTCGTGTTCATTATGCCATCTCATATGAGATGCAATAACACCATAAGCATATAGTCTTTGAAGTCTTGAAGTTAATAGGAAATAATACATCCGCTTCCAAGGTACTAATTTATGTTTCATGGAACGCTTTCTAGGCTTGAATCTAGATTGATCACAAAATTTGCACTATTGTAATTCCACATCATCCCCCAAATACAACATATATTCCAATTTGCAACAATCAATCTTTTCAATAGGCAAACTAAGACCCCTAATAAGTTTCTTCATATTGTAAAAACTATCAACCATTGTATGATGAGGAGGTAATGATTCATTATACCATTTAAGAATTTTATCAAAACTACGATTAGAAATATGCCCTTCAGACTTTATGTTCAATATTTGAGCTATTGAAGACAATTGAGTCATTGTCTCACAATGTGGCCATAATTCTTGGTCAACTGAGTGGAGTAACTCAAAAAAATATTTTACATATGGGTTTGGTTCTTCTTCAAGATTTTCTATATTTTCCTAAAAGGTATAATCGGCTGCATCATAAACCATTTTCATGTAAGGATTTTCATTTGCATCCACATTATTTGTTCTAAATCCAATCCCCCTTAAAACTCATTTAAGTTCACAGATGATTATACTTGATTACCCATTGTGATGCTACAAATCAATGGTTCCCCACATCGTGTCCACTCAAAATAATTGGGGACAAACCCTTTTTTCAACAAATGCCCATTAACTTCATCAATAGGAAGGAAATGAATTTTTTTTTTCACTTTTTACATGGACATCTGATTTTTGAGTCATCCATATATGCAGGTTGAGAACATGCATAATGAACAAAAGCTTCAACTGCCTCAACAAACTCAGGATTAATGAAACCATCAGGTATTAATCGTCTATACATTTAAGATCTATCAATGTTACTCATTTATGCAATACTATTAATTTCAAATAGTGATTCCATAGTTAGTATCCTTCATGTTCTCTAAAGTTTACAGAACATCTAAACTTTATATAACATCCCCTAAGTATTAACCAACTGAATTAATCACCAAAGTTTACACCTGTGAATCAAAAAAACAAGTTCTCGTTATGACTCCTAGGCTCATGATATTTTTCACCGATAATCCTCACGGGAGCTGCATCATGGGTTTTAAGTTAGGGTTTACGAGTTAAGATCAAAATTATTTATTAACTAAAGGTCTTTTTTTTTGTAACCATATATGTTAGAAGAGAATTCAAAGATGCACTTAAGGATGTGAAAAGGAAAATTCTTAGTCAGGTTGATTTTGTATGGGAACATAAAATGAATTAGTTAATTTTATAAAGTTTGAATTTTTAATTGAATGGTTTAGATATTGTTATTGAAATTTTAAATTAATGTTTGAAGTTTGATATTTAACCTAAATTAATTATGTACTAGTAAAAATATAATAAGTAAAGATAAAAATATGAATACTTTGATTAATAAATTATTGTAACATATACAAATTATCTAATATGTTTAGAAGAAAATTATTATTATATTAAAAAGATGTGTGTAAAGATTCGCACATAAAAAGTAAAGAGAACCTAATCATTTCAAAGAGCATCAATGAAATAACCCATTGATTAAGTTCAAATATTTGGAACTATAAGTCATACCCATCCTATATTAATCTATTGATAAATTGAAGTTCATACCACAAACAAGTTTCGATTGGTGCAGTCCATTTACATTAAAAATATAGGAAGTTCAAATGGGAGGTTCAAACCACAAAAAATACCCAAATTAAACCAAGTACACAAAAACCTAGTAAATAACAAAACTTAGTTACCTCAATCGACGCACAGAAGAAGTCACTGAAGCACATAAAGGAAGAAGATGACAGAGCTAGAGTGAGCTGATGGCTAAAGAAGAGAACCAAAATAAAGCAAAGAAGATAATGAATTTCAAAACAATACGTAAATTGATATAAATTCGTGTTCAAAAGTCTTAGTTATAGCATTTGATTGTCACCAAGTCATGCAAGAAAATCAAGTCATTTTCCTTTTAAAACATACAAAGGATGATAAAAATTCTTTTTTCATTGAAGTAAAAAGATGCTAAATGACTATGTTGCAAAATATAGAAACAGATACAAATTCAATTAAAATGTGTGGAAAATCATTGTTGACATTGTCAATAAGCAAAGGAAATGAACGTAAAAAATGAATGCCTCCTGAAGCTTCTCTTCAATCTCCTTGAAAATAGAAATACTACCAACAAATGAATTCTTACAACCAAGAAATAATCAATAAGATCTTAGCTAGTAAAATTACAAATCTATCCTATACAAGACTCAACTCTTATTCCATGATATAAGTTGCAATGTGAAAAACATAAATCTTTATGATATTAACACATAAACAAAGCAATCTAACATTGAACTTTTAAAAAACTGAGGCCACTTTCACATATGGAGGGAATGCACTATATTTATATGGAAAGGGCTATTTCTTATATATTTTTCCATATACTTTCTAGTTTAATATGTAGATCCAATGTAACTTAATTCGACTATCAAAGAACTCTCATTCTTGTACTCAACTAAGTCTTAAATAATTACGCTACTACTACACACTATCGGACGTAATTACTAGTAATAAAGGTCTTTATTTCTATTATAAGGACTTTATTTCTTAAAGATAGTCTAATAACATGTATTATGAGGACTTTACATCATATCGTAATACAAATTTTATGAGTCATTTTTGGTGAACTCTTTGAAGGAAGCTTAGAACTACCCTTCAATTTAGTTCCTCACACCATCCACAAATTGAGACTAAAGTTTGAGTTTATTAAGTTTCTTAATAAAAGGGAACATTCGATAATAGGATCTTTAATTACCCTAAGTAAAGGCCTACAATTAGTTTCAAAGAAAAACCATGAGTAAAAATCCATTAAAAGCCATGTATGGCTCTAATCCTATTAGTTTACTTGATTTGACTCCTATTTCATTTAATCATTCTTTCAATAATGATGATGCTAAAAGGGAAAAATATATTAATTGTTTGCATAACAAGATTCGTAAGAACATTTTTTAGAAAATAAGAACAAGGAATAAGTTGACAAGTTTTGAAGTTACCATGCCTTAGTTAAAAGAAGTTGTCTTCAAGTTATAGGCAACTTCAACTCTAATTCTAAGCTCAACTATTATCACCCTGACAAAAGTGTAGAGCATCATGTGGTGCACCCTTCAATTAATAGACAACTATTTTCCATTACTTGGAAGGATGTTCCCATCAAGAACATAGTTTCTTAGAGATGATTTTTGAAGTGCTTATAGCAAGATGTTGAGTGTTGTTAGGAGATTGGTTAGTTATTCATATTTAATAGACAATGGATATTATTTTTATTACATTTTAATTTTGAATATATTTCAATTTACTAAAATATGTATGTAAATAGGTTTCTACTTATGGTAACAAGGTTTTGGGCAAGTATTCAATAAAGAATATGTAACATCCCATCACCGATGGGAAGGGTAGAATAGTAATTTGAAATGGTTTATGAGTGTTTAGAATTGTCTTAATATGTTCATGCATACACATACAAGTGACTAGTGAATTTTGCACATGTAAATGACTGTACATGCATTCATGAATTTTCAGGTATATTTGGTCATAAATGTGATTGGTATGATAAATGTGATCTTTTGTGTTTGGAAAATTGATTGGAGAGGGTCATTGAAGTTTTAAAATTGTTAGAGAATTTTAGTGAATTTTTTTGTGAAATTTCGGGGGACCTTTTTGGACTAGGAAAAATGTCAAGTGACAGACTGATTGTTTCTCGGTAGTAGAAATGACTGTCCAATGGCACTGAAAATTTAGATACATGCTTTTAGGATTTATTAATGTGAGCCATTGAAATTTGGAGAGAAATTGGAGTAGGAATTGGAATTAAATTGGAGAGAAACTAAATGGAGGCTTAAGAAGGTGACATGTGGCAAGTGACAAGCATGCCACCAAGGTTATAGTTGTTAAATAAAATCCTCCCATCTTTTACTCATTCTCGATGCTTCTCTTGTCTAAGGTGATAGGTGATATTTGATGAAAATTTATAGATTGATACCGGGAATGTCACGAATATGCATTATACACATTTCAATCCCTGCATGTGCATTATTATACATTTTTTATTGTACAATTTGTAATATATGTGTATTTGAATTGTTATAGAGGCGCATTTGGAACGTCAACCCACCAACATTGCCGAGACTTCCAGGCATTAGCTTCGGAAGCTGTTGGTGAGTAACCTAGACGGTTCCTCAATTATTATTTGTTTATGCTTATGATTATCTATTGAATAATGATGGATTGTGATTGGATTATGGATTCCGGACAGAAGGTCCGATGATAGTGTACTGGGGATTGCGTTATTGAAGTGCTACTTGTATGTGAATTTGAGACCTACGTGATTATAATGTGATTATTTGTGACATATGCATACGTGCATAATAATGTGATTGATTGTGGCATATACATTTCATTCATGAATGCATATTCAGATAAATGACAGTTGTGACCGGAGCAGCCACCGATTAGAGGTTAAAGCTCAACGATTGAATTTGAGCCTCGAGCTCAACAGTAATTTAGAGCCTCAGGCTCAACGTTTAATGTGCCCTATATAGGACAGTTTAGGCGCTCGGTCACAACACCGTAATAACTGAAAAAGTGTCACATGAGCATTTCATATGCATTTTTTTAAATATGCTTGATTGAGTGAAAGGCCAAAAATTTCTTATGCTTATGTGACCATGTGGTACTTCTGATCGATGTGCTGTTATAAAAGAATTGTGATATGTTTTGATTGTTGCATGAATTTAGTGGACCATCGATGATGGTTACCTCACTGAGTTCGCAAAACTCACCAAAATTGCAACATTATTTTTCAGGATCGAGAGTAGACTCCTAGCTTCATAGGGACTTTTCCAGTCGTGTAGACTGTTTTGGCGAGAGAAGTCATGGCTCACAGGTCGGTCAGATGGGACTTTTGGATGGACTAGATAGATCTGTTGTTTTCCTCTTTCATGTAGCATTTTGTACTAGGTTTTTGGATTGATGTATAGACAGTCAAGGATGACAGACGTGTAAACAGTTTGTTTTTGATGAAATGAAATGAGGAAAAAGTTGGTTTTAAAAAGATCGTGATTTTTATATTGATTATTTGTTATGATGCCATGTGAAGTGATTGTAGTGATTATTCGTAGCTCACCCTTATCGTAGGATATGTACCGGAATGACCTATGGGCGTCCCGATGTGTACCCTGCAGTAAGGGGCGCTACAGAATATACTAAGAGTTAAGCATATATGTTGTGAGGCATGTCCATACTAAATTATAAATGCAACTTAAAACGAAAAAGGTTGTAAAGGATATTATATGGAATGAAAAAAGGGAATATGCATATAATTGATATAATATGTATATAAAGAAATTGAAGAGTGTTATCAAGAAAACATATGATTGGATCACTTTGATTATGTTGGTCAAGTGGTATAGGAGCACATATATTTGTGAGAGTAAAATATGATATGCTACTGAACAATCATTTAAAGAGCTTCAATTCTTATATTAAAGAGGCTCAAGAAAAACCTATTTTAACGATGCTTGAGATAATGCGGAGGGTTATGATGAATAGATTCAATAAGAAAAGAAAGGAGATGAAAAGTAGACATGATATATTTGCCCATGAAATCAAGCAATTTTGCAAAAGCCAAGGAAGTATGCCAATAAATAGATTTCTTATTTCAGTAATGGGAGGTTGTTCGAATTTAAGCATTTATACTTTAGGCAAACTATAGTTGGTTTGGGGAAGATGGCTTGCACTTGTATGAAGCGATACATTACTAGACTTACTTGTCAGCATACATGTGCTATGTTAGACATGAAAGAGGTAGGTCAAAGGAATCTAAAAATATGATGCATTATAAGGAGTTTTTTTATAAGCATATGCTTGTCGATTGGTCCCTATTTTGAGTAAGTTTCACTTTCCATATTCCCATTTAGTTGTTTATTTCATGTACTAACTATTTGTAATTTTATCTAAATGATTATCAATTATAGGTGAACATCATTGGCTAACTTCAAGTAGGAGCCATAAGGAGGTACTGGAACTTTCTTGATTCATAAAAAAGTACTAGTATACCCAATAAGGCCATAATGAGGTAAGAAAATGAAGGAACAAGTTAATACAAAGTGACAAAAAGGGACCTTTAAGTGGCATACAAGTTTTACAAACAATGTGGATATAATAAGAGGATTTATTAAATAAGGCAAACTAATAAGTTTAAAAACAGTTAACCAATTGAACCAAGTCAACTAACTAAGAGTAACTAATAAAGTAATATCATTCGAGCAAATCTCTAGGTGAAAGAGGTTAATAGTTTACATTGTTAGGTTCATTTTGGATGTTATGTTCATAAATCTCATATTTGTAAATATATAGCTTCAAATTTGCCTTTTTGGTTTTAACATCTATAAGCAGAAAAAATCGAATAGAAATAAGAAGACTTATTCTTTTGTTTAAAACATATGATAGACATTGCATGGAATGTGATGGAATTGAATTCCCTTTCCAAAAAACTCATTCTTAAAGATTTCATTTTGGAAAATAAGTTTATCTTATAGGTATTTTGGAATCAAGTGTAATATACTCAGTTATTTGGCAAACTATTAGAATCTAATTAACAATTACATTACTCTTTCTAATGGCAGAATCTTAGTGCTATTCATTAAAGAAAAAAACTAAAACACTTGATTCCTTAGTTACAAATAAGATAATTCAACTAAATCTCACTATGAACATCTCCATCATTTATGCTCACAATTAAACCTTTCAAAGAACTACTCTATGGTCAAAGCTTAAAGAGATATATATGAATATGAAAGCACCCTAGCTCATTATAAGGGATTTCAATTTAACGATATATCTAGATGAAGCTAAAGGGAATAAATCATCTAGAACTTTCTGTAAGGACTAGCGGAATTGCTTAAATGACATACAAGTCACTGATTTTCCATATAAGGGAAACTTTTACACATGGAGAAACAAACAAGTAGAAAATTTATTTCAAACGAATCACACTCAAAACAATCATATATATAAGACATCCACTTTACAAAATACTGATACACTTTCATTCCAAACCAATAATTACCCATACAATCAAACCACAAACACAGTTCAAAAATGATGAAAGCAATACGCAAAACTTAGTACAAATCAAAACTCACTTACCTCAATTGATGAATAAACAAAGACGCAAAAGGAAGAAGGGAACAAAAGCATAGGAAGGATGAAGGGAGTCAAAGCACAATGAAGTCGCAGAATGAAAATGTAGAAGGGAATCGAAGCACACAAAGGAAGAAGATGGATGCACAAGGAAGCAGATGGATGACGAGAAGGGAACCAAAGCGAGGAGAAAATGAACATCAACAAATTAGGTGGGGTTTCGTGGGTAAGCAGTAGACATTTAATTAAAACGATGTCATTTGGTAACGACGTTGTTTTCGATTTATCAAAAATGTTACAGACAAAGCTAATGGTAACGTTTAAATTTTAAATTTACCAACGGAATAACCCTTCTGTCAATAAATAATCGATGAAATCTAGTTTCGTTGGTACACCTTGATTCATTTATGTTTTACTAAATACGTTGCAATCGAAACAAACTACAATGTTTAACATTCAACTTTAGGACATAATACACTTCCATCAGTCAACGATGACACTTATTTTGCTGGCTATCATTCATGCCCCATTTACTGCCGGTGATTCCTATTCCGTCGTTATATTCCATCACAAAAATTAGCGAGATAATTTTCCATCCATCTTTACTGATAGATATTTTATGTGTCACAAATTACCATATGTTATGACATTTTCACAGACGGAATGTGATTTTACATCACTAATTTTCAACGGTATTATTTCCATCGGTAATTTTTCGTTAGCAATAGGTAATTTTCTTGTAATGTTCCTCTTATTACCATCAAGACTTTTAACTTGTTATGAACCGGATTATCTATCTTCTTTATTCTTTTATCAACTTTTTCCTCTAAAACTATGACTGCAATTATGTCATTGAAGACTGAGTAGTACGTAAGAATATTATTAGTTAAATAGTAGTTGATCATATGAATTAAATAGATTTTGAAGCAAAAGTTTAGCATGTTTATGTAGCTCTATTCTATAATCCAATAATATGAGCTGAGAGAACAAAGTAGTCAAATTATTAATTTGATCGATCAACAAAGTGGATTTTAACATTCCAATAGTATAAACTATTTCTAAAAAATCATTATTGAATAACTTGGCCTCGTATAACTTAGTGCAATAATCTCATATGTGATTTTTTGTTTTTCCTCTTCTCTATGTTTGATAAAACTTCATCATTTAAATTTACTTGAAGATTTGCAATGGAATTTACTTCAATTTCACTCCATTTGACATTATCTGTGAAGTCTATTGGTCTTCCATCAATAGCTGCAAACATTTATGAGGGAAATTTTCATCTTCAACTTTAATAACAAGAAATTATTTTTATTGAACTTCTCAATCTTACATTTGTTTTTCATTGCTTTTATCACGAACTATTTTGAGTTAGGAGGAATAGCTCCTACTATTTCACATATTTAATAATTGTATCATGAGTAATATATTTCAGTATCTTTAAAGAGTTAACAATTTCTAACTTATCTTCTAATGTGAAAGATCTACTTATACTGCACCTATAGAGTATATGGTAAGTAGCTATATACACCCTAATTAGGCCATGATATCACTGTTATAATGAGAGGTAAATAGAGCAAGATTATGGATCAATTAGTTAGGATTTTATGTTAATTTGAAGTCATAAGACACAATTCTAGAAATTTTATCTTAACTTCTAATCTTAAGATCCATTCTAGGCATTCATATTGATTTCAAACCCTAAAATCCATTCCAAAAAATTTTTATGCGTTTTTTGAAGTAATTACCCACAACTATAGCAATATACAAATAAACTCATGCCCATACACAAACTCATGGAATTCATGCTTTTCTTATAGTGTTCCTAGCAGTTAGGAGACTCTTTCTAAATCTTTCACACATCTAAATGGGAGAATCCTAGTCCTCTTTAACTCAGATAAGATACAACTCACCAATTCGATTATTTTTAATCAAATTGTCCATTTGAAAGTCAAAATTTTCAATAGGAATCTCTATCTTAATATCTCTACCATCTATGCCTTCAATCATGCTTATCAAAGAACCTCTCTTTGGAATAAGCTCATTGATATTCACTAAGGCATTAATACTCTACGAATTTTGCTAGGTGACTCCAATTCAACAATACACCTTGATGAACCTAGGGAAATCAATCCCATACACAAACTCATGCCCATACACAAAACATTTACAAAAAAAAATCAATTTGTGAATGAAACTACCTCCTCCGAGGAGAGCACGGACACACAGAGGAGCGAAGCAAAGAAGAGCATGAAGTAGACGAAAATGCCTCCATGAAAATAGTAGGAGAAGATGACGACAATGGCCAGAGAAAAATCGTTTTAAGTATAACAAAACAACGTCGTTTGGTTATACTTAAAAATGTCCAAGCAGAAGCAGACAACGACGTATAGCTTGAGAATTTACCGACGGATATTTTCCAACGACAAGCTGAAAAATTATTATCTCGCCAACAATTCTCACTTTATTTACCGATGGTCATTTTATGTTGTCGCTAAATTTCGTCGCAATTTCGTTTCCCTCCGTATTTAACAGCGGATATTGCTACCGCCGCTAAACGAAAATTCTCCCGACAATTTTTATGACGGAAATAGGATTTTCGTAGGTAATTTGCAACAGTTTTTTACCGTCAATAATTCTCCATCACTAATCTATGCTTTTCTTGTGATGCACAAAATATCATTATAAGTAAAGAAGAAGAGTTATAATACAAACATTCACTCACTAATTATAAGTTAAAAATAATAATCTATAACTTAAAATCTATAAAAATTAGAATGCTCACAAACTTTACTCTTTGATGTTTGAATTTATATTTAAACACATGAAATATGAAGATTGATGGATAGTTATATCATAAGTAACGATTAGAATTCATCCTACGTAAAAGAAGTCTAAGGTGTACAAGATTTGTAGAGATATCAATATGGGAGAAGGGAGAAAGCGACAATAAAATGTTTTGGTTTGCACCTACTCAATTATGTCTGTTTATTGTGAGCTTAAAGGGCAAGAAATTGCAGAAGAGAATCTGGGAACAGAAGAAGAGCCCGTGAAGAAAAGGAATGGCCCACAAGAGCCTATTCTTATTCCGTCTCATGATCAGTTTGTCTCCACAACTTGAATATTTATTATAACGGCAAATGGACAATAGCTAGTTGGTAAGTAGATGAATTTGATCCTCATGATTACTCAACATTGCTCAAAAGATCGCCTATTTAATTTTTTCATGCAGGATAGACATATCTGGTCTCCGTTTGTTCCAACTTACTTTTCCTTTCTTTTATCGTCGAGAGAGTACGTACTTTATATGAACCAAAAAGGTCGGTGTACCTTCATTTCACTAAAGTAATTAAAATTATTGAATGAGAAATAAGTTCCAATATTATATCAAAAAGAGAATATACTATACACTAAATTTTAGTAACCATTTAATTAGACAGTGAATCAATGGAAGACTAATGCTTATTAACTGAACTTTTATCCAAGCTGGTTAAACTATTATCTGGATGATGAGGTAAGAACTAATCACTCGACAATTAAATAGATGATTGGGGGAACAAAGATTCCCGAAGATTTTGTATTCATGATTGTTAGGAGAAATGTCACGCCACTGGAATATTAAAAAAGCTCGTTACTATCAAGAATTTGGGAGTACGTACTACTTACTTTAGGCCATTTGAATTGAAGTTCCTTATGAATTTTATGCAAGGAATCAAAGCTTGAAAGTGGCTTTGAATGTTTCACTTAAGAACAGCATAAAATGATGATGGTTTTTAAGCTCCTATATGTACCTTGAACCCTAAAGATGAATCAGCTAGCGAAGCATAAACCTCACCTTATCACGAAGGAAAAGCAAAATGAATCTCACCTTAAAGCCATATTGATTCAAAGGAGATCAAAAGTAAACCCACATTGGATTCTCGTTCTCCAAAGTGTATGTAAGAGCGGCACTCGAATGATATCTGAAATGTAAATTGGTCCTAACAAAGGCGAATGGATTATTTTCGCATGGTGGTTGCTATCGTCTTGAGCTGCCATGTTTTAGGCCACGCATGCATGCACTATTAAAGAAAGAGAATCTCTTATTTTCCCACTCCCAATGCCGCTCTTATATATCCCCCATCATCGTTATACAAGTTCAAGTAAATTAATGTTGGTGTCTAGTTTTGGGTTTTATCTTGAAGAGGATAATAAGAAAGTCAGTTTATGCCGATCTCTTCATGGCTTTAGAATTGGGTTTGGAATATAAAAAAAAGGGCTCATAAAGGAGAAATAAAAGAAGAGAGGAAACCGTCCAAATTCCCTGTTGTGGTGGGGTTTGTATCAGCACTTTCTCTTTGCACTAGGATGGCTTAGAATAATTGGAAAAGAGAGAGAGACAGGAAGTTGGGAAAAATCCTCAACAGAGATAATGGACAAGAAGAAACTTAGATATAATAGTCCTCAACCCTTCAGAGTAACATGAAGGAGATCAACAATCTTTATGCACTGTTCAAAGAAACACAGTAAAGAGTCATCTAAGGGTTTAAATTACAAATTACAATAGCAGTAAAAGACGGAGGTTTTCAATAGTTGTGAATTGTACTCGCATGTATAGAAGAAAAGCAGATTCTGAATACTAAATTTAGCAATGCGATCAGCTCCCATTATTTGCAAGCTTTTAATTGCCATGGCTTTGGAGTTTGAAGTCCTTTAATGATTGGTTAGCAAATCCGTCACTACACAAATTATGCTAAGCAGGAATTATAAGGCAGTGATTCAAATGCCATGAATATTGAGTGTATAAGCTGAAACAGTCAATCAATAATACCAATCATGTCGGCTGTGGAGTAATGAAAAAGGTTGAGAAGGCCCATCTCTCCATCTCCCCAAGCTTTTTAAGTTTCTCATTGCTATAAGCTCTCTGCTAATAAGCAACCAACCATCTTTTTTGTTATCATTCCATTCAAATCAAGGTCCTTTTAGGGTTTGGGTGTTTTATAACAGGAACAAAAGAAAAGACAGAAAGTGCCAACGTCAAAATTCAAAAGAAAATTCATTAAGCACACAAAAAGAAATGTTAATGATTCAAGTGGGGTTGGGATTCTTCTGTTTCTCTCTCCATCTCTCTTCTTTTCAGAATTTTTATCCATTTTCTTTTCTTCATTAGCATTTTTCTAATCTTTTAGTCTTTGCAATTCTCAAGTTTTTCTCTATCGTCTTCCGTGGTCAGCCACTGTAATCATCACATCCTGTATAACTGTTATCTACAATACCAGCTGCTGATGAAGTGATAATTTCTCTTTGTCTCTATCTATCTGAATAGGGCATATATAAACAGAAGGGAGAGGTTTCTTGAGCAGTGAAGAGCGTATTAGGTTTCTGGGGAAAACCCATCTTATTGTCTGGTCTTTCTATATTTGATTGCATGGTAAACTCTCATTCTCAGATGGTCTTTAGGATTGAGAGAGAGAGAGAGAGAGAGACAAACAAAGCTTGGAAAGAGATGTATCTGTGTTGTATTTCAGAGCTGCTCAGACAAGCAATTATCCATGGCTAGACAGCGACTTGGGGAATAACCCATCATCATCATCTCTTCACGAGATTTTACTTTTGCAACCCAATGAATGATGTCTTTCTGTGTCTATATTTCCCTGCCACCTGTTCAACAAAGTTTTGTTTAGTTGTGTCCGGAGCCACTATTCTCTAATATTCCAGGCCTGGACTTACTTAGTCTGCTAACTTCTTGTGTCTTCAAAGGTGCAAACTAGGAACTTGAACAAGAGGTTAAAGTTGTGGAAAGATATCAAACGAACAAAAGGGATCAATTTTCTTGTTTTTCTTTGTTGGATTTTTCTGCTACATAAGCATGTTTCCTGCATCCATATCTAACTCTACGTTGTCTGAAGAAACTAGTACTGTTTCTACTGGTACCAGAGTTCAGGATATTTGCGGCCTAAATCCAGTTATTTCAACAGCCATTTCTCCGCAACAACAACAACAGAAGTTCAAGAAGAAGAGAAGCTTACCAGGCAACCCAGGTAATTATAACATAATGTTCTTCCAGTATTTTGATTTTGCGTTAAGACTAGTAAAATTTTAAGATCAGTTTTAGATGTTTATCAACTACTGGTTTTGTAGATCCCGATGCGGAAGTGATAGCATTATCTCCAAAGACCTTACTCGCTACAAATAGATTTGTATGTGAGATCTGCAGCAAAGGGTTTCAGAGAGATCAAAATCTTCAACTTCATAGGAGAGGCCATAACCTTCCATGGAAGCTCAAGCAAAGAAACAGCAAAGATATTAGGAAGAGAGCATATGTTTGCCCTGAGCCATCGTGTGTTCACCATCATCCTTCTAGGGCTCTTGGTGACCTCACTGGTATTAAGAAGCACTACTGCAGAAAACATGGAGAAAAGAAGTGGAAATGTGAAAAGTGTTCGAAGATCTATGCAGTTCAATCAGACTGGAAAGCTCATTCTAAAACCTGCGGAACAAGAGAGTACAGATGTGACTGTGGAACCCTTTTTTCCAGGTTAATTTTCCTATACTTTCTCTTTTTCTTGACCTTTGTGGAGTTCCCTTTTTACATAAGCCTCATTACTACCTTCTTCATTACTTAATTCAACATGATGAGCTCTTTCAACATTCATGGCAATGTTTAAAATGGGAGGTATCGTGTCCTCGGGATGGTGTTCATATTTTGCATCAGTTTGTTTCGTCTAGTAACTTTTTTTGTGAAAGAGTGTAAGCTCTGCATGGAATATATCTGAAGCTCAAAGCTGTTGGCAGGTTCCATAGAAATGGAAGCCATTAATAAAAGTACCTGCTACTGGTTACATTACAAAGGCAACTAAAACGATACCCTGCCGGTCTAAGACCAGCCAATTTCAGATTTTAAAAGAACATAAACGACTGGAAAATAAAGGAACAACGAACACAGTCATGTTTTTTACAAACTTTCTCTTCAAATCAGAATCATATTCTTGCATTAAATGCTTAACTACTTGGTAGATTTTCCTGAGCTGTTCTAAACAAAGCTTAATGCAATTTATGCATTTCAGTTTGAGAAACTTGTTTGGGTTTCCTGACAGTGTTTACGCTTTTGGGGGGCTTAGCAGTGAACTGCCTGCACTCCTTAAAAAATGATGGATATCTGCTAGCTGATCTTGTTGAAGAAAAAAGCTCACATTAATTATTTAGTTTTATGGTTTTTACTGGTACATAGGTACGTCTCGTGATTTTTCACGGAGAGTTGTCAAAGTTTACTCGCAGGAAGACACTGAACCTCTGACCTCCTCCATCATTAAAGTAGATAAATCTGCACAAAAATCCGATAGTGCCCCATCTGCTTTCGTTTTCTTCATCAGTACCACATGCTTGGGGGTCTCAATTGCGTATCTTTGTTTCATGCATGAGCTTAATTTTTTCGATCTTTTTTCCCCTACTGTCTACATTTCTGCATTCACATTCATATTCGACCGCCCATTCTCTCTCTCTCTTTCCATTGTTTGACCAAAGAAGATCATTATGCTTTGTGCTTTCTAGCTTTATGACAATCATGTATCCATCCTATCCGCATGCATGACGCCTGGACTTTTATCTCTTCCTTTGCATTAATAACCCACTAAAAGATTTAGTAAAGAAAAGAAAAGCATTAGTGTGATCAGATTAAACTTTCATATTAAATCTTGAAAATGTCAACTTCTTCAAATTAGTTTACTTGCTTTGTTCTGTCATACCCTGATTTTGTTTTCCATTTCAACTTGTTCATTCAGTATTTATCATTCCTAACTCATTACTAATTATCGTTTATAAGCTTAACATCTAATTTGTTTTTGATATGCTAATCTTATTTGCATTCACTTATTAACAGGAAGGACAGCTTCATAACACACAGAGCTTTTTGTGATGCATTAGCTGAAGAAAGCGCGAGACTCTCAGCTCAGCAAATGATGTCCTCAAATCAAACTCTGCTTCTCCAGACCTCACAGACTCACCCACCACTCTTTACTATCCCTAACCATCAGATCTCACTTTCTCCATGGGATCAATCTCAGAACCTTACTCATCCTCAAAACTCGGTTCATATCAAGCCTGAACCTCACCCCTTTCAGAGTAGTACTTCTACGCCACTTTTCCGAGAACCACCACCTTTCACCACCGTCCATAAGGGTTTGGTAGTTTCACCCTTCCAAAGCCTCTCACACTCCAATGCCGTCACAGCAGCGGCATCGCACCATCTGTCAGCCACTGCACTCCTTCAAAAGGCTGCAACTGTGGGTGCAACTCAGAGCACTGTGGGTCAAAGCCACATGATCCCATTGAACATGGGTGAGGTAGGACCAGCTAGTCATCAAGTTGCTGACTCAGTGAGTCACATCTCACAATGTCCGAACTTGAGCAGCCTCTCCACGTGGCAGAAGAATGATCGTTTGACTAGGGATTTTCTTGGTCTGGCTTGTGAAGAGCATGGCGTTAATGGAAATGGAAATGGTATTGCAAGTGGTAGGAGTCATGTTAACATCAGCCTGAACCTCAGGGAAATGCTAAATTACACTGGCGGTGTAGGATTCCAGAATCATGGTTTTGGATACACTCATCCTCCTGCCTCTGAAGCTTGGGGTGACTGCTAGAACGCAAAAATATGAAGGAAAAAATCATTTGCCTACCTTCGAAGACAGAGAGATATTATAAAGGGTTTAAAGAATTGTATTCTTTGTTTTAGCTATATTTCTTAAATCTCTCTAAGTGCTTATCAATTTGTTGTTAATTTCATGCTTTTGAGGCTACCTTTAATTTGGTCCCTTCTTAAGTAGCTTATATGTTGGATGATCTTAGTGATAATTTTATGCTTGTTGAGGAGGAAATGTTACATATATGTACTTCTATCTATGATGTGTTGGTTTTATTTGATGTCCTTCGCAGTAATTAATGCAAGGTCGAATTTACCTTTGCTAGCAGTAATTAATGCAAATTCCCTTTTACCTTTGCTCTTTTGTCCCATCTTTATCTCGATAGCTATGGATCACAAGCCTGCCTCGCAATACAACTGACATGAGATCGATGGAAAGGGGTATTAGATGCCAAGAGTTTCCGCTTTTAGCTCTTCACGACGCTTGTAGTACTGTCAAAAGAGTACACCATGGGCATATAAAGACAAGTTGGAGATAGATGCCCCTCCTGTCTCCATGCTATAACCATGATTGACATACAACCTTTATAGTTGAAAGGGAAGATAAGCATATCAGCCCCACTACATTAATAGTCATCCTTTGAAATTGCAAATCAAGAGATCTTTGCGAAGAAGATGATATAAACAAATAAGGTTCGATATTCCTATATTGAAGGTAAGAGGGGATCCTACATGGGAAATGATCAATTATTAAAAGAATTAAAGATCAACTTTTTAAAGGAGGATAGTAGATTGTATCATCAAACAGTAATGAATAAAGACAAGCAAGAAGCTGATGAGGTAATCATGTTGACGAGGTGAGGGGCCTTGGAATGGAATAGACTAATGCCCCCTCAAAACCAACCTATTGCCTTGTTGACACTGGCACTGCCAAAAAGGTCATGAGATTTGGATTTTAGAGTACTTCCGAGAGTTGTAATTCAACAAATTTTAAAATTTTCTCAGAGATTATTGCAGAAATTTTATTAAGCCACATTTTACCTTAGATAGGCATATTATGTATGTATGTATTATCATTGTACTGTCTTGCATTTACTACACATAATTTCTGTGAAAAGCCGATTGATGTAGATTTCTTTCCAAAAGCATAAGCATCCAATGTGACCACTCACATTTGGCCTTGGCTGAAATGACAGGTTTCAAATTGGACTGCCAAACTCATCTAATATATGGCTCATGTCTGACAAATATAATTATGCATGTGGAATTATGGTTAATTTATCGTGATAGAAATCTACATGCAAGTAGTTCAATTCGGACGAGCCCTGGACTCGTAGATTTAAGTAAGTAAACCAAAAATAATTATTTATGTCCTCCCAAGTCAGTATTAACCATCTAATTTCCTCTCTCTACTGAGCACATTTTTGAAAGTGTAATACCTTTCCAATGAGATCACGGCACCAGCCATGCACTTGCGCAAATGTTCATGCATATCCAAGTTCTTACACAAAGTCTTACTGAAGAATGATCACGAAGACTGAAGCATATAGCAATTTCCAACGACTTCTTTTCCACAATCACTTTATGGAACGTACTAAGAAAAGAAGATGATAAGCTTCAAAGAAATAATGGTCTTTTTTAAAGAAGGGCTGAAACCTGTTATAAGCGTGAGTGGAAAGGGGAACTGAGCTGACGGTCTGGTCTCTATATGTATTTGTGCGGGTGGGGTGGTGGTCCGGGACTCCGTAGTAGAGCAATGAAAAGAAAATGTCAACGGTTTTGAAAATGATATTCGATTGAACTTTGAAATTTTGAATTACTATTCTCAGAGTCTTCTTTTCTAACCCTTTATCAAATTCCGTGCATGGCTCCATAGCATATCCAACACGTATCGTTTCAGTTGGTAGGTTCACTTACCTTAGCATCCACAATCATTTCTCATACAAACTGTTCTGTTTTCCTGATGACACACCACTATTGGACTCTTATTCCTGGTCCTTTGATGAATTATGAGTGAGTCTTTATAAAACAGCGTGCTTTGGATACTGAAACTCTCTGTAAGATTAGCATCATGAAAGATGTAACGCATAATTTTAAGATGAAGTTTAATGGTTGAGACTTTATCTTCAAGCTTTACGTACAGATGATGGGTTATTACATAGATTAAGAAAAAGGGTGTATCCCGATTTTACAAGTATTGGTTGAATGTATCTAACTAGATTTTCTTTTTATCAACTATAAAGGCAAAATCAGATCGACAACTATACCGTGCAATGAACAAGAAGGCATGTCGCTTTGTTAATCCTAGAAAATAAGCTATTAACATGTTGATTCAACTTCTAAACCAAAAGGCCTTAGCCAGATTTGAAAAAAAGAAGAAGGTAAAAAGCAAATCATTATTGGAGCAACTTAGTATATTCAGCATGCAAAAGAAGGAATAGAAACCTAGGAATTAATGAAAAAGAAGAGCTTGTGGTCTTACGGTATATCCAAGCTTTTGGAAAGTGTGCGTTAGTTGCAGGGTTAAGGTACCATACATGCCATTTGCCTTGTAAAAAAGATTGCATCTTTTTATCTCCATCTACTACACGTCCAGACAAACCAAAAGTTGCTCTCTCCTTCCTCTTTTCAGCATACTTGCATAAGTCATCTTCTTTTAGGGAATCTCATTTTAACAAACCTGCCTTTTCCCTCCTTTTTTTCCCCCTCCTCTTCCACTACTAATTATTACCAAAACCTTTTCCTTTTTCTTGGTCTATGCTTCCATCTCTTTACCACTTCGGCTGCACACCCCCATGCATGCTACTACTACACATGCATTTAATAGTAAAGAAATGACCTTGCATCACTTTGGCCTCTGGCAATCTTTTGCAAGCGCCATCTACATTTCTTTCTCAAAACTTGGATAAACAACTTTCTTTTCTCAATAAATGGATAAACATTTATAGTCACTACACTAGTAAATGATTAGGAAATAGGAATATCTGATGATTGTGATTAGGGACTCCTGCTAATTAATGGCCTCTTTTACTCAGAATATTGTGCGTTAATGGCTACTTTTATGACTGCATTAATGCTTTTTACCGCTGGTGCGTGTTTGCTTGGTCGACCACACATTCTTAATCTCACATCATGTTACATCACCATATCTGATTTCGCTTTAATTTGAACAAATGAGAGTTTCTAAATGAAAAGTTTATAGTAAAGCCGAAGATTACACGATTGGATCACCAAATGACTTTCATCAACTGTTCAGAACTTCCCATCAAACTGATGGTTTTAGCATATCACAGTTTACTCCAAAATACTTGTCCAAAACCGAATGCCTGCAAATAGAAAAGTATCAATAAACTCTGATTACAAGGCTCTGAAAAAAGGACATGTAGGAAATACTCTCCATAATGATGGCAGCTGGATTCCAAAACCTTTATAAAGTATAAGCTCATATCATTACTCATTACGATGCTTGGAACGCCTTTACAGCCCCCTAGCCAAAGGTAAAGATGCATGTGCTGATAACAAGAAG
Source organism: Erythroxylum novogranatense (assembly GCA_029891385.1). Lineage (NCBI taxonomy): Eukaryota > Viridiplantae > Streptophyta > Magnoliopsida > Malpighiales > Erythroxylaceae > Erythroxylum > Erythroxylum novogranatense. The sequence goes on from CM057235.1 coordinate 35,806,774, forward strand.
CAAAAAAGTTTACCCAGAAGAAGATGCTGATAATTGTAGAATATGGAAAAGAAACAAAAGGTTAGCACTCCTCTTGGGTAACTTTGAAAAGACTGCTCATTCAGAGAAAATGATGCAGTAAAAATAAATAGCATCGGAGAAGATATCACGAGAGTAGGATACTAATTAAACTTCAAGCATATGGCATAACTTAGAACTCAAGGAAAGACATATGCGCCTAAAGATCCATTATCCAAGGTCATCTATCAGGATTCTCATTTGAAATATCTTTGAAACCAAACAGATTTTCATGTTGTTAGTCCGAAAACAATATAAAGTTCTAATTTTCCATACAATATGCGATTCAATACATAATATCATATTGGCCGCATACAGTGCTACATTTCGTTTTTAACAATTTGACTTGCCATGAACATGTTATATTCGCTGTTTCCTCTCTACCATGTCTAGACTGTTTCTAATATTTTATAAACCCCGACTAAAGAAGAAAAAAAAAAGGTCTTATTTTGCCTCTTTTTGTTCTTTATAAGCATCAAGAGTGAGCCTTTAAAAAGAATAAAATGAAATAAAATAGGAGTAGGTCAAGAGTGAACCCTAGGCAAGTGTCCTTCCTGCGTTTGTCTAGGATCAGACCTGACCATGTCCTTAATAGCACTATTATCTTGCACTTGTGGAAAGGATATTTTCCTTTGCCCTTTTCCACCATATTTTTGTTGAAATGTGATTCCAAAGTTGTAGTGCCACTCTCCTCGTGTTTGACCAAGTCCTAGCTAGTTTGTTAGTAATTTGTTATTAATGTCTGTCGTGATCTCTAGTTAGTAGCAAGTAAGTTTTTAGTCATGGTCTATGCTTATGTTTTAGTTGAGCATTTATAGGAGTCAGTTGTGTATTTACATCCTATACATATGAACCTTGAGTCTTTGTGTTTACTATACTTTTGAGCAATTAAAGTTCTATTTATCCAAAGCTTTCCCATCATTTGCTTCTACAAATTTTTATTTTAGTTATATATTCAACATTTCGTGGTATCAGAGTCACGTTCGACATATCTGGGCATAGAAGCAAAAGGTATTAGTGAAGTTAAAGAGTCATGGCAAACAATAGAGTATCTCTCAGCGTATCTCAACCTTTGATCCCTATTTTCAAAGGTGAAAGTTATGAATTTTGGAACATCAAAATGAAAATTCTATTTAAGTCTTTAGACTTATGGGACTTGGTAGAAAATGGGTGTCTGAATCCAGATGAAGAGGCAAAGTTGAAGAATAACAAAAAGGACTCTAAAGCACTATTTTCACTCAACATACTATCCATGAAACTGTTTTCTCCAAAATTACAACAGCAACTACTTCACAAGAAGCATGGATGATTTTGAAGAATGAGTATCAAGGCTCATCAAAGGTAATCATAGTGAAATTTCAAAATCTTCGTCGTGACTTTGAAATATTAGCAATGAAAAGCAATGAAACTATGCAAGATTATTTGTCTAGAGCAACCACAATTGTTAGCCAAATGAAATCGTATGGTGAGCAAATTACTGATCAAATTGTTGTTGAAAAAGTTTTGAGGAGTTTAACTCCAAAATGTGATCATGTGGTGGCTACAATTGAGAAGTCAAAGGATTTATTTGTTTTGTCATTTGATGAGCTAATGAGTTCTTTGCAATCACATGAAGTAAGGCTAAATAAATCACTTGAAAAGAATGAAGAGAAGGCATTTTAGGTGATGGGTGATAGTTCACTTTAAGGAACAAATATGAACAATCAGCAATAAGAGGACGTGGTATGTAAACGATCTAGAAGGTGTGGTTGAATAGATCTTTAAGCTTTTTGCAATTTTCTACAATAAAATCAGAAGTTAATTCACACAAAAACAATTTAATCAAAATTAAATTTAAAGAGTAGGGAAGAAGAGCAAACACTGTTTTTATAGAGGTTCGGTGCTAAGACCTACGTCCTCTACCTAAGCTCCCACTTAGGATTTTGCAAACCACTTTATTGCACACTTTTTAGTTGAGTGTGAACTTCTTACAATTCCACTTGATTTCTGGCTCAAGCAACCTTTACACTCAATTTGTTTTCCGGCACAAATCCTACCTCACACGTGACCTTTCACTAGTCACTCAAATTGTAAGAGAAATAAGATAAAGATTGAAGAACTAATGCTCAATACAATTGTGTAACAAAATAAGAACAATAATGAGCAATTTTGGAGCAATAGGAGAGTATTTTCACTTGTAGAACATTGGTAGTCTCTTCATAAATCATCCACCCTTTATACTTGAAGAAAAATAGCTGTTGGAAGCCTTTCTAGCCGTTGTATGATTGTTGTGACCGTTCCTTAACATCCTCCTTTCCATTTGTAGCTAATTGGACCGTTGGAATTAATTTGCTGTACCCATAAGTCGACTTGTCGTCATGTATAAGTTGACTTATGACAACATTTTACGTAAAATTGCATCTCCGCTCTTCTATAAGTCGACTTGTGCTATGTAAGTCGACTTGTGGTCCTCGATAAGTCGACTTATGTACTGTTAGTCGACTTGTGTTGACATATGTTCATATGTTAGTCGACTTATGTTGTTCTAGTCGACTTATGTTGTTCAGATTTTGATGTATAAGTCGACTTATGCTGTGCAAGTCGACTTATGTTGGCTTCAATGGTAACATTCAACCAAATCTTCAATAATCCTCATTATTAATGTCTTTTTCACTTATAAGGAAACTCCCAACTTGATTCTTCAATGATTTATCACTTGCCCATCTTGATTTGCACAATTCTTTCATTGAATAATAATCCCAAAATACCTGAAATAATTTCTTAACTAATTCTAGATATTTTATTATTATCAAAACATAAAGGGATTTAATTTGTCAACCACCATTGATCCAACAATCTCCCCCTTTTTGATAATGACAAAATATTTAGAAATTGAAAAGAAATTTGAAAAACATAAAACTTGATCAAGGTTTTTAATCCCTTGTCTTGATGGTTAGTTTGTCTCCCCTTTAATTAATAAACCAATGAATTTAATAGAAATCAAGATAGTCTCAAATCAAACAATTTTCACTCCCCCTTAATCAAGTGACTGTGACCAAATATCAATTAAATATCAATTTCTAATTTTACTCCCCCTTTTTGTCATAATCAAAAATCAATAGGAAAAATAGTCTCAAATGAAGTTTATAAACAAACACAGCATCAAACACAAATAAGAGCACCAAATATATCAATCCAACAATTAACACAAAAATATATCATTACAAAATATATCAATCCAACAATTAACGCAAAAAGCACCAAATACACAAAACAGAAACAGAAGATTAAATGTCGGTCAAGGCAAAAGTCAATACACATCATGACGAAGAATCATCATGCCTACACCCTAACTTCTTAAAAATCTTCTTAAGCATGCGATGTTGTGCATCCATTTTCTTTGCAAACCCAAGAAGCACACTCTGAATATTATCAACACGATCGTTGAGGTCATCCAATTGCTCGTTGATTTCATTTAGCTCCTCGTGAGAAACTTCACTCCTTCTCACATTGCTAGGCCGAGAGCTACTTGGGCGATCCGTTGCCCTCTTAGATCGTTGCCTCGGAGGTACCTGCTCACCTTCTAAAGTCAGACCAAGCTTCTCGACATGATAAGAGTAGACCCAGCCTTTTTCAACTATTTTTACCAGCTTCATGCTTCTCAAGTTATAAGGCATGAATCTCCAACTCTGAGGATAAGGAAGATGAGCGTAGGAATTCAAATCACACCGTTGGAACTGAGAGAGAGAGGTTATCAAAGCAGCATAAGGCATTCCTTTATGCCGGACTGGTTTCCCTTTCAGCTGTCCTCGTAATAAACTAGCCTTCTTCCTCATCATTTGAATAATCAAGCTCGGATAATTGATTTTCCTCCCTTCTTCCATGTGCCAAAGAATCTCCTTATCTAAGGAAGTAATCTGATAATTACTAGCCTTCTTCGGGTAAACAACCCTGTTGATTGCATAATGTAATAATCGATAATTTAATGGCAGATCCATAGCCTCAAAGGGAGGGGAATGATCTGAACATAATCGACTGAGCAGATCAGCCCCTTTTTCTTTAGTATAGCCGAAATTCTCGTCGGCTTCCTCATCAGTATCACCAGCCTCATTCCTCAAAATATCAAAGTCAGTAAAAGATGCTCTAGGTCTTACTCCTCCTCTAGGCAAATGAAACAGAATACACAAATTTGATTCACACAGATAAATTTCTTTCCCGTTTATTTTTTATGCCAGATTAGCTCCATCCTCAACATTACTACCAATCACAATGAGATTCACATAGAACTCCCTTACTACATCTTCATAAATATCATTCTGAAATCCTAAAAAATCTCTAAGTCCAAGATTTGTAATTTCAGCAAACACATCAGTAAACTCACTATGGTCTAGCTCACCCCAGTCAAATCTCATTGAAGGAATCAATACCTCATTTTGGAGTACCTTGTAATACAGAGTTTTTGCGTCCCTTGACACAAACCTGGGTTCAACCACGTCATCCTCTCTGGAAGCATCTCCTCTTGAAGAGGACTCACGAACTCGTGGTCCATATTGAACGCGGGGACCTTATGGAGGAGCGGTTTCTTTCCCTTTCCTTGAAGATTTTCGAGAAGCCATGGATTTTTAGAGAGAAGGGAAAAAATTGCAAGTTAGGGTTTGAGAAATATGAGAGAGGGGTTTTCAAAAAGAAGGGTGATTTGAAGAGATAATGAGTGGGTAATGTGATAAAGGAGGTCGAAAGTTTATAGGTAGAGAAGATCTGAAGAGATTTCAAGAGATAAGTCGACTTGTAGAAGAAATTTCAGAAGTTTTAGAGAGAATAGGGTTTCGGAGAATGAAAGGGAGAAGAGGTTTTAAAGAGTCCGAGTAAATATAAGTCGACTTGTTTACCTCCATAAGTCGACTTATCGACCTTCATAAGTCGACTTGTCGAACCTTATAAGTCGACTTATCCTCATATAACTCCAAGTCCAAAGAGCTGCGTAGAACATAGGTCAACTTATTGATCCATATAAGTCGACTTGTTACTAGACAAGTCACCAATTAGTCGACTTAGACACCCTTTAGTCGACTAGAATATATCAGAACTCCAAATCAATCACATTTCAGCCTAAGTGTAAGTCATGATGATGGAATCTTCAGATGTAATTGCACATTTGCCTCATAATTTGACCATTTGATATATGAATGTAGTTAAGAACAAATTCAACCAAAGGAATTTAAATCACACATGCCTAGTCTCAATTTAATATTCACAAACACATCTTCCTTAAGAGATTTAGTAAAAATGTCCGCCAATTGGTCACTAGATGATACATGCTTCAAGCAAATGTCACCTTTTAAACAATGATCACGGATGAAATGATGTCTAATTTCTATATGCTTTGTTCTACTATGAAGAATTGGATTTTTACTCAAACAAATTGCACTGGTATTATCACAATAAATAGGAATATTTTTAACCACAACACCATAATCAAGCAATTGATGTTTAATCCAAAGAACTTGGGCACATGCACTCCCAGCTGCTACATATTCAGATTCAGCAGTGGAAATGGCTATACTAACTTGCTTTTTACTAGCCCAAGAAATCAAAGATGAGCCTAGGAAATGACACAAGCCACTAGTGCTTTTTCTATCTATCCTACAGCCACCATGATCAGCATCACTATAAGCATACAAATCAAATGATTCACAACTAGGATATCATAAACTATGATTAACAGTTCTACTCAAATATCTAAATATTCTTTTGCAAGCACTCAAATGAGAAATCTTAGGGCAAGATTGAAGTCTAGCACAAAGACACGTAGCAAACATAATATCAGGTCTAGAAGCAGTTAAATACAAGAGAGAGCCGATCATAACTCTATAGAGTTTTTGATCAACATCTTCTTCATGTTCATGTTTCTCCAAGACCACATTTGTTGCCATTGGTGTTGTTGCCATTTTGCATCCTTCCATTTTAAACTTCTTAAGAAGTTCTTTGGTATACTTAGATTGGTGGATGAAAATGCCATTTTTGTGTTGCTTAATTTGCAATCCAAGAAAGAACTTGAGTTCCTCCATCATGCTCATTTCAAATTCGTCTTGCATTAAATCACTAAATTCTTTGCACAAAAATTCATTAGTAGCACCAAACACAATATCATCAACATAAATTTGACAAATAAGCATATCCTTATCAACATGTTTAATGAATAAAGTATTATCAATCTTACCATGAACATACCCATGTTGAGTTAGAAAAGTACTTAACCTTTCATATCATGCTCTAGGTACTTACTTTAATCCATAGAGTGCCTTCTTGAGTTTGTAGACATAATCCGGATGCTCATGATCTTCAAATCCCGGTGGTTGTTTGACATAGACTTCCTCTTGAATGTATCCATTGAGAAATGCGCTCTTGACGTCTATTTGATTTAATTTGATCCTTTTATGAGACGCAAAAGCACATAATAGTCTAATTGCCTCCAACCGAGCCACAGGAACATATGTCTCATTGTAATCAAGGCCTTCTTCTTGATAAAATCCTTGAGTCACTAACCTTGATTTATTTTTAATCGCTTCACCATTCTCATCATATTTTATCCGATTTACCCACTTGACTCCAATAATGGTCTTGTCCTTTGGTGGAGCTACCAAATCCCATACATCACTCCATTTGAATTGATTAAGCTCTTCTTGCATAGCTAATAGCCAGTTTTCATCTTCAAGAGCTTCTTCTATATTCTTGGGTTCTACTAATGAGATGAAGGTTGAATTGCTCATATTCTCATAAATATTTCTCCTGGTTCTCAAACTATCATTTAAATCACCAATTACTTGCTCCATAGGATAGTTCTTTGCTTTTGCCCACGTTTTAGTATTGGGTACATGATTTTCTTCATCTAACTTCAATTCCTCAATCTTGGATTCAATTTCTTCAACTTTATTACCTGAACTTCCTGCATCATCATCAAAACAAACCTTTTTCGGGGGTGAAATCATATCATCAAATTTAACATGAATACTTTCTTCAACACATTTAGTCCTATTATTATAAACTCTAAAAGCCTTACTAGTTTGAGAATAGCCAATAAACACACCAACATCAGATTTAGAATCAAATTTCCCTAAATTGTTCTTTCCATTATTATGAATAAAGACTTTACAACCAAAATGATGAAAATAAGAAATATTGGGTTTCTTACCTTTCCAAAGCTCGTATGGTGTCTTATATTTGTCTCTTCGTAAATGCACCCTATTGATGACATAGCACGCTGTATTGACTGCTTCCGCCCAAAATGTTTTAGGAAGATTGTACTCATTTAACATAGTTCTGCTCATTTCTTCAAGAGAACGATTCTTCCTTTCTACTACACCATTTTATTGCGGAGTCCTTAGTGTTGAGAAATTGTGCTCCATACCGTATTTGTCGCAAAGACTTTCGAATGGTTTACATTCAAATTCACCTCCATGATCGATTCTAATTGTAGCAATTGACAAATTTTTCTCATTTTGAACCAACCTATACCACTTGGTAAATTCGTTAAAAGCATCACTTTTATTCACAAGAAATCTCACCCAAGTAAATCTAGAAAAATCATCCACAATCACAAGGAAATATAATTTACCACTAAGACTAGCATGTCTAGATGGTCCAATCAAATCCATATGAACAAGTTCAAGAATTCTAGATGTGCAAATTTCTTTCTTTGGTTTGAAAGATTCTCTAACATGTTTGCCTTTTAAACAAGATTCACATAAGTGATCTTTAACAAATTTTATTTTAAGCAATCCTCTCACAATGTCATTTTTTGAAAGCTTAGAAATTAGAGGCAAAAGAACATGTCCTAATTTTCTATGCCATAAAAATGCATTTTCTTGTAATGTCACCAAACACTTTTCATTAAAAGAACTATCATCATGTAAATCAACAATGTATGTATTACCATGTCTCAAACCAATGAAAGCAACATGACCATCCTTCTTAACCATGTAATGTGATGATTCAAAAACCACATTAAAATTCATATCACATAGTTGAGAAACACTTAACAAATTGTGTTTTAAACCATCAACAGGCAAGACATTTTCAATGGTTGGCAAAGGTTCTTTACCCACTTTACCAATACCAATGACCTTACCTTTGTTGTTGTCTCCAAAAGTGACATATCCTTGATTCTTTGGCTTAATTTCTGCAAATAGGTTCTTGTCTCTACTCATGTGCCTTGAACATCCACTATCAATGTACCAAGTGCTTGATGGCTTTTCATCCCTTGCTTGTACCTACAATATCAACGTTCTTTCTTCTTATAGGTACCCAAGCCATTTTGGGTCCATTTTGGTTAGCCATATAAATCACATTAGGTGGTGTTGTGCCTTTTAACACCCAAATTTACTTAACTTTAATGCATCTCCTAGTACTTTTGCATACAAGTTCTATATGACCATCTTTCAAGCATCTAGCACATTGAGCGATTTTTCCATCCTTAGTAAATTTGGAAATTAAAGAACAATCTCTATCAAAAGGATCATATCCTAGTCCATGTCTAGAAATTGAATATCTTTGCAACGATAACAATTTTTCAAACTTTTCGTTTCCATTTGCAAATTTTTCAACCACATACGAAAATTCTTTCCTAAGTCTATCAAGCTCACAAATAAGATTTTCCTTTTCAACAAGGCATGCAGAATGATCTTCCTTAGGATTATCTAAATCATCAATAGTCTCATGTAATACACTATTTTCAGCAACCAATTCTCTTATTTTCTTTCTCAATTTTTTGTTAATCTCGATTGCTTCTTCAAAATCAGCTTGTAAAGCATCAAAAGAATCTCTTAGATCTTGGTCATTGAAAGTTACCTCATTTTCATCATCACTTGATGAGCTATTTTCCATAAGCGCCAAGTTGTTTTCATCATTGCTTTGGTATGCTTCCTCATCATCACTCCAAATAGCTACTAGGCTAGTTTTCTTTTTCCCTTTGTCGTATTTGTCATTTTTCTGGAAATTTGATGTGAAAGATGTACTCTTGCATTCTCTTGCATGATGTCCTCTCTTTCCACATTTCCAACATTCTTCATTGCTTTTCTTTTCATCATACCCCTTTGATTTTCTTTCCACGGCAAACCTCTTTTTTTCTCCATGTCTTCCACCATTTAATTCTTTCCTTAGATTTTTGAGAAGTCCCTTGAATTTTCTGAAATTTCTGGCGTACATTGCCATTTCTTCATCATCCTCTTCTTCATCACTTTCATCAAGAGAAGTAACATTAGCCTTTAAAGCAATTGACTTTTGTGACTTACCTCTACTTCCTCTGGATTTGAGAATGATCTTATAGTTGATAAGTGATCCCACCAAGGCATTGAATTCCAAATGATTTAGATCCTTGGATTCCATAATGGCGGTGACTTGTGAGTCCCATTCCTTCGGTAGTGAGCGAAGAATTTTCTTCACCTTCTCGCTATCCGTCATATGCTTTCCAAGGTTGCCTAATCCATTAATGATTTCTGCAAAACGATCAAACATAGTGGAAATAGACTCACCTTCCTTCATGATAAACATTTCATAGTCATGGAGAAGCATGTTGATCTTTGTTTCCCGGACTTGGTTGGTTCCTTCATGGGTGATGCGAAGTCTTTCCCACATTTCTTTAGCGCTGGTGCAAGAATTAACTCGGTTTCTTTCCTCAACCGTGAGAGCACAATAAATTAGCTTCATCGCTTTCGCGTTGATGTAGGCTTACCTTTAGTCATTGTCGTCGTATTCCAGCTCCGTTTTTAACTCACCATTTTCTTTCAAAGGAGCTTGTGGACCAAAGATGATAATCTTCCAGTATTCCACTCCCTCACTTATAATGTGATACTTCATAGGATTTTTTCAAGAAGAATAATTAGTACCATTAAATAAAGGAGGGCGATTGTTTGTGTTACCTTCTTCCGCTAGGTTATTATGTGCCATCCCTTGATACTTCTACTCTGATACCAATTGTAAACGATCTAAAAGGGGGGGTTGAATAGATCTTTAAGCTTTTTGTAATTTTCTACAATAAAATCAGAAGTTAATTCACACAAAAATAATTTAATCAAAATTAAATTTAAAGAGTAAGGAAGAAGAGCAAACACTGTTTTTATAGAGGTTCGGTGCTAAGACCTATGTCCTCTACCTAAGCTCCTACTTAGGATTTTGCAAACCACTTTATTGCACACTTTTTAGTTGAATGTGAACTTCTTACAATTCCACTTGATTTCTGGCTCAAGCAACCTTTACACTTGATTTGTTTTTCGGTACAAATCCTACCTCACACGTGACCTTTCACTAGTCACTCAAATTGTAAGAGAAATAAGATAAAGATTGAAGAACTAATGCTCAATACAATTGTGTAACAAAATAAGAACAATAATGAGCAATTTTGGAGCAACAGGAGAGTATTTTCACTTGTAGAACATTGGTAGTCTCTTCATAAATCATCCACCCTTTATACTTGAAGAAAAATAGTTGTTGGAAGCCTTTCTAGTCGTTGTATGATTGTTGTGACCGTTCCTTAACATCCTCCTTTCCATTTGTAGCTAATTGGACCGTTGGAATTAATTTGTTGTACCCATAAGTTGACTTGTTGTCATGTATAAGTCGACTTGTGACAACATTTTACATAAAATTGCATCTCCGCTCTTCTATAAGTCGACTTGTGCTATGTAAGTTGACATATGGTCCTCGATAAGTCGACTTATGTACTGTTAGTCGACTTGTGTTGACATATGTTCATATGTTAGTCGACTTATGCTGTTCTAGTTGACTTATGCTGTTCAGATCTTGATGTATAAGTCGACTTATACTGTGCAAGTTGACTTATGTTGGCTTCAACGGTAACATTCAACCAAATCTTCAATAATCCTCATTATTAATGTCTTTTTCACTTATAAGGAAACTCCCAACTTGATTCTTCAATGATTTATCACTTGCCCATCTTGATTTGCACAATTCTTTCATTGAATAATAATCCCAAAATACCTGAAATAATTTCTTAACTAATTTTAGGTATTTTATTATTATCAAAACATAAAGGGATTTAATTTGTCAACCACCATTGGTCCAACATGATAGAGGTGGTTTTTATGGTAGAGGTCATGGCAAAGGTCAAGATAGAGGGTGGCAACGAGTTCAGTGTTACAATTGCCATCAATTTGGGCATATTGCATCAAATTGCTGGAGCAAAGGAAATCAAGCAAGTTTTATAGAAGAGAATGAAGCAGAAGAAAATGAAGAGAAATGTAAGTTGTTCATGGTTTCTTCTCATGCTACTAATATGTCAAATGGTATTTGGTTTTTAGACAGTGGATGTTCTAATCACATGTCCGGCATGAGATCACTGTTTAAGGATCTTGATGAGTCCCTGAAGATGTAACTTACACTTAGGGATAATAACCAAATTCATATTGAAGGAAAAGGTACAGTTGTTATCACAACAAGCCATAGTAATGTGAATCACCTTCATAATGTTTACTATATTCCTAGTTTGGCACATAATCTATTAAGTGTTGGGCAACTCATGGCTAGTGGTTATTCAATTTTGTTTGATGATGGTGCATGTCTTATTAGAGATAAAAAATTTGGTTAGGCAATTGTCAATGTGAAAATGATTGAGAACAAAATGTTTCCTTTTGAAATTTCGTGTGTAAACAACCATGTTTTTATTACTAGTGTGATGAATGAGTCTAGACTGTGGCATTTATGATATCAGCATTTGAATTTCAATGGCCTGAAGGTGTTGGGTCAAAAATGTTGGCCCCTAAAATTTTTTGCTTGATAAATAAGCATGATTAGATTAATTTTGGGGTCTTGCTAGATTAATGTATGTCGAATTTAATTAGCATATTAATGTGAGTAAGATGATATGATATAAGTTAATAGAATTAAAGAGTTAAGGAGATAAGTAACATAAGGGGTATTGTTGGAAGATCACTTAAGCATTAAAGTCGTAAGGCATGAGGGAAGGGGCAAAATGGACATTGGGCTTTCATTAAGGGTATAAAAGGGAGAAAAAAAGACTTCTCTTGCATTGGAAGAGAGAGAAAACAAAAATTGGAGAAAAGAGAGGAGAGAGAGTGTCGTGTAGGAGAAAGGAAGAGAAAGAAAAGAAGGCTAAGCTAGGTTTCAACTTTTCTTAACCTTCAAGAGGGATTTTAGGGGTGAGCAAGAAGGGAAGAAGGAAGAGGAAGATTAGAGCTTCCATTAGAGCCAAGAAAATCATTGTTTGGTGAAGATTCAAGGTAAGTTTGTGTTTTGATATTTAGATTTTTGGAAGGATTTTGATTCAAAGAGCTTAGGAAATGCATGGATTTAAGTATTCTAGGGTCAATTTTATGAATACGTTTCATTGGGTTGTCCAATTTGAATTCCTTTTGATTTGGGATTTTTGTCAATATTGAAGAAAATCAAGAGAGGCAAGAGGAGCAAGAGTAGAGGATTTTTTAGCAAAGTTTTCAAGCAAGGAAATTAAGGTGGGTGACATTTTTATAATTGAGTCAATTAGCTATTAAATGTTCTTCAAATAAATGGAATTAAATGTTTTTCCAACTACCTTATAAAAGTGCATTTATTGTTCTTTAAATGCTTGAGAATGTGCCACATGCTTTTTATATGTGAATTCTATGAATGAATTTTTGAGTTGATATGAGAATGACTGCTAAATACTTCATAATTATGGTATATGTTGCCTTCACATGATTTGAGAAAGGATTATTAGGATTGGCATATAATTTTGGCAGTGGAATTGTGAAATGATGATAGAATTGCATATGAATTGTTCATGCTTGTGAAAGACAAGTTTTCAAAAATGTGCCTATTGGGCAAACTGTTTTTAGTTCATGAATTACATGTTATATGGGTTTGGTGTAGTCCATCCAAGAAATGTCACGTGCACGTTGACCAAGAAAAAGCTTCTCTCGCATGTCCGCTAGTGGCATGAAGCGCCTTCATGGACTCCCTCAAGTTTACAACTACACAGGACCATTATGTAGAATTGTGTAGTTCGTCATGTTTATGAATTCACCCAAACCATTATGATGTGTTTATGTGTTTACATGTGTTGATAAGTTTGATGGTTGTTTGACTTGTGTAAGTTGTGATGTTGCTTGACAAGTTGACAATTTTGAGAAATGTGTGTTTTATGGATTTCAATGAAGTTTTGCTATGATCATGAAAGTTTCAAATGGTTTTTGCTTATTACCGTTTATAAAATTGTTACCCACGAGCTTCAAGCTCACCCCATTCCATTCCGTCCCATCTTCAGGTGAGGAGCACGAGATCGAGTGATTGAGCATAAAGGCATTACTCCGGAATTGGTTTATTTTGTACTTTAAGTTACTTTTTGTAAAACAATGCTTTAGTAACATTTTGAGCGATTCTAGTTTTTGTAAAGTTTGTACTTTTTGGATTATAATGTAAGTGGCTCGAAATGCCTGCTAAAACATTGTAAAACTCTTATTGGTTTAGATGTTAATGAAATACATATGCATTATGTTGATTATGGCTTTCCAAAGTCTTTATATTGCATTTTTAAGCTTTTCATGGGGGTAAGATTTTTTTCTGATTTTAGGGGAAATTTTGGAATAATTTAAGATGAATTTGACCAAGTTGTCTTCATGGAAGTTGAAGATGATTTTTCTAGCTTTCCAACGATATAAAAATTGCAATTTTTGGATATTGGAGTGGAAGGTTATGATCATTACAAGTTATGATGCCGCATAGGATGTGTGTATAGGACAACTATGGAGAATGATGTTTAATTATGGTTTTGATGAATCGAATGGGTTGAGAATTGAGAGTTTTATGAGATAAAGTTGGTGTTTGAATTGAAATGAAGTGAGTTTGCATTAGAAAAGTTGGATTTGGGAAGTTTATGAGTGAATATGATGTTAGAATGGATGTAGGAAGCATTTGAGGGGTTTGGGAAACCCCCATGTCCGTTTAACGGAACTTTTTTAACTTTTCATACCTATTGGGAGGAGAGCAGAAGGGAGAGGATGTGTGCACGGGCCTGGACAGGCAAAGGGGGCAAAACAGTAGGTCGACTGCTAATATATATATATATATATATATATATGCATATATTCAGTAATTCAAACATTCTTCAATTAGTTTAACACCCATAACACATAACACTCAAATGCATCATACATGGCAATTTAAAGATGCAATGCACAACCAAATGGCTCGAGGGTTCCATAGAAACAAAATGAAAAAATTGAAGTTTACCCCATGAACAGAATGAGTCCAATTTCAGAGCTCATATGCCACAAGCGGGCAGCCAGCAGAAGGCCCTTGTCAACGTGCACTTGATGAACAGAATGGTTCCACTCTCGTCCAAACAAAAGCACATAATCGTTTTCTCATATGTTCATGCTTTTATGCTTTGTCTTCTTTTCATTTAATACAAAATGCCATAACCTCTTTTGAGATATAACATAGTCATATTTTATCATGCATTTTCAACATTTACAAACAAGTTAATTTCAAACAAATCATTTTCAACATACATACATAGGCAAGAATTTACTCAATTATATTATAATCATAAATATGTTATCCCCCTAATTAGTTGGCGAAAATCCAAGTCAAGTTTGCCCTTCCCCTTGCTCTTGGGTAGGATTTCCTTGGTTTCCTAAAACAATCAAGGTTCCATTCAAAACAACATTTCAAAAAAAAATTATAAACTTAAAAAATCACAAAATTTTAACAAACACAAATTAAACTCAAATCTAGCTTACCCATAGTCCATCTAGGTTAGAAAACCTAAGATCTAGTTTAGAAACCCTAAAATCAATTGGGTTCTCCTAATCCATCTTCTTCCCACACAAACCTCTTTTCTCTCTAACTCCTTCATCCTCAATACAACTCATTCCTTTAATAAAGCAAGAAGAAAAGATGGTTAACCTACCTTAACCACTTGATTTCTCTTCTTTTCTTTTTCACCAAAACCTCTCTTCTTCTCTCCTATTTTCGTTTTTCACTCTCCTCCTTCTTCAATTCATTTTTTCCTTCTCTTATAAGCAAGACAATGTATTCTTTTTTTTTTCATTTATACCTTTAATGAGCCCAAAAAGTCCATCTTACCCTTCCTTATAAGCTTATGTTATGCTTAAGTGACCTCCCAAAAATGCCCTTGAACATCCTTGTTACATTAACACTTTAATTTTACTTACCTATTCAATAAATCCTACTAACCTTGACATAATTATAACTCTGAAAATTTAATCTATCTAAACCTCAAAACAATTTCAAATCATGCTTAACTTAAAGAAAAAAAATTTCAGGGTCCAACATTAACTATGTGTCTGGATGTCTAAAGTTCACTTAAGGTTACAGTTTAAGTTTGCAGATAGTACAATATTGTGGAAGAATGTCAAGTAGACACGGATGATTTCCTCGACCATGGATGTAGAGTGCATGCTATGGGACTACTTCATAGATGGTTTAGCTTAAAACTTATTTTCTGAGTTGTCTGTGGTTAATTCAATAGTTAGACCCACTCGCTTGTACTGTGATAATCTTATTGCTATGTTGTTTAGAAATAATAAGAACATCAAAGGGTATATGCATTTGAAGGTCAAATATTTGACCATAAAGGAGTTGATACTAAAAGGTGACATTAAGGTTCGGAACACTTAAAGACTGAGGAAAAATTAGTCGATCCTTTAGCTAAAGGACTTCATCCACTTGTGTTTGAAATACAACTATACAGTATGGGTGTTTTGAAGTCCTTAGACACTGTTAGTTAAAGGATTATTATGTTTGCTCCATATACATTTGTACATTTATATATTTGATGTATTATGACGATATAATGGTTCATCGATAAAGATGATCATCGTTTATCCTCAATAATACATGTTATCATACATTGTCATAATACATATGAAAGTCTTAAGATTTGTGTTAATATTAAGCATTTAAAGGTCATTGGGCATATATACAGATTGACCTTGAACTTATGTCATTTAGACACATATAGTTTTATACAGATATCCTTAAAGTTTCACATGACATAGGGGGATATAAGTTTTAATTACATAAAGGTTCTCTAATACAGTTTAACATTCAGTTAGAAAATATAAAAGATTCCTCTAATGCAGTTTCACATTTGGTGAGAGGAAACAAATTTTCTCTAATGTTGTTTAGCATTCGGTGAAAGAAAACAAGATTTTTCTAATGTAATTTAGCATATGCGGTTTAGCATAAAGTTGGAGAAATCAAAATTTAGAACCGAAGATGATATAATTTAGATTATAAAGGTATCATCCTAGTTTGCCACAATCCATTTTCCCATTCATGTTAGTAAGGTATTAAGTAAACATGATCTTATTAGATCTGTGATGCAAATGGCACATGCATTTGATACTTTTTGGTATCAAAATCCTTGAATGACAAAATGATAGACTTTCGTTATCTTTGAATCAAATGTTTTGTTTTTAAACTTAGTTGATTAATATAGTAGCGTAGCTTAACCAAGTTTTTAAATTATTTTCAACTTGAGTCAATACCGTAATTAAGTATTGTATACGGGGAAAAATGTTGGATATTTTTTACTTTTCCCATAAAGTTGAACAACATTTAATTGCATTTTTTAGTTTTTCAAATAACTTATAAGTTAAGTTACCTAATTTGATTTGGATAAAGACAATAAAAGCAACTCAATAAATGATCTAAATCAATCACTCGAAAACTGGTGAAAAATGGATCTCGATCAGTGTGGACTGGACCTATATCGAGCTTGTGATGGAAAAACCCGATATGGAAGCTATATTTAAATGTTAAAGTATCCAGTTCTCTGCAAAAAAAGTTAAGGTATCCTACAGTTGCTTATATCATTCATAAGTATAAGGATCCGCTGACCCGTTAAGACAAATTACATTTTGAGAAAACTATAGAAAGACATTAACCGCGTCCCGATGAGCGGTTCTCATAAAGGCGACGAAGGATTTGCATTTATTTTGGCTTCAAAAAACTCGTTTGAAGTTATAAAATCGAAATTAGGTATTTTTCGTATTTCATCGTTTATTGCTCTTTTAGGTTTGATCCAGAATATGTAACTAAAGTATCGTTACGTGTTACAGGCTAAGCATAAGATTAATTTAGGCTGTATTTCTTCAGTCTCTCTCTTCACATTAACAAGTGTCTCCTTACAACAGTAGAACTAATGAACTATGTTCTGCCATCTCAGAGATCACAATTTTGACAGGAATAACACTTGGCAAACGCACCTTAACATAGTAATCAGTTCGAAAGCATGGTATCCCAGTACCCTCAATCAAGACTGAATAATATGAGATGGACATACCATTTCATTATCCACCAATCTTGAATTCCCAATCTTGAATTCCCAGCACCAATTTGATGGAGCAGGCAAGATATGTAACAAAGCACAGCAAACTAAGTTAGCTATCAACATTTATAATAGAATCGGACAACCTTCCCAGTTTTTAATCCATATGTTCTAACATGACAATATGTTTCACCACCAACAAAAGTTAACGGATATGGTTAAACTGTCACTCCCCACCTGATGGACCCTGCAACAGCTAGGAAAATCATTAATCTAACCAACCGTTGAAAGATGTGGAAATGCATCCAAGATGAAATGACAATTCGTGATGTCGATGCTAATAAATGTGTGAAGGGTATTAAACTATTTGCCAATAGAACTTCTGCAAGGATTTGTATCATAGCGATACCCAGAACCCCTAAAACTTTGTCCCTTGAACCTTCTGTTAAATATAATACTACCTCGAACCACACCATATAAAATCATGTAAATACCAATTTCTAAGTGCTGGAGAAGGCAAACTCACACTCCAAATTCCTTATCTTTTTATCACCGCGAGTGAAGTATTCTGAAAGAGGAGTAGTTTATATAAATTATCCTAATCCTTTGTCCATTTTGATGCCAAACTTAGTTAAGCCTTTTAACGAGATCGCTTCAATTATTTCACAAATTGTTGAAAAAATGAGAATCAATCGAATCAGCCAATATCTGTAAGTTGAAGATAACCAAGTTTTCCAGTTATAAATGCTAGGCTGCAAAAATCATCAAACACTGATACTCAGTATTTTCTAGCCGTGATGTAAAACGAATGAGCAATTTAAGAAAGCAATGCGCGCACCTTATTGAATGTCTTCCACCAGTGTCTAATTGAACCCTTTCTTTATTTTCTGAATTCATAATTAAACTGTGCAGTATCCATTATCCAACATATAAGTAGATCAAAAAGATTAAGCAAGCGCTACAAAAGTGCGTTAAAGGGGATAAACAACCACATCAAACTTGCGCATTTGATAAGGAGCATCATCACAGACCATAGTGTGCTACGTGGCGGAATATTCACTAATTTTCTCCTTTTGCCTTCCACAATCTGAAGCGGCACTAGAATGATTGATCATTTGCGTGTGGCAATTCGTTGCTTAAAAGTATTTGCTACTTTGTGGAAATGGGAATGCTAGTTTTTGTTTTCTTTCGGCATAATACATATGCTTTGTTTAAATGAAGCTAATGCGAGTTTCTTGTGCAATCTGGTTGTTTTTTCATGATCTTATTGTTATCTCTTTCTAGTTTCGTGATTGTTAATAGCTTTCTTTCATGTTAATGCAACGATGATGATCCAAGTTCCTAATTTTCAGCATATAACAGAGACTGTACTTGTGGTCATTTGCTTTTCACATTAGTGTCTAGTTCTTGTTGTGTTAATATCTATTAAGAAGATGATATAAATGAGTTAGGGGAGGTCTAACAACTGTAACAATGCATATTTCCTGAGTTTGATGTAGCATTAATCATAATTTCATTTTGGCTGGATTGTAATAAAGTTTTAATAGTTGAATTCATTTGCACAACAAACACATTTTGCTTAATAAACACCTTTTTTGGATTTCTAGAACAAAAATCAATTTTGCTTAACAAACACATTTTCTAGATTTCTAAAACAGAATTTATGAAGTTTGGACATTTTCTGGCTTGTAGATTATTGATGACAAATCACTTATCAAGAACTGGAACAATTGAATTACTTTAAGTTACCACTTACTAAAATGTTGTAGTGAATTACTCGAAGGAAGAATTGGAACAACTAAAGAGGGGAATTGCCATAACTCCTCAAATGAAAGAAAATGTGGTAGATGATATTATCCTCTAAAAACAGAAGGTATGCTTGAAAAGTATTCTTCTTTTTCCAACAATTGTATCATAGAATTTAAGATAATCTTGGAGGATCATAGTTCTATAGTATCCGTGTGAAATGAGTTATAAGATTATTTTTATAGACTCACTTTTTGTTAGTGTTATGATCTAGTTGTATTCTAACTGTTATGTTCATGAATTAGATTATTTATATCATTTTGCTTCATGAGTTTTCATTATTTATGGATTATTCGAGTTGAGGACTTAGATTGTAGAACTTCATAATAGAAAATATTGATTACTCTAAAATGTCACCAATCTTAGTGATTAACATGAAATATTAATTGAACAGTAAAAAATTAGTATGTGGATTAAATGATGGTGATGTTCTGTAAACCATTAGATAAGAAGTTATCGGTTCAATCACATAGATACATAATGGAGATTATGGTATTAGACAGACCTTAAACGAAACATCATTAGAATTGTGTTTATGTCATTAATGTTTTATATGTGTCTTGAATTCTATGGTACGAGATGTTCATTTTCTTACATGAGAAATTTGTATTTGATAGTATTGTTCAACGCTAACTGTAACAGGTAACTATACAGATATATGTGTGACTTGTGTGGAGGATAAATATTCATCAAGAATAATGTGGTCCCTCATATACAATATATGCGATAATATGTGGTCCCTCATATATAATATATGCGATAATATCTACAGGGCCCTTGATAAAGTAATATTGTATGAATGCAATATGATTAAGGAGTTAGTCATATTTATGATTTACTTTGGAGATAAAAAAAAAAGAATAAATTGGCAAGAATGACATATTCTAATCTTGTATTTATTCAGGATATTATGTGACAAGAGAATTGGCATGGGCAATTATTGCTTTGGGATCATGATTTGTGTACGATACTTATCATTTATGTCATTTGAGTAATTATAATGTATTTGGCTAGATACCTCTTATGATTTATGGAATAAAAGGAGTTTTAATTATATTTTCAACATGACATATATTTGATTAAAAGGAAATTATATTAGTATATCATATGGAGATATGAATACGATAAAATTAATTATAAGTGTTATAATTATTTTAGTCATCTATGGGATAACAAATTTAATCCTAGATAAATTTATTTGATATGTATGATGCGTCATATAGATTTATTGCTCAAGAAAATAATGCATATTATTATATGGTATAATTGTATGGCAATTAGGTCAAATGTTTAGTTATTTTGAAGCATAAGATTAAACACAAATGGCAAAGTGGTAATTAAATGGACCATTAACATGGCCAACTATGGAGAGGAAGTTGCTCACCATGAGTTGTCAGATGAAGTGGCAATTAGGATAAGTTTAAAGCATCATGAGTAATTGATCTTTACTTATTTGTTTCATAACTTTATTTCTACAAGGAGTATTGAGATAATTCAAGCTGCATGACCACTCTAATTTTGTATCTAAATATACGATGATTTTTGTAAAAACTTAACCTTTCTTCCTAGTTGCCATTTTTGTTTATCTCTCTCCCTAGTTGCCGATTTTGCTTTTCTTCTTCCCAGCTGTCGATTTTTGCCTATCTCTTTCTCTAAATGCCAAAATTAGCTTTTCCATTTAGCTCATGTGTTGGGTAAGCAATCACCTATTAAATAGTTTAATTTATGGATTTTCTAGGATCAAAGTTAGGCCATAAAGCACCATCTAACATTGGGAAATATTGGTTCTCTAATCAATCTTTGGTGAAAACCTTGGAGTGCATCTCATCTAGTGTAAGGGGACACAAATCGAGCAAGCCAACATCAAGGTCTAGAGTAGGGAGGTGGAGACGAGACCGAGGCAGTGTTTGCTTCAACCCTACATGTAGCACCCCCTTACCATAGGATATGTGCCAGGATGCCCGTGGGTCAATTCCAATACACACCCTATGATAAGGTTGCGCTACGAACCATCTCTCTAACACTCCACATGGCATCAAAAATTAATATGAAATCCACTAATTTTTTGAAACCATAAATTTCTCATTTCATAACCTCAAAGCAGTAAATTACACAACTGATATTTTATGTACATTAGTCTAGAAGAAAATCAAACATAAACCTAACTAGGTCATCCCTCAAAAAGTGCCAGCTGACCGACCTGTGTGCCATGACTTCTCTTGCCAACTCAATCTACACGGCAGGAAAAGTCTCTCTGGAGCTATGAGTCTACTCTCTCGGTCCTGAAAAATAATTTGCAATTTTGGGTGAGTTTATGAACTCGGTGAGGAACCATCATCGATGGTTCACCCAATTCATGCATATACAGGTATAACATGATACACACAGTTATTTCACCAAAACACATTCAGAAGTACCACATGATTACTATACCAGTCAAAGGAACCAATTCAAATGCACATGAAATGCGTATGTGACGCTTTTTCAATTTATTACGTTGTTGTAACCGAGCGCCTAAAACTGTCCCATTAAGGACGCATTAAACGGTAAGCCTTAGGCTCTGAATCACTGTGGGCTCAAGGCTCAATCACGTTGAGCTTTAAGCTCTCGTTGGCTGCTCTAGTCACAACTGTCAATTACTGATCATGCAATTATGCATGAAATGCATATGTCCAAATAAACAAAATCAACATCATAACTGATCCCAATTCAACATATTCACACAAGTCACTCACAAGTAATCACATGAAAATCGCACATAGCACTTCTATGTCAGAATCTCCCAATCCATCGGACCGGCAATCCAGGCATAAACAAACACAATCATCCCACTATTATTCTCCACAGAGTTATAAGTGCAGAATTATAAACACTTACTAATCGAGGAACCATCTAGGTTAGTCACCTAATAACTTCCGAGCTAATACCAGGAAGTCTCTGCAACGTCTGTGGGATAACGTTTCAACTGTGCCTCTATAACAATTAAAATAAGTTTACATTACCAACTGTATAGTTAGAAACATCAAACAATGCACATGAAATGCGTATGTGACGCTTTTCCAATTTATTACGTTGTTGTGACCGAGCGCCTAAAACTATCCCATTAAGGGCGCATTAAACGGTGAGCCTTAGGCTCTGAATCACTGTGGGCTCAAGGCCCAATCACGTTGAGATTTAAGCTCTCGTTGACTGCTCTGGTCACAACTGCCAATTACTGATCATGCAATTATGCATGAAATGCATATGTCCAAATAAACAAAATCAACATCATAACTGATCCCTAAAAATATAAAACACTCAATGGCGCAATCCGAATAATTTTTCAAATACCAGAACTATATTAATCATAGTAAAACTACATTAGGCACAAAAACTGGGAATTATCATGAATGCATATACAGTAATTCCATGTGCACAATTGATACTGTGTATCAATCCTATTATGCATAAACAATCCTAAGTCATTTCAATCCATCTCATCCTATGCCAAATTTACTATTTTACCCTTCCTGTAGGGGGTGGGATGTTACAATTCTACACCTCAAGTTCCATTCTATTTGGTTTGGAGACTAGATTTTAGGTATAATGGTTTCTATGCTTTAATTTGTGCTATTTCAGTTTAAAAATTAATTACAAGACTAGATCATTTGGTTTCTTATTGTTCTAAAAAAATTATTTTTCACAACTTGAGTCAATAACCCACACTTTTTCCTTAAACCTAGGAGCTGATTCTTCAAAGCTAATTCCTTTTAGAAAAATTGAAACTGACCTAGTTATTAAATATTGTGTTCATCTATTAACAAGTTCTCGACCATCTACGTTGTTCAATTGTTTGTTTACTTAGATTGTTTGTCCATATAGTGGGCTGTAGAGCATATTAATCAAATTACTTGAACAACATTTTATACTTGATGCAATAAACACATATGGGACATATTGTCTTTTGCTTTTGCAATATTTTGCTTCTTTTGTTTCCCTAGATAATTATACTAATGGCAATTTACATTATCTATAATTTTGTGTATCTAAGTACTAGCATATCTAGGGTGAAGATTAAGATGATGTGCATAAATAAATGATGGTTTATTATTACCTAGCAATGATGTACTAGTTAGTGCATGTATAATGGTCTAGTTGAATTCAACTAAGGTCAATCAAAGTTTCCATTGTAATGTGCGTGTTGGTTAGAAATAGTTTTTCAATTCTTTGTACACTGCTTTTGTGTTTACAACAAGATTAGTTTGCATTGTCTTCTTATTCCTTTATATCCTAATAATGATAAACAATTAGTCATATCACTGCCATCAACATAAGTCAGTAATATATTAAATTTACATATATTTGATACTACAATTGCATAATGTGATATTTTCTTTTGTTATACATTTTGTTTAAGAAATGGCAAGTACTTCAAATCCCAAAATTATGTTTGAGTAATTTTATAAAGAGTGCTTCAGATTTAAACTAGAAATGGTATATAAAGGTGGAGAGGAAAAAATTAGTTTTAAGGTAGATAAGATTACCTTCGTTGATTTTATGCTTAATGGTAAGAGGTTAGGGTATAGAAAAGTGTGGGATTTTACCTATAAATTTCCATTTGAGTCCTTTAAAGATGGTTTTAGGCCATTATAGAATAACAATGATGTAAGGAGCTTGATTGGTCTAATTGAAGCGAGAAAAATAAAAATAGTAGGGGTGTTTACGAATAGGGAGAAGTACCTCAAGTTAAGCCGAGTTACTAACCCTGAGATTGATATGTTAATTAAGGTAATTATCGATGATAATGATAAGGAAGGTTTACCAGCACCCACAAATACATCAGTTGCAGCACCCACATATGCACCCTCAAATCAACCCATTTCAAAAACATTTAAAGTTGAATATGGATATGAAGCATCAAATGATTCAGATGACCTATTATACTACGAAAGCTAATCAATAGATATCAGTGACTTAGGATATTAAAGTGAAGAAATTCCTAATGATATCTATGGATATGCTACAGAAGAAAGGTTACCTGCTATAAGTGAGGGGTGTATTGGTATTGAGAATATTAACTTAAGTGATGGGGATGGTGATATTAGTAGCCCAGAAGTTAGTTCTAATAAGGAGAGGAATAAGAAACCTAAATATCCACACTTTTTCTCTCCTGGTTAGATGATGAGGGACTTATTCTGAAGTAAGGAAAGATATTTAATTACATTGACATATTTAAGAAAGTTTTGAAAAACATGAGTATTTTTTTAGATTTGACTATGTTTTTATAAAGAAAGAAAGGCTGAGTTACTGATATGTGTTTAATTGATTGTATAATTATTATATAATACTTAGCGATTAATGACTTGAAATTATTTAAGATACTCACGTTGACTCATATGTGATTTTAGGCACAATTCGGAAGCAAAGAAGTTAAAGTGAGCTGAAAGTACGATATTTTGGCCATTTTTTGAAGATTCACAATCCTTTGTCTTCTTGGAGCAAGAAAATGAAAAGAAAATGAAAAGAAATGAATAATGATGCATTAAAATATCTTATAGTCATGCTAGAAAAGTTGTATAGCCATGAGTGTGTGTGTCAGGGTTATGCAATAAGATGCATGAGCGTGAGTTATTCCACACCCATGCATCTTTTTTACATACAAGGGACATAGGGCATGAAACACACAGCTAAGGAGAATATGCATGTAGCAGGTGGGCAGAGACCAACAAGTGCCAATAGAGTGGGAAACAAGGAGCCCAAAATGACAACACAAAAGCATGGCCAAGGAGTAGGAAACTACAACATGGAAATGTTGGGTATGAGACATTGCAAAACAAGGGACGTCCAAGAAGAATAAAACACAAAGAAAAAAAGCAACATAGCAATGTCTAAGGAGCAGCCTAAAACACAAAAGTTTGGTCAAAGAAGCAACGAGAGTTTTCGGAAGTGTTGCTTTTAAATAAAATAAAAGAGGCATTGTAGCAGGATGATTCGGATAGAACAGAGAAGAGAGGCGCAGTAGAGTGGTTCCTCGGATGGGACATTTTTGGGTTGAAGGTAATCTTTGAGGAGAGCTCTTAGGCAACATACTAAAAAGAGGGCTAGATAACCTAACACTAGTTCGGAGGTGACATCGATGTCAACAACCTAGTTAAGTGTATTTTTTCCATTGTTTTATTGATTCTTTCTCTCTTTAGAAATTGTTTGTGTTATCTGATGTGTATGGATTTGGGTATTGTGAAAAGATGGTTTTAATATGTTCATTAAATCATTTCTTTACAAACCCATTGCTAGAATTTCAATATAATCCGTAATTGTTATATTTGAAATTTATATGTATCGATTAATGATTCGAAATCATTAGGGATAACATAACATGGGTTAAATGATGCATCATATATGGTTGTTTCCTTGACTAATTAGTTTTCCTAATTCGTAATGCTACTACTTAATTGAATCTAGAGATCGTATCCTAATTTATTTGGTGGTTAGATTTAATTAACGATTATATCTTGATTAACACTACCGAAGGGAAAACTCAGGTTAATTATTAACTCACGATTAATAGTTCAAAGAGAGGTAAGAGAACAACAAATCAATGAAATATGTTTAATTAGAGTGTAGGTCGAGATTGAATCAAAGAGCCGGGTCTCTACTAAATTCTCCACTTTTATCATTTTTTACATATTTTCTTTAAATTACTTTTGTTGGATAGTTTAGCTTTATTTTATTTCTTATTTCTAAAACCAAAACCCCTAAACCTAAATACCGATTAATTTCATTTCAAAAACTTTACACACTCTCTTTGTGGGATTGACCTAGACTCACCATTGCTATAGTTGTAGTCTAATTTATTTTGATTAGCGTTACAACGCGCTATCAGTTACTACAGTGAGTAAGAAGAAATGTGGATAAAGAATTCATGTACGCCTTACACAAGATAAGAATGCATTTTAGATTAAGACATTCTGTAACTCTCATTCTTATGGGATATCACTTGATCGTAAAATAGTTGATTATAAGCATATTGCTCATAAGTATTTATAACACTACAAAGACTTTCCTAGTTAGCATATATCTGGGTTAAGAGAGGTTGTTTTAAGAGATTAATGGCAAGAGATTACAAACATCAAAACATATATAGTTAAAAGGTACTTCTTGGCAATGATGGAATACAATAAAGTAGTTTGCTATACATCAGATCCCCTAAAGGTGTGTTTTAATTCATGCTACATATGCCTTAAACAAATAAAATCTTGGTTTGTTAATACTAGCAGACTAATAGTATAGGTTAATGGTTATCAATTGAAGTAAGATATGGTGGAAAATTACTAACAATCAGTAAAATGAATCCAAATGATAATATTTTTGTTCGCTTAGGCTATTGTAAGAGTTGAGAACAAAGAGAGCTAGAAATGATTTTCGGGATCCTTATTCGATGATATTGGCAATGATATATCATATGTATTTATGAGTGGTAGACCAAAGGTATCACAATGAAATATTCTTAATGCAAATTTAATATTTCCCCTTATTTCTTACTAGATCATAACTTTATCATGTGATGTAGGGTCTATAAGAATTGTTTAAATACCCACATTTTGACCATTGTTATTGCTTTAGGCATTTTTAGGCTAATTTATAAAGCAAGTATAAACTGCCAATTGTATACAAGGACTAGATGTGGAGTATTACTTCAAATTGCACATAACAAGGCTATAAGTGAAAAATGAGCAAGATATAAAGCCTGAACAAGGATGCACATGATCAATTAGCTAATATTCCTGCGAGGAGATGATGTAGACATGCATTTGATAGATGATATAAGAGTGATTGTTGTCAAAAAAAATCGTAAAATATTTCAATGCATACTTGAGGAATACATGAGACAAACCAATCTTGACTTACTTAAAGGTAATCAGAAGAGCTCCTGTGAAAAGATTTCCTCAGAAGAAGTAAGGGATAATTGCTTACAATGATAAGATATGTCTTAACAATGTGTCAAAGCTAGAGAAAAATAAGAAGGAAGCTACAAATTATTTGGCTCATTTTGTAGGGAATAACATCATTTGCATTTCATACCTATTTACAAAAATGTTATCAATAACTTAACCTATTTATATAAGTGATGAGAAAATTGAAATTGAGCATTATAATCATGATTATCATGTTGTGAACCTTCGAACAAATGAATGCACATATGGGAGATGGGAGTTAATTGGGATCCCTTGTAGCCATGCCATTTAAATTTTTCTTTTTTTATATATATATAGAGAGAGAGAGAGAGGGGATCCTAAGGATTATATGTACAAGTACTACATAAAGGAGGTATATATGGGGTGTTATTAAAAGAGCATTAATCTGGTATTAAGTAAACAATTATGACCCATACATAGAGAAGAGCATGGATAGAAGATCAATCATCCCCCATATATGGAACAAGCTGGACGGCCAAAGAAGAAGAGAATAAGGGAAGTTGGTAAAGGTAAGACAAACTATTTCAACAAGGACTAGTAGTCGTGCAACTTGCGGGAAATGTAAATAAGATGGATATATTTAAATAACTTGTAAGATGTCAAGACTTAAGTTAGATGATGGTAAGCTTATTTTTTCATATTCAAGTAAGAATGTTGATAAGTTGATATTCTTGATATATTTTAGCTCTATTTTGTCATTGTTTTTGTATTGAATATGTTAAATTGCCTTTAGTTTTTGTGAATTTGGTACTGTTGCTTTGTTTTCAGTTTTTGCAGATATTTTAGGAGGAAAATGAAGATTAGAGGAGTACACAATTAGGCCATGTAAATTAACATTGACCATGTCTTCCAATAGTGAAAATGCAGCTAGGCCTAAGAAGAACATGGCTTGATCATGTATTGTCACAAGGCCCGTGTACGATAGTTTTAACGATTTTCCAGTGGTTAAAAAGGCAGTTAATAGATTTTGGAAAGGGAGAGAAATTCTGGGTCGAGTCTAGAGAGAAACAAGAGAAGAAAAAGGAGAAAGAATGGAGAAATCGTAAGGGGGGACTTGAAGACTAAGAAATCAAGATTCAAGAATCAACTAGAGTTCCTTCTCCTCCTCTTTTATTTGTTATTTATCTTTGATTTTCATGTTTATGATTTTACTCTTTAGTTGAATTCAATCATGACTCTGTAAATTTTCTTATTCTAGGATGTTTGTTTCAACTTGGGATTTATACATTAAACCTTATGCCTTTGCTTCTAAATTCAATGTTGTCTTGATTTTAGTATAGTATTTTGATCTAATGTTGATTTGATCTATCTAATTTAGGGTTTCTTATTGAATGTTGATAGATGTTAAACTAAGTACTAAAAATGATTTAATGTTTAAATTACTATATTAGACTTAATTAAAAGAACATCTAGAAATAAAATTCTTCATTAAGAGTATTTGAAATTAACCATTGTGTTCATTGGGTTGGATTCGATTTTAGTATAAGAAACTAGTTTAAAAATTGGAATCAACACATTAATTACTTCGAAAGAATTAATTGATAAGAGTAGGTTAATGTACTTAGATCAATATTTTATTTCATAAGGATGGCATGATTTCCTTTTTGGCATAAATTCCTAGAATATTAGGTTAAATTTTGTTAATCATGTATTGATATTTCCTTTACAAATGAAAATTCATATTCAATTGTTTAGCAAATTTAGAAGGTATAAATTTAGTACTTTGACCTAGTCCTTGTATATCGACACTGGATTGCTTCAATTAAACCCCTATACTTGCGGAGCTTATCAAGTTTTTGGCACCGTTGCTAGGGACTTGCATCAAATATTGAATTTTTCTGAACAAATTTGACTAAGCTTTACTTAGTTTTATTCTAGTTGTAGGTTTATTTGTATATTCTTTGTATATAAATTTGTTCACTCTCATTTGTGTTTCTCGTATAGTGGTGAATTGAGATTTATCTGCAATATATTTTCACAGCCACATTTGATCCTGAGTTCGATAGAACACACCACAAGAGAAAGAGACATAGGCTTGTAGATAAGAAGAAGGTCACAACTGCCAGCATTAGCAATACGATGGCAGAAGTAGTAGGACCACGACTCCATGATTATGCAGAGTCGGGAGTTCAAGAAAACACTTGGGGGATTCAGAATCTAAATGTGGAAGCAAATAATTTTGAGTTGAAATCATCCCTTATCTTTATGGTGCAGCAGTCGCAATTTGGAGGGTCACTTGTCTAAGATCCAAATATGTACTTAACGGTCTTCCTTGAAATTTGTGACACTCTGAAAATGAATGGAGTCATCCCCAATGCCATTCGTCTCCACCTTTTCCCATTCTCTTTAAGGGATAAAGCAAGAGTATGGTTTTATTCACTTCCAGCTGGATCTATTACTACATAGGATCAACTCTCTAGGACATTCTTAGCCAAGTATTTTTCCTCCAAAAAAAATGACGAATCTCAAAAATTAAATTTCAACATTCACACAAAAAGATGATGAGATATTGTATGAAGCGTGGGAGCATTATAAAGATTTACCTTGGTTGTGTCCACACAATGGCTTACCAACTTGGATGGTCTTTTATAACTTATATAATGGATTATTATAGCCAATGAGGACATTAATTGATGCTGCAGTTGGTGGAGTTTTGAATAAAACTTATACTGATGCATACAATCTCATTAAAGAGATGGCTCTCAATAACTACCAATTGTCCAATGAACGAGGATTTGCAAAACATACTCCAAGTAAGTATGATGTTGATGCACTTACTATACTTTCTGCTAAAGTGGATGCCATGACTCACAAGTTAGATCATTTGAATGATAATTCTGTGAATGCTAGTAGTTCTACTTCTGCATGTGAAATTTGTGGTTATGTTAATCATGTGTCTGTTAATTGTCAAGTTGGTAGTCCTTTTGCTCAAGATCAGGGTAGTGACCAAGTTCATGCCATTAACAACTTTAACACTAGAGCTCAATTTGGCCTACACTCAAACACTTACAACTCAGAAGAGGAATAATCAAAACCCCCCATTCTAGCCAAACATTAGACCACCTTCTGGATTTCAAAGACCTTCCAATCCACCAGGACCTCCAAAATCAAACCTAGAAAGTATGATGGAATCCATGTTACTAGCCCAAAGACAATAAGAAGAAACCATCAAGCAATTAACCTTTAAGGTAGACCTGTTAGCTACCCATAATAAGTTGTTTGAGAACCAAATCGCAAATCAGGCTAGTTCATCAACCACACCATTAGGGAAATTACCTAGTCAACCTGAAACCAATCCTAGGGAGCATTGTAAAGCTGTCACATTGAGAAGTGGAAAACAATTGGCAGGACCTCATGATCCTAGGAATGACGTTCTAAAAGAGGGCACAGTTGAAACTCATGATAGGGCTAGTAGAGAGGTAAGAGTTGAGAAAAAAAACAAAAGTGAGGATGATCCTTCTAAGGAACCAGAAAAGCCACCCCAAAAATCGTACACTCCATCAATACCCTTTCCTCATAGAATGGCCAAAGCCAAATTAGATGCTCAATTTAGGAAATTCTTAGAAGTTCTCAAAAAGTTTTACATCAACATTCCTTTCACATATGCACTTTCTTAAATGCCTTCTTATGTTAAGTTTTTAAAAGAAATTTTGTCAAATAAAGAAAGCTAGAAGAGCATGAAACTGTTGCCTTGATTGTTGAATGTAGTGTTACCACTCAAAACAAGCTTCCTCTAAAACTCAAAGATCATGGTAGCTTTTCAATCCCTTGTCAAATTGGTAAAGTTACAATTGAACGTGCTTTGTGTAATTTAGGGTCAAGTGTGAATCTAATGCCACTCTCTTTGTGTAAGAAGCTTGATTTAGGAGAGTTGACACCCACTACTGCTACTTTGCAATTAGCAGATCAATCTGTTAAAGATTCTGTTGGTGTATTAAAAGATGTGCCTATTAAAGTAGGTAATTCATATGTACTTGTTGAATTTGTTATTTTGAAAATGGAGGAAGACACCCGCACCCCAATCATTCTTGGGAAGCCATTTTTGGATACAACAAGATGTCAGATAGATGAAAAAAATGGCAAAGTATCTTTTGAGATTGGTGAGGATTGTGTTCAGTTTGACCTATCAAAAGCCACTAAATTTCGAGCTTGTCTAATGATTGTTTTAGAATTGATGTAATTGAATCCATTGTAAATAACCATTTGTCTAAACAACATTCGAACGATTTTCTTGAGCATTGTTTGATTGCTAATGAAACACTAAGTAATGAAATTCCAGAAGTGGCCATGATTGCTAAAGCTTTATCTCCCTGCAAATTACAAGGCCGAAGAAGAGCAGTTTAAAGTTCTAGAAATGGATCAACCAACTGAAGTGAAAGCACCTGAGGTAGAACTCAAACCCCTTCCCTCCAATTTAAGGTATGAATTTCTAGGCCTTGAGTCTACTTATCCTGTGGTTGTGAATGCTAAATTGGATGTTGTTGATACTTAAAAACTTGTTAGCATCTTAAGAAAGCATAGAAAGGCCATAGGTTATTCTCTAGATGACCTTAAGGGAATTCATCCTTCTGTGTGAGTGCATAAAATCCTAATAGAGTATGACCATAAGCCTAACATCAAAGGAGGTTAAATCTTAGTATGTACTAAGTGGTCAAAAAGGAAATTTTGAAGTTGCTTAAGCTTGGCATAATTTACCCTATTTCGGATAGCATGTGGGTTAGTCCAGTCCATGTAGTTCTTAAGAAAGGAGGGATGACAATAGTGAAAAATGAAAAGAATGAACTCATTCCAACTAGGATTGTCACCTAGTGGAGAATGTGCATAGATTACCGTAAGTTGAATTTTGCAACTGGGGAAGATCATTTTCCCCTTCCCTTCATTAACCAGATGTTAGAAAGACTTGCTAGGAACTCTCATTTTTGTTATCTTGATGGGTGTTCAAGTTTCTTCTAGATTCTCATTCACCTATAGTTTTCTTGGATATGTTGGTTTTTACCGATGGTTCATCAAATATTTTTCTAAAATAGCAAAACCTCTCACACGTTTACTTGTCAAGGATGTACCTTTTGAATTTAATGAGGATCGTTTGAGTGCTTATTACAGGTTAAAAAATTCCTTATTTACAGCTCCGATTATGCAAGCACCTGATTAGGATCTTCCATTTGAAGTGATGTGCGATGCAAGTGTTCATGCTTTGGGAGCCTTTTTAGGATAAAGAAAAGACAACAAGCCTTATGCCATCTACTACGCTAGTCATACTTTAGATGAAGCTCAGATCAATTACGCCACCATAAGAAAAGAATTTTTAGTAGTCATTTTTGCTTTTGAAAAGTTTTGGTCTTACCTAATTAATTCTAAAGTTGTTGTCTTTACAGATCATACAGCTATACAACATTTGTTAAAGAAGGACTCTAGGCCACATCTTATCTGATGGGTCTTATTACTACAAGAATTTGATATGGAAATCAAGGATATAACTAGTATTGAGAATGTGGTAGCTGATCACCTTTCCAGGATTATTGTTCCCAGTGAAGACTGTCTAATTGATGATTCCATTCCAGGAGAGCAACTATTAGCTATATCATCTCTTCCAACACCATGGTATGTAGACTTAGATAATTACCTTGTTTGTAGAGTGTTCCCACCAGAGATTACTTATCAACAGAAGAAGAAACTCATCTCTGATACTAAATACTATGTGTGGGAAGAGCCTATAAATATTATAGAGATGGTACTTTTAGACGGTGCTTACCTAAAGATGAAGTCCATAATGTTCTTCACCACTGCCATTTGACAATTTATGGTGGTCATTTTGGTCCAAGTAAGACAGCAACCGAGGTTCTCCAAGCAGGTTTCTTCTAGCCTATTTTGTTCAGTGATTTGAAGCAATATGTGGCTACATGTGATACTTGCCAGTGGTTAGGAAACATGTTAAAGAGAGTTGAGATGCCACAAACTGGAATTTTGGAAGATGAATTGTTTAATGTTTGGAAAATTGACTTTACGAGTTCGTTTCCTAATTCCCATAACAACTTCTACATTTTAGTGGCAATGGATTATGTTTCAAAATGGGTAGAGGAGTTGCGACTCCACAAATGATGCTAAGGTGGTAATCAAGATCTTGAAGAAACATATATTCACTCGTTTTAGAATTCCAAGATGCCTTTTAGGTGACAATGATACTTACTTTTATAATAAGCCCTTTTAGACTCTTTTACATAAATATAGTGTCTTTCATAGGGTTGCTACACCATATCACCCTCAAACAAGTGGGCAAGTTGAAGTTTCTAATAAGGAAATAAAGGGTATTTTGGCAAAGACAGTTGATAAGTCAAGAAAGGACTGATCTTTAAAGCTTGATGATGCTTTTTAGGCTTACTGTACAGCCTTTAAAACACCTTTGAGTACAACACCATATAGGATTGTGTTCAGCAAATCATGTCATTTACCAGTAGAGTTAGAACACAAAGCATATTAGGCTATCAAAACATTCAACTTTGACATGAAATCTATTGGCGAAAAGAGAGCAATGCAATTGAATGAGTTGGACATTTTGAGATTGGAAGCTTATGAGAGTTCTCGCTTGTACAAGGAAAAGACCAAGCTATGGCATGACAAACATATTACCAAGAAGTGGTTCGAAGAAGGGGATTTAGTTTTGTTATTTAACCCTCATTTTTGAGCTTTTCCAGGTAAACTCAAGTCAAGATGCTCTGGTCCGTTTCGAGTTCTACAAGTGTTTCCACATGGAGCGGTCAAGGTTTGGAGTGAAGTTTCAGGAGTCTTTAACGTTAATGGCCAGTACCTAAAACCTTATTTTGCAAGACATCCATTAGGTGCCACAACAACTTTGGCAGTTTCAGAACCCTAACGAAACTGATACAATTCAATGGTTTGCTTAAACCATTAAATGAGCTTTGTTTATATGTAGTTGTTTACATTATTTCTTTCACATTTGATTTGTTTGTTTCAATTTTGTACAAGTGCATATTCTAAAAAAAAGAAAAAAAAAGTGATGCAGTGAATTACACAGTCCAATCGTGTGAATTCACACGACCCGTATACTGAACTAGGCCAGAATTGTTTTTCAATAGAAAGATACACGGTCTAACTGTGTCTATCCACACGGTCTGTGTCTACCGTGTTTTTCAATTTCAATTTATGCCCGTGATTCACACGATCAACCCGTGTGTTCCTACACAACCCGTGTGTCGTACTTTCATGCCTATTTTCGTTCAAAACACCATCTATTCCCTTTCTTTCTCTCACATTCATCTTTTCCTTCACTTCTCTTTAAGCCCTAGCCCTAAAAATCACAATCTACACTCTTCACTCTCAACTCCAACCATAATATCCAACTCCACTCACACACCCTATCCTACTCTCATCTCCATTATCACCATCTCCCCATTCCTCTTCCATTTTCATTTTTACTCATTCTCACCATCACATCCTTCAACAATAGGACCTAAGAGGAGTAGAATCTCACTTGGACGGTCAAGCTCGAGTCGCAAGCAATCATATCAACCACCACGACAAAGAGGTAATTCCAATCCCCTTAGTTTACGTGATATTGATGATTGTGCTAGATATGAAAAATTGAAAGATAGACCTCTAATTGCAACTAGGTATTACGATGAGGAAACTTTGAGTAACTTGGACTTACTAGCTGATATATATAGATTGTTTGGGGCTATTGGTTTGAGAAATTTTCTAATTGTTAGGTGCTTAACGTATTCGAACATAACTTTGGAATTTTTTAGTACAATTTCTGTTGAGGTTACTCAAGGGCATGATTGTCAAGTAGGTAAGATTTCCTTTCAACTTTTAAGGAGAAGACACTTTAAACTTGGATGAGTCAATGCTATTTACTCCCTTCCTACCAACTTAGACATCATTCATCGTAGTCCCCTTAGGTTTGACCGATTTCGCTTTTGATCTCACATTGTTGATGGCCCATCCTATAACCTTAGCTCTTCCAAAGCCACTTACATTAAGAATCCCTGCTTTCGTTATGCTCACTGCCTTTTATCTAGTGGGATTTTAGCTGGAGGTGATAGCAAAAATGTTGTTCGAACCTCTGAATTGTATTTCTTGTATACCATGTACCTTGGTGAAACTATTGATGCAGGTTCTTACTTGGCCTCCCAATTTCAGCTTGTCGCTACTCAAACTAGTGGGGAAATTCCTACAGGTGGTTTGATCACCTCTATTGCTTTATCTTTAGGCTTCGATCCCCTTGAAAATAGGGAATTTCTGGATATGAGCGAATAGATTACCCAACTTTGAAAGCTATGCATATGTGTAAATCGGTAAGATGACAACGTTGTTGGGTTTACCCCAATAATGTTAAGTTCCATTTTCCATGTCCAGACCGAACCACTCTTCGTGATCAATCAAACATTGATTGGATGCCTTTGCTAGATCACACCACTCCAGATCCATCAGATGACACCCCACCTCTTACGCAACCTACTTCAACACCGTACTCCTCATTCTAACCAACTCCTTCCACATTTGATTTTAGCACTCTCCAATCCACATTCACCTCCACCCCCCCCCCCCCCATCTTTTCAGTGATCACCTTTTCCCACCTCTTCTTCCATTGAGGGCAATGCTTAGTTCAAGTAGGGGAGGTTTACTTTATTTGTTTTCTAAATATTTCTGTCTTTGGTTTTGTTAAGTTGTTTTCACTTTGTTTTTATTTATTTTCTTCTCGAGCATGATAGTTTGTTTGTTTGTTTATGCATTTGTGTGTTTCTTTGCAAATATTTATGTATGTTTTATTTCGTTGTTTGGTTGATGTTTTATTTAGTTTTTTTAGAGCATTTGGGTGGTTTGTTATTGTACTTTTTTATGCACTCACCTTTGTCAACTACTAACTTCATAGTAGTGGTGGAAGCTCGTTCATAACTAAGCTTAGCTCCGGGATAAATTGACCTATCCAAATTTTTTTAGTTAGCTTTTCAAGTCAAAAGGAACTAATTAATTTATCTTTCTTGGGGACCCCATTGTTGTTTCTACTCTGATATTAGAGAATTGCTTGACTGGGTCGGTTCTAAATAAATAAAAAATGAATATTATTAGGTGACCTATGTGAGTACCAATCCTAGCTAAGGTTGTTAGAACGGTGTCATTTTCCCTTAAGTTCTTGAATGTATGGAGTTGCTAGTATTGGGAGGAATTTTCCTTTTTTGGGTCAATACAAATTTCACAAAATCACACACTCTTGGTGCTGGACTCCGAACTTTGGGCCTGAGTCCCGACCCCCAAGGCTGAACCCGGGGTAACTCGTCGGGATAGTCGTAAGAGAAGGATTTCAATTAAAATAAATTCCAACGTGGCAGCAAAGAGGAGTTCGCCGCAGCATAGGCCATTCCTCGCCGCGACAAAGTCGCAAAAGGGGTACGTGACGACATATCGGTTCGTCGCGGCAAACCATGGAAGGACACCACGACGACCACTGGCTTCGCCGCGACAAAAAGCCCAAAATAAAAAATCCAACATCCAACATTCAACCCTTCAAAACAAACACATACATTCACATCCAACATCAAGCTACGCATACTCATACACAATAGAGACTTCAATTTCTCATACCATTACAAAACCTATGAGTTCGAACAAACTTTACTTACACAACATCATACATACTAAGGATAAAAAAAAAACATAATGATGCCCAATGTTGATATGCTTAATAAGCTATCTAAAAAAGTCACTAACTTAGTACAAAGATCTCTAACTATTGCGGAGTTTTTCGATGCCTTGCAAAGGTCAACTGTCGTCTTGAGTCGCACCTGAAGGGGGAAAAATAATGGGTTGAGCTACACAGCTCAGTGGCTAATATATTTATAGTCATCGGTAACTAGCACAATTTCAAGCATATGTATATATATATATATATCCAGCAATTCTAGCACTCACACTATATTCAAGCAATTTACACATCCATCACATTTGATTCAACTCACAAAATATTTCATAATGTATAACACTTAATATGCTTCATAATGAACAGTTCAAATATGCAATGCACATCATACGGCTCGAGGGTTCCATGAAACATAATGAGGAAACCGAAGTTTACCCCATGAACAGAATGAGTCCATTTCGGAGCTCATATGCCACAAGTGGGCAGTCGGGAGAAGGTTCTTATCATCGTGCATGTGACGAACTGAATGATTCCACTCTCGCCTAAACAAAAGCACATAATCATGCTCAGAATCATTTTATTAGATGATATGCTTTCATGCTTTTCATTTATACAGAATGTCATGACCGAAATCAAGGCATAACATGATCAAAATCATAATTTACTTATGTCAAATCTCATGCTTTTTTTCAAGGTATACGAAATCAGAATCATTATAATCTTTATAACAAATCATTCTCAACCAATTAACCACATATTCAATCAAAATGCCATGCATAATATAAAACATATATTCACACATAGGCAAGAATTTGCCCAATCACACAATAACTATAAATACATCACCCACCAAATATCGCTTGATAATCCAAGTTTAATGTTGTCCTTCCTCTTGTGATTGGATTAGGTCTGCTTAGTTTTGTATAACAAACCAAGTTCTCATTCAAACAACATTCAAAGGAAATTCATAAAGCTTGAAAATCAAAAGTGCTAACACTATAATTTATACTCAACTTCCATCCAAAATTTGAGATCTTTAAAGACTGATTCAAAACTTTCTTTCTTCATAAAACTTGTAGCCTTATGTCTCTAGTTTACAACAAATCAAAACTCACCTCATTTGGACATCTACAGTAAAAGTTATGTCTAAAATACCAAAATATATCTATGCAGGAAAACAGGATTTCGTCGCGGCGAAATCAAAAGCTCACCGCGACAAGGAAGCTGGCACGCGCCGCGACGTGCGAGCCCAAAATCGTCCAAAAACCTATTTTTCCCACATTTTTCAACCATATTCCTCCCATCTTTCAAATATAATTCATCTTAACCCTAAATCGTCATTCCGACTTCATTTCTAAGCTCATTCCAACCCAAAATTAGCCACAAATACAATATAATCATTAACCCTAAAAGATTACAACATTTTCATACACCATTCCACAATAACGTCCTACACACATTCAACCCTATTTTTCACTCCTAACTATCATTAAACAAGGTTCATTCATCCAATTAATACTTATACTTAGAGAAGCTTCAAATTCTTCAAATTCTCCAAAACCCTAGCTTGGCTTTCTTCTCTTCTTCTTTTCTCCTCACACCCATGACACTCTCTTCTCATACAAGACAAAAATCACTTCTTCTAATTTACACTCTTAAAGCTTGTAAAATGACCCTTATGCCCTTCCACTTATGCCTTAAAACTTAAAGGTTTAAGTGATCCACCAAAATTACCCCTCATGCATTCTTACTACATTTATACTTTAATTCCATCAATTCAAACAATAGTTCCTCCTAACATTGACATGCTAATTACTCCAAAATAATAAATCTAACAAGACCTCAAAATAAATTAAATCATGCTTAATAAAATAAAGTAATAAAAAATTTTGGGGTCCAACACTTGGTATACCAATTCTAGCAAGCATGAATGACATGACATTCATGCTCCTTAAGTGGCTTATGTATAGAGAAACTAGCGATTAGGAGAGTTAAGTCCCTTTTTAGGTCGTTAAATGACTCGAAAAAAAACTAAGGGTGTTATTTCATCTTTAGTTACCCCTTTGAGATGATATATACTGGGGAAATACCCAATGAGGTACCTCTTTGAGGCTTGTATTATTGGGGAATAATAATATTGATTAATAATTTTTGCACCAAGCACTCCTTTGAGACAGAGAGGACGATGAGGGGATGATCCTAATTTGTTTTTGAAATGTTTGTTTGCACTTCTTTGAGTCCCGATTGATTTGAAGATGCTAATGGATATCTATTGTGATTAAGTTTTATTGAATCTTTGAGCTAAGCTTGGTAGAGATAGTGAATGATGAACTATTACTTAGAGCGAGTATTTGATTAAGTTGAGATGCAACAAATTATTTTGCTTGATCTTGTGATCTTAACTTTATGACATTTGAGTTATTTTCCCCCTTTTATTTGCATTTAAGTTTGATTTGTTTAGGGACAAGCAAAAGTCTAGCATTGGGGAGTTTGATAAGTCGATATTCTTGATATATTTTAGCTCTATTTTGTCATTATTTTTGTATTAAATGATGTTAAACTGCCTTTAGTTTTTTTGAATTTGGTACTGCTGCTACGTTTTCGGTGTTTGTAGATATTTTGGGAGGAAAATGAAGATCAGAGGAGTACACGGTCATACCGTGTAAATTAACACTGACCGTATCTTCCAATAGCAAAAAGACAGCTAGACTCGAGAAGAACACGGTCTGATTGTGTATTGTCACACGGTTTGTGTACGACAGTTTTGACAATTTTTTAGTGGTTAAAAAGGTAGTTAACAGATTTTGGAAAGGGAGAGAAATTCTGGGTCGAGTCTGGAGAGAAAACAAGAGAAGAAAAAGGAGAAAGAAAGGAGAAATCGTAAGGGGAGATTTGAAGATTGAGAAATCGAGATTCAAGAATCAACTGGAGTTCTTTCTCCTCCTCTTTTATTTTTTATTTATCTTTGATGTTCATGTTTATGATTTTACTCTTTAGTAAAATTCAGTCATGACTATGTAAAATTTCTTATTTTAGGATGTTTGTTTCAACTGTGGATTTATGCATTAAACTTTATGCCTTTACTTCTAAATTCAATGTTGTCTTGATTTTAGTATAGTATTTTGATCTAATGTTGATTTTATCTATCTAATCTAGAGTTTCTTATTGAATGTTTATACATGTTAAACTAAGTCTTGAAAAGTGATGTTTAATGTCCGAATTACTAGATTAGACTTAATTGAAAAATATCTAGAAATAGAATTCTTCATTAAGAGTATTTGAGATTAATTATTATGTTCATTGGGTTGGATTCGATTTTAGTATAGGAAACTAGTTTAAAAATTGGAATCAACACATCAATTACTTCAAAAGAATTAATTGATAAGAGTGGGTTAATGTACTTAGATCAATATTTTATTTCATAAGGATGACATGCTTTCTTTGTTGGGATAATTTTCTAGAATATTATGTTAAATTATGTTAATTGTGTATTGATATTTCTTTTACAAATGAACTGTCATATTCAATTGCTTAGTGAATTTAGAAGGTATAAATTTTGTACTTTGACCCAGTCCTTGTGGATCGACATTTGATTGCTTCAAGTAAACTCGTATACTTGCGGAGCTTGTCAAATGTAAGTGACAATAGCAAATGATATTATTTGTTAAATGCAAACTTAAATGCAGAGCCTTCTCAAGAAAGCATTATGATAAAATAAGTTGAGAGAACTCTGCAATTGTTACAGAGAGGGTTAGGTAAAGAGTGCTAACTCCATTAAAGCTTAAGCTTATTTATAACAGATTTTAAACATTTTAGTATTTAATTGAAATTAAATTCTAATTTCATTTACATTTTAATTATAATTAAATACTAGTTATGTCTAAATAAGATCCAATATCTTATATTGATCCTTATTTATTAAATAAATCATATTTAATCATAAAGTTTCTCAAACTTTATAATCAAGTTCAACTTGATTAAAATATCTTTGCTATCTTCAACCTATTCTTTATATGTGACTCATTAGGTTCCCAAATATATTGGTAATAGATACAAATTATAACCTTATATCATATTTAGGATTAGATAAGTTAAACTTTTTAATTCTCGATTAAATAATTTATGTCCATAGATTAAAATTGATGTTTAGCAACATATCTTGAACACTCAAATATTTTAGAATGTCAAAGTGGTTTTGACTATTTTTTCGTGTATGATTTTTTGTATAATTCAATCATTTCATTATATAACATTTCGATTAGACATAAAGAATGAAATTATTATCTACACTATTTTGAATCCAATTATATTAGTGCTTGACATTAGTTATTGATTCAATTAATAATATTTGTAAACTATTTACAAAACATAATTCCACATTGGCCAAGAATTTTCTACATCAATACTAATTGAGAAAAATGAAACATCATCCTTAATTACTTTAAGGTGATATATTCTATTTTGATCACTCAACTACCTCCATATAGTTCATGCTATCTCCAATAACTGCTAATTGAACAACCCATGATTAGAATAGGTCATAATTAGTATCAAAACATAACAATCCTTATATAAGATAATTTTGAAGATCTCAAGTCAAAAGATGACTTATACAATCATTACAATAATAATTTTATAGACATATAAGTAATGATCCAAATAAATTTCTAATATGGAGTCAGTTTAATGAATTTATTCTCTAGCATGCATTCATATATTTGCTTAAATATTTTCATGCTTTAGCCTATAAGACTAACTACTTCTTTTAAGAAAAAAGATAACATGTGATACTTTTATGCTCTATTAATGTCCAATTTTAATAGAACACTTTAGGATAATACATAAATGTAATATAAATTTCATAATTGTAATCCCATTATAATTTCACACAAACACACACACACATATATGTGTATATATATATGTACAAGATAAAGAATGTCTTTAAATTATTTTGTTACTAAACTATAACCAACTAATTGAAAATTAATACATAAACCAATAAGCTTACGTTTTAGAGCTTTTAAAAATTCCATAATTTATAATACATTTCATACTTCTTAATTTAAGACGTATTTAGCTAATACAAGACGGATCCAATCCAACAATCCAAAATTCGTACAATACACATTAAAACATCTAGTGACCATCCATGACAGAAGAAAGGATAATCGCATGAACAAACTAGTAGTAAATATCTTAATGCAATTGTCGCCAGAGGATGAGGAAGATATCTCATAAGAATCTTTTACAATTTGCATCAGAAATAGTGGAATATTAAACTTGGGATTTGCTGAGCAGGAAGTCAACGTTGCAACTTAAAAACTATTAACATCAAGATTGCAAAAAAAAAAAAAAAAAGGAGAGAGAGGAGTATTAAGATCTAAAGTGAAATTCTACAGCATAAAATAGGCAGTAATAGAATCCATGTGTAAAAATGAGACATGGTAACAACCATAATGGCTGTTGAATGAGAAATTCTAACTAAATTTTACCTAATGGAATTTAGCTGCCTTTCTCATTTTAGTTTCTATCTCACTTTCACTTTTTTAATTAGCTAAAATCCTGAAATTGAAGCCTTAATTCTTAATTCCTGAAGTTTAACTCTATCATAGCATATTCTTATTTTT
Organism: Erythroxylum novogranatense; assembly: GCA_029891385.1. Lineage (NCBI taxonomy): Eukaryota > Viridiplantae > Streptophyta > Magnoliopsida > Malpighiales > Erythroxylaceae > Erythroxylum > Erythroxylum novogranatense. The sequence continues at coordinate 35,849,164 of CM057235.1, forward strand.
ATTAAACATATGTAAATTTAATCATTGTTTTTATACCCTTAGAAAGTAAATTTTCAGTATGTCTCTACCCTTAAATAACCTTCTTCAAAATTAAGATGAGTTACAAGTTCTCTTAACGCGACTCAAACCTTTAATTTATTGGAAAGAAATATCTTTTCAATCTATCTTCCAACATGTTTAAATTTAAATTTAGAATATATAATCTTAAAATAATTACTTATTAAATAAAATATTATGAGTAACTTTTATATAGAATTTTATTATAAAAGTGCAATTAAATTGATATTAATAACCAAATCAAGTTAGAAAATACAAAACCAAAAGATAAAAAGAAATGAGACAATAAAAGCAAATTTATATTAAAAAATTGACTTAAATTTAATGATATGTATTTCGTATCATACTAACTACTACAAATTATACTGACCAAAAATAGTATAATATATATAATATCGTTTGGAAATCTAGCATTGTTAGCACCAACTAATGTCAGTCTTTTTGGTGGATAGTAACTAGTACCAACTAATATTGTTTCCCTTTTTTAATTGGCTTTTCGGTTGATATTTAAAAATTATTCTAATATTGTATTATATCAAAATTAAAATTGACACCAACTCTAATAATGTGCTCAATTTCAAATGTTGGATTTTAACCAAAGAAATTCAACAGCTGCCTCCACGTCAGCATAATGAGAAGACTCGAGGAAGGATCAATTGGAAAGTTGAAAAAGACGATGATTCCCCGCCCACCACGCAACGAATCGCGCGCCATTTCTCGTCTTCGAACAATCAAGCTCTTGGGACCCACGTCCACGCGCTTTACAAATATCTTTTGAGACTTCGTTTTCAGGCTTCCAAATTCATCACTCATTTTTTGCTTTAAATGCTCCTCCATTAATATTAATACTAGTACGTGGGATGATATTTTTGTTAATTAATAATAAGATCTATACTTCTTTTTTGAGTTGACCTTAATTTACGTGTGAGGATGACCACACCAATTTAATTAAATGAAATATAATAATATTCTCAATGAATAAATAAATAAATATGGTTCAATTTTCATTTATCTAATTTAAAACATTAATTCGAGTCGATTGGTTAATGCTATGTGAAGATTAGTAGGGGAAATTACACTCGTTGATGTTAATAAAATCTGGTTCTTACCTAACTTTAATTTATGTTATTGTATGATTAAAAAAAAGAAGAAGAGGTACAATGGATTGATTTTTCCTCTTTTGCATTATCAGATAAGGCAGCTTATTTCCGTTTCACGGTAACATTGAGATAGGTCCCATGTCGGATTCGAATGATCCAATTCACCTTATGTATATTTTTTCATTAGTGCTATTCCATTCACGAATAGCATTAAAATCCAATTCCCTATGTCTTGGAGTTTAACATTATTTTATTGAAGAGCTAAAAAACTCTATTTAAATCACAATGTGTAACATACACTGTTAATATATTACTATATATTCATTAACTACTAAATACCTTTTTAAATACTTATTAATTGCATTTTGATTTAAGGAACTACTATTGTTTAATTAGATAGAGGTCTTTTATAATATCCGGGATAAGTATAAATTGAAATAACAAAAGTTATAGTTTTAATAAAGTATCTTATCAATTAAGACAGATTACCAAATCAATATTGTTAAAATGAAAGCATATATACATCTATGATATGAAAAAAGAGATAATAAGCGTATATACACTGTCCGTACGGATAGCTCAACTGGTTATTAATAAAAAAGTTGAGTGTAAAAGTCTCAGATTCGCGTCTCGGTAGTAAGAATATGAGAATTCATCCAACGAGCGACTGACTTACACAAGATAAGAAAAAACGAGCACCTCGTTAATAACTTAAGTGAGATTAAACCGTTATTTACCCCTTACATCAAATCAAATATGCAGCGGCTTAAGGTGACGATCGCACCTCTTAAGTGCAAGAGAGATAATAAAGTCGAATCAAAGTACAAATTTAGATTAAAAAATAAAGGCCAACAAGCAAAAGGTCACATCACTTACCTTTGTCATTAAGAAACAGGAGAGATGTTCGTTATATTAATAATTAAATGCCTACCAAAAAATGAACAAGAAAAGTTGAAATAATATGAAAATATACCAAAAATGAAAAAAAAGAAAAGGAAAGGCAATATTTCTTCCCTTTTTAGTTTTAACTTTTTTAATCCCCTTCGTTCTTGTGGCAGGCGATCAAATATAAGAAACCCTAGATCTGCCACGTGGAAGTTCCAACGTCGTGGGTCCATGCTTACGTGGCAGACGACCCTGCCTATAATACTAGTGTAAGAAACAAAATTTGTGAAACTAATATATAGACAGAAAAAACAGGACAAAGAGATAGAGAGGAGAGAGACATAGAGCGAGAAACAAGGAGCGGAGAGGCCGTCCAAAAACACAGCAGCAGCTCAGATATAGAGAGAGAAATGGGAGACAGAGATAGAGGGAGAGGGACAACGGACGGTTTCTCGGTTCTTTTTAGGGCTCGCCATTTTTCAACGTCCGAAATTTAATTAATTAAGACAAAAAAATCACCAAATAATTGATTAAGGAAAGGACGAACAAAGAAAAGCAGTGAATCAATACATATCATAGAAGTATTAAATTCCTGGATCTTGAAGGTTTCCATTTAGTTCAGACTGCTGCATTTTTGATCGGATTCGGTTTCTCTGTTATTTATGTACGGTTGTTGAGTTTGGAGAAGAGATCCTTCTAGAGCGAGGAATCTAGAAGGGCGTCGGATCTGGTGCTTGACGGCGGTTGATTGATCGGCGGATGAGAGAGGTAGATAAAGAGGAAAAGGATGAAATGGGTAACATTGCTTAAGGACATAAGAGAAAAGGTCGGTTTAGCTCAATCTCTGCCAACTGCTTCTTCTTCTTCTACTGCTGCCTCTTCATCGTCTTTGCCCAGTCGCGATAGCAATTCTTCTTCATTTCTTCATGATTACATCTTCTCTCCTTCCAGGTTCGAAAATGTTTCTTTCTTTCTTTTTCTTTAATGAAGAAAGGGATTTCTGTTTCTGCCATGGTTTTGACTTTTTAGTAATACGATTAACTAGGCGAATTTTAGTTACACGTTTTTGGTTTTATTTTTTCTTTTATTATGGAAATTATCAGCATTGACCATCCATGACATTGATCTGTAATGGGGAGTAAAAATGAGCTCCTTATAACTACTTTTTAGTTTCAATCCATAGCTTATAGTTTATTTGTGTTGATCAAGTACTTACTTTAGAATTGGTTAGGTTTATTTTCAGAAGGATAAGTGTTTGACGTGATGGATTGGAGGGAAAATGAACTTTTGATTATTACCAAAAAAAATGAACTTTTGATTTATGCTCATTAACGTGCTGGACATGTTCATTCCCTTTGGTTTTATTAACAGTGACAAGATTGACGTGTTCAAATGAATTTGGTAATCCTTAATCCTCATAGATGGTCATGGTACGGCAGATGATGCTGTAGTTTCCACAGTTTAGTTTTGGGTCATATTCATGGAATTTCAATACTGATTCTCTGAACGTGCATGCTGACCGTTTTTCCCCCTTCTCTTATCAGTACTTGATCAGATAGTAAGCAACTAAACACCAAATCATATCTCTTGAGATTTGACCTTAATGAGGATCATTGTTGGAACTTCACATTATAATACTGCTATCATACTTAGATGTGCTTTAGAAGGTCTGGGACACAAGCTTGGCCTTGTTGACTTAACATTGATGTAGAAGATAGACTAGTTGATGCTCACAGTTTTCAGGGGTAAAGTAGAGGAGTTTATTGTTACTTTTTCTATACCAGTTAGAATTCATTTGTGTAGTTGTATTAGCTAAAATTTAGTTCCTTGCTGCACCATGTGGAAGTTTCTTTTATGAAGAATGATGTTATCTTTTATTGGAAATATGTGGAAGAACTAACTTCTTAATTGTAAAGTTTGTAATTATTGGACTGAGATAGGATAACAAGATATTTCTGTAGCTCATGTTGACTGACAAATTGAGTAAAGATAAAATATTTGACTAGATAAACAGTTTTCAGAATGGATTCTAGTGTATTTTCATTCTTGTTATAGAGCAGTTAGCCGATATTCTTCTCCTTCTCTGCCAAATGTCAGGTAAGATAAGGTTACAAGTATTTTGGGTTCTTGTTGTTAAAAGATCAGCATCACCACCATTGGCATTGATAGTTTTAGACATTAGTGGTTATCTATGCTCAGTATGCAGTTATTTGTGAAACTAGTGGAACAATTATTAAATAACTCTGTTGATTGAAAATCCTGAGGAAATGTCCGAGTATATCTTTTCTTCCGGTCATAGTTTTTGTACTAACAATGAGCTTATCATATTAGCTAGTCCCTTCTTACTTGAATAGAAAAGGTTGGATGGGGAGAACATAAAACTCTATGGCAAACAAGAAATGATCTAATTCCTGAACAATGGAATCTAAGTTGTCTTCACGAGTCCAACAGTTTCGGATCCTTTAAATGTCATGAGCTCATCATAATTATACTATTTTATTTATGATATTTCTAGGAATCATTCATCCATTTTGTCTTCTACTTTCTGATTATGTTCTTGAAGAATCTGTATCTTTTGCATTTGCTTATCTTTAACTGATAGGAGTGGAGCATTTTACTTATTATCTTACTTCCATCTAGAATAAATTTGCCAAGTTCTCACTGCCCAACATAGTTGGATGGTAGTTCAATTTGTGTGACCTTTTAGGTGTGGTGAGTTAACCATCCTGTACCTTGTTTTTGAGTCTCCATGCAGTTAACCTATATCTTATGAATGCAATACCTATGTGCTGATGCTTTTAGTGATATTTGTAAATCATTGAGTGTTTGTTGCTAGATTTGAAGAGATACTCAATTATACGGAATTACAGTATTTTGGATCAATCATGACATTTTATAGAATGCTTTTTTGCACTTGTATGAAATTCTTTTTCCAACTGTCAGTTTCCCAACTCTCCTTTTTCCTTGTCAAAGCAGAGACAGTCATGAACTGGAATTGGACTTCAAAAGATTTTGGGAGGAATTCCGCTCATCCAGCTCCGAAAAAGTACTTTGCTTTTATGTATTATCTTTTAATTGTACTTATACTATGCTATCTTCTTTCGCCTCATGTATGCTAATGGAAATCATTTACTTATCAGAACATTATGGGATGTGAGTGCTAATAGCTCTTCAATTTTCTGTGCAGGAGAAAGAAATGGCCCTGAACTTGACTGTAGATGCTTTTTGTAGATTAGTCAAACAGCATGCAAGTGTAGCTCATTTAGTTACTGTGTAGGGACTTGTTCCTCCTATATCCTAAACTGTATTTGTTTTTCTATATGTCATAAAATGATTGCCACAAGATTGGTATTGCCATTGGTTTACTTCAATTCAGATACATGAATTATCTCTCCTTTTGAACATATTGGTTTCAAGCCAAATTTATTAAATATTGTTAAACTGATGATTTATCTGTAATCTTGTCTGTTTGTTTAGCATTTGTAATTTCATGCAACTATTCTTCGAGTACACGCTTATCCAAATCTTTAGTCTTGATATTTGTGACTAAATGGTTTTTATCATCTCCTCTTTTATGTCAAACTTGACTTTTGCATAGGTTATAACATTCTTACGATCTACTTGGTCTTCTTTGTTGCACAAGATAATTTTTTTTCTTCCATGTAGTGAACTTGCTTTTTACCTCCATTAAAATATCCCAAAACAAGGACTTCATTTATTGTGAATACTGTTTTCTCTTTTCTGCCACATAAGCTCTCAAATAGCTGAAATAATTTGAAAATTCTTGAGCCACAGGTTAGTTGAGACACATATATTCTGCTTCGTCATTGGAAGAGCATTTGTATCTGATATTGAGAAGTTAAAGATCAGCAACAAAACAAGATCTTTGGATGTAGATAAACTGTTGAATTTCTTTTCTGAAGTAACAAAGGTTTGTCTTCCAAACATTTGTCAAGTATGCTGCTATTTTTGTCTTGAATATTAGTGGTTTAAAGGTGCAACTGTGTCTTTTCTGCAGGATGGCATCAGACCTGGATCTAATGTGTTAACTGCTTTAGAAGTCCTCGTATCTGGGGTATTTGTCCTCATAAACCACTCTTCATAGTAGAAGTTCTCGCTTTTTCTTGCTTCCTTGTCACAGCATAGTTTTGTAAAATACTGGAATTGAATTACTCTATTTTTGTGGCATTTATGTGGTTTGTGATCATTTTCCTTAGTTACATAAAAGTGTTATCTATGCTTATTGACTTTGCTTATTGGGGGATAATTTTGAATCAGTTTGATACTGAATGTGAGTTAGATTTATTGTTTATTTTCCACCATAAAAGTGTTATCTATGCTTATTGACTTTGCTTATTGGGGGATAGTTTTGAATCAGTTTGATACTGAATGTGAGTTAGATTTATTGTTTATTTTCCACCATAATTTTCTCAATTATGGAAAACCTTGCAAGGATACATTTTAATTGATTTAATTACTATATCAAGTTTGTTTGGTTGTTTGAATATTTATCAACTTGTTTGGTTGTTAATATTCAATAATTAAATTCTATCTTCTTTATTTGCAGCCTGTTGATAAGCAATCACTCCTTGATTCAGGGATATTTTGCTGTCTCACTCATATTTTAAATGCATTACTGAGTTCTGAATCCAATCCAATACAAAAGACTTCTCCAACAGAACTTCCAATAGAAATTGAAACAGATTGTGATAGTGACGTCAGACAAGTTCGCCGGCTTGAGGTAGCATTTTAAACATGACTCTGATCTTCTAGTTGGTATTGTTAATCATGACACATTTGCTTCTCTTTTTTGTTCTGTGTGTTGGGAAGAAGAGGAGTAGGGGTAGCATCTCTTTGAGTGGGGTGAGCAAACTGTGTTATAGGCCAGCGTTTGACATGATTTATTCCTTGCTTTTATTTCTACTCCCTCTTGGGCATCTCAACAGTTGTCGTTCCTGAATTTGTTCGTGAAAGCTGTTGGGTGATGGATTTGCTTGATGAACTGAAACATTAAATTGGCCTTCTCAACACAAGCCATGAACTTGTCTATAGTGCCTGAATTTTAATAGTGAGCTCAATTAATTCTAAATTAGTTGTTTAAATGTAAAATAATTTACAGGTTTAGTTTAGCTTCTTGTTCAGAAAGAGGCTTAGTTTTGTTCTTCCTAATTTAATTATTATAGATATGTTAGATGTAAAAGAAGTTCTCAAGGCATGGTAATCAATATCTTAGATTTTTAGTGAAATGGCTTGGCAAACCAGCAAAAGAAAGCACTTGCACTGATGATGATGAACTGAAAAAAGTGTTTCTAGACTAAGATGAGTATGTCAAGACCTACTCATCAGAGCTGAGTTCTTTTTGAACCTGTGATACAGGAGCTAAATTAATTTGAAGTACTTTTTACATATAAACTAACTTTGAATAGATTTAATTTCTTGTCCAAAAACAGGCCTAAATTTGTTCTTCCTATTTTAATATGTTAAGTACTTTTCATGACCTTAGATTTTATGATTTTCATTTTATAGATCCTCGTACAATTAACTTTACATCAAAATGCTGTAAAGAACTGACCGGCCCTGTTCTCAGCAGCCTACAGTTATTGTCTTAATACCATAAGGTTTTATTACATAAGCCTAAGTTCCTTTTCTGTCCTAGTCCCATCTAGTTTCTAGGTCTAATTTGTTGATTTATTTTTTCTATTTTATTCATCTACATCAAATATGATCTTGGTGTGTTGTTTGGAATAAAGGCTGTTTATCGTGTCAATAGTGCTTTATCATCTGGATAATAGATTAGCAGTTGGTAACTTATAAATTCTCACCTTCTGTTTTATTTTTCTTATATTAAGATGTCATGGAACTAGTAGAACTTATGCTCAATCTCTTATCTAGTTTTACATATCATTTTTACGTTTATCATGTAGACATTTTATTTCTTCATGGATAATTTTTTGACTATCTTTGAAATTGCTATGGTATAGTATAAGGGGGTAGGATGTTAACTGTTTGAAAGATATAGGTACTTGAAGCATGATTGCTTGAAGGGATACCTATTCCTTCAATATATTTTTTCTCTACCATAGGATATATCTCCCCTCTGAGTTTATTATTACTTCAATAGTTCTATCATGGAATGAGTTGAAGTTGTGAAATCATCTTGTACTGATTCTTACTTATTTTTGTATGCAATTTGCATCTCAAACCACATATGACTGATTTGTGTATATTTGAGTGACATTAAGTATAAATTATGCTAATTAATTGGATTGCAGGTTGAGGGAAGTATAGTCCATATCATGAAAGCTTTGGCAAGTTACCCATCAGCAGCACAGAGTTTGGTAGAGGATGATTCACTTCAGTTGCTGTTTCAAATGGTTGCCAATGGGTCGTTGAAAGTCTTTTTTCAGTATAAAGAAGGCCTTGTTCCACTGCACAAAATACAACTTCATAGGCACGCAATGCAGGTAATATACAGTTTTTCTTTTTTAATTGCACAAGTTGCAATTGTGGAGCGCTTCATAAGTTTCCTTAAAATTGTACTTATTTGGTCTAATGTTGAAAAATCTTATGGACTGATGGTTGCAACTTGATTTTTCAAAATTTATGTTTCTTTAATGATCCAGATACTAGGTCTTCTTTTGGTCAACGATAATGGGAGCACGGCCAGATACATACGAAAACATCATCTGGTATTGCCACCATATGATATGCCTCATATCAATATCATTATAGTAATATGGGGATTTTAATTGCACATTGAGTTCCCACAGCTCATCTCCTACAACAGAGCATCCGAATAATTATTTTGTATGTCCTGTAATATGTTATGCTTATTCCAACATTTCATAGAACATATGGTTTTTTTAAAAAAATCTTTCAAGCTTCTAAATAGAAAATTTCTTTCTGTTTACATCATTTTCTATCATTCTTTTTAAAGCTCCTTCCAACTTTATTCTCTTGTTTGCAGATTAAAGTTCTTTTAATGGCAGTCAAAGATTTCAATCCAGATTGTGGTGATTCTTCCTATACTATGGGCATTGTGGACTTGTTACTAGAATGTGTTGAGTTGTCATATAGACCTGGTAATTGACCCTTGATTTTTCCTTCAAGTGATTGAAAGACTTCTTATGATGCCTAGATTTGTTTGTTCTTGAGTGCTCAAATGAAAATTTAATAGAATGCCTACGTATCATTTACGGTTTTAAGATTGTAGTAAGCTTAAATGTTCTTATACATGTTCAAATGTGTGCAACCTTGAATTGTAGAGGCTGGTGGTATCAGACTCAGAGAAGATATACACAATGCCCATGGCTATCAGTTTCTTGTTCAGTTTGCACTGGTTCTGTCCGCCATGCGACTAAACCAAGTTTCTGTGTCTTTCCATTCAAAGATCAATTCTGACCAAGATAAGATTTCCAATGGTTCTGATGCAATGATGTACGTCGAGGGACAAGATAGGACAGAGAAAGAGGACCCCCCCTTCGAGAACTTATCTCCTGCTCTGTCTAGACTGCTTGATGTTCTTGTTAGTCTAGCTCAAACTGGTCTAGCTGAACCAATAGGATCTTCTGGGGGCAAAGATTCTAGGTCTTCTCGTGCCAAGGTTGGTGGCCGTAGCAGAAGTCCTGCACCATCTCTTGATCGGATTGTTGATGAACATTGGGATATAGACAACAGTAAAGTAAAAGACCTTGAGGCAGTTCAGATGCTGCAAAACATTTTTCTCAAGGCAGATAACAGGGAACTGCAGTCAGAAGTTTTGAATAGAATCTTTAAGATATTCTCCAGTCACATTGAAAACTACACATTGTGTCAACAATTACGAATAGTTCCACTTTTAGTCCTAAATATGGCTGGTTTTCCAGCATCATTGCAAGAGATAATCTTGAAAATTCTTGAATATGCCGTGACTGTGGTGAATTGTGTCCCCGAGCAGGAATTACTCTCTCTGTGTTGCTTATTGCAGCAACCAATAACATCAGAACTGAAGCATACAATACTATCTTTCTTTGTAAAACTTCTATCATTTGATCAACAATACAAGAAAGTGCTTCGAGAAGTTGGTGTACTTGAAGTCCTGCTAGATGATTTGAAGCAACACAAGTTGCTTTTGGGAGAAGAGCAACTAAATGTTACTTTTAACCATTCTGATAAAAAATCCAGCTTGAGTAGTTTTAAGAAACACTTGGATACAAAAGATGCTATTATCTCTTCACCCAGGCTAATGGAATCTGGTTCAGGGAAGTTTCCTATTTTTGAAATTGAGGGCACAATATCTGTTGCATGGGACTGTATGATCTCTTTGGTGAAGAAATCTGAATCCAATCAAGCATCGTTTCGTTCAGCTAATGGTGTAGCTACTGTTCTTCCTTTTCTGGTTTCTAGTGTTCATCGTCCTGGTGTCCTTCGGATATTGTCTTGTTTGATTTCTGAAGATGTTGCTCAGGTTTGTAAATCTTTGTGTGTTGAACATTTGGATCCATAGTTACCACTGTCAGTTTTGTGTTCTCATATATTTTGGACTTTTGCAACTGGTGCTTTGATGATTAGCTTTTGAAGTTATATATATTAAAATATTTGCCACGTTTGCATGTACTTCATTTGTAAATAATTCTTGGCACTTGCTCACTGATGCTAGATCGTTCTTTGGAGTAAATTTGCTTGATGATTTGATTCCATTTTCCAGGCTCATCCTGAAGAATTAGGCACTCTTGTTGAAGTTCTAAAAAGTGGAATAGTTACTAACGGTACGGGGAATCAATATAAGCTTCAATTTGATGCTAAATGTGACATGATGAGTGCCTTGTGGCGCATACTGGGAGTTAACAGTTCAGCTCAGAGGGTCTTTGGTGAAGCCACTGGGTTTTCTCTTTTACTGACCACACTACACAGTTTCCAGGGTGATGGAGGAGAGGCAGGAAAACCTTCCTTGGTAGTTTGCATGAAGGTCTTCACGTATTTAATGCGCCTCATTACAGCTGGTGTGTGTGGCAATGCTATTAATAGGCCAAAAGTGCATTCTATTATATTGTCCCAAACATTTTATGATCTTCTATCTGAATCTGGCTTGCTTTGTGTTGAGTGTGAAAAGCAAGTTATACAGTTGTTGCTAGCGATTGCTCTTGAAATTTTGCTTCCACCCTCATCAGAGAGTGTAGGACCCAATGTCAATGAATCTGAACCAGTTACTTCTCTTTTAATTACGTCCGGTTTTTGTGATCTGGACAAGGAACGAGTGTACAACCCTGGCGCCATTAGAGTTCTGCTTTGTTCATTATTGTTCTTTACTCCCAAGGTGCAACTAGAATTGCTAAACCTCATTGATAGGCTTGCTCGGGCTGGGTCATTCAACCAGGAAAACCTCACTTCTGTGGGTGAGAAATGGATATTTTTGGCAATCTTCCAATTCTTTTTGGTTTTATCGATTAGCTTATCTGGTAATTTCTTTACCATTTTCATATTTTCTCTAGGTTGTGTGGAACTTCTGTTGGAGATGATTTGTCCTTTCCTTTTAGGCTCATCTCTGTTGCTTTCTTATACATTGAAGATTGTGGAAGTTCTCGGAGCTTATAGGTAGAACAATTTGCCTTTTGTGTGAATTATAACATTACTCAGTTTGTCTCACATCTATTTGTTTGAAAATAAGGTTATTATTTCTGGTAATAGGTTGTCTCCTTCCGAACTTCGTCTGATTATTAGATATATTTTACAAATGAGGCTCATGAATTCGGGTCCTATTCTTGTTGAGATGATGGAGAGGCTGATCCTTATGGAAGACATAGCCTTGGAGAATGTATCTTTGGCACCATTCGTCGAGATGGACATGAGCAAAATGGGTCATGCTTCAATTCAGGTTTCTTTGGGGGAAAGATCATGGCCTCCTGCTGCTGGATATTCATTTATATGTTGGTTTCAGTTTAAAAATTACCTGAAATCACAAGGTAAGGAAACAGAACCACTGGAAGTTGGTCCTTCTAAGAGACGGAGTGGCTCTAATGGTTCTTGCAGTGAGCGCCATATTCTTCGAATGTTTTCTGTTGGCACGGCAAATGACAAGAGCACATTCTATGCAGAACTTTATCTTCAGGAGGATGGTGCTCTAACCCTTGCTACCAGCAACTCTTCCTCCCTGTCTTTCTCTGGATTAGAATTGGAAGAAGGGACGTGGCATCACCTTGCAGTTGTTCACAGTAAACCAAATGCTCTTGCTGGACTATTCCAAGCTAGTGTTGCGTATGTTTACCTTGATGGGAAGCTAAGACACACAGGGAAACTAAGTTATTCTCCATCTCCTTTAGGGAAGCCTTTGCAGGTAACCATCGGAACCCCTGTGAGTTGTGCAAGAGTTAGTGACCTAACGTGGAAACTCCGTTGTTGCTATCTTTTTGAGGAGGTGCTCACAGCAGGGTGTATATGTTTTATGTTCATTCTTGGTAGAGGCTATAGAGGGCTTTTCCAAGATTCAGATCTTTTGCGTTTTGTGCCCAATCAGGCTTGTGGTGGTGGTAGTATGGCTATCTTAGATTCTTTGGATGATGACTTGTCATTGGTAAATACACAAAAACTTGAAAATGCTGGCAAGCAAGGGGATTTTAAGGCAGATGGTAGTGGAATTGTTTGGGATTTGGAAAGGTTAGCAAATCTTTCACTACAGCTTTCTGGGAAGAAACTTATATTTGCATTTGATGGAACATGCACTGAAGCTATTCGAGTGTCTGGGACATTCTCCTTGCTCAATTTGGTTGATCCAACTTCAGCTGCTGCTTCTCCTATCGGGGGTGAGTTACTACAGTTGGATTGTGTGTTTTTCAATGCTCTTAGGTAGTGGGTATCTTTATAAAGTAGGATGCTACTCTGAGAATTATTTCATGAATGTTTCTTCATTTTCTTTCTTTCTTTTTTTTTTGGTCCAGGTATACCACGATTTGGACATCTCTATGGGGATGTCCACATCTGTAGGCAATGTGTAATTGGTGATACTATCCGTCCCATTGGTGGGATAGCTGTAGTGCTGACTCTTGTTGAAGCTGCTGAATCAAGGGATATGCTTCACATGGCATTGATATTACTGGCTAGCACACTGCAGCAGAATCCCCAGAACGTGAAAGATATGCAAACATGCAGGGGTTACCATTTGTTATCTTTATTTCTTCATCGTAGAATGTCTTTCTTTGACATGCAATGTCTGGAAGTCTTTTTCCAAATTGCTGCATGTGAAGCTTCTTTTGCTGAGCCAAAGAAACTGGAAAATGTCCAAACTACGCCTCCTACTGAAACTTCTCAGGAATCCAGCTTTGAGGACCTTAGCTTGTCAAAGTTTCGTGATGAAGTTTCTTCAGTTGGATCTCATGGTGATATGGATGATTTTTCTGCTCAAAAGGATTCATTCAGTCATATTTCTGAGCTGGAAAACTCTGATATACCAGTTGAAACTTCAAATTGCATTGTCTTGTCTAATGCAGACATGGTTGAACATGTCCTGTTGGACTGGACATTGTGGGTTATAGCTCCAGTCCCACTTCAAATTGCACTGCTAGGTTTCCTTGAGCATTTAGTATCTATGCACTGGTATAGAAATCATAATCTTACTGTTCTGCGTCGAATAAACCTTGTTCAACATTTACTAGTGACATTACAGCGGGGTGATGTTGAGATTCCTGTTTTAGAGAAACTAGTTGTCTTGCTTGGGGTCATCTTGGAAGATGGATTTCTAGCTTCTGAACTTGAAAATGTGATCAGATTTGTGATCATGTCATTTGATCCACCTGAATTGAAACCAAGGGATCGAGTAATGCGAGAATCAATGGGTAAGCATGTAATTGTGAGGAATATGCTGCTGGAGATGCTTATTGATTTACAAGTAACCATAAAATCAGAAGAGTTGCTTGAACAATGGCATAAAATTGTTTCATCCAAATTGATCACATATTTTCTTGATGAAGCTGTTCATGCTACGAGTATGAGATGGATCATGACTCTTCTTGGGGTGTGTCTTGCTTCTTCTCCCACATTTGCTCTTAAATTCCGAACTAGTGGTGGTTACCAGGGTTTGATGCGAGTTCTCCCGAGTTTTTATGATTCTCCAGATATATATTATATATTATTCTGTCTGATATTTGGAAAGCCTGTTTATCCAAGACTGCCAGAAGTTCGCATGCTTGATTTTCATGCCCTGATGCCAAGTGATGGAAACCATGTGGAATTGAAATTTGTAGAGTTACTGGATTCTGTGATTGCAATGGCTAAATCTACATTTGATAGGTTGAGCTTGCAGTCAATGCTTTCCCATCAAACTGGTAATCTTTCCCTGGTTGGTGCTAGCCTTGTGGCAGAGCTTGTGGAGGGAAATGCAGACATGGCTGGAGAGCTTCAAGGTGAAGCATTAATGCACAAAACTTATGCAGCACGATTAATGGGTGGGGAGGCATCAGCTCCTGGTACTGCAACTTCAGTGTTGAGATTTATGGTTGATCTTGCAAAAATGTCTCCAATGTTTACAGCTGTTTGTAGGAGGCCAGAATTTCTTGAAAGCTGCACAGACCTTTATTTCTCTTGTATAAGGTTTGTCTTTATACTTCTTATGGTCTGTTGTGATTTGTATTTCTTTCTTTTTGCCTCTTCAGATGATGAATTTTAGTTACCTTGACACCAACCATAGGTACTTGATTTAAGCAAGTAAAATTCTATCATCTGTTTGTTCTATATTTAATTTCCCATCCTTTTATTTGAGGTTTAGGGGTTATGATGCTTTTCTTACAGGGCAACTTACGCTGTGAAGATGGTAAGAGCACTCTCTGACAAGACAGAAGAAAAGAGCTTGAATGATTGTGATGATACGTGCAGTTCCCAAAATACTTTCTCCAGTTTGCCTCATGAACAAGAACAATCTGCCAAGACCTCTATTAGCATAGGGAGCTTTCCCCAGGGTCATGCAAGTACAAGCTCTGAAGATACGCCAGTACCTAAAATTTATGTTGTTGATAATGAAGCAGATCTCAAGGCTGCTAGCTCCCCTGATCCTTTGAAACAGCTGGTGCAAGGTGGCTTTGTTGTTCAGAATCCAGATACAGAGAATGTTGACCAAGTCTCTGCCTCCTCAAATGAAATTAGTGCAAGTAATGTTGGCAGTAACATGGATCAAAGTTCTGCATCTCTTACTATATCAGATTCACCCATCATATCAGAGAAATCAAATTCAAAAATTCCCCTTGTGCAATCTACATCTCCAGTTGTTGCATTGACCTCGTGGCTAGGAAATTCACACAATTATGAACCCAAACCTTCATTAAATGCTTCTCCTTCCACAGAATCTTCTGTGACAGCCCATGAACTAGATTCATCTTCAGACTTGATGTCTAGTACTCAATGCCCATCTGATGCAAACACATATTTTGCAGTCAGTGCAAAAGTGCTCCTTGAAATTGATGATTCTGGTTATGGTGGCGGTCCATGCTCTGCAGGAGCAACTGCTATGTTGGATTTTTTGGCAGAAGTTCTTTCTGATTTCATAACTGAGCAAATGAAAGCATCCATAGTTATTGAGAGTGTTTTGGAAATGGCACCTTTATACATTGACCCTGAGCCTGTTCTAGTTTTTCAGGGTTTGTGCCTTAGTAGACTGATGAACTTCATAGAGAGGCGTCTTCTTCGTGATGATGAGGAAGATGAGAAAAAGCTAGATAAAAGTCGATGGTCATCAAACTTAGATGCGTTGTGCTGGATGATAGTAGACCGCGTTTACATGGGTGCTTTTCCTCAGCCACCTGGTGTGCTGAAGACCCTGGAATTTTTATTGTCGATGCTGCAGTTAGCAAATAAAGATGGTCGCATTGAAGATGCAGCTCCTGTAGGAAAGGGTCTTTTATCTATTACACGAGGAAGCAAACAAACTGATGCTTACATACATTCACTCCTTAAGAACACTAACCGCATGATATTGTATTGTTTTCTTCCATCATTCTTAGGCAACATTGGAGAAGATGAGCTCCTTTCAAACTTGGGTTTACATAATGAATCAAAGAAGATGTTATCCTCAAGCAATTTGCCAGAAGAATCAGGAATTGATATTGGAACAGTTTTGCAGTTACTAGTTGCCCATAAGAGAATCATTTTCAGTCCCATCAATTTGGATGCTGATCTAAATTGCTGCCTTTGTGTAAATCTATTGTCTCTTCTTCATGACCATAGGCGAAATGTTCAGAACATGGCTGTTGACATTGTAAAGTATCTTCTGGTGCACCGCAGGTCTGCACTAGAAGACCTGCTTCTGTCTAAAGCTCATCAAGGACAGAATCTGGATGTATTACATGGTGGTTTTGACAGGTTATTATCTGGAAGTCTTTCTGCTTTCTTTGAGTGGCTTCAGGGTTCTGAGCAGATAGTCAACAAAGTATTGGAGCAGTGTGCAGCCATTATGTGGGTCCAGTATATTACTGGATCGGCAAAATTTCCTGCTGTAAGAATAAACGGCCTTGAGGGACGTCGTAAGAGAGAAATGAGTAGAAGATTACGAGATATTTCAAAGATGGACTTAAAACATTGGGAGCAATTGAATGAACGGAGATATGCTTTGGAAATGGTTCGTGATGCGATGTCCACTGAGCTGAGAGTTGTTCGCCAAGATAAGTATGGTTGGGTTCTGCATGCTGAAAGTGAGTGGCAAACGCTCCTTCAGCAACTTGTTCATGAGCGGGGAATATTCCCAATGCTTAAGTCCCCTGTAACTGAAGATCCTGAATGGCGGCTTTGTCCCATTGAAGGTCCATATAGAATGCGCAAAAAGCTTGTGCGCTTTATGTTGAAGATTAATACTGTTCGAAATGTTCTCAATGGGCAATTTGAACTGGGAGAACTTGAGCTGTCAAAGGGAAAACATGAAGATGTGCCCGATGCTTCTCATACTGACTCTGAGTATTTTTTAGATCTCTTCAATGACAGTTCCAATCAAAATGGAGTTGAGAGTGAGACGTATGGGGAGATTTTCAAAGAAGCAGATAATGATAGACATATGGATTCTGCTAGGAGCAAGTGGAATGATGATAAAGCTAGCAGTGTGAATGATGCTAGTCTTCACTCAGCACTTGAGTTGGGTGTCAAGTCCAGTACTGTCTCTGCTCCAATGTCAGAGAGCATAAGAGAAAAGTCTGAAATAGAATCTCCTAGGAAATTATCTTCTAATAAGATCAATGAAGCCAAAACTGTGGAGCATAAGTCAGACAAGGAACTTAATGATGATGGTGAATATCTCATAAGACCATATCTGGAACCGCTTGAAAAGATCCGCTTTAAATATAACTGTGAGCGAGTTTTAGGTCTGGACAAACATGATGGTGTATTTCTGATAGGGGAAATCTCTTTATATGTAATTGAGAATTTTTACATAGATGATACTGGGTGCATATGTGAAAAGGAATGTGAAGATGAACTCTCTGTTATTGATCAGGCTTTGGGTGTAAAGAAGGATGTTACTGGCAGTATTGAATTCCAGTCGAAATCAACTTCATCTTGGAGCACAACTATAAAGACCTATGTTGGAGGAAGGGCATGGGCTTATAGTGGTGGGGCATGGGGCAAGGAAAAAGTGTGTACCAGTGATAATTTACCTCATCCTTGGCATATGTGGAAGCTCAACAATGTTCATGAGATTTTGAAACGTGACTACCAGCTTCGTCCTGTTGCTATTGAGATATTTAGCATGGATGGGTGCAATGATCTCCTGGTGTTTCACAAAAAGGAAAGAGAAGAAGTGTTCAAAAATCTGGCTTCAATGAATCTTCCAAGAAGTAGCATGTAGTGCTTCTACTTCCCACTGCTTCTATTCTTTGTCATTTATCTTTATATGAAAATGATAGTTTTAAGCTTTCTCCATGTGGTTTGTTTTGCCTTATAACTGACATGGATTTGGTGCTATAGCTTCTTCTCTGGTGAATCTGTGATTTTTTGCTGCTGATGATATGAAAACTGAAAATACCGGTAATGTTGATGATTATTTCCAATTATCCTGGGAAAATATGTGATAGGTTCCAGTGGCATCAAAGCCTACTAGTAACATCAAGTAAAGTTACATTATGTAACCTTTGGTCTTTGCATATAAAGACTGTTAGGGTTTTTGTTCATAGATAAATCCATCGCATGGCTGATCTAGAAAATGAATAGAAGTGAACGAAGGGTTAAAATTAGGAAGGAACCTTAAACACGTTTGAAAATTGTGGGTCATATTAAGGCCTTAATGTGAAGTTTCATCATGGGCATATATGCAATGGTATACAGTATATGAAATATTTATCGGAAGTTGCTTTTGAAATGGAAGATCAGACGGTCTTGCTGATGTAATGCATGTGGGTTACTATGCTATTTGGGTAGTCTAACAGGTCACTTTATGTATACAGTGTTCCGTGACTGTGCTGACTTAACTTGTAAATAGAATTTCCTTGCATAGTAGACCTGCTAAGATGCCCTTATTTTCTTCCAGAACTTGTTTCTCTGTTCTTGTGTGGTTCTACTTTATACATGCCTTGCTCATGCTACACTGCTTCTTTTGATGTTGGGTTTGCTTCTTCCTTATCTTGAATGTTTGAACCTATTGTCCTGATTTCATGATTTTGTCCTTGCTTAAGGTTGGACCCCATAATTTCTGGTTCAGCAAAACAAGAAATTAATGAAGGCAGTCGTTTATTCAAGTTAATGGCTAAATCCTTTTCAAAAAGGTGGCAAAATGGAGAAATTAGCAATTTTCAATATCTAATGCACCTCAACACCTTAGCTGGCCGTGGCTACAGTGATCTCACCCAATATCCAGTGTTTCCTTGGGTTCTTGCAGATTATGAGAGTGAAAATCTTGACCTGACCAATCCTAAAACTTTTCGTAAGCTTGACAAACCAATGGGCTGCCAAACACCAGAAGGGGAAGATGAATTTAAGAAAAGGTATAATGAGATACAAATCACATGGATTTGTTGTTTAAAAATTCCTCATTCCTTATTTGCTTTTCATTTATGATCTTTACACAGATATGACAGTTGGGATGATCCTGAGGTGCCGAAGTTTCATTATGGTTCTCATTATTCTAGTGCGGGGATTGTCCTGTTCTATCTTGTACGGCTGCCACCATTTAGTGTAGAGAATCAGAAACTGCAGGGTGGCCAATTTGATCATGCTGACCGTCTTTTCAATAGTGTTAGAGATACTTGGTTAAGTGCAGCAGGGAGGGGCAACACATCTGATGTCAAGGAATTGATTCCAGAATTCTTTTACATGCCAGAATTCTTGGACAATAGGTTCAATCTCGATTTGGGGGAGAAACAATCAGGAGAGAAGGTTGGTTCGATCAGAAGTGTTGAATCTTCTTCTTTCCACTTAGTTTCCTTTCTTCAATATCAACCAATACTCATTACCCTCCGCAGTACCTGTTACTTCTGATTTTGTTTTGGTAACAATCTAAGGGCAACCCTTTTTCCAGGTTGGCGATGTCATATTGCCTCCATGGGCTAGAGGCAGTGCTAGAGAATTCATCAGGAAGCATAGGGAAGCACTGGAGTCTGATTATGTTTCAGAAAATCTTCATCACTGGATAGACCTCATTTTTGGACATAAACAAAGAGGGAAGGTACGCTGGATTCTCTCTCTCCCCCCCATCTTCCCTTATTCATGTGTATATCTCCTCTCTTTTTGCTACTACTTTATCTGGAAGAAAACAATAAAACTGTGTGATTTTCGCAAGATTTATGCTTTCAATAGTAGAGGAATTGGAGTTTGACTAGTCCTATATGTTTAAATGTGTCTATCATTATTCTAGTTTAATTTAATGCTCCTTGGACAGGCAGCTGAAGAAGCTGTGAATGTTTTCTATCACTACACATATGAGGGGAGTGTGGATATAGACTCAGTTACAGATCCTGCGCTGAAAGCCTCTATTTTAGCTCAAATCAATCACTTTGGGCAAACACCCAAGCAGCTATTCCTCAAACCTCATGTCAAAAGGCGATCCAACAGAAGGCTCCCCCTGCATCTACTCAAGTACTCCTCCTATCTTGTTCCGCATGAAGTACGCAAGAGCTCATCTGCGATTATGCAAATTGTTACTGTCAATGAGAAAATTTTTGTGGTAGGGACAAACTGTTTACTTAAGCCTCAAACATGTACCAAGTATGTTGCCTGGGGTTTCTCGGATCGTAGTTTGAGATTCGTGACCTATGATCAAGACAGACTTCTCTCTACACATGAGAATCTTCATGACGGAAACCAGATTCAGTGCACTGGTCTTAGCCATGATGGTCAAATTTTAGTTACAGGGGGTGATGATGGCTTACTTTGTGTTTGGAGAATTAGCAATGATAATTCCCGTGTCTCACGACGCTTGCAGTTGGAAAAGGCACTTTGTGGGCACACTGCCAAAATCTCATGTCTTCATGTTAGCCAACCGTACATGCTGGTTGTGAGTGGGTCTGATGATTGCACTGTCATTTTGTGGGACCTCAGCTCCTTGTCTTTCATCAGGCAACTACCAGAGTTCCCAGTGCCAGTTTCTGCAATTTATGTGAATGATTTGACTGGGGAGATTGTGACAGCGGCTGGAATTCTGCTTGCTATTTGGAGCATGAATGGGGATTGTCTTGCATTGATTAATACATCGCAGCTGCCATCTGATTCCATTCTCTCAGTGACAACCTGCACTTTTTCAGACTGGCTGGACACAAACTGGTATGTAACAGGTCACCAGAGTGGGGCTGTAAAGGTGTGGCAAATGGTTCATGTGTCTACTCAAGAGAGTGCTTTGAATAAATCAACCAGCAATTTGTCAGGTGTACTGAATTTAGGTAACAAGGTACCAGAGTACAGGTTAGTACTCCAGAAGATATTGAAGTGTCATAAGCATCCAGTTACTGCACTTCATCTCAGCAGTGACCTGAAGCAGTTCCTAACTGGGGATTCTGGTGGCCATCTGCTCTCCTGGACACTAGCAGATGAGAGTTTGAAGGCTTCGTTTAATCATGGGTGAACATGGGAAATAATGTTTATGTTAGTCTTTTTATGTGAAAACTCGCCCTTAGTGGGATATGTCAGTTTGTCCCTGGCAACGGAAAAGGATCAAAACTTCATGATATGTTGAAGTGGGAAAGGCAGACAAACAGTGCTGGCGAGCTGTTGAATCGGGAGAAAGCAAGAAGAGCCTGGAAGACAAAACATCTTGTATCTGGACCTGGTTTCTATTGAAACAACGAAACAACCAAAGTTAAGGTGGGAATGTTGGGTGGTCAGAGGCGGTTTGTAAAGGCAAACGTCAAAGGCCATACTTTTGTTTTTTTTAGGTGCTTGGTGTTGACACGGTTATTTAGTTTTACATGAGAATTGAGATCATCAATTGGTTTTATGCGCATGTACATAGATTGAGCTTACTAACAGTTCCTAATGGAAGATGTATAGAAGAGAATGTGGCTAGAGAATTCATCATTCTGTCCACGTTTGGATTAGGTACAGTTAATTTGTTAACAATGTTGTCAATCAAGGATCATGGATTCTCTAGTCAAAGCTGACATTTTCTTTTAATAGATTCAGAAATGGTTCTTTTGAGTTTAATTTTACATGTCTAGAACGAGACTGCTTGTGAGCTTATCCATTCAACACCTCTCATGTCACTACTTCCTTGTTCCTCCATTACTCCCACTCTCAGTCAACCCATCCAAACCCGTGCAACCACTAACCCTAAACCCTATACGGTCCTCAAATTCATGTTTCCTTCTCGTAAAGGAAATCTCCAAGAGGCTTTTCGCTCATTTACTGCTTTGTTCTCAGACACAAGGAACTTGCATCTGCTTGACTCGGACGATGTTTTTGCACCGTTGCTTGAGCTTTGTGCGATCAGTAAAGCTGCGTCACGAGGCCGACAAATCCATGCCCATATGATAAAGCATAACGTTGTTTCTAGTTCAGTGTTTCTAAGTACTAAGCTTGTGTTCATGTATGGGAAATGCGGGTCAATCTCGGACGCGGAGAAGGTGTTTGAAGAAATGTTCGAAAGAAATGTTTTTACTTGGAACTCCATGATCGGTGCTTATGCTTCTAATGAAGAGCCTTTAAGAGCTCTTGAATTGTACAGGCGGATGCGGGTTTTCGGTGTTCCTTTTGATTCTTGTACCTTAACTTGTGTCCTCAAGGCTTGTGGTGCTGTTGAAGACATTCGCTGTGGATCTGAGATTCATGGTCTTGCGTTTAAATGTGGGTATGATTCTTCAGTGTTTGTTTCTAATTCTCTTGTTGCCATGTATGCCAAGTGCAATGATATTGACCGAGCAAGGAAGATTTTTGAAGGAATGAATGAAAGAAGTGACGTTGTGTCATGGAATTCTGTAATTTCTGCGTTTGCAATTAATGGGCCAAGTATCGAGGCGTTGAGACTGTTTAGGGAAATGCGAAATATAGGTGTTCTGCCAAGCACCTATACTTATGTTGCTGCTCTTCAAGCTTGCAAGGATTCTTCTTTTAGGGAACTGGGTATGGAGATTCATGCTTCTATTTTGAAATCAAATCAACTTAACGATGTCTATGTACACAATGCTTTAATATCCATGTACGTAAGAATTGGAAAAATGAGGAAGGCCGCGGTAATTTTCTATAAATTGCACAAGAAGGATGATGTCACGTGGAATTCCTTGCTCACGGGATTCATTCAACATGGTTTATTTTTTGAGGCTTTACAATTCTTCTATAAAATGCAAGAAGCTGGTCTAAAACCGGACCAGGTTTCTCTAATAAGCATCATTGCAGCATCAGGTAGATTGGGTTATTTATTGAATGGAAAGGAAATCCATGCTTATACAATAAAGATTGGGCTTGATTCAAATTCGCAGGTTGGGAACACAATCATAGATATGTATGCGAAATGTTGTTGTATGACTTATGCAGGCCGTGCTTTTGCTAAGATTACTTGTAAAGATTTCATTTCTTGGACCACTATTATAGCTGGTTATGCTAGAAATGATTGTTATATAGAGGCCTTAGAATTATCAAGGCAAGTGTTGATTAACGGGATGGAGTTAGATGCAAACATGATTGGAAGCATCTTGTTAGCTTGCAGTGGATTGAAGTGCTTCCTAAAAGTAAAAGAGATTCATGGTTTCAGCATAAGGCATGGTCGATCTGATCTCGTGCTACAAAACTCGATTGTAGATGCATATGGAGAGTGTGGAAATATCAATTATGCAGCTCGAATTTTTGAGTCTATTGAATGGAAGGATGTTGTCTCTTGGACGAGCATGATATCATCTTATGTCCATAATGGGTTGGCAATTGAAGCGCTCGAAGTCTTTTATACAATGATAGATAAGGGCATTGAGCCTGATTCCATAACTCTGCTGAGCTTACTCTCTTCTACTTCAAGTTTGTCTACCATGAGAAAAGGTAAAGAGATTCATGGTTATATAGTTAGGAAAGGTTTGATATTCGATGATTCCCTATCAAATGCTCTTATGGATATGTATGCTCGTTGTGGAAACTTAGAGGAAGCATATAAGATTTTCACTGGTACCAGATCTAAAAGCCTTCTTTTGTGGACAACCATGATCAATGCGTATGGCTTGCATGGGCATGGCAAAGAAGCTATTGAATTATTTTACAAAATGGAGGAGCAAAGGGTGAGTCCTGACCATATTACTTTTCTAGCACTTCTTTATGCATGCAGTCATTCAGGACTAACCCATGATGGTAAAAGATTTATACAAATTATGAAGTCAAAATATCAGCTGGAGCCATGGCCTGAACATTATGTCTGTTTAGTTGATCTTCTTGGCCGTGCAAATCACTTGGAGGATGCATATCACTTTGTGAAAAGCATGAGGATTGCACCTACAGCTGAAATTTGGTGTGCTCTACTTGGTGCTTGCCGTGTTCACTCAAATAAAGAACTAGGAGAAATCGCAGCACAGAAGCTGTTGGATTTGAACCTGGATAATGCCGGAAATTATGTTCTTGTATCCAATGTTTTTGCTGCCCGTGGTAAGTGGGACGATGTAGAAGATGTAAGATTAAGAATGAAGGGAAGTGGGTTGAAGAAAAACCCCGGGTGTAGTTGGATTGAAGTTGGAAACCAGGTTCACACATTTCTTGCCAGAGACAAATCTCACCCAGAATCATCTAAGATCTACCAAAAACTAGGTCAAATTATTGAGAAGTTGAAGAGAGAAGGAGGTTATGTAGCAAATACCAAGTTTGTTTTCCATAATGTAGCAGAAGAAGAAAAAGTTCAGATGCTTTATGGGCATAGTGAAAGATTAGCAATTACATATGGTCTATTGGCTACTGCTGATGGAACCACAATTAGAATTTCGAAGAACCTCCGAGTTTGTGGTGACTGCCATAATTTTTGCAAACTAGTTTCTAAGTTCTTTGGTAGAAAATTGGTTATGAGGGATGCCAACAGATTTCATCATTTTGATGGTGGGGTCTGTTCCTGTGGGGATTTCTGGTGACTAGGAAGTCTTTTTGCCTGAAAATATGGCTTCCATCCACGGAGCTCTTTGGGATATTCTCATTGACTAAGCTCGTTGGAATTCTGTTCCTGTGGGAAAGTATTCCTTTCTCTATTCCATTTACCAGCCTACTCTTGAAGCTATCAACTTTTGCAGCTAATTAATAGGCAATGCTAGTAATTTATGATAGGAGTTTGTTCTAACTCTCTGTCCTGGCTAGCGGTCATGAGGAAGAGCAAGGAGGGCAAGCGCTTGATGAGGTCGTTATTGATGCTGAGTTGGCAGGTAGTAGTGCGAAACTAGACTCAAATGATGAGGTTGTTAGCAAAGGACAGGTGTCAGAAGATTCGCATGTGGAGGTACATCCTGAGGTAGTGTTAAAACGTAACAGTAGGGCCTGAACGAAATCACCGAAGGTTGGAGAGAATGAAGGTATATGAGCTGGGGTATGAAGGGAATTGGGGTAGACGATAGTAAAGACAAGTTGTCCCCCTGTATGTCTTCTTTCCCCTCTGATTCTTCATTAAGAGTCTCTTTCTACGTCATCTTGGCTGTTTGTTTATATATTTAATTTATTTAAACAGAAATTTGTTTGCTAATATAAAGTTAAAATTATCGTGATTGAACCTAAAATGTTAGATGTGAACTAGATTTTATAAAAATTTCAACACAATTTTCTCTATTTTTATGATATTTTTTCCTTATGAATAAAATCATTCAGCACAATTATATATGGTATCAAATATTTATTCCATTACAGCAAAATAAAGCATTTACAATATAAGTGTCAGGTTTAGATATTTACAATATAAGTGTCAGGTTTAGATATTTACAAGTCTTTATGTATGCTCGTGGTAGGTTATTGATCCTTCTGTATGTATGAAAAGACTCTCTCTCCTCTGGCCTCCATGTCTGTTGGGTGATGTCTAATACTCTTGCCAACGACAACATATTTGCTTTGAAATATAATACACTAGCTTTGCGTATCGTATCAATAAAGTCGCGATAATGTATACGAGCTCGCCTCTCTCATACTTTATGTATGATGGCGTCGAAATCAGAATCTCAAAAAATTCTTTTGAAATAAAAATACATAAATTTAAACTACTATATTGTAATAATATTTATTTAATTAATGTATACAAATCAATATAAAAAGAAAATAAATTTTATTGTACCTTAAACTCCTAAAAGTAAAATCTTTTTGTAGCTTGAGAGATAATTTTTTCACATATAACCCTCAAGATCAATCCTTTTCTTTAAATTTAGATGTCATATTTTTATAGCACAGTCTAGACAGAGCCAAACTAATATAAGAAGTAATTTTATACAATGAAAAATCGATAAACCTATAAATTAATTAAAAATAAATAGTGTTTAATGTGATTTCACTTACAGATTATTGACAATTGTTATGTATTTTCTTCCATCAGGTCCTTCAGCTCCAGATTGACAGATGTCTCCTCCATTCGATAAAGGAGTAGTGGATGGTGTATGAGTTGGGGATGGTGTAGCATAACGAGCAGCAGGTGATACCTCATCTGCAACTGTAGGCCCTGGAAGGGTAGGAGGTGAATTAGTGCCAGTTGCAGACTGTAACGGTCTACTTTTATAGTAAGTGCCTCCAAACATGCCTTTGAACCTGGGCCGAATTACCTCACGTTGTTTCTTTGGTCTCATATTTTTACCTAAAATTTATTGTTTATTAAATTTTCTACAAATATAATAATTTGAATTCAATATTTTACGCAATATATGAAAAACGAAATAAGGCAATTTGTTGAATATTATATTCAAGTACAAACGAGAATTAAAAGGTTAACAATTGATAAAGTCATACAGCAAGAATAATAAAGATGATGCACAATACAACGCAGGTTGACCCCTAACTAGTGGGAAGGTTGTTTAACAAATTTTTACATATGCAACAATAAATCAACCTTAAAGTTGAGTCTAGTGTATTGCATCGATAAATCATAATGATATAATTATTTTTCTTGGATTCCATATGACATAAGAGTCAGTAAAGGTAAATAAGTCCCCAATATTTGGATTCCCGAGAAGGGTCATGACATGCTCAAACACTCAAATTGAAACAGTGATACTTCTTCCCTCAAATGTAGAGTTTTTAACACCTTTTTACAATAACGTTTCCGTTATAGTTAAACTTGTAGAGGATACAGTGAATGAGTCACCAGATTTAGTATGGAAGGCTAACTCTCCATATGAACAACTAGTATAAAGAGGTTTACATAAAACACAATCAATATAGAACTTAGATAATGTCATATTAGAAAACCACTAAACGAACCAAAATTGAATATTAATGCATACGTGAATGTCCAGACGAGGTTTGTGAAATTGACAAATTTTTCAATTCCACCGATTTCTGTAATCCTTTATAGACCGTTGTGACATCGCTCTCGCCTCTATCGGCATACATGTCATGTTCGAGATTCAAGAAAGCTTAAAACAACATATAGTATGGACTATCAAATGTGAATATATATAATAGCTTCATCAAAAGAAATGAGATGTACATAATAAGGAAAGTAACATTATCTAAATCATACTAAACACCTTGAAGTAGAAGATTGATCATGGAAGACAAACGATTGTTAGTGTATGAAGTGGAGATTTTTCTTGCTTTGTTTATTCCTTGGGTTGGGACAATTTTGCGACATTCCTCCTAACGAAATGAATTACTATTATCCGGAACCAGTTGTCATGTTGACATTCCTCAATAAAGAATTTGAATTAAATACCTTACATAATATATTAAAAAGGAAATCATCGATTTGAAAAATAAAATATTTAATTATAAACATAAATTAATCGCTATCATAACTTAATTGTAAATTACAACCGTCTTTTTCTTCGAAAGAATAAGAATCAAACTCTGACTCCTCTTTAGATCTCTGATCCTCATCATCCTCTCCAGATTAAATTTCAACATATTCATTAGATGGATCGTTCAAAGGTTCATTAAAGTTATATTGAAGAATAAGGAATGCATGCTTACATTAAAGTTATATTGTTCATCACCATACAATTAAATCATATGACATAGTATGTTACTTTTATGGTAAATATGGGCATATTGACAAATTTTGCTTCTCGAAATAAAGAGTAATGAATAAACTCTGAAGCAAGTGGGTTAAAAAGAAGAAAGAGACTAACAACTAAATAACTAAGCTATTTAGGTACCTAAAACACATTAATTGGGTTATTTTATATGTAATTTAAAAAAAGGGGAACAAATGATGCATGGATAGTAGACAGTCAAGGTATATGAATGCTCGTGGTCCTCAATTTCAACTCTATGAGACAAAGATGGAGAATTCGTCACTTTTGGAGATAATGCCAAGTGTAAGATAATTCACATTGATAAAGTTGGCAAGAAAGATCACAAAATTATCGATAATGTACTTTAAGTTGATGGATTGAAGCATAACTTGTTAGATGTGATAAAGTTGGTACAAAATTACTGATAATGTACTTTAAGTTGATGGATTGAAGCATAACTTGTTAAATGTGAGCCTATTATGTGATAAAGGCTAAAATTATACTTTATAAGGATATTGTGCATTACATTTTTTAGAAAAAAAAAAGAGAAGGAAACATAAAAGCAATTGATGTTGATGATTTTTCTAATCAAGATATGAAGTGTCTAATGTTATTAGAGAAAACACATGGATTTGGAATAGGAGTTAGGAATGCAAGTATACGCCTCATTTCTAACCTCATCTCCAAACAACAATGTAAATAGGCTTCTAGAGGCCAAATTTCAAAAAGACTTGTATTCATTGTCAAATGAGAAAACAAACCGAAATCTCATTCAAAACTAAAAAGTTGGTAACTCCCACTAGATTTCTACAATTGCTTTATACGGATTTATTTACAATAACTAAGATTGCTCGTTTAGGTGGTTAATTTGTAACATGATAAAAATCTTTAAGTTAAGTTTTAGTGGTTATCCCTTATTAAACGTCATCTAGAGTTTGAATTGGAGGATGACTTTTCTTTCAATTTCCAATCTCGTAGGAGTTCTTCATCCTTCTTGTTTCCCTCACTTAGTTGAACAATATATTCATGAATGATTTGTTGGTAATCACTTTAAATTCTAGGAAAGGTTATTGACTTTAGATCTTTATATATACCTAACTCATCTCTTCAAAATCATTCTTGGAAATTAGAGGGTTATATTCATAGAAAAACATGCATAGATTCTTCAATTGTAATTTCTTCCTATTAAATTCCCTATTAAATCCTCACAAAGTTTTCAAACCTTTAATTTTTAAATTCCCTACTATAGTCACTCCTACTAAAGGCAACAAAATGTTTATTTTCATTTTGTACCCTTTTGATAAATTTGAAAAATGCCCTATAGCCTTCATCTTTGTTTGCTAAGCATAAGACCTAAGTAAATGTACTAAAATTATCAATTATGAAGAAAGCAAAAAATTAATCACTTAAACGAGCAACCTTAGTTATTGTAAATAAATCCGTATAAAGCAATTGTAAAAATCTAGTGGGAGTTACCAACTTTTTAGTTTTGAATGAGATTTTGGTTTGTTTTCTCATTTGACAATGAATACAAGTCTTTTTGAAATTTGGCCTCTAGAAGTCTATAGTAGAAACAGATGCGTCAAGGGGAGGGATAGGTACGGTATTGTCTCAAGAAGAGGACCCAATCGCCTATTTTTCAAAAAAATTGTCTCCCCATATGCAGGCTCAATCAACTTATATGAAGGAGTTACATGTAATAACAGAAGCAGTGTCTAAGTTTAGACATTATTTGAAGAGGCATTACTTTACTATCAGAACTGATAAGAAGAGTTTGACGCATCTCTCTCAGCAAACCCTCCAAACTCTTGAACAGGAGGCTTGGCTACCAAAATTATTGGGCTTCAATTACTCTATTGAGTAGAAGCCTAGGAATAGTAATCAAGCTGTTGAAGCTCTCTTTCGATGCTATTATATGGCTGTCACTACCCACTAAGATTTAGTGTCTGAAATTAAGGAAGCAGTGAAAAAGTATGACGAGTTACAAGAATTAATGCTACAATTTGATTTACAATCAAAATATACAGTGAGAGATGGCTTATTATACTGGAACAAGCGATTAGCAATTCCTCATACAACATCTGACATTATTAGAAAAGTGTTAGATGAGTTCCATTCTTTCACTCAAGGAGGCCATGCTGGTTTTATTTGAACTTTGGGAAGGTGGCAACTTTTTTTTTTTGGAAGCACATGAGAAAACATACATCAGACAGTGTCAAGTTTGTCAAAGAGAAAATGTGTCACAATTACATCCTAGTAGGTTGTTAAGTTCACTTCCAAGACCTCAACAAGTATGGGAAGATGTGGCTATAGACTTTACTACAGGGTTGCCAAATTCTAAAGGGTATTGTGATCATAGTAAACAAAGTCTAGTCACTTTACACCCTTAAAGGCTAACTATACTGCTCCTGAAGTGGATAAAGCGTTTGTGTAGATAGTGGTGACGTTACATGGCATTTGAAAATCTATTATGTTAAACAAGGACAAGGATTTTGTTAGTGCCTTTTGGCAGCAACTCTTTAAGTTACAAAAGACTAAATTGAAGATGAGTTCTACTTACCATCCTCAAACAGATGGTCAGAGTGAAGCTCTTAGCCGACGTTTAGAGATGTATTTGAGGTGCTTTGTGTTTGACACTCCTAAATGGTGGGTGAATTACCTTCTTTGGGTAGAGTATTAGTATAATACATCCTATTAGTCATCTATTGGTATGACTCCATTAAAAGATGTATTTGGGCAGGATCCTCCTTTGATTATTTGAGGTATAATTTTCTAAGAGGTTTCAACTGATGTGTTTGAGCAATTGAAGGAAAGGGATGATGTATTAGAAATTTTAAAGTATAATTTGGAGAAGGCATAACTACGAATGAGGAAATTTGTTGATAAAAAAAGAACTGAAGTTCATTTTCAAATGGTGACTTGGTATTTGTCAAACTTCGACCTTATAAGCAACACTCAGTTAAGATGAGGAAAGGTATTTCGAGCCTTTTGAGGTGCTAGAGAAATTTGGGATAGTTGCTTACAAACTCAAACTACCAGAAGAAGCTAGGATTCATCCTATCTTCCATGTTTCTTATCTTAAGAATTGTGAAGGCATTCCGAAGGAAACATGTTTACCTTTACCCTTAACTACTGTGAAAGAATGGCCGATTATTTCTCCTTTGAAAATTCTAAAAAAGAGGGTGGTGCCATACGCAGGAGGGTAAGGGCAACAATATCTTGTCTAATGGGATACAAATGTGCCACCGACTTGGGAGATGTAGTAATATCTATAGCAGCATTACTCGAGCTTTAACCTTGAGGACAAGGTCAATTTCGATGGAGAAGGCAATGTCATGACTAGTGGTCACGAGGAAGAGCAAAGAGGGCAACTGCCTGATGAGGTCGTAATGGATGTTGAGCTAGTAGGTAGTAGTGTGGAACTAAACTCAAATGATGAGGTTGTTAGGAAAGGACACGTGTCAGAAGGTTCACATATGGAGATACATCCTAAGGTAGTGTTAATACGTAACACTAGCGCCCAAAAGAAATCATTGAAGGTTAGAGAGAATGAAGGAAGGGCTGGGATATGAAGGGAATTGGGGTAGAAGATAGTAAGACAAATTGTCCCCCTGTATGTCTTCTTTCCCCTCTGATTCTTTCCCTTTCTGATTTCATTATGAGTCTTTTTCTACATTATCCTATAACCGCTACTCTGTAGTGGGTAATTACATATTTTGGCTTAATAATATTACCCAGTAGAATCCATTATCTAACATTATCTCTGGAATATATTATTTAGATATTGCTTGCAGGTGTTCGTGACACTCTACTAGTTGAACATAATTGAAAAACACGATTTTTGTGTTTAAGAGATATTTGAAGCAATTAATGGGGTTTCATAACTTTGTTATTAAAAATGCCCATAATAATGTCATTCTTAGTCTTGAGTTTATGTTACTACATAAATTTATGTGTCATATTATTTTTGATAAATCTGAAAGTAACCAATGTTTTATTAAAGACTTGCTCATTCTTTAGTTAATAGACAGTAATGTCAAAGTTTGTGCGTCAACTTATATTTTTCATACTTTAACTACTTCTCTTAAAAATGAAATTAGTCATCTTGGCATGGAATATTTTGTTGTCACGCTTGCTGTTTATTAGGGGGTAGCTATTGAGGGACTGATTATTGTTTTTTTTCCTGAATTTCTTAATCATACTTACTTAAGGCCAGCTAAGATCTTGGTGGTCCATCACATAAAACTTGGAGATATTGGTTCAAAAGCTCATGTGAAATATAGGATAGGACAAGCTAGTAGCAAACTGAGGTCTCAATAAGCGAAAAAATGGAGGATGATAAAGAGGAAGGATAGGAGAAAGTCTTTATTTTGGTTTTAAAAAATAACAAGCTTATGGTGGAACGTATGAACACTATGGAGGCACATATGAAGAAGATGGCGCAAGAACAACGAAGATAATAATGCGACACAAAGAAGGTCCAGAAATACTTTGCTATTCAAGGTATTCAAATTCCTTCACCTACATCGTTGCCTACTCAATCTCCATGAGTAATTTCTTGCTCTAAACTTTTTTTGTTATTTATTTTTATGTGTTGTTTGTTTTCTCACATTGGGGATAATGCATTCTCTAAGTATGAGGAGGTTTGTGCATGTCATTTGTGTGAAATTGCGCATATAATATTGTGTTAGTTTTAATTAGGTTGACATTGTGTAAACATTTTGTTGCATATGTGTGAATTGCGTGAATGTGTCAATGAAAAAATTTTGATCGAATTAGTTTCTCTTTGAATATGGTTATTTAATTTGTAAAGGCATTGTTCAAATATACATTAGTTGTAAATAGATTAGAAGAATAAGTTTAAGATCCCTTGATTTAAGGTATTTAGTTAGATAGTCTATCTAATCTAGGATCTAATCTAGTTTTCTATTTTATCTCTTGTAATTTCGTATATAATACTATATACTATCTATTTAAAGAAGATAGAATAAACATTCTTTTCCACATGGCGTCAGAGTTCTAGGGTTTCTCTTTCTACGATTTTTTTCCAAGCAGCCTTCATTGCTGCATAATTCGAACCCTTTTAGGTTTTGCGTGTTCCAGCCTTCATTACTACATTCCTCCTTGTCTTTCCTTATTTGATTCTTGTTCAAACAGCTTTAATTGCTTCTTTTCTTCCTTCTTCATCATGTCAACCTCCCAAACTTTTGCTTTTAACCCTTTAGAAGAACTTAGTTCTAATCAGAAAATTGGAGTTTTGCAAAATATTTAGGCTTCCTATAAGCTTAATGGGTAGAACTACCATAAATGGTCTCAATTTGTCCACATATATCTTAAGGGAAAAGGGAAGCTTAGTCACCTCTTAGAACAAGACCGATAAAGGATAACTCAATGTTTGAAGCATGAGATGAGGAGGATTCCATGATAATGTCGTGACTGTAGGATTCTATGGATCCTATGATCAATGACACATGTATGTTTTTGGTCACTGCAAAGGAGATTTGGGATTACATTCATTACATATACTCGAAGGCTTATGATGCTACTCAGGTGTACGAGATCAAGGTTAAAACTGCAGCTACTAAGCAAGGAGATAAATCTGTCACTAAGTATGTAACTCTGCTGCAGAATGTGTGACAAAAACTTAATTACTGAGTTTTTGAGATGAAATGCCTTGAGGATACTACCATCTTAAAGAACTTTATTGCAAAAGACCATGTATATGATTTTTTGGTCCGATTGAATCTTGAATTCGATCAGGTTAGGATCCAAATCCTTGGCAGAGGGAAAGCACTATTTCTAGAAGAGACAAATTCATTGATTTGAGCATAAGAAAGCCGAAGGAGTGTTATGCTTGCACCATAAACTATGAAAAGGTCAGCCTTAGTAGTAAAAACATATCATCAAGTGAAAGGAAATAATCATCTGTCCAAAAATCTTGGTAGAGAAACCTCTGGTGCACCTACTGTAAGAAATCAAGGCACTCAAAGGAAACTTGTTGGAAACTACATGGTAAGCCACCAAGCTAATAATGGGGAAGCCGCAGGGGACAACAGAGGTCTCAAGCACATATGACAAAACAGTCCAAAGCCGAGGAAAATCTAGCAACAGGGGGTTTAATAGTGAAGAAATTGAAAAGCTGAGAAGCTTGTTGCTGTTTATTAAACAACCTTCTAAAACTTGGTCTTTGGCTATTTCAGGTAAACCTCTACTTCTTTTTTGTATGACTATCTTGACTGCCTCAAAAACTTCTTATACTAACTCTTGGATAATAGACTCCAGTGCTACAGACCATATGACACCCATGTCTCAACTCTTCCATACTTATACCCTATGTGCAAGTAACATAAAGATTATATTAGGCAATGGCTCTTTAGCTACTATTGCAGGGTTTAGAGATGTACACATCACACCAACCCTTATTCTTAGAAAAGTCCTCCATATACCAAAACTATCAGCTAGCCTTTTTTCCATTAAAAAACTTACCCATGATCTTAAATGTTATGCTACTTTCTTTCCTTCTTATTATGTTTTTCAGGATCAGGTCTCAGGGAGGGGGATTGGACTTGCTAAAAAAAGAAGTGGTCTTTATCACCTTGAATTTCCTAAAAAAATTAGAAGCAACTTGTCTTTGTCATTTCTTTTTTTTTTCAAATAAAGATGCCATTTGGTTGTATCACCTGTGCCTAGGTCATCCATCTTTTAAGGTTTTAAAAGTAAAGTTCCCTCATTCGTTCCAAAAATTAAATATTTTTGAATTTCATTTTGATGTTTGTGAATTGGCAAAACATACTCGGGTATCTTTTCCTATTAGAAATAAAAGTTCTCATCATTTTCATTTGATTCATAGTGACATATGAGATCCCTTTACTACATCAAATGTTTTTGGGGCTCATTGGTTATTATCCTTAATTGATGATAGCATTCGGGTTACATGACTCTTTCTTCTTAAACAAAAATTTGATGTAAGCCTTGTTATACCTAATTTTCACTTAATAATTCAAAACCAATTTGGGATCAAAATAAAAGGCTTTTGTAAAGACAAAGCTAGAGATTACTTGAACCAAACTTTGTCATCCTTCTTGCAATCATAGGGCATTATGTATGACTCATCGTGCTAACACACCTCAACAAAACGGGGTAGCTGCAAGAAAAAATGGGCACTGACTCAACACCATCTCAGCCATACTTTTTCAAGGGAATGCCCCTAATTCCTATTGGGGAAAGGCAGCTCTTACTATCATATATGTGATAAATAGACTTCCCTCACATGTGTTAGACAAAAAAAGTCCAATAGACATTCTCAATAGTTTCTATCCACACTTTAGAACATCACATAGCCTTGCACCTAGGGTATTTGGGTGCACTGCCTTTGTTTACGTCCATTGTCAACACAGAGACAAACTAAACTCCCGAGCCATCAAATGTGTTTTCCTCAATTACTCACCTACTCAAAAGGGATACAAGTGTTACCATTCTTCATCTAGAAAATTTTATCTCTACAAATGTCACCTTCACATAAAAATACACCTTTTTTCTCCAGGTCCTCTCTTCAGGGGGAGATTTCAATGATAAAAGATAGCACTTGTGAATCCTTCAAGCCACTTAAAACACTTGACCTACCTTCTCCTCTAGCTCATATTGTTGAAACAACCAAGCCTTATGAACCAATTATATCTGAGTTTCCCAATAATACTACTGAACCTATGTCACCCCATGTCCCAGCCAATGTTACCTAAGTGTATTCAAGGAAAAAGGTCATTCCAGAACTGACACAGGTCCAAGAATCCAACTCAGACTTTGAAAACGTAATCATGGTAAGATCTGACTTACCTTTACATACTCAATTTTTTGAACCCATTGTTGTTAGGAAAGGTTTAAGAGAATGCACTAAGCGACCACTTTATCCTCTATCTCACTATGTCTCTCTCAAGGATTATCACTAGCCTACCAAAAATTCATTATAAGTTTAACCAACATTACTATCCCTAACACAATTTCTAAGGCATTGTCAAAAAGGGAATGGAGGGATGCTATGAAGGAGGAGACGAGTGCATTAGAAAAGAATAGAACAAGGGAGATTATTGATAACCTAAAAGGAAAAAACATGTTGACTATAATTGGATTTTTACATCAAAATACAAGGCTGATGTATCTCTTGAGAGATTAAAACCAAATTAGTGGCCAAAGGATACACTCAAACTTACAGGATTGACTATCAGGAGACTTTTACTCCAGTTGCAAAAATGAATACCATGATAATTCTGTTATCATTAGCTGACCACTTTAATTGGCAGCTCCAACAATATAATGTTAAGAATACATTTTTCCATGGAGACTTAGATGAAGAAATCTGCATGAACATCCCATTAGGATTTGAGGGAGACATTGACAACAAAGTATGCAAGTTGATGAACGTCTTTTATGGGTTAAAATAATCTCCTAGTGCATGATTTGGAGATTTTCAAAAGTCATGAGGGAGTCTGGGTATAGACAAAGCCAAGGTGACCACACTTTTTTCATTAAACATTTAGTTACGTGAGGAGTTACTACTCTTCTAGTTTATGTAGATGACATTATAGTGACTGGAAATGATGACAAAGAGAAGTATGAATTGAAGCGAAGACTAGTAAAAGAGTTTAACATAAAGGAAATAGGGAAACTAAAGTACTTCCTAGGTATTAAGGTGGCATATTCCATATAAGGGATTTTCATATCTCAACAAAAGTATACGAATGATTTATTGGCAAAAACAAGAAAGATTAGGTGTAAACCAATCTTTACACTTTTGGATCCAAACCATAAGTTGGGAGAAGCTAAAGAAGAACTAGTTTTGATAAAAGGATGTATCAAAGATTGGTTGGCCGATTCATATATCTTGCTCACACTCAGTCAGACATAGCTTATTCGATGAGTGTGGTCAGTCAATTCATACATGATCTTAGAGAACCTCATATTCAAGCTGCTTATAAAATGCTACATTACTTGAAAGGCAATCCAGGGAAAGAAATTTTGTTCAAGAAAAACAATACTCCTACTTTAGAAGTCTACATCAATGTTGACTATGCAGGTTTTCTAGTAGATAGAAGATTTACTACAGGGTATTACTCTTTTCTTAGAGGTAATTTGGTAACATGGAGGAGCAAGAAGTTGAATGTGGTGGCAAGGTCGTATGTAGAATCAGAATTTAGGGTTATTGCTTAAGGATTGTGTGAACTATTATGACTGAAGAGTATTCTAGATGATTTGAAAATCAAATGGGTCTGCCCTATGAAACTTTATTGTGGCAATAAGTTAACCATCAATATCACTCATAATCCTATACAATATGATAGGACAAAACATATTAAAATTGATAGACATTTTATTAAAGAAAATTAGAAGAAGGGTTAGTATATATGTCTTATGTTCCATCAAAACATCAAGTAGCTGATATTCTGACGAAGGGGTTGAATAGTTTGAGTTTCCATGATCTTGCATTCAAGCTGAATGGAAGAAATCTATTCCTCAGCTTGAGGGGGACTGTTGAGATATACATTAGCTGTAAATAGATTAGAAGAATAAGTTTAAAATCCCTTGATTTAATGGATTTAGTTAGATAGTATATTTAATCTAGGATCTGATCTAGTTTCCTATTTTACCTCTTATAATTTCCTATATAATACTGTATACTATCTATTCAAAGGAGATAGAGTAAATAGTGTTCTTTTCCATATGTCTATTGACTTATGAATTTTATGTTTTAAGGATATTTGAATAAATATGCATATTAATTAGGATATGACATATGTTTTGTTCACTTTAGGAAATTTGTTGTATAAATTTATAAGTAAAATTCAATGAATTGTTTAACATTACCAATAACCTTTTATGAGAATGACTGACTACAAAAGAGATTAGGTAAGTTAAGTAATTAAATAAATAATAAAAAGTATGTTAAATAAATAATTATTATGCTAGCCTTTTTTTAAAAAAACGGGTTAAAAATAGAGATGATAGCTAGTTGAGAATGTGATATAGTTGAGTAACCAGGGGTATTCACAACAAAATGTTTGTCTTCACACAAAAGGCTAAAATGACATTCCATCTAAGCTAAATAAAAACATATGATTTAGTTGAGCACCTGGAAGATATTTTTGACAAGTTGTTTGCCTTTGTGTTAAAAGACTAGATTAATGTCAAAGAAAATTTAAAAAATAGTGTTTCAATAAATAAAACCTATCGATCTTTGAAAGTAACAACAATTTTCATGAAATGATATTTAGTGATAGTTACCTTTTCAATTGATCACTAATTATAAATGTATATGTATAAGTTTCATAGGTGTATGTGGTTAAATTGATTCCATAAGATTCGATATCATTATATCATTATTGCATGTTGCATGAACATGTACTTATGCATTTTTGTATTTTGTTGTGTTTTTGTGTTTTTGTTTTTGTTGGGGGACAAGAAAAAGTTTAAGTGTAAGGACATTAATAGGTATATTTCACACCATATTTTCCTAGGTGTATTAGTGTGTTTTTAAGTGTTTATTAAATGATTATCGTATGTATAAGCTAAGAATTATGTTATTGTGAATGTTTGCTTATATTTTATGTGTTTGTGTATTTTAAAGCATGAATTCAATTTTAATTTTATATTTCATGAGATGTTTGATGTGTTTGTGAGTGTTGGAAATCAGGTAATTGAAAAACAAGGATAAAGAGAACGAGCGAAATAGTGATCGTGTAATAACTCCATAATTTTTTCGATAGCTAGAGAATTAGAGCAAAGTAGAGCTTAGTATTTGGAACAATAAGGTATGAGGAATGGAACTGGCCAAAGGGGCGCGAAAGGTATAAGACTAAACAAGTCAGTATCTTGACTCTCTTATACACAATCGTGATAGGTGTGCACAGGGCTACACGATCGTTATCACGGTCATGCCTCAAAGGGCACGATTTTGACAAAGAGGAAAACACCAAGAGCATGATCGTAACCTTGAGTTTCCAGGCGTGAATTTTTTAAATCTATTTTAAGGTTCAAGACTATTTTTGGACTAGGACAACGTACGAAAACCCTATACACGACCCAAGACCTTAAGGCACTATATAAGAATGTGAAATACAACAACAAAAAACAACAATAACCAACATCAAAAAGTAGATCAAAAGTGGTGAGATCAAGAAGAGCTACGGGAATTTCAACTTTCCAAATCAAGTCCTTCAATAGAGTTTTATTCTTTTCCTTTATTTCCTTGATTATCCTTGATGTGTAATTTGAATTCTGTGATATTAAACATGTCTATGTAGCTCTAAATTTCAGAATAGGATTTATTTTGGAATTATTGTGTGACTTTGATTTTTTTTATTTCAATACATAATTAGATGTTTTTGATAATTGTTCATGTATAAACTTGACAATAAATCAAGAGAGTGAATCAAAGTAATTACTATTAGATTGTACAAATAAAGTTCGCAATTTAATGTACCCACAATTATCAAATTAACGATCAATCAAAGAGAGATCTTGGTTGAAAAATTGATTATCTATTAGATAACTTCGGATCTAATAATTGAAGATATTAGGGTTAGTTTTGTGAATTGAGTGACTGCAAGTCTGAAATTTTTTAATTCAATTAAGATTAATTGGTTAGATATTGAGGGAGAGTAATAAATACCTTAGAAAATCGAGGATCAAATAAATAAATTGAATAGTAAAGGAAACAAAAATAAAGGAATTATAATTCATAAGCATTTAATCTTGATCAAACCTTAATTTTAATTGGCAGCTTACTTATCATTTGATTACTTGCTTTGTTTTATTTATTTACTTCAATTTCAGTTACTTGATTTTATTCAAATCAATTTCGTGTTACCTTAGATAAAGTTAGGATCAAATTGTTATTTATTACATAATTTTCGTGGGAACAACGTTCTCTTATTCACATGATCAACAAAGGAAGTGAAGAAAAGAACCTAAAAAAGAATTTGATCCCCAAAAAAAAGAGAGGTGGTTCTGCCGGATTTTGGCTGAACTGTACGTTGCCGTTTGGATCCATGAGCTGGTTGCTTTTTGTGATTAATCCGACGTGAAGATACCTGCAAAGCAAAGAAGGCACGTCGGGGGTTGTGTCCCGATTAGCCCCTCCGACGCTCAAGTCAATATTTCTGTGAAGGTGAGGTTGATCAATGCAGAGAAAAGCTAGGTTTTGATTGCGTACCTCTGTTATGGGAGAATTATACCTTATATAGGGGGTGGACGCTAGGGTTAAACCTTTACGTGTTTGCATGGGAGTCTCTTACATGCGGATGGGCTGAGAAGAGCATGGTTCGGGCTTGGGCCTGTTGTAGCTGTTGGGTTCGAGACTTGTTCTATGAAGAATGGACCGATCAGCCCAAGGGTTGTCTTGACTGGGTCCGGGCCTAGCATCGCCGACCCGACCATAAGCCCCCTACTCCTCGAGTCTGAGCGAAGAGAAGGGTCGGAGGAGTATGTAGAGGTTTATAGTTCGTACTTAGGATGGCTAGTGGTTGGGGCGATCGGTCGAACATTGAGATATGGCTCGTCTGTAGGTCAACTCATGAAGTAATCGATCGGTCGGGCATTGTTGTTGTAGCTCGGTCACGGGAAAGCTCGGGCGGTCCTGATCGATTAGATTCCAACCGATTATGCATGACTGCTCGGATGCCGACCGGTTGGCGTATTTTCGTTCTGGATCGATCATTGTGTGCCTAGGCGATCGCCCTCGCCACTTGTTGCGACGGCCGTCTAAAAGCGGGTCGATGGTCATCATTGGCGGGCGTGTGAAGGTACTTGGAGCATTTATTGTTTGTGGCGCCGTCCTTTGACAAATGTTCGAATCAAACGTATCGTCCTTATAACCGTTATGCAGTTGCCCGTCGTCCCTTCAATGGCGCCCTTTTCGGATTTCGAACAACCCTAATTCCATGGCTCGGATCATGCCGCGTGTCCAAGCATAGCTCGGATTTTCTCCACGTGTTATACTTTGATTGAATGGCTCGTCTGAGTGCCTCCCTATAAATGTTTAGGTTCGACGAACTATTTGGTTTTCTTCACGCTTATTTCCTTCTTGCATACGCTTCTGCTTTCGTTCGTTCTTTCTTGCTCCCAGTTTCCGGAAACTTCATTCAATCGTTGTTCGATTTCCCTTTCTCCATCCAACAAAGAGGTACGTCCTTCCTCCTCTAAAGTTCTTTTCAAGAGCTCTTTTCTTAGTAATCATGTCAATGGGTAGTTTTAGAAGTACGGTAGGAGGTACCGAGGAAGTGTTGACGAAGGAAAGAAGGAACGGTTTGGTTGTGGAGGCGGTACCGAGAGGTGAATCGAAGATGAGGTTGGGGGAATTGCAGCGGCTGTTCATTAGGTGTAACATTCCTACGTCCTGGGGGCCTAGGTTGGCGATCGGAAAGAAGGAACGGTTCGGTTCAGAATGACGTACCTCTTTGGGTCAGAGCCCCATAATTGGGGCTGGGATTCCTCATTTTCAGTACAGGGATGCCCGGTATCGCCCGGATGGAACTCCCGGGAAAGTCACTTCTTGGCGTACGAAGTACTTTTGTAAGCCCCAGAGTCTCCTTCGAAGCTCGACCGTGGAGGTACCCTCTAACCGAGCAATGGAATGACGTGTCGACCATATCTCTTAGTAGAGAGGAGTGGGAGGTGGTCGGCCGTATAAAAGAGCTCGGCGGAATCGACTTTACTCGGCTCATCTGAGGGTACTTGGGGGTCTCGACCAATTCATTTCTCATTGATCCCCCTCCTCGAATTAGCGGGCTAGGAGAGGAGGCCGCCCCTTCCGGTTGACTCCTCGTGATTGAGCTAATTGTTGTATTTTTTAGCCTTGGTTTCATTTTCTAACTTAATTTATCGTTGTGCAGCCATGGTGAAGATGAGAGATGCTCCTTGAATCTCCAAGTCAAAGCGCGGTGCACAAAAGAAGGGGACGGAGAAGGGGACTGGTGATGACACCGCTTTGTCTATGGGGTTGGGCTCGTCCGTAGTGTCGACGGATATTCCACCTGTCGGGGGCTGACCTTTTGATTCGGGGTCATTGCCAGTTGTGCCGGTCGACGCGGGCCAGGTAGTCCTGGCAGAGGAGGAGGAAGAGGATGTGGGTCCTCCTCTTAAGAGGAAGAGATTGGTTCGGCTGGGGGATCTACCGTCCGGCCCGACAAGTCGAGCCGGGACTGGGAAAGGGAAGAAGGGCAAGGGGAAGGCGCAAGCCGCAAATCGAGCGATGGGAGTCGCGCCTCAAGTTGGCTAAGAATGCCACAATCGGGGACCTCGAAGTGTCCCGTTACATTGCTGAGAGGATTACTCTGCCTGTGGATGAGCAGTTCATGGAGAAGAGGAGTAACTTGGAGCTAGGGTCTCAGCTAGTTCGTCTCGGTGTGCTTGAGTCGACGACGGCCTTCAGCGATCTTTAGCGTTTGGAGACTCTGGACCGGAAGTCCAGGACCTCCATGATCAGGTGAAGGCTTTGAAGGGCGAGCTTTCGGAGGTGAAGGAGGGGAGAGACCTCCTCCAGGCTCAAAACGCATCCTTGGAGGTGGAAAAGAAATCCCAGGAGAGGGAGGTGGGCACTTTGTTGGCTCGACTGGGCAAGGGAGAGGAGGAGAAGGACGAATGGAGGAAGATTGTGAGGGCGGAGCGGGAGCTTAACAAGAAACTCCGCCAAGATTGCCGCTCAGCGGTGGAGGGTAGGGGCAGGCCAGGAGACCTTGCGGGAGGTGCGGCGTTCTGTGAGGATGCAGCAGTCGAGGTGATTAGCGATGGAAGCGGCGGTTTCATGCGAGGAGAGTTTAGAGCTGCTGCGACATAACCTTCTCGGTTCTGAGGAGGGGCCACGAACTCTACACTCCTAGGGGGTCGGTGTGCCCTTCATTCGAGGAGTATGCCGAGCCGCTTCTTCTTGCAGCTCTTGGGCTTTCTTTAGAGGAAGTCAGGGAGAAGGCCGAAGGAGAACGGGACGCCATTCCGGACGAAGAGCTGGATCTCAACTCCGATGAAGAGCTTCCCTATGAAGATATTCCTCCGATCGCTCCCCCGGGTCCTGCTCCTATTCCCGTTGTGTCGCTCTTCGAAGGGGAAGAGCTTCCTTGCGAGGATATTCCTCCGGTTGCTCCCCCGGATCCTACTCCTACTCCCATTGTGCCGCTCCCTTCTGAGGCTTCTCCTGCTCCTTTAGCTACTTGTTGCTCCCCTTCTCTCGAATTCTAGAGCTCACCTGGTCGGGCTTGTGGCCAGGGTAAATTTAATATGAATGAAAATCTCTAGTGTTTCATTTTCTCGAAGTCATTTTTTCGAAGTCATTTTTCGTGTTTATGTTCTTTGTTTCGGACATATAGTAGGGTTAGGTGTTACTCGTGGTCGACCAAGCCGAGGTCCCAAGGGTCTTGTCTTAGCGACCGATCGACCGTAGTCGATCTATGGAACCGAGCGAGGTCCCAAGGGTCTTGTCTTAGCGACCGATCGACCGTAGTCGATCTATGGAGATACCGGCGAGTCCCAGGATCTTGTCTTGGCGACCGATCGATCGTAGTTGATCTATGGAGATACCGAGCGAGGTCCCAAGGATCTTGTCTTGGCGACCGATCGACCGTAGTCGATCTATGGAGATACCGAGCGAGGTCCCAAGGATCTTGTCTTGGCGATCCGACCGACCATAGTCGGTCTATGGAGATGCCGGGCGATGACGAATGAGGTCCCAAGGATCTTTTCTTGGCGACCCGACCAACCGTAGTCGGTCTATGGAGATTTCGGACGAGGTCCCAAGGATCTTGTCTTGGCGACCCGACCGACTGTAGTCGATCTATGGAGATGCCGGGCGGTGGCTGATTGGATTGTCTACTCTTTGTCACATGTAATGTAACTCTTTATTGCCAAGAAATCTGAAACCCCTTTATTAATGATAACGAGAGCGTGGGCCGTTAAAAAAAACCTGCCTGACAGGGACAGAAAAAAGGTACCCACAAGTATACAAAAACGATAGTAAGGAAAGATTAACTATAATAAAACTTATCTACTGGTAAAACGCCTTCAAGTTCTGTGAGTTCCAAGGCCTTAGTAAAACCTTTCCTTTCGCATCGCTGAGGATGTAAGAACCATGCTCGACTTGCTTAATCACTCGATAAGGTCCTTTCCACGCCTGTTCGAGCTTTCCAGGATGCTTCTCAGCCGCCTCGGTTTTTTGTAGGACGTAACCACCTACCTTTACATCGCTCGGCTTAACCCTTCTATTGTAGAATTTGGTTGCCTTTTGCACGATAGCCACGAGCGGCGGTGCCCTTTCTCTATCCTCACCGAGGAGAGCGAGTTACGCTCTGCGGGCTTCATCATTCCGCTCTTCTTCATAGCCCGACACCCTTTGATTGTGCAATGCCGCCTCTCTTTGAACTAAAGCTTACGCCGAAGGTCATTACGAGCGGTGTTTTCCACAGCTCCGTTCGGTGTGGTTCTGT
Source organism: Erythroxylum novogranatense (assembly GCA_029891385.1). Taxonomy (NCBI): domain Eukaryota; kingdom Viridiplantae; phylum Streptophyta; class Magnoliopsida; order Malpighiales; family Erythroxylaceae; genus Erythroxylum; species Erythroxylum novogranatense. The sequence goes on from CM057235.1 coordinate 35,893,201, forward strand.
ATGCCCACAATACTTCGTCTAGTTCTTCCACCCAGGTCTTTCGGCCATCCAGGCGCTTCTTGAGAGCGTTCATTATCTTTTTATTGGTGTTCTCCGCGAGTCCGTTGCTTTGTGGATGAGCTACCGAAGTCAGCTGTAGCTTGATCTTTAGTCGGTCGCAGAAATCTCTGAACTTGTCGTTGTCGAACTGCCGACCGTTATCCGTAACCAATACCATGGGCATCCCGAAGCGGGTAAGTATGTTCTTCGTCACAAAGTTCTCTACCTTCTGTTCGGAAATTGTAGCGACCGCTTCCGCTTCTGCCCATTTGGTGAAGTATTCCACCGCCACTATCAAGAACTTCTTCTGCTCGGGACCGAGAGGGAATGGCCCCAGTATATCCATTCCCCATTGAGCGAACGGGATAGGATGGCTCACAATTTTCATCCTTTCGGTCGGCTGGTGAGACAGATTGTTGTTTCTCTGGCAGGCCTCGCATCGGTCGACTTTCTCCTCGCAGTCTCTTCTCATCGTCGGCCAATAGTACCCCTGTCTGATCAGTCTGTGAGCCAACATTCTGCCTCCTACATGGTTTCCACACATCCCTTCATGGACTTCGGCCATTGCCTGCTTGGCTTCTTCTTTATTCAAGCATCGAAGCAGTGGTCATTCGTAAGACCGTTTGTATAGAGTGTCGTTAACGACCGTGTACTCGGCTGCCTTTATTCTCAGTTTCTTGGCCTCCGACGAGTCTTTCGGTTGTTTTCCCTCCAAAAGGTATTGTATGCTCCATCCAACTCGATCGACTAGTACTTACGTCGAGAGTTTCCTTGGCTTTTTGAATGCTAGGCCGGTCTAGTCATTCGACCATAATATTGTTCATGGCATCACGGTCGGAAGTCATTTTGGAGAGCGCGTCCGCTTTAGCGTTTTGAGCTCGTTCTATTCTGTTGATCGTGTACTGTTCGAAATTGCTCAATTCCTGCTTTACCAGCTCCAGGTACTTAATCATGTTGCTCCCCTTGGCCTCATACTGCCCGGTGACTTGACCGACCACCACTTGGCTATCGCTATATATTTTTAGATGTCTGATCTCCATTTCCTTAGCCAGTTGGAGACCGGTTATTAGGGCCTCGTATTCTGCTTTGTTATTGGAGGCTTTGAACTCAAGTCGAAGGGCGTATTCCACCTTTTCTTCACTGTGAGGGTTGATCAGCACTACTCCCGCTCCACATCCCTAGGCATTGGATGACCTGTCAACAAACAAGCTCCAGGCAGGGAGCTGTTCGTCCTTCGAGTTAGGTTGGCTCATCTCCGCGATGAAGTCTGCCAACACCTGCGCTTTGATGGTCGTGCGGGGTTTGTATTGTATGTCGAACTCCCCCAGCTCTACCGCCCACTTTATTAGTCGACCCGAAGTTTCGGGCATTTGAAGGCATTGCTTGAGGGGTTGGTCGGTCCATACCTCAATTGTATAACTTTGGAAGTAAGGCCTTAGCTTCCGAGCCGCCATTATCAGGGAGAGGGCTAGTTTCTCTATTGGCGTGTTGTAAGTGATCTAGAAGGGGGGGTTGAATAGATCTTAAAATTATTTGAAAATTTCTACAAGAAAATCAGAAGTTAAAACACACAAAAACAATTTAGATAAACTTAATTGAAAAGAGTAGGGAAGAAGATCAAACACTCGTTTTTATAGAGGTTCGGTGCTAAGACCTATGTCCTCTACCTAAGCTCCCACTTAGGATTTTGCCAACCACTTTATTGCACACTTTGTAGTTGAGTGTGAACTTTTTACAACGCCACTTGAATTCCGGCTCAAGTAACCTTTTACACTCGATTTGTCTTCCAGCACAAATCCTACCTCACGTGACCTTCTCACTCATCACTCAATTGTAACAAAACAATACAAATATTGAAGAACAAATGCTCAATACAATTTGTAACAAAATAAGAGCAATAGTGAGCAATTTGAAGCAATATGAGAGTATTTGAACTTGTAGAACTTCTTTTTACTCTTCTTCCATCATCCTCCATTTATACTTGAAGAAATATAGCTGTTGGAGCTCTACTAGCCGTTGCTTAATTTGATATAGTTGTTCCTTGATAATCTCCATTCCATTTTTAGCAAATTGGACCGTTGGAATTAATGTGCTGTACCCATAAGTCGACTTGTCAAGTTGTATAAGTCGACTTGTGAGTTGTATAAGTCGACTTGTGACCATAAGTCGACTTGTCGAGTTGTATAAGTCGACTTGTGACAACATTTTACGTAAACTTGCATCTCCGCTCTTCTATAAGTCGACTTGTGATGTGTAAGTCGACTTGTGGTCCACGATAAGTCGACTTGTATGCTGTTAGTCGACTTGTGTTGACATATCTTCATATATTAGTCGACATATGATGTTCTAGTCGACTTATGTAAGCTTCAATGGTAATATCCACTCAAATCTTCTATAATCTTCATTATATAAGTCTCTTTCACTTATAGGAAACTTCCATCTTGATTCTTCAAAGATTAAACACTTGCCCATCTTGATTTGTACAATTCTTTCATTGAATATCAATCCCAAAATACCTGAAACAATTTCATAACCAATTCTAAGTATTTTATTATTATCAAAACATAAGTGGAATTAATTTGTCAACTACCACTGGTCCAACAATCTCCCCCTTTTTGATAATGACAAAATACTTAGAAATTGTTTAAGAAATGAAAACAAAGAAACATTGATCAAGGTTTTTATACCTTGTCATTTTGGTTAGAAGTCTCCTCAATCATATAAATCATTGAATTTTAATAACCTTGAAAAATCAATTAAAATTTTAACAAACTCCCCCTTAATCAAGTAACTAAAGAAAATCCAATTTCTCATTTTTCTCCCCCTTTTTGTCATAATCAAAACAACTAATACAAACCAATAAAAGATGAAATATCGCAATCACATTAAATAGAGAAACAAGTCATCAAACACAAATAGTCTCAAAACACACTCCCCCTCAATCAAATGACGGTGACTAAAAGATACCAATTATCAATTTCCAATATTACTCCCCTTTTTTGTCATAATTAAAAACCAATATGAAAAATGAAAAATAGTCGCAAATGCATTCCATAAACAAACAAAACAGCAAACACAAATAAAGGCAATTGTCATAACATAACAATAGTCATTACGGAGAGTGAAAAGAAGAATAGGTTTTAAAGAATCCATGTAGACATAAGTCGACTTGTTACCAGACATTTCACCAATTAGTCGACTTAGACATCCATAAGTCGACTAGAATATACCAGTACTCCAATTCAATCACATTTCAGCCTAAGTGTAAATGATGATGGAATATTTGTTGTTGTCTCCACTTATATGCCTTGAATATCTGCTATCAATGTACCATGTGCTTGGTTGATTTTCATTCCTTGCTTGTACCTACAACTGAAACATCCTTTCTTCTCATTGGTACCCAAGCCATCTTGGGTCCATTTTGGTTAGTCATATAAACCACATTAGAAGGTGTTGTACCTTTTACCACCCAGATTTTCGTAACCTTAACACATCTCCTAATACTTTTACAGGCAATTTCTATGTGACCATCTTTCAAACATCTAGCACATTGAGCGATTTTTCCATCCTTAGTAAATTTGAAAATTAAAGAGCAATCTCTATCAAAAGGATCATAACCTAATCCATGTTTAGAAATGGAATATCTTTGTAGCGATAGCAATTTTTCAAGCTATTCGTTTCCATTTCGAATTTTCCAACCACATATGAAAATTCTTTTCTAAGTCTATTAAGCTCACAAATAAGATTTTCTTTTCAATAAGACATGCAGAATGATCTTCTTTGAGATATCTAAATCATCAATCGTTTCATGTAAGCCTTATTTTCAGAACCAATTCACGTATTTTCTTTCTTAATTTTTGTTAATCTCAATGGCTTCTTCAAAATCAGCTTGCAAAGCATCAAAGGAATCTCTTAAATCTTGGTCATTGAAAGTTACCTCATTTTCATCATCACTTGATGAACTTTTGCCATAAGTGATGATTGTTTTCATCATCGCTTTGGAATGTATCCTCTTCATCACTCCAAGTTGCCACCAAGCTAGTTTTCTTTTTACCTTTGTCGTATTTGTCATTTTTCTGAAAGTTTGATGTTGATGATGAGCTTTTGCATTTTCTAGCAAGATGTCCCGTTTTCCACATCTCCACATTCTTCGTTGCCTTCTTTTCGTCATAGCCTTTTGATTTTCTTTCCGCACCAAACCTCTTTCTTTCTACTGTTTTTCGCCATTTAATTCTTTCCTTGATTTTGAGAAGGCCTTGAACTTCCTTAAGTTTCTAGCGTGCATAGCGATTTCTTCATCTTCCTCGTCTTCATCTAATTCCTCATCACTTTCATCAACAAAAGTAGTGTTAGCTTTAAAAGCAATAGATTTTTAGGCTTACCTCTACCTCCTCTGGATTTGAGAATAATCTCATAGTTGATGAGTGATCCCACCAAAGCGTTGAATTCCGGATGGTTAAGGTCCTTTGACTCCATGATTGCGGTGACTTGAGAATCCCATTCCTTGGCGGTGAGCGAAGAATCTTCTTCACCTTCTCGCTATCCGTCATGTGCTTTCCCGGTTGCCTAATCCATTTATGATTTCTGCAAAGCGGTCAAGCATTGTGAAATTGACTCACCTTCTTTCATGACGAACATCTCGTAATCGTGGAGAAGCATGTTGATTTTGTCTCCGGACTTGATTTGTCCCTTCATGAGTAACTCGAAGTCTCTCCATATTTCCTTGGCGGTGGTGCAAGAATTTACCGGTTTCTTTCCTCAACCGTTAATGCACAATATATCGACTTCATAGCTTTGGCATTGATGTACGCTTGCCTCCAATCGTTATCATCATACTCCAGCTCCGTTTTCAACTCACCATTTTCTTTCAGAGGGGCTTGAAGTCCGAAGATAATGAGCTTCCAGTATTCAACTCCCTCGCTAATGATGTGGTACTTCATAGGATTTTTCCAAGAAGAATAATTAGTACCATTAAACAATGGAGGACGGTTATTAGTTTTACCTTCTTCCGCAAGGTTGTTGTGTGCCATCCCAAATACATCTGCTCTGATACCAATTGTAAGTGATCTAGAAGGGGGGTTGAATAGATCTTAAAATTCTTTGAAAATTTCTACAAGAAAATCAGAAGTTAAAACACACAAAAACAATTTAGATAAACTTAATTGAAAAGAGTATGGAAGAAGATCAAATACTCGTTTTTATAGAGGTTCGGTGCTAAGACCTACGTCCTCTACCTAAGCTCCCACTTAGGATTTTGCCAACCACTTTATTGCACACTTTGTAGTTGAGTGTGAACTTTTTACAACGCCACTTGAATTCCGGCTCAAGTAACCTTTTACACTCGATTTGTCTTCCGGCATAAATCCTACCTCACGTGACCTTCTCACTCGTCACTCAATTGTAACAAAACAATACAAATATTGAAGAACAAATGATCAATACAATTTGTAACAAAATAAGAGCAATAGTGAGCAATTTGAAGCAATATGAGAGTATTTGAACTTGTAGAACTTCTTTTTACTCTTCTTCCATCATCCTCTATTTATACTTGAAGAAATATAGCTGTTGGAGCTCTACTAGCCGTTGCTTAATTTGATATAGCCGTTCCTTGATAATCTCCATTCCATTTTTAGCAAATTGGACCGTTGGAATTAATGTGCTGTACCCATAAGTCGACTTGTCGAGTTGTATAAGTCGACTTGTGAGTTGTATAAGTCGACTTGTGATCATAAGTCGACTTGTCGAGTTGTATAAGTCGACTTGTGACAACATTTTACGTAAACTTGCATCTCCGCTCTTCTATAAGTCTACTTGTGATGTGTAAGTCGACTTGTGGTCCACGATAAGTCGACTTGTATGCTGTTAGTCGACTTGTGTTGACATATCTTCATATATTAGTCAACATATGATGTTCTAGTCGACTTATGTAAGCTTCAACGGTAATATCCACTCAAATCTTCTATAATCTTCATTATATAAGCCTCTTTCACTTATAGGAAACTTCCATCTTGATTTTTCAAAGATTAAACACTTGCCCATCTTGATTTGTACAATTCTTTCATTGAATATCAATCCCAAAATACAAAACAATTTCTTAACCAATTCAAGTATTTTATTATTATCAAAACATAAGTGGAATTAATTTGTCAACTACCACTGGTCCAACAATCTCTCCTTTTTTGATAATGACAAAATACTTAGAAATTGTTTAAGAAATGAAAACAAAGAAACATTGATCAAGGTTTTTATACCTTGTCATTTTGGTTAGAAGTCTCCTCGATCATATAAATCATTGAATTTTAATAACCTTGAAAAATCAATTAAAATTTTAACAAACTCCCCTTAATCAAGTAACTAAAGAAAATCCAATTTCTCATTTTCTCCCCTTTTGTCATAATCAAAACAACTAATACAAACCAATAAAAGATGAAATATCGCAATCACATTAAATAGAAAACAAGTCATCAAACACAAATAGTCTCAAAACACACTCCCCTCGATCAAATGACGGTGACTAAAAGATACCAATTATCAATTTCCAATATTACTCCCTTTTTGTCATAATTAAAACCAATATGAAAATGAAAAATAATCATGAAATGCGGTCCATAAACAAACAAAACAAAGAAACACAAATAAAGGCAATTGTCATAACATAACAATAGTCATTACGGAGAGTGAAAAGAAGAATAGGTTTTAAAGAATCCATGTAGACATAAGTCGACTTGTTACAGACATTTCACCAATTAGTCGACTTAGACATCCATAAGTCGACTAGAATATACCAAGACTCAATTCAATCACATTTCACCTAAGTGTAAATGATGATGGAATATTTGTTATTGTCTCCACTTATATGCCTTGAATATCTGCTATCAATGTACCATGTGCTTGGTTGATTTTCATTCCTTGCTTGTACCTACAACTGAAACATCCTTTCTTCTCATTGGTACCCAAGCCATCTTGGGTCCATTTTGGTTAGTCATATAAACCACATTAGAAGGTGTTGTACCTTTTACCACCCAGATTTTCGTAACCTTAACACATCTCCTAATACTTTTACAGGCAATTTCTATGTGACCATCTTTCAAACATCTAGCACATTGAGCGATTTTTCCATCCTTAGTAAATTTGAAAATTAAAGAGCAATCTCTATCAAAAGGATCATAACCTAATCCATGTTTAGAAATGGAATATCTTTGTAGCGATAGCAATTTTTCAAACTGTTCGTTTCCATTTGCGAATTTTCCAACCACATATGAAAATTCTTTTCTAAGTCTATTAAGCTCACAAATAAGATTTTCTTTTCAATAAGACATGCAGAATGATCTTCTTTCGGAGTATCTAAATCATCAATCGTTTCATGTAAGGCACTATTTTCAGAACCAATTCACGTATTTTCTTTCTTAATTTTTTGTTAATCTCAATGGCTTCTTCAAAATCAGCTTGCAAAGCATCAAAGGAATCTCTTAAATCTTGGTCATTGAAAGTTACCTCATTTTCATCATCACTTGATGAACTTTTTGCCATAAGTGACAGATTGTTTTCATCATCGCTTTGGAATGTATCCTCTTCATCACTCCAAGTTGCCACCAAGCTAGTTTTCTTTTTACCTTTGTCGTATTTGTCATTTTTCTGAAAGTTTGATGTTGATGATGAGCTTTTGCATTTTCTAGCAAGATGTCCCCGTTTTCCACATCTCCAACATTCTTCGTTGCCCTTCTTTTCGTCATAGCCTTTTGATTTTCTTTCCGCGCCAAACCTCTTTCTTTCTACCTGTTTTTCGCCATTTAATTCTTTCCTTCGATTTTTGAGAAGGCCCTTGAACTTCCTTAAGTTTCTAGCGTACATAGCGATTTCTTCATCTTCCTCGTCTTCATCTAATTCCTCATCACTTTCATCAACAAAAGTAGTGTTAGCTTTAAAAGCAATAGATTTTTTAGGCTTACCTCTACCTCCTCTGGATTTGAGAATAATCTCATAGTTGATGAGTGATCCCACCAAAGCGTTGAATTCCAGATGGTTAAGGTCCTTTGACTCCATGATTGCGGTGACTTGAGAATCCTATTCCTTGGCGGTGAGCGAAGAATCTTCTTCACCTTCTCGCTATCCGTCATGTGCTTTCCCAGGTTGCCTAATCCATTTATGATTTCTGCAAAACGGTCAAGCATTGTAGAAATTGACTCACCTTCTTTCATGACGAACATCTCGTAGTCGTGGAGAAGCATGTTGATTTTTGTCTCCCGGACTTGATTTGTCCCTTCATGAGTAACTCGAAGTCTCTCCACATTTCCTTGGCGTTGGTGCAAGAATTTACCGGTTTCTTTCCTCAACCGTTAATGCACAATATATCAGCTTCATAGCTTTGGCATTGATGTACGCTTGCCTCCAATCGTTATCATCATACTCCAGCTCCGTTTTCAACTCACCATTTTCTTTCAGAGGGGCTTGAAGTTCGAAGATAATGATCTTCCAGTATTCAACTCCCTCGCTAATGATGTGGTACTTCATAGGATTTTTCCAAGAAGAATAATTAGTACCATTAAAGAATGGAGGACGGTTATTAGTGTTATCTTCTTCCGCAAGGTTGTTGTGTGCCATCCCAAATACTTCTGCTCTGATACCAATTGTAAGTGATCTAGAAGGGGGGGTTGAATAGATCTTAAAATTCTTTGAAAATTTCTACAAGAAAATCAGAAGTTAAAACACACAAAAACAATTTAGATAAACTTAATTGAAAAGAGTATGGAAGAAGATCAAACACTCGTTTTTATAGAGGTTCGGTGCTAAGACCTACGTCCTCTACCTAAGCTACCATTTAGGATTTTGCCAACCACTTTATTGCACACTTTGTAGTTGAGTGTGAACTTTTTACAACGCCACTTGAATTCCGGCTCAAGTAACCTTTTACACTCGATTTGTCTTCCGGCACAAATCCTACCTCACGTGACCTTCTCACTCGTCACTCAATTGTAACAAAACAATACAAATATTGAAGAACAAATGATCAATACAATTTGTAACAAAATAAGAGCAATAGTGAGCAATTTGAAGCAATATGAGAGTATTTGAACTTGTAGAACTTCTTTTTACTCTTCTTCCATCATCCTCTATTTATACTTGAAGAAATATAGCTGTTGGAGCTCTACTAGCCGTTGTTTAATTTGATATAGCCATTCCTTGATAATCTCCATTCCATTTTTAGCAAATTGGACCGTTGGAATTAATGTGCTGTACCCATAAGTCGACTTGTCGAGTTGTATAAGTCGACTTGTGAGTTGTATAAGTCGACTTGTGACCATAAGTCGACTTGTCGAGTTGTATAAGTCGACTTGTGACAACATTTTACGTAAACTTGCATCTCCGCTCTTCTATAAGTCTACTTGTGATGTGTAAGTCGACTTGTGGTCCACGATAAGTCGACTTGTATGCTGTTAGTCGACTTGTGTTGACATATCTTCATATATTAGTCAACATATGATGTTCTAGTCGACTTATGTAAGCTTCAACGGTAATATCCACTCAAATCTTCTATAATCTTCATTATATAAGCCTCTTTCACTTATAGGAAACTTCCATCTTGATTTGTACAATTCTTTCATTGAATATCAATCCCAAAATACCTGAAACAATTTCTTAACCAATTCTAAGTATTTTATTATTATCAAAACATAAGTGGAATTAATTTGTCAACTACCACTGGTCCAACAATCTCCCCCTTTTTGATAATGACAAAATACTTAGAAATTGTTTAAGAAATGAAAACAAAGAAACATTGATCAAGGTTTTATACCTTGTCATTTTGGTTAAAGTCTCCTCAATCATATAAATCATTGAATTTTAATAACCTTGAAAATCAATTAAAATTTTAACAAACTCCCCTTAATCAAGTAACTAAAGAAAATCCAATTTCTCATTTTCTCCCCTTTTGTCATAATCAAAACAACTAATACAAACCAATAAAAGATGAAATATCGCAATCACATTAAATAGAGAAACAAGTCATCAAACACAAATAGTCTCAAACACACTCCCCTCAATCAAATGACGGTGACTAAAAGATACCAATTATCAATTTCCAATATTACTCCCTTTTTGTCATAATTAAAACCAATATGAAAAATGAAAATAGTGCAAATGCATTCCATAAACAAACAAAACAACAAACACAAATAAAGGCAATTGTCATAACATAACAATAGTCATTACGGAGAGTGAAAAGAAGAATAGGTTTTAAAGAATCCATGTAGACATAAGTCGACTTGTTGCAGACATTTCACCAATTAGTCGACTTAGACATCCATAAGTCGACTAGAATATACCGATACTCAATTCAATCACATTTCACCTAAGTGTAAATGATGATGGAATATTTGTTGTTGTCTCCACTTATATGCCTTGAATATCTGCTATCAATGTACCATGTGCTTGGTTGATTTTCATTCCTTGCTTGTACCTACAACTGAAACATCCTTTCTTCTCATTGGTACCCAAGCCATCTTGGGTCCATTTTGGTTAGTCATATAAACCACATTAGAAGGTGTTGTACCTTTTACCACCCAGATTTTCTTAACCTTAACACATCTCCTAATACTTTTACAGGCAATTTCTATGTGACCATCTTTCAAACATCTAGCACATTGAGCGATTTTTCCATCCTTAGTAAATTTGAAAATTAAAGAGCAATCTCTATCAAAAGGATCATAACCTAATCCATGTTTAGAAATGGAATATCTTTGTAGCGATAGCAATTTTTCAAACTGTTCGTTTCCATTTGCGAATTTTCCAACCACATATGAAAATTCTTTTCTAAGTCTATTAAGCTCACAAATAAGATTTTCTTTTTCAATAAGACATGCAGAATGATCTTCTTTGAGTATCTAAATCATCAATCGTTTCATGTAAGGCACTATTTTCAAAGAACCAATTCACGTATTTTCTTTCTTAATTTTTGTTAATCTCAATGGCTTCTTCAAAATCAGCTTGCAAAGCATCAAAGGAATCTCTTAAATCTTGGTCATTGAAAGTTACCTCATTTTCATCATCACTGATGAACTTTTTGCCATAAGTGATGATTGTTTTCATCATCGCTTTGGTATGTATCCTCTTCATCACTCCAAGTTGCCACCAAGCTAGTTTTCTTTTTACCTTTGTCGTATTTGTCATTTTTCTGAAAGTTTGATGTTGATGATGAGCTTTTGCATTTTCTAGCAAGATGTCCCCGTTTTCCACATCTCCAACATTCTTCGTTGCCCTTCTTTTCGTCATAGCCTTTTGATTTTCTTTCCGCGCTAAACCTCTTTCTTTCTACCTGTTTTCCGCCATTTAATTCTTTCCTTCGATTTTTAAGAAGGCCCTTGAACTTCCTTAAGTTTCTAGCGTACATAGCGATTTCTTCATCTTCCTCGTCTTCATCTAATTCCTCATCACTTTCATCAACAAAAGTAGTGTTAGCTTTAAAAGCAATAGATTTTTTAGGCTTACCTCTACCTCCTCTGGATTTGAGAATAATCTCATAGTTGATGAGTGATCCCACCAAAGCGTTGAATTCCAGATGGTTAAGGTCCTTTGACTCTATGATTGCGGTGACTTGAGAATCCCATTCCTTCGGCAGTGAACGAAGAATCTTCTTCACCTTCTCGCTATCCGTCATGTGCTTTCCTGGTTGCCTAATCCATTTATGATTTCTACAAAGCGGTCAAGCATTGTAGAAATTGACTCACCTTCTTTCATGACGAACATCTCGTAGTCGTGGAGAAGCATGTTGATTTTGTCTCCGGACTTGATTTGTCCTTCATGAGTAACTCAAGTCTCTCCCACATTTCCTTGGCGGTGGTTCAAGAATTTACCGGTTTCTTTCCTCAACCGTTAATGCACAATATATCGACTTCATAGCTTTGGCATTGATGTACGCTTGCCTCCAATCGTTATCATCATACTCCAGCTCCGTTTTCAACTCACCATTTTCTTTCAGAGGGGCTTGAAGTTCGAAGATAATGATCTTCTAGTATTCAACTCCCTCGCTAATGATGTGGTACTTCATAGGATTTTTCCAAGAAGAATAATTAGTACCATTAAAGAATGGAGGACGGTTATTAGTGTTACCTTCTTCCGCAAGGTTGTTGTGTGCCATCCCAAATACTTCTGCTCTGATACCAATTGTAAGTGATCTAGAAGGGGGGGTTGAATAGATCTTAAAATTCTTTGAAAATTTCTACAAGAAAATCAGAAGTTAAAACACACAAAAACAATTTACATAAACTTAATTGAAAAGAGTATGGAAGAAGATCAAACACTCGTTTTTATAGAGGTTCGGTGCTAAGACCTACGTCCTCTACCTAAGCTCCCACTTAGGATTTTGCCAACCACTTTATTGCACACTTTGTAGTTGAGTGTGAACTTTTTACAACGCCACTTGAATTCCGGCTCAAGTAATCTTTTACACTCGATTTGTCTTCCGGCACAAATCCTACCTCACGTGACCTTCTCACTCGTCACTCAATTGTAACAAAACAATACAAATATTGAAGAACAAATGATCAATACAATTTGTAACAAAATAAGAGCAATAGTGAGCAATTTGAAGCAATATGAGAGTATTTGAACTTGTAGAACTTCTTTTTACTCTTCTTCCATCATCCTCTATTTATACTTGAAGAAATATAGCTGTTGGAGCTCTACTAGCCGTTGCTTAATTTGATATAGCCGTTCCTTAATAATCTCCATTCCATTTTTAGCAAATTGGACCGTTGGAATTAATGTGCTGTACCCATAAGTCGACTTGTCGAGTTGTATAAGTCAACTTGTGAGTTGTATAAGTCGACTTGTGACCATAAGTCGACTTGTCGAGTTGTATAAGTCGACTTGTGACAACATTTTACGTAAACTTGCATCTCCGCTCTTCTATAAGTCTACTTGTGATGTGTAAGTCGACTTGTGGTCCACGATAAGTCGACTTGTATGCTGTTAGTCGACTTGTGTTGACATATCTTCATATATTAGTCGACATATGATGTTCTAGTCGACTTATGTAAGCTTCAACGGTAATATCCACTCAAATCTTCTATAATCTTCATTATATAAGCCTCTTTCACTTATAGGAAACTTCCATCTTGATTCTTCAAAGATTAAACACTTGCCCATCTTGATTTGTACAATTCTTTCATTGAATATCAATCCCAAAATACCTTAAACAATTTCTTAACCAATTCTAAGTATTTTATTATTATCAAAACATAAGTGGAATTAATTTGTTAACTACCATTGGTCCAACAATCTCCCCCTTTTTGATAATGACAAAATACTTAGAAATTGTTTAAGAAATGAAAACAAAGAAACATTGATCAAGGTTTTTATACCTTGTCATTTTGATTAGAAGTCTCCTCAATCATAAAAATCATTGAATTTTAATAACCTTGAAAAATCAATTAAAATTTTAACAAACTTCCCCTTAATCAAGTAACTAAAGAAAATCCAATTTCTCATTTTTCTCCCCCTTTTTGTCATAATCAAAACAACTAATACAAACCAATAAAAGATGAAATATCGCAATCACATTAAATAGAGAAACAAGTCATCAAACACAAATAGTCTCAAAACACACTCCCCCTCAATCAAATGATGGTGACTAAAAGATACCAATTATCAATTTCCAATATTACTCCCCTTTTTTGTCATAATTAAAAACTAATATGAAAAATAAAAAATAGTCGCAAATGCAGTCCATAAACAAACAAAACAGCAAACACAAATAAAGGCAATTGTCATAACATAACAATAGTCATTACGGAGAGTGAAAAGAATAATAGGTTTTAAAGAATCCATGTAGACATAAGTCGACTTGTTACCAGACATTTCACCAATTAGTCGACTTAGACATCCATAAGTCGACTAGAATATACCAGTACTCCAATTCAATCACATTTCAGCCTAAGTGTAAATGATGATGGAATATTTGTTGTTGTCTCCACTTATATGCCTTGAATATCTGCTATCAATGTACCATGTGCTTGGTTGATTTTCATTCCTTGCTTGTACCTACAACTGAAACATCCTTTCTTCTCATTGGTACCCAAGCCATCTTGGGTCCATTTTGGTTAGTCATATAAACCACATTAGAAGGTGTTGTACTTTTTACCACCCAGATTTTCTTAACCTTAACACATCTCCTAATACTTTTACAGGCAATTTCTATGTGACCATCTTTCAAACATCTAGCACATTGAGCGATTTTTCCATCCTTAGTAAATTTGAAAATTAAAGAACAATCTCTATCAAAAGGATCATAACCTAATCCATGTTTAGAAATGGAATATCTTTGTAGCGATAGCAATTTTTCAAACTGTTCGTTTCCATTTGCGAATTTTCCAACCACATATGAAAATTCTTTTCTAAGTCTATTAAGCTCACAAATAAGATTTTCTTTTTCAATAAGACATGCAGAATGATCTTCTTTCGGAGTATCTAAATCATCAATCGTTTCATGTAAGGCACTATTTTCAGCAACCAATTCACGTATTTTCTTTCTTAATTTTTTGTTAATCTCAATGGCTTCTTCAAAATCAGCTTGCAAAGCATCAAAGGAATCTCTTAAATCTTGGTCATTGAAAGTTACCTCATTTTCATCATCACTTGATGAACTTTTTGCCATAAGTGCCAGATTGTTTTCATCATCGCTTTGGTATGTATCCTCTTCATCACTCCAAGTTGCCACCAAGCTAGTTTTCTTTTTACCTTTGTCGTATTTGTCATTTTTCTGAAAGTTTGATGTTGATGATGAGTTTTGCATTTTCTAGCAAGATGTCCCCGTTTTCCACATCTCCAACATTCTTCGTTGCCCTTCTTTTCGTCATAGCCTTTTGATTTTCTTTCCGCGCCAAACCTCTTTCTTTCTACCTGTTTTTCGCCATTTAATTATTTCCTTCGATTTTGAGAAGTCCCTTGAACTTCCTTAAGTTTCTAGCGTACATAGCGATTTCTTCATCTTCCTCGTCTTCATCTAATTCCTCATCACTTTCATCAACAAAAGTAGTGTTAGCTTTAAGAGCAATAGATTTTTTAGGCTTACCTCTACCTCCTCTGGATTTGAGAATAATCTCATAGTTGATGAGTGATCCCACCAAAGCGTTGAATTCTAGATGGTTAAGGTCCTTTGACTCTATGATTGCGGTGACTTGAGAATCCCATTCCTTCGGAAGTGAACAAAGAATCTTCTTCACCTTCTCGCTATCCGTCATGTGCTTTCCCAGTTTGCCTAATCCATTTATGATTTCTGCAAAATGGTCAAGCATTGTAGAAATTGACTCACCTTCTTTCATGATTTAACATCTCGTAGTCGTGGAGAAGCATGTTGATTTTGTCTCCGGACTTGATTTGTCCCTTCATGAGTAACTCGAAGTCTCTCCCACATTTCCTTGGCGAGTGGTGCAAGAATTTACCCGGTTTCTTTCCTCAACCGTTAATTCAGAATATATCAGCTTCATAGCTTTGGCATTGATGTACGCTTGCCTCAATCGTTATCATCATACTCCACTCCGTTTTCAACTCACCATTTTCTTTCAGAGGGGCTTGAAGTCCGAAGATAATGATCTTCCAGTATTCAACTCCCTCGCTAATGATGTGGTACTTCATAGGATTTTTCCAAGAAGAATAATTAGTACCATTAAACAATGGAGGACGGTTATTAGTGTTACCTTCTTCCGTAAGGTTGTTGTGTGCCATCCCAGATACTTCTGCTCTGATACCAATTGTAAGTGATCTAGAATGGGGGGTTGAATAGATCTTAAAATTCTTTGAAAATTTCTACAAGAAAATCAGAAGTTAAAACACACAAAAACAATTTAGATAAACTTAATTGAAAAGAGTGTGGAAGAAGATCAAACACTCGTTTTTATAGAGGTTCGGTGCTAAGACCTACGTCCTCTACCTAAGCTCCCACTTAGGATTTTGCCAACCACTTTATTGCACACTTTGTAGTTGAGTGTGAACTTTTTACAACGCCACTTGAATTCCGGCTCAAGTAACCTTTTACACTCGATTTGTCTTCCGGCACAAATCCTACCTCACGTGACCTTCTCACTCGTCACTCAATTGTAACAAAACAATACAAATATTGAAGAACAAATGCTCAATATAATTTGTAACAAAATAAGAGCAATAGTGAGCAATTTGAAACAATATGAGAGTATTTGAACTTGTAGAACTTCTTTTTACTCTTCTTCCATCATCCTCTATTTATACTTGAAGAAATATAGCTGTTGGAGCTCTACTAGTCGTTGCTTAATTTGATATAGCCGTTCCTTGATAATCTCCATTCCATTTTTAGCAAATTGGACCGTTGGAATTAATGTGATGTACCCATAAGTCGACTTGTCGAGTTGTATAAGTCGAATTGTGACATTATTTTACGTAAACTTGAATCTCTGCTCTTCTATAAGTCGACTTGTGATGTGTAAGTCGACTTGTGGTCCACGATAAGTCGACTTGTATGCTGTTAGTCGACTTGTGTTGACATATCTTCATATATTAGTCGACATATGATGTTCTAGTCGACTTATGTAAGCTTCAACGGTAATATCCACTCAAATCTTCTATAATCTTCATTATATAAGCCTCTTTCACTTATAGGAAACTTCCATCTTGATTCTTCAAAGATTAAACACTTGCCCATCTTGATTTGTACAATTCTTTCATTGAATATCAATCCCAAAATACCTGAAACAATTTCTTAACCAATTCTAAGTATTTTATTATTATCAAAACATAAGTGGAATTAATTTGTCAACCACCATTGGTCCAACACGTGTATCGCGTTTCCGGTCCGGTTAATACTTTGCTGACGTAATAGATAGGGTGTTGGTCGTTTCCCTCCGATCGAATAAGTACCGCGCTGATCGACCCCTCCGTAACCGCCAAGTATATAATTAGGTTCTCTCCCTCTACCGGGCTTTGCAGGATAGGCGGACTAGACAGGTATTGCTTTAAGTGTTGAAAAGCTTTCTCACACTCGTCCGACCATTGGAACTGAGCTACGCTCGCTTTCCTCAAGATCTTGAAAAATAGGAGGCACTTGTCCCCCAATCTGGACACAAATCTACTCAGGGAGACTATTCGACCAGTCAGTATCTGTACTTCTTTCAAGGACCTTGGTGAAGGCATTTGGACGATGGCTTCAATCTTCTCTGGATTAGCCTCAATCCCACGTTGAGTAATCATGAACCCAAGGAATTTTCCGGATGCCACACCAAAGACGCATTTTTTAGGGTTCAGCTTCATCTGGAATTTATCAAGTGTCTGGAAGACTTCTTTTAAATCATCCACATGCTCGGAGGCCGTCTTACTTTTAACCACCATATCATCCACATACGCTTCCACCGACCGGCCGATCTGTTTCTTAAAGACTTCCATGACGAGTCGTTGATAAGTCGCCCCCGCGTTCTTCAAGCCAAAAGGCATTACTTGATAGCAATACGTGCCTTGGTCGGTGATGAAGGTGATCTTTTCCTCGTCTTCAAGGCTCATCTGGATTTGATGGTAGCCCGAGAAGGCATCCAGGAAACTGAGAAGTTCGTGTCCTGAGGTGGAGTCTACTAGCTGGTCGATCTTGGGCAAGGGGAAACTGTCCTTTGGACATGCTTTGTTCAAATCGGTGAAATCTATGCACATTCTCCACTTCTCGTTCTTCTTTTTCACTAAAACCACATTGGCGAGCCATTCAGGGTACTTGACTTCTCGGATGAACCCGGCCTCGAGTAATTTTTCTACTTCTTTCTCGATCAACCCCTGTCGCTCCTTGCTGTGCCATCGCTTCTTCTGTCTGATCGGTTTGTAGTCATGTCGTATACCGAGAGAGTGCGACGCAACTGATCGGGAAATTTCAGGCATGTTACTCGGCACCCGAGCGAAGACCGATCTATTTTTCACCAGACAGGCTGTGATCTCTTTAACCAGGTCACTCTGCAGCTCGGAGCCTAGGTTTGTAAATTTGGAAGGGTCGGCGTCGTCCAGTCTGACCCACTGCGTTTCTTCTACTAGGTTCATCCTATCCATATCCTCGTCGGCCCTCACATCAAGAGAGCTCGTCAGTACTACAGCCCCATCTAATGTCTTCGTTTCCGCTAAGTAACATTCCTTGGCAATTCTCTGTTGACCCCTAACAACACCAACTCCGTGGGGTGTCGGGAACTTCATAACCTGGTAGTAGGTGGAGACGATCGATCTGAGGACATTTTGAGTAGTCCGCCCGATTATTGCGTTGTATGCCCCTTGAAACTTGACGACTAGGAACTCAACGTCCCTTTCTATCTGACACGGCTTCTGCCCGAACTTCACTTTCAAATTCACCAGGGCGAACGGGTAAGCTGACGCCCCAGTTACTCCTTTAATGGGGCCGTCCGTAGGTAGTAGTCGATTTTCGGGTACCTTCATCTGCTTGAAGGCCTCGTAATACAACAAATCGACCGAGCTTCCCGTATCAATCATCACCCGCTTCACCTCGTAACCGTTCATATTCAGATTTACCACGAGAGCGTCGTCATGGGGGCAACTTATTCCATCGAGGTCGGACTCATCGAATGATATCATCCCGTCGGTCTCCCTCGACTTTTTAGTGGATGAGTCTCTGCCGACCTGTTTGGCATATCTCTTTCTCCCTTTAGTGGTGGATTCGCCAGCTGCGTTTCTACCGAATATCATGTTAATGATTCCAGTTGGTCGGTCGTCTTGTTGCCCGGCGTTTCCATCGTTTCTTTCCCTTGATCGCCCTCTCTCTTCTCGTCGATTATCTGTATTCGTATTCTGCCTCCCTCCGTCATTCCTGTCATTTCGCCTCCGTATGGCGGTCGCTTTGTGTCGACCGACATCCTGCATACCGATTGTCTCGATCAGCGTTTCGTTCGTGCTTCACGAATCGGCCTAGCCTTCCCCTTTGTATGAGGGATTCGATTTCTTTTTTCAACTGCCAGCAATCTTCCGTATCATGACCGACCTCTTTGTGGAAGCGGCAATACAGGTCTGGGTTCCTGTCTTTGTATAGGGCCTTCATTTTATTGGGCTCTCGGATAGTTTCCCCATCCGCTCTCATGGCCGCCAGCACTTCCGCATATCGTTTGTTAAGCGGGGTGAAGTCTTGTTGATGTCACTGCCGACCGATTGGCTTTCTCCAGGTCGACTGATCCCTCTGTCTTTTGTGAGACTCATCTGCCCTACCACTCGGCCCGCGATCATCTGCCCGACGTTTTGTATTCTTTAATATTTCCTCGAGCTGAATGTACTTGTCTGCCCGGTGTCTGATCTCCTGAATAGATCGGGGTTGATCGAGGGCTAGCGACTTCTTAAACTCCTCGTCCCTCGTATTGCTCATAAGCGCGGCCAACATAGACGAGCAAGTGAGGTCGGGGACCTCGACCGCTTCGTTATTGAACCGAGTGATGAACTCTCGCAGACTTTCATTCCTTCCTTGGGTGAGTTGCATCACCTCCAAGGCTGTTTTCTGTGGCCGTTTACTGGTAGCGAACTGGTTGAGGAAAAGTAGTCTGAAATCCTCAAAGTAAGTGATACAGCCCGGAGGTAGACTATTGAACCAACGTCGGGCTCCCTCTTGAAAGGCCGTGCAGAAAGCCTTACATTGGATGGCATTCGGCACGCAGTGCAGATTCATCATCGACTAGAAGTGTTGTAAGTAGTCCAGGGGGTCGGTCTTGCCAGTGTATTTTTCTGGTGTTGATATTTTGGTTCCGGGTGCCGGGAGGCTATCTAAAATTTTCGGAGTGAAGGGAGAGCTATACTGTGATGTCGGGCGGTCTGGGCGGAAGCTCATAGCTGCGTTAATCCGATCGTCCACGATTTTTTCTAGGTTTTCTGTCTGGTGGCGATCGGTCATCATGCTGGTCTGTCGCGCGGCCTGCCGCGCAGATGGCTGCCGTTGTGCTGGCTGAGATTGCAAAATCTGGCGGATCAATAGATCAACCGCTTCCTCAATCTGTTTCCTGGTGAGGGAGGTGTGCATAGGCGGAACAGGATCTGCATCCGATCGGTGCCGGAGATTCGGGTGCATATTGAGTGCAACGTTATCCTCTAAAGCGACACTCTGTTCTTCTTGTTCCAAATCCTGAGGTTGTGGTTGATCGTTATGATCTGAGGATTCCGTGCGGGAAACATGTGGTGCAGGCGGCATAGTTGCAGGTAGTTGCAAACCCATGCGTTGCATCGCCAGAGCCGCAACAACGGCTATATCAGGATTCATCGCCGCCGCCTGACTGATCTGTGTGTTTCTGGACGTGGTGCCCAAAAGTCGGGCCCCACGGTGGACGCCAATTGGTTCTGCCGGATTTTGGCTGAACTGTACGTTGCCGTTTGAATCCATGAGCTGGTTACTTTTTGTGATTAATCCGACGTGAAGATACCTGCAAAACAAAGAAGGCACGTCGGGGGTTGTGTCCCGATTAGCCCCTCCGACGCTCAAGTCAATATTTCTGTGAATGTGAGGTTGATCAATGCAGAAAAAAGCTAGGTTTTGATTGCGTACCTCTGTTATGAGAGAATTATACCTTATATAGGGGGTGAACTCTAGGGTTAAACCTTTACGTGTTTGCATGAGAGTCTCTTACATGCGGATGGGCTGAGAAGAGCATGGATTGAGCTTGAGCCTGTCGTAGCCGTTGGGTTCGAGACTTGTTCTATGAAGAATGGACCGATCGGCCCAAGGGTTGTCTTGACTAAATCCGAACCCAGTATCATCAACCCGACCAAGAGGTAACCTTGAATCGGATTTACCTGGAGACTGTGATAGCAGAGTGTGTACCCAAGTAATCAAGTTTGAGGCATTCGAGGTGAGCCTAGGTCTCAATGTTACAATCAGGCTAAAGGAAGAATCGATAATGTAACAGGGAAGCTCCTAATTATAATCTTCCCACTTACGAGACCGACCAGGTGGTTGCTAAAGAGGTATTCCTTTTGGCGTTCTTGGTGGCTCGGTGGACTATTAGCTGCATCATAACCTTGGTCTCGAATGAAAAATAATGAATTATGTGAAGCATTTAACATAA
Organism: Erythroxylum novogranatense; assembly: GCA_029891385.1. NCBI lineage: Eukaryota > Viridiplantae > Streptophyta > Magnoliopsida > Malpighiales > Erythroxylaceae > Erythroxylum > Erythroxylum novogranatense. The sequence goes on from CM057235.1 coordinate 35,914,284, forward strand.
CATTTTAAATGTTTTAATAATTAAAACTGAGAAAATATTTTAATTTGATAAAAAGTCACTTCAACTTCCAGTAAGTCCATTGTTCCAAGTTGTCACGCCACATCGTATGGATTATTGTCCTAATAGCGTTAGATTTTATGGCATAAATACTATTATTTTGTAAATATTAAAGTTCAAAATAGCATCATAAATAATGAAAAGATTAACTTATACTTTTACGAAGCATTGGAGAAAAATTTAGAGCTTTGACCTTTTCTAAAGTAATTTTTATAATAAATTTTATTGAATAATATTAAATTTTAATTAATTAATAACTATTTATAAAATTTTAATTAGAAATAAAATGGAATTTGATCATATTGCATTATAATTAATAATAAAATAAATTAATATTGCACATTATAATTCTTAATGTAAAAAATCGTATGTAAATATAAATTAATAAAATAATAATAGGAATTTGTCATCTTATTTACTATTACAAGTATACTTTTTAATATATATTATAAATATGATAAATTAATAATATACGTTTTAAATAATTTTACTTATTAATTGCATAAATGAAAAATAAATTACAAATACATTAATTAATAAGTAAAGCATACAAATTTTTCTGAAATTAAAGGTGTTCTTTTTGTCCGCTAGCCAAATTCTAATGTTCCTACTAAAAGATCTAATTTACTTATTACCATTGCACCAATTTATGGTGGACTAATTATTGATTACCATGCAACTATTTATTATGATATGTAAGCTATGGTTCTAATCAATATTTTGAATTTCGTATCGTATCGACCAGAATCGGCCAGTATGTACCGTTTCGGTCGAAAACTGGTACTGATACGTGTATAAATGGTATTTGTAAAAAATACCGGTCGATACCGGCCAATTTCGACGGTATCGTCTGGTACAGGCCGGTATTCAAAATACCGAACAAATATTGGCCGATATTAAAAATTTTAAAAAAATGAGACTTTTTTGTAAAAATTTTAAAATTTTTTAAAATTTCCCTCCCTCCTACCTCTCTTTCCCTCCTTTTTTCAAAGTTTTAAAATAATAATAAATATTTTATTACTAATAATAATTATAAATTAATAAATCTTAAAATAAATTATTTTTATTTTTAATTCTAATAAATTATTTTATTTAAATTTATTTAATATTTTATATAATATTTATTAATAAATTCTAATAAATTAGTTTATAAATAATAATTTTAAAATTATTTATTTATTAAAATAAACAATTTTATAATTATTATTTATAAACTAATATTTATTTTATATATTTTCAATTATTAAATCAAAATTTATATATTTTAAAATTATATTTTAAAATTAATTATATTTATTAATAATTATTAAATTAATTTTATATATTAAATGAAATTGTGATTATGTCTAATTAAATGTAAAATGAAATGGAATGTGAAAACAAAAAATTAAATTAAATAATCTACAACTTTATAATATGACAATGAACTATTTTGTAATTTAAAAAAATTAGGGACAATTTTATAAATTTAAAAATATTTTGTATTATTGTAATATTTTAAATACTTTGTATTATTATTACTTTTATAATTGTATGATGATAATTATCTTTATTTATATTAATTGTGGTTATTATTCATATATAAAATATTTAAAATTATTATTATTTCATATTAATTGTCATTATTATTTATTATTAAGATTTTTGAAAGTATGGTTGATAACTGTATAATATACCAATATGAATTATTTAGAAATTTTAAAATTTTAAGAACTATTTTATAACTTTAAAATTTTTTCAAAACGATACCCGATATCAACTAATACCGGTATAATTCCCTTCCAAAGCTCAATTTGATATCAAACAATATTTATAACATTGTTCTAATACCTTCATCAGCTTCAAATGTACCCAAGGATATAGTTTCATGGTGTGAGGTCAATCCTTCCAAGTTCACGAACATATTTCCTGAACAAAGTTAGGCCTTTCTCTCGGGCAATAAGACAGGCCTGATTCGGATGAGAAGGTGGGTAGGGGATCGCAATTCGAAGCGTAGGGGATTGACAGATCATACATGCGAAACCCTGTTACAGCTTTTGTAATGATCTGGATGAGCTTTTTCGCACCACAATCATATACATAAATAGAACGGTTAGACTGTTAAGGGCGACAAAATCAGAAAAGAGAAGGTGGAGAGATTTTCTCGATGAACGAAAAGCAGGAAGCATTTAATCACATACAACAATGACATTGACAGCTGAACATGAGCTTAATGCTTGGGCAATATATGCAGGGTACAGTACAGGGCAAATAATCCAAAGATGAGAACAACAAATGCATTGAAATACTAAAACCATTTGAAGCCAATAATTGCAGGGCCTTAGGAACAGTCATACTTTCAAATGGTTGCAGTGTACTGGTACGATCCCTATGGATCGCCTACTGTACAGGGCTACGTTTACTACTGTGGGGTGGGCACCAGACTTCTCAGAGCACCCGTCCCTGCCATGCCGTCCTATATTTCCATGGTCTGTGACCCTAATACCTATCCTTCCCTATGATGATATTTGATGCATCTATTTCTATAGCCTTTCTCAGCTACTATCTGCACCCCTGTCTCTCTCTCTTAGCTGGCTGCATGATGCTTCTTTAATTCACTGTTCCACAAGATAGGGTAATGTCCTTGCTTGATTCTTCTTCTTCTGTGTCTCCTCTTTCTATATCCGTGAGATCCCACCTCTTACCCTCCTATCGCACTAGGGTTTCTTTCATCTATGTTTTCAAACTCCTGTTAGTAACCTTATTTATATGTGTGGTTTTTCCCCATCCGTTTGCCGTGTGATTTATGTACGTTTAAGATTGTGTTCTTGTTGCTCCCTATTATTTCAAGGTCAAATGTGCTTGTCGTCATTACATCGTTTTGTTTTTCCCTGAAGAGAACCAGTTTCATCTTCGTCGTCGTCTTCTATTTTGTTCGATTACGTTTCTGTCACCTGTTAAGAAATATGTAGTTCAAAGTCATTCCCCATATCCTTCTGTCTAATCTCTTTCTCCTGTAGTAGTTGTTGACGATGGCGTCAGTTTCTTTCTAGATCATAGTCTTTCATAAATTAGTATCTTTGCTTTGTGGCTGTAACAAGTAGTAGTAGTCAGTAAGAGCGCGGTGGTTATGAAGACTGGGTGTCTGACCTACATTATTGAAGTCCACTAGGGAAAGAGTGAAGCTGCCAGCGTGATCTAGCTTCGGTTAGAGGGGTATATACAAACGAAAAAGGGGTCTGACTTTAGCTAGGTCATGCTGTGGCAGCCTCACTTCTTCCTACTTGGGGACCCGAAAGATCCTTTGATCCTTCAAATCTGATGACTGAAAAAAAAAAACAAAAACGGACCGACACTTAATCAGCTATTCGTGCCAAGTATATTCCTTTTCCTTTCCCTCAGTCTTAGTTCCTATAAATAACGTCCAGCATTCGTTACCAACATTTCCATTTCATGCTGCTTTTACTTGAATTTGCCTTTTGCAGAATCGGATTGTGCTGCTGATGACAGAAGGTGCGTGTCAAAAACAAATCAAGCCTCGCCCTCTTGTTCTAATTTGCAAAATCTACGTTGACGTTTGATGTTGATACCTAACGAGGCTTCCATAGTTTGAGTTTCTGCAGGTTTTCCTTTTTTTTTCTCTCAAAAAGCCATGAGCAGTGATGATTAGCTTTAAGATCTATGCTCTTGGTTAACGGTATCTAGTTGCACTTGCACATGGGAATAATAAATATATAATAAAGTATGATAAATCTGTTTCAACTTTCAAAAGCTTAAGGAAGTAGGTATGAAGTTACCCCTTAATTCAATGATAAACATTTGTTTACTTGAAAAATTAAACATGGAACATGATAAAAATATCAGTTTCAAGTGCTACACTATACTATTGCAGGTGGTTCCTATTTTCATTTTCGCCGTCATGCTTGATCACTTCAGCCAAACCCTATTTAATTACATGGGAAATACTTAAAAATAGTTGGATGTATAGGAATCAGTATGGGCATGGCTCAGTGGAGTATAGGAGAAAATCTAAATAATCATAATTACTGGCTTCTCTTCTTATCTCTGCACTTAAAAGAAGTGAGTTACTTTATGAGCAATTTGAATGTTGTTTTCAAGTTGATCATAACTATTACGTTACCCTTGCAACAATTGTTTCCTAATCCTACTGGAACAAAAATAAATGTTAAGCAGGAGATTCCATTAACTTGCTTTCAGTTCATTCGATTAAGTGTTGTGCTTGATAATTTTGTCATGTTGACTAACTATTTATTCATTATTGTGACAGTGTCCAATTAGTTTTTTGATATGAAGGTTTTTAAGAAAAGTGTGAATGTAAATGACCAAATAATCTTGGATTAATTTGTTTTCCCATTATTGAAAGTCTTGAGATGCATAAAAAAAGCGGGATGGAATTAAACTTCTTTAATGATATACTTTAAAGGGAGTTTCTGATCCCAAATCTATTTTTTGAGAAAGAGGAAATTGAATTAATAAATGTAAGATAAAATTCTACGAAAGAGTTGGACATAAACCTGTGGTATACTTTCAAAACAAAGTAAAGAAAATAATGTAGAAAAGCAAAGTCATAGCTGAAAGTGGCTGTAGTATGGGTGCTAGAGTTGCAGTCAAGGAAGGATGGTCAGATTTGCTGTGTTGGTGTAGATTGTGCTTAATGAGATACTCCTGAACTACAGCGACAAAGGGCTGATTCCCATGTAGATTGTGCATAATGAGATGCTCCTGAATCTCATTTTCGTAGCTTTTAGAAATTCTTTGGATAAACTCATGGTTGTAAAACGTTCGAGATTTCATTCCCCGCCATAAGCGGTAGATAGAAAGACCCAGAACATGATGGTAGATCATGTGATTAGTTGTGGTATATGCATTTTGATTTATTAGATAGACGTGAAAGGATAATAGTCTTTCCAGTTGAGCTATTGACATTTCACGGTGATATATATTAGATATCATTATTGAAGGAGCATTCCAAAAAGAGATGGTTGTGTTTTGTCATGCAGCAAGTACATCGGACAATATTTATAACTTGTATGAAGAACATGCAATTTGTGGTACTTTAGTTTCTTTATGATAGCTAACTAAATGATTAAATGACACAGTGTTGTAAGGGGGTTACTCTACACGATATAAGCCAGTTGATTGTGAAACTGCCAATTCTTAATAGTTGCTGAATCTCCTTGATAGTGATATTATCAACAAATTCGTCCTTCCAGCAGAATGTATTATGTGCGCCTAGGTAATCGAAGAGGGAAGTATGTGAGTTTCTAGTCGATGTAGAGAGTGGATCAATGGTCCTTGGAAGATGTGGGAGCTTGGGGTTAAGGACCGATTGAATGAGCTGCCATTTTTCTACATAGGATAGTGACTTATTGCATCGAATGAACATGAACATGTTTGGTGATTTTGTCTAGGAGAGGGGTGCACTTGAAACGGTTTAGTGTTTTTGTAGAGATGAGATGTCTTATTCAAGCCAAATTGCATAATGAAACTATAATTTAGAAATGATTTTTCTGACATTTTTATTCTGATGATCCTTCATACATCTATTGTTTTCATACTTAAGAATCTTACCAAATTACTATGCGGATAGTTGTAGACAAACCAGTAGTGCTCTACTCGCCAGTGCAACAAGCTAACAGGCAAAGCTAAAAGCAGCACTCTTGCAATCGACCTGGCATAGACAAAGTGCGAGACCTGACCATAATGTGGTTGCTATGGGTATCATGGGATGTTCTTATTCCATTTGCATCTGAGAATAGGCCACGAAAAATGGGCCCCTAGCAATCAAGTAGAAGAAATAGTGGGTGGCACGCATTTTTAGGTTCATGCACTACATGCAAACATCACCGAACGAAAAGACAGATGTATAGATATATGTCTTTATGTATATGAAGCGTAAGGTTAACATCTAGAAGGACTCGCTAATCTTTGCCTGCATGTTGGTGGCGTGGGAATGTTGCTTTAACATTTATTTTTTTTGTCTTTACCATACAACATGCGTCTGTACGTCTACTGTTTCAATTTGGAGAGATCATGTGGGTAATCGCACCTGTTGACACGGTTCACTGAGACAAGGATTGAATAATCGTCACATGTAAAAATGGATACTGCTGAAATGCTCCTTTCTTTATTTCTGGCTGAAGGCTTAACTGTTGCAATTTTTTTTTGTAATTCGTACATTTCAATAGAGAGGAAGGCAAGTATCAATCTCAATTTTTGGGCCCCATCAAGCCTTTTAATAAAATTTACCCGATCCTACTATTTATTTTATTTGACATAGAATTAGTCAAAAGTGTATTTTAAATCTTCATGTTTATAGAATACAACTTGAAATTTAAAGTTTTGAATAGTCTAAATTAAATGTCATGTCAGTAGAAATGTAATATTGTTTTATATTTTAAATAAAAATGAAAAAAACGTCTCTTAAGTTATATAATTATTTTCATAAGTTCTTTTGAAATATCTTTGCTTAATCATATTTACAATAGACCCAAAAGTAACTAAGCAGTCATCCTCCTTCATTTTGTTCTTTTTATTACCTTTGAAATGGTGAATGAATAACAGCTTGGAATGTATCGCTGCTGGGGTTTTCAGAGGCAAATTTTCAGGTGCTGCCTCAAACTTTTTGTACTTTTTAGATTCCATCGTATCCTGATTACATTTATTATATTACTTGTCTGCTACAAACTAATCTAGAAAGGGTAAAAGTTGCAATTACATACCAAAAAGAAAGGGAAGTGAAAGGAGTTTCGTTCTTTGCAACCTGGATAAAATAATTTACTACTATGTTGTGTCTATATAAAACTTTGGAGGTGTTTGGTTTATATAAAACTTAGGGGGTGTTTGGTTTGAGGGTTTGGAAATGAAGGAATGGAATAATAGTAAAAAATAGTGTTTGCTTTGAGGTTTTCAATTTCAAGGAAATGAATTTATTCCATTAAATTTGGGAATCCACTAAACCTCCCAAAAGGGTGGGTATCAAGTTTTCATTCCAATCTAGTGGTTACTATTTATACCCATCCCTCACATAAGTAATTTTTATTCTTACTCATCACTTATTATTATTATTATTATTATTATTATTATTATTATTATTATTATAATTATAATAATAATAATAATAATAATAATAATTATTATTATTATTATTATTACTACTATTATTATTATTATTATTAAGTTTTAAACTTATTATTATTATTAATTATTGTTGTTGTTATTAATAATAATTATTATTATAAATTTTAAACTTATTATTATTATTATTTTATTATTCTTATTATCATCATCATTATTATTATTATTATTATTATACTACGAAATTAATTATCTTATTATTATTATTATTTATTTATTTTTATTATTAATGTTATTATATGAAATTAATTATCTTATTATTATTATTAATTATTATTTTATTATACTAAATTAATTATCTTATTATTATTATTATTATTATTATTATAAATTTTGTAATAATAATAATAATAAATATGATATGAAAATATGATGTGAAAAATGGTATTATATTATTTTCATTCTCATTAATGCAACAAACCAAACAACATTATTGGTATTAATACAGAAACCCAAGTTACAAACCAAACATCATTTTTTATTTTTCATACCCATTCTCATTCCCTTCTACTATTATACCTGGTTTTGCCGGATTCAGGCTGAACGGTGCGTTGCCGTTTGGATCCATGAGTTGGCAACCTTCTGCGTTATTCTTCGACGTAAATATACTGCAAAACAAGGAAGGCTCGTCGGGGTGATGTCGATTAGCCCTCCGACGCCAAGTAAGTTTTACGGTGAAGGTGGGAATCGATGCGAGTAAAACAAATTAGGTTATGATCTCGTACCTCGATTATGGGAGAATAATACCTTTTATATAGTTTCTGATTAGGTTTAGGTCTTTACGTGTTTGCATGGAGACTCTTTTCAGCCGATGGGCGAAAAGGGGTATGGGCATTAAGCGCAGGGTCGATCTTGATGATTGGACCGATCGGCCCATGGGTCGTCTTGATGGATCCGGGCCCGGACGGTCGATCCGACCATAAGCCCCCTACTCCTCGAGTGCGGCGAAGAGAAGGGTCGGAGGAGTATCTGAAGAGGTTTTATAGCTCGGTCGTAGGGCGACTTCGGGGTTGGACGATCGGTTGAGTCTTGAGACATAGCTCGTCTCGTTGGTCGACTAAATGGAATGATCGGTCGATCGAGCAATCTTTGTTATAGCCGACCATGGACGGCGGGTAGTTTCAATTGGTCGGTGCCGACTAGTTGTCTCCATTAGCGGTAGCGTGAAGGCATTTGAGGCATTTATTATTTGTGGCGCCGTCGTCGGCGACTTCGAGAATCAAACGTATCGTCTTTATGGCCGTTACTCACCGTCCCTCACGTCCTTTCAGCTGTTTGCGCCCTTCCGGTTTGATTAACCTAATTTGTCTCCGTCCGGATCGTGCGCGTGTCGAAGTAGCTCGGATTCTCTCCACGTGTCGAGCTTTGGTTGGATCCTAATTCGAGAGTTTTCCTTATAAATGTTTGGAGTAGGCGGACGATTCGTTTTTCTTCGCACTCATTTCGTTCTTGCCGTCTTCTTGCTTTCCTCTGTTTTTTCCCTATTCTCATTCTCGGAAGTTGTCTTCGGCGTCGCTCAAATTTCCGATTCTCTACCATTAAATAGGTCGTCCCTTCCTTCATTCTCCTCTTCTAAATTCCTCTTAGAAAGCATGTCATCTAGCGGTTCTCGGAGTGGGGTTTCTCCAAGTGATTCTGTTGACGGGAGGTCGTCGGAGGTTATGGCTGAGGTGACGGCGGTGTCGAGGTTAGGGTATGTTGAAGAGATTACAACAAGGAGCGGAAGGCGGGCTGATAGTAAAGGAGTTGCCCAAGGTAAATCCAAGATGTCTGCTGACGGAGTTCGTCGGTCGATCCTTAGAGCAGTATCTCTGGATCTGGAGCCTAGGTTGGCCTCACGAGAATGAGGAGTCGGCGGCAGAGAGATGGGTGGATTCCGTCTCGAGTATTTCTTTTCGGTCGGAGGCTTGAGATTACCGTACGTGCCGATCGTAGATGAAGTGTGCGCTAACTATCAGTTGAGGCCGAGTCAGATCCCTCCGAATGGGTGGCGTTTCATTAATGGACTTGTATTGTTGTGCCACCAATTCGATGCGCGCCCTCGGTTAACATCTTGCGCCACTTCTTGAGGATGAGCCAGTCAGGAGTTACGGGGTAGCATCCTTCCCTAATGTATAAGGATTCGGTATCGCCCGGTAGGACGTCTGTAAAATTTTCTTGGAGAACAAAATACTTCTTCGTGAAGCCTCAGGGGCTTCTTAGAGTCCCACCATGGAGGTATCCCTGCCGGCGATGGAATGACTCATCGAGTCTATTCCTTTCCAGGGAGGAGCGGGAGGTAGTTAACCGTATAAAGGAGCTTGGCCAGTATAACTTCGCTCGGCTCATCTCGGGGTATGGCGGGGGGGCCTCGGCCAACTCTCTACTGATTGACCCCCCGCCGCTAGTTGGCGGGCTAGGAGAGGGAACTGCCCCGCCTGGTTGACCCCTCATGATTGATTTATCTTCTTTATTCGTAGGTTTTGGTTCAGTTTCTAACCTGTTTCCTTTGTTTGTGCAGCTATAGTCAAAGTTAATACATTTCCCGGCCCCCCCAAGTCCGCCAAGGGTAAGCGTAAGGTTGCTTGGTTCCTTGGGGGCTAGAGGACAGGCGGAGAGGGAGAGGCTAGTTCGGGTTGCTCGACCCATTGCTTCCGGCATCGTGATGTTCCTCCTACCGTCCACGAACCATTGGCGGCGCTTCTTTGTCGTCGTCCTTGGTCCGAGCATGATTATGTCGAGGAAGAGGAGGAGGCTGAACGACCTCTTAAAAGGAGGAGAGGGGCCCGGGTAACTGACCGGCCTTCCCCTGTGGACGACCGATCTCCCAGTTCCCCGTGGCCGATCGATCTCCTTGCTCTTTGGTGGTCGTTTGTCCTTGGGTGGTCGACCAATCTCCCGTCCTTGGGCCAACTCAAGGAAAAGGGAAGCGGGTGGCGTCGGGTTGTGGGAGTCTCGATCAGCGCCGGGGACTCTCGACTCGACGTCGGCGTTGTCCGTCATATCATGGAAAGGATTACTCCTCCGTGGACGGGAGAAACTTGACGGAAAGAGCAATAAAGACATGGGGTCTCTACTCTGTGTACTTGCACGAGGAGCTCAATGATGTCGTTCGGCGGTGCGGCGTTTGGATGTTCGGACCGTGAGGTTGAGGACCTTCAAGAGCGGATCACGAGCTCTCAAGGACGAGCTTTGAAGGTAGAAGAGGAGAGAGACCTTCTCAAAGCTCGAAATTCTTCTTTAGAGGAAGAAGAAGATTCTGGAGGAGGCGGCGGTGTTTGAAGGCCCAAGTTGGCACGGGGAGGAAGAGATGTGCGCCTACGAGCTCAGCTCACGAAGGAGGAGGTCGAGAGGGTTAAGGCAATGGCGGCGAGGAGCAAGCTATCCGAGGAGTATCTGATGTTCTTGAGGCGGTGGGAGTCGGAGAGGTCTGCCAAGGAGAAAGCTCTCGAGACCATGCCCAAATCGAGGACATGTTGAGGAGGGTGCAAGCCTCCGTGAAGGAACAAATGATTGAGGCGATCCTGCGGTGGCGAGGTGATTCTTGCGGGGCGAGTGCTTGGAGTACTCCTGCGACCGGCCTCATGATCTGAAGAATTGTTATAACGCTGCGTTCTGAGGGTCGGATGGTCCTTCGTTCGAGAACTTTGCCGAGCCGTTGCTTCCTACCGCTATTGGCCTTTCTCTAGAGGAAGTGACGGAGAGAGCTCTGGAGGAGCGGGGCCCGGTCCTGAATGAAGAGCTGGACCTTAACTCGGCCGAGGTTCCTCCTGATGATGCTTCTGTCCCCGCTTCGACTTTCCCTCCTGATTCCGGGGCTTCCCCTGTATACTCCCCCGGGTATTCTCCCTCTAAGGAGTTTTGAAGCTCACCTGGTCGGGCTTGTGACAAGGGTCACTTTATCAATACAATCTTTACCTTTGCTTCATTTCTTTCTGATGTCTCTTTCCGTATTCATACTCTTTACTTTCAATGTATGTTGAGTTACGATGAAATTGCTCATAGTCGGCCGATTTCAAAGTCGGCGTATAGTAGAGTTCGATTCGGGGTCCCAAGGATCTTGTCTTGGCGACTCGACCGACCGTAGTCAGTCTATGGAGAATGCTGAGCAATGGCGATGGCAAGGGACCCAGGGATCTCGTCCTGCCGACCCGGCCGACAGTAGTCGGCCTATGGAGAATGTCGAGCAATGACGATGGCGAGGGACCCAGGGATCTCATCCTGGTGACCCGACCGACCGAAGTCGGCTTATGGAGAATGCCGGGCAATGGCGATGGCGAGGGACCCAGGGATCTCATCCTGGCGACTCGGCCGACCGAAGTCGGCCTATGGAGAATGCCGGGCAATGGCGATGGCGAGGGACCCAGGGATCTCGTCCTGGCGATCCGGCCAACCGAAGTTGGCCTATGGAGAATGCCGGGCAATGGCGATGGCGAGGGACCCAGGGATCTCGTCCTGACGACCCGACCGACCGAAGTCGGCCTATGGAGAATGCCGGGCAATGGCGATGGCGAGGGACTCAGGGATCTCGTCCTGGCGACCCGGCCGACCGAAGTCGGCCTATGAAAAATGCCGGGCAATGGCGATGGTTGATTGAATTTTTATTCTTTGTCACGCATAATGGAGCTTTACATTGCCGAGAAATCTGAAGATCGCTTTATTGATGATAACAAAGGCATGAGCCGTTAAAAAACCTGTCTGGCAGGGACAGGAAAAAGGTTCCCACGCGTTGCATACAAAAATGGTAATAAGGGAAGATTAACTAAAATAAAACTTATCTATTGGTAGAAAGCCTTCAAATTCTGTGAGTTCCAAGGCCTCGGTAGAATCTTCCCTTTCTCATCGCTGAGGATGTAAGAACCATGCCCGACTTGCTTAATCACTCGATAGGGTCCTTCTCACGTCTGCCCGAGCTTTCCTGGATGCTTTCCAGCCGCCTCGGCTTTTCGTAGGACGTACCCACCTACCTTTACATCGCTCGGCTTGACCCTTCTGTTATAGAACTTGGTCGCTTTTTGCCTGATGGCTTCTGAGCGAGCGGCTGCCCTTTCTCTATCCTCGCTAAGGAGAACGAGCTCTGCTCTGCGGGCTTCATCATTCCCGACACCCTCTGATTGTGCAATGCCGCTTCTACTGGAACTAGGGCTTACGCCGAAGGTCATCTGAGCGGGTCTCCCCACAGCTCTGCTCGGTGTGGTTCTATATGCCCACAATACTTCGTCTATTTCTTCCACCCAGGTCTTTCGGCCGTCCAGGCGCTTCTTGAGGGCGCTCATTATCTTTTTGTTGGTGTTCTCCGCGAGACCGTTGTTTTGGGGATGGGCTACCGAAGTCAACCGTAGCTTGATCTTTAGTCTGTCGCAGAAATCTCTAAACTTGCAGTTGTCAAACTGTCGACCATTATCTGTGACCAACACCATAGGCATCCCGAAGCGGCATAGTATATTTTTCTTAATGAAACTTTCCACCTTCCCCTCGGTGATTGTAGCGACAGACTCCGCTTCTACCCACTTAGTGAAATACTCCACTGCCACTATCAGGAATTTCTTTTGCCCGGGACCAAGAGAGAAAGGCCCCAGTATATCCATTCCCCACTGAGCGAAAGGGATAGGATGGCTCACGATTTGCATTCGCTCGGTCGGCTGGTGAGACAGGCTGCTGTTTCTCTGACAGGCCTCACATCGGTCGACCTTTTCCTGACAATCTCTTCTCATTTTCGGCCAGTAGTACCCCTGTCTGATCAATCGGTGAGCCAACATTCTGCCCCCTATGTGATTTCCGCACATCCCTTCATGGACTTCAGCCATTGCCTGCTCGGCTTCTTCCTCATTCAAGCATCGAAGCAGCGGCCAGTTGTAGGACCTTTTATACAGAGTGCCGTTAACTACTGTGTACTCGGCGGCCTTTATTCTTAGTTTTTGGCTTCGTCGTCTTACGGTTGTTTTTCTTCTAAAAGGTACTGTGTAATTGGTTCTGTCCAACTCGACCGACCAGTATTTACGTTGAGAACTTCCTCGATTTTCTGAATGCTAGGCCGATCTAGTCGTTCGACCAGAACGTTATTTATGGCATCACGGTCGGAAGCCATTTTCGAGAGCGCATCCGCTTTAGCGTTTTGAGCTCGTTCTATTATGCTGATTGAGTACTGCTCGAAATTGCTCAACTCCTGTTTTACTAGCTCCAGATACTTGATCATGTTGTTCCCTTTGGCCTCATACTGCCCGGTGACTTGGCCGACTACCACTTGGCTGTCACTATGTATTTTCAAGCGCTTCACCTCCATCTCCTTGGCGAGTTGGAGGCCGGCTATCAGAGCCTCATATTCTGCCTCGTTATTGGAGGCTTTGAATTCTAGTCGAAGGGCGTACTCCACCTTTTCTTCCAAATGCGGGCTGACCAGCACTACTCCCGCTCCGCATCCCTCGGCATTGGATGATCCATCAATAAACAAGCTCCATGCGGGGAACTGCTCGTCCTTCGAGCTCGGTTGGCTCATCTCTGCGATGAAGTCTGCCAACACCTGCGCTTTAATGGTCGTGCAGGGCTTGTATTGTATATCGAACTCTCCCAGTTCTACCGCCCATTTTATCAACCGACTCAAAATTTCGAGCTTTTGAAGGCACTGTTTGAGGGGTTGGTCGGTCCATACCTCAATAGTATGACTTTGGAAGTAAGGCCTCAGCTTTCTGGCTGCCATTATCAAGGAGAGGGCGAGCTTCTCTATGGGCGTATATCGCATTTCGGCCGGTCAACACTTTCCTGACATAGTAGACGGGGTGCTGCTCGCTTCCTTCCGATCGGATAAGTACCGCGCTGATCGACCCCTCCGTAACCACCAAGTATAAGATCAGATTCTCCCCTTCTACCGGGCTTTGAAGAATAGGCGGGCTGGACAAGTATTGCTTTAAGTGTTGGAAAGCTTTCTCGCACTCATCCGACCATTGGAACTGGGTCACGTTAAACTTTCCTCGGGACTTTGAAAAGCGGAGGCACTTGTCTCCCGATGCGGAGATGAACACGCCAAATGAAACTATCCGACCGGTCAATATCTGAACATCTTTCAGGCATTGTGGCGAAGGCATCTGTATGATGGCCTCAATCTTCTCTGGATTAGCTTCGATTCCTCGCTAAGTGATCATAAACCCCAGGAATTTTCCGGATGCCACCCCAAACACGCATTTTTCCGAGTTTAGCTTCATCTGGAATTTATTCAAGGTCTGGAACACTTCCTGGAGGTCTTGTACATGCTCCGTGGACGTCTTACTTTTGACTACCATGTCGTCTACATAAGCTTCCACAGTTCGACCAATATGCTTTTTAAAGACTTCTGTGACGAGCCGTTGATAGGTCGCCCCGGCGTTTTTCAGATCGAAAGGCATCACTTGGTAGCAATATGTGCCTTGGTCGGTTATGAAGGCAGTTTTTTCTTCGTCCTCCAGGCTCATTTGGATCTGATGATAGCCCGAGAAAGCATCTAGGAAGCTGAGTAGCTCATGGCCCGAGGTGAAGTCTACTAGTTGGTCGATCTTAGGCGAGGAAGTCGTTTTTGGACATGCTTTGTTCAAGTCGGTGAAATCTATGCACATTCTCCACTTCCCGTTCTTCTTTTTTACCAAAACGACATTGGCAAGCCACTCTGGATATTTGACCTCTCGGATGAAACCTGTTGGGACCCGTTTTCGGAACCCAACTCATAACGAACGAATCGCAGCTTAACTAATATCGCTTCATTTTTTTATTATTTTTTTTCCACTTACACATTGTTCAAAGTAGTTTCAATTTCCAATTTGTATTTCATCAATTCCTCAATCCTTTGAATCCTTCATATTCGATCATATCGCGTTCGCATTCGAAAACATTTTATCATTCGCTTCTGATCATATCTCTCTTTATCCCAATTTCGCTTATTACCAAACATTTGAATTTCGTCAATCCATCTCACGCCATTCATACATAATTTCCATATCATGTCCATACACAAATCCATACACAAAAGCACTTCAATATTTCCAACCCATCACACAAATCTTCGGACCTCCTGTCCGGAATCCCATCATACACATTTACAATCCTATATCTAAACACTTCCATAATTCTCGGTCATATCTCAAGTCATGATCATAATTCACATTCATAAATACTAACCCTATTTCACTTACATAATCCCATCCCATAATCATATACAAATTTTAATGGCCTTACAAGCCACAATACAATCACAATATATAAAAATCCGAATACAAATACAAAGATACAAAATCCTCTTTTTCGCTCACGGATCTTCTTCTCATTACTGTGGATGGTAATGAGGGGGTGGCTTTCGCTCAATGGGTAACAGTTTATAACAAAACAATAAGCAAAACTCTTGAAATCTTTTCTTTTACGGTCTTAGAAAACATTTCTTTGAAATCCGTAAAGCACATTTTGAAGAAGTTCTTTTCTTCTTTGTAAACAAAATCACATTTTACAAATCGATATCGTCTTAGGCTTTCAGCCACAAATCCATAGGTCACAAGACATGAATGCATCAACTTGGCAATTCACGTAAGTAATGCACACACAAATGGCTAGAGAGTTCCATAAACACGACGAAACCGAAGTTTACGTAATCACGACGAGTCCATTTTTCGGATCTCGTAAGCCCTGGCAAGCAGCAGGAGAAGGCTATCACATTATTTTTGTCTCGTGCACGAGACTATCACAACGTTACTCTCTTGTCACACAAAAGCACATATAATGCTCAAATCAATTTATCAAATGCTCTTTTCCTAATATACACACCATGAAGTCTTTCAAGGCATAACACAATGTATTTTGCAATTCATCAAAATTTCATGTATCGAATCAAAATGATTTTCAAATCATTTATGCAATGATGCAACAATTATGATGCAATTTAAGTCGAAAAATCTCTTTGTTTAAAGAAAGCGGTAATGGCTTATAAATTCTATTATAAGCGGATACCCATCTCGAATCCATGCTAGGAACTTGTCCAAAGCTCTAATTTCTCCAAGCTTCTTTCTTTCGCCCACTTTGAAATTTCCTAGACCGAAATCATCCAAATTCATCATCATAAATACCATAACCCTCAAAATTTACTATAGAAACCCAATTCCAACATATTTCCAAGCTATCTAATGCATCAATTTACAAAAGCCCCAATTTCCAAAATTGGGCATAAACCCTAACTCACATTAATCCAAAATTAAACCACCATCTTAGCATAGACATCACAACTAATTTCATAATCCATAAAACCATAATATTTTCCATGATTCTACACCAAAAATTTTAAGAAAAGCTTGAAGCTTGAAAATCGGCTTTTACCTCACTCTTCACCATTTTCGGATTTTCTTAGCTCATCCTAGAGCTCTCTTCATCCTTCATCTTTTTCCCTCTTGGAGCATGTTCGAAATCCTCCTGGAAAGCTCACAAAATCGAACCCTAGCTGTTGTCCTTTCTTTTCTCCTTCCACCAAACCCACTCTTCTCTTTTCTCTCTTCTTTCTTTCTTTCTTTTGTTTCTCTTTATTCTGTTTCTCTAACTCTCACGACCACAGCCTGCTTCTCCTCTATTTATACTACATCCACATGCCATGTCATTTAATGAATGAGGAAAGACTCTCATGCCCCTCCTTATAAGCCTACTAACTTAACTCTTTAAGTGTTCTTCCACATTGCCCTTAAAGTTGATATCTTGGCTCCAAATTCCGATCAGGTAAATAAAGGAATTTTACAATAATTTCTTCTTCACAATGTTCCCCTCGATCATACGAATCCAACGCAACAAACCGCGCTTAATTCGGATCTAAAACGAAGAAGTTATGGCCAAAATACTATCAGACCCGTACAAAATCTGAGACTGCACACTACACCGAGTTTCATTCCAAAATCCGACAGTCTTAGAGGCTCCATCTTGATCGGGGTTCTTCATCAAAGTTGTAGCCTTATAACTCTAGTTTAATCTCCAATTTGAATCACCTTAATCCGAGCTCTGTAGCTCCATATATCCTCAAAATACTGATCTGTGTGCAGACTGTTTTCCTTCCTTCCGCTTTTCCTTCCATCTGATTTTCCTTCCATCTGCTTTTTCCTTCCATCTGATTTTCCTTCCATCTGCTTTTTCCTTCCATCTGATTTTCCTTCCATCCGCTTTTCCTTCCATCTGCTTTTTCCTTTCATCTGATTTACTGTTCATCGTCTGATTTTCTATCGTCTGATTTACTGTTCATCGTCTAATTTTCTATCGTCTGACTTTTCCATCAGCTGATTTTGCATCAGCTGATTTTTGCATCAGCGCTGATTTCCATCAGCTGATTTTTGCATCAGCTGATTTTGCATCAGCTGATTTCCATCAGCTGATTTTTTTGCATCAGCTGATTTTGCATCAGCTGATTTTTGAATCATCTGATTTTACCTCCAAACTTCAAACGCCTATAACTTTTAACTCCGAACTCCAAATTAGACAAAATTGATGTCTATTTCATAGAGAAAAGACTGATCTACAATGTTCATGAAGAACTTAAATCCAAATTCAGTCTCTAAAAGGGTCAAATGTCTCAATTAATCTTTCGTCTGATTTTTGCATCATCCGGTTTTCCTATCACTGGTTTTGCTATCGCCTGGTTTTTCTATCCAGCACATGTCCACTTATATAGATCATATCTTTTGACTCCGATATCCAAATTGGGCAAACTTGGTATCTATCTCATAGAGAAAAGAGAGATCTACAACTTTCAAGAAGGAAATTTTGTCCAAATCTATCGATATCAAGTCCATATCGTCTGCTTTTGCTTCAGCTGGTTTTTCTATCAGCTGGTTTTTCCATCATCTGATTTCTATCAGACATGTTTTGGCGCAAATGCCATAACTTTCTCTATAGGTGTCTAAATGACTTCATTCTTGGACGGTTAGAAAGTAGACATCTAGATCTATAACTCTCATGAAGACTACAAAGGCTGATTCTATCTCCTACATTCTGTAGCGTCCACTCTTCCTATCAGCTGGTTTTTGCTACAGTACATCGTCTGGTTTTTCAATCACCTAAACAACATCAAAACTTCAATCTATTATAACTTCTAGCCCCGGTATCGAAAATTCGCAAACTTTATGGCTACCGAAAGCCCTCAACGAACACTACATGTTCATGAATATCATTTTATCATATTTCACTTAAATCAAAAGTCAACTATTCATCCCCAAAAGTCAAACTTTCATAATTCTTCATATTTTCACACCTTCACTAATTCTTCCAATTCTCACTCTTTCAATCTTTATTTCCTACCTTTCAACTTCCATTTCAATCATCTTAATCATCTCATTCATTTTAACTTTCATTAACTCATAATATTCACTCGACATTTCATAACATATACATATCTCTTTAAAGCCTCAAAGTCATCAAGACCAATCCATTCTTTCCATCTTGATTTCACATTTTTCCTCACTACCACAATACTCTTCGTCCAATCTACTTCAAACACGATTCAATCTCCACAATTTAATCTATAACATAATACATATACAAAATACTCATTCTTTCCATACTTAAATCCTCCATATACAATTCATTCAACACATTCTTATGACAAACATTAAGCCATTTCTCAAATCATCCATAAGCCACAAAATACATACTTTAGAATAAATTTTGAAAGCAACCACATATCACACAAAGTTCATTTACACAACTTATGACACATTTTCAATTCAATGTAAGTCATACTTGAACAATCATTTGCAAAACACGATAAAAGGTTCTTACAAGCTTTTGCGGGCATTTCTAGCCCCAATAAATCAAGTCTCATTTATTGAAATTTCAAAGAAGTTACATAAATAGTAACTATACAAATTCACTTTTTTCAATTATAAAGATGTTACCCATAATGCATGTACACTGAGAACGCTCATTTCATACATTAACCCCCAACATCATTAGCAATATTACCCAAATACCACACTAATTTCCTTGTTTAACGATTTTGACGTCCAATCAAAGTTCGGGGTCCAACAATTCTCCCCTCCTTAAAAGAATTTCGTCCTCGAAATTTATATCACTTTCTGGACTGCTTCCTCATTCGTGTTCAGATCACTCACAACTTTCAACTTCTTGTGACAATAATACTAATATCATCTAATTCCGAAACACACTCACGAATCACATTTCGAATCCGGGATATCTTTTGCTAGTAACACTATCTCATAAGACTCCATACGAATTAATTCATATCGAAGCAAATTCTCCTTTCTCAACCATCATTATTAATTTCACATTCTTCTTATTACAATCACCATGTAGCCCTCTTTCTATTCGAACTCAAACTTCAGATCTGTTTTCAACCTCTCAAAACGATTCACAATTTCTTGATCCTTAATTCGGGACGTACCAAGCCCCCTACATGTTATGCTTCCTTTTTTTGCTCTTGGTTCCAATAACCTCGATATCGAATTTTCTGTTTATGCATTTAAAAAAATACTTAGCCTTAATAGGAATTTCTCATTCATACAATCAAAATCTTTTTGTATTCCTATTCCATGCTCTCAATTCAATGATTGTCCCCGCTTTTACGATCTGTACTTGCATAAATACTTCCAAGATGTTCTTTTATTCATACTGTCTCCAAGCTTTAAGGTAATCATTAGTGTAGCAGCTCTTAAACATGTATCAACTCCTTAACTCATAGAACCTTAGTTGCTCCGCACATATGCAATCACTTCATTATGTTCCATTAGATTTTATCCAAATCTCTTATACAACATCGGTCATCGACAAACTTTCCAAATTCATGCAGTTGATTTTCATTAAAATCATTCTTCAAAATTCTCCTTCCTTCCATTTATCATAAGTTTCATACGTTTTTCCTCACGTGTTCGACTAGTCTCTCAATTCGTCAATACTTTTAATACATCATCTACTCTTTAATCACTTGGTCTCCAATATTATTGTGTTATCGGTCCCTTTGGTTAACACCTCAATTATTATCATATTCCGTGCTTCTTGATTAGTCCTCGCGATTCCTTAAATAACCGATTCCTCATTAAGGTACATTATCACACTTTCTTTTCAATTTTCCAATTGACATTCTTTTCAATGATTGTTTCCATTCCTTGAATTTCCTCATACCTCCTTGGCTTATTTTCATGTTTGCTCATTCATACAAACTTACATCCACATTGCAGCTCAACGCACACTTAATCGCTTGTGATTGAAACACATTCAATAAGGCATACTTGAGTCTCCTAAACATACTTACACAATACTTCTCTTTACATCAAGCGAAATGCATACCTTCTCGCAGTTTATTCCACCCTTTTACTTGAGTCTCCATTAGAGACGGGACTCCAATACTTACTGTCGAGTTATTACATATTCATTTCTTGACTTGTCCTTTCATTGATCATCCTTGAAATAAAGCATCTGATTTGCTTAATCCAATAGCCTTTACGATCAAACCCTATGATATAAGAGACACATTCGTTTACTCTTATATCTCGACATATCACCAATTCATATCTTATGCTACTCTTGATATACCAATCATACTAATTCAAATAACCTCTGAATATCACCTCTATTCAAATTTTACGCTCCATCGCAGCTTACCTTTCCAAAGAAAATCATCTATACCATACTTTATCTCGGTTCTACGATTCATTTCATAACTTAACTCAAGGGATCAAAGATGACTCCATAAGCTATATCTGAAAATAGATCTCATATACTCAATCACGATGTCAAAGATGCACTCTCAATAGCTGGTTGCTACTCTTGGAAATTTATTTCCGAGTCCACTATTCTGATCGATCCAAAAGGAGTATGAGATTCACATCACAACTCCTAGAAATCTATCATCTCATTTCAAACTTCCCTCCTCTTGCGTTTATCGGTTCCTTTACTCAAGCAACTGGTTGATCCATACCAGGGTCCTTGTCCTCGGACTATGGAAGAATTACCAAATTCCATTGTTGAATCGAGGTAAGAGCTTATAATCCCAGCTACTGGTCAAGGAAGACCTGCATTCTCTAGTCATACACTAACTTATCTGGCTTCCTGACCAGTTCCACTTTGCTTGCATACTACCTTTCATTCAATTCCTGCGAGTAATGATATATCCATATCGATTCAAACACTTACCTGCAGCATAATTCCATTACCGAAGTCACCGACATATCCATAAATACTGAATTCATGTCTAACATATCGGACCACGAAAATTCTTATTTCCAATTAGCCACACTTTCATTGCCTTATATTCTAACAAAATACCCTTCTTCCTATTGTCTCTCATAGTCCAAACATTTAGCAACAGTTCACACATATGACTTATTCTATACTCATCCGTGCCCTCCTTTAAGGGTGCGAAATCAGGTATAACTGATCCTTGCAAAACTCCTCGTATCCTGTTACGGTGGCACACTACTCCTTTATTTCTCATCCAATTCGAAATTATCGATACATATTCATCATGAAATTTTGACCTCAATTCCACTAATCTCTTCTTAATGCGAATGATTACCATCAAAAGGAATGTCGATAAGTACTCTGATCAAGGTCTAAATCATCTGACCGTTAAGGACGTCAACTTAACGATCCGAGACTCAAATTCTCAACCAAAGACTTTCGACACTTCCAATATAATGGCATTGAATCCGTATCTACCATAATTGCCTCTACTTATCCACAACTTCCTTTTCTCATATCAGAGTATCATCATTTTTCCTATTAGATCTATCACCTCAAACTTTTCACAATTTCTTGTCGTCTAACGATACACATGCGCCCATGTAAGATCATATCTTGGCGCTCGATACCATAAATGTTGGGACCTGCTTGAACCCAACTCATAACGAATCTAATCGCAACTTAACTAATATCGCTTCAATTTTTATTATTATTATTTTTTCCACTTACACATTGTTCAAAGTAGTTTCAATTTCCAATTTGTATTTCATCAATTCCTCAATCCTTTGAATCCTTCATATTCGATCATATCGCGTTCAGATTCGAAAACATTTTATCATTCGCTACAATCATATCTCTCTTTATCCCAATTTCGCTTATTACCAAACATTTGAATTTCACAATCCATCTCACGCCATTCATACATAATTTCCATATCATGTCCATACACAAATCCATACACAAAAGCACTTCAATATTTCCAACCCATCACACAAATCTTCTGACCTCCCGTCCGAATCCCATCATACACATTTACAATCCTATATCTAAACACTTCCATAATTCGGTCATATCTCAAGTCATGATCATAATTCACATTCATAAATACTAACCCTATTTCACTTACATAATCCCATCCCATAATCATATACAAATTTTAATGGCCTTACAAGCCACAATACAATCACAATATATAAAAATCCGAATGCAAATACAAAGATACAAAATCCTCTTTTCGCTCACAGATCTTCTTCTCATTACTGTGGATGGTAATGAGGGGTGAGCTTACGCCAATGGGTAACAGTTTATAACAAAACAATAAGCAAAACTCTTGAAATCTTTTTCTTTTCTCGGTCTTAGAAAACATTTCTTTGAAATCCGTAAAGCACATTTTGAAGAAGTTCTTTTCTTCTTGTAAACAAAATCACATTTTACAAATCAGATATCGCCTTAGGCTTTCAGCCACAAATCCATAGGTCACAAGACATGAATGCATCAACTTGGCAATTCACGTAAGTAATGCACACAAAATGGCTAGAGAGTTCCATAAACATGACGAAACCGAAGTTTACCGTAATCACGACGAGTTCATTTTTCGATCTTGTAAGCCACAAGCGGGCAGCCGGAGAAGGCTATCACATTATTTTTGTCTCGTGCGAGACTATCACAACGCTACTCTCTTGCCCACACAAAAGCACATATAATGCTCAAATCAATTTATCAAATGCTCTTTTCCGAATATACACACCATGAAGTCTTTCAAGGCATAACACAATGTATTTTTGCAATTCATCAAAATTTCATGTATCGAATCAAAATGATTTTCAAATCATTTATGCAATGATGCAACAATTATGATGCAATTTAAGTCAAAAATCTCTTTGTTTAAAGAAAGCGGTAATGGCTTATAAATTCTATTATAAACGGATACCCACCTCGAATCCATGCTAGAACTTGTCCAAAGCTCTAATTTCTCCGCTTCTTTCTTTCGCCCACTTTGAAATTTCCTAGACCGAAATCATCCAAATTCATCATCATAAATACCATAACCCTCAAAATTTACTATAGGAAACCCAATTCCAACATATTTCCAAGCTATCTAATGCATCAATTTACAAAAGCCCCAATTTCCAAAATTGGGCATAAACCCTAACTCACATTAATCCAAAATTAAACCACCATCTTAGCATAGACATCACAACTAATTTCATAATCCATAAAACCATAATATTTTCCATGATTCTACACCAAAAATTTTAAGAAAAGCTTGAAGCTTGAAAATCGGCTTTTACCTCACTCTTCACCATTTTCGGATTTTCTTAGCTCATCCTAGAGCTCTCTTCATCCTTCATCTTTGTCCCTCTTGGAGCATGTTCGAAATCCTCCTGGAAAGTTCACAAAATCGAACCCTAGCTGTTGTCCTTTCTTTTCTCCTTCCACCAAACCCACTCTTCTCTTTTCTCTCTTCTTTCTTTCTTTCTTTTGTTTCTCTTTATTCTGTTTCTCTAACTCTCACGACCACAGCCTGCTTCTCCTCTATTTATACTACATCCACATGCCATGTCATTTAATGAATGAGGAAAGACTCTCATGCCCCTCCTTATAAGCCTACTAAATTAACTCTTTAAGTGTTCTTCCACAATTGCCCTTAAAAGTTGATATCTTGGCTCCAAATTCTGATCAGGTAAATAAAGGAATTTTACAATAATTTCTTCTTCACAATTTTCCCCTCGATCATACGAATCCAACGCAACAAACCGCGCTTAATTCGGATCTAAAACGAAGAAGTTATGGCCAAATACTATCGCATCTGCATAAAATCTGAGACTGCACACTACACCGAGTTTCATTCCAAAATCCGACAGTCTTAGAGGCTCCATCTTGATCGGGGTTCTTCATCAAAGTTGTAGCCTTATAACTCTAGTTTAATCTCCAATTTGAATCACCTTAATCCGAGCTCTGTAGCTCCATATATCCTCAAAATACTGATCTATGTGCAGACTGTTTTCCTTCCATCCGCTTTTCCTTCCATCTGATTTTCCTTCCATCCGCTTTTTCCTTCCATCTGATTTTCCTTCCATCTACTTTTTCCTTCCATCTGATTTTCCTTCCATCCGCTTTTCCTTCCATCTGCTTTTTCCTTCCATCGATTTCATCGCTCATCGCCTCGATTTTCTATCGTCGATTTATCGCTCATCGCCTAATTTTCTATCGTCGATTTTTCCATCACTGATTTTGCATCATTGATTTTTGCATCAGCTGATTTGCATCAGCTGATTTCCATCAACTGATTTTTTGCATCATTGATTTTGCATCGACTGATTTTGAATCATCCGATTTTACCTCCAAACTTCAAACGCCTATAACTTTTAACTCCGAACTCCAAATTAGACAAAATTGATGTCTATTTCATAGAGAAAAGACTGATCTACAATGTTCATGAAGAACTTAAATCCAAATTCAGTCTCTAAAAGGGTCAAATGTCTCAATTAATCTTTCGTCTGATTTTTGCATCATCCGGTTTTCCTATCACCTGGTTTTGCTATCGCCTGGTTTTCTATCCAAAGACATGTCCACTTATATAGATCATATCTTTTGACTCCGATATCCAAATTGGGCAAACTTGGTATCTATCTCATAGAGAAAAGAGAGATCTACAACTTTCAAGCAGGAAATTTTGTCCAAATCTATCGATATCAAGTCCATATCGTCTGCTTTTGCTTCAGCTGGTTTTTCTATCAGCTGGTTTTTCCATCATCTGATTTCTATCAGACATGTTTTGGCGCAAATGCCATAACTTTCTCTATAGGTGTCGAAATGACTTCATTCTTAGACGGTTAGAAAGTAGACATCTAGATCTATAACTCTCATGAAGACTACAAAGGCTGATTCTATCTCCTACATTCTGTAGCGTCCACTCTTCCTATCAGCTGGTTTTTGCTACAGTACATCGTCTGGTTTTTCAATCACCTAAACAACATCAAAACTTCAATCTATTATAACTTCTAGCCCCGGTATCGAAAATTCGCAAACTTTATGGCTACCGAAAGCCCTCAACGAACACTACATGTTCATGAATATCATTTTATCATATTTCACTTAAATCAAAAGTCAACTATTCATCCCCAAAAGTCAAACTTTCATAATTCTTCATATTTTCACACCTTCACTAATTCTTCCAATTCTCACTCTTTCAATCTTTATTTCCTACCTTTCAACTTCCATTTCAATCATCTTAATCATCTCATTCATTTTAACTTTCATTAACTCATAATATTCACTCGACATTTCATAACATATACATATCTCTTTAAAGCCTCAAAGTCATCAAGACCAATCCATTCTTTCCATCTTGATTTCACATTTTTCCTCACTACCACAATACTCTTCGTCCAATCTACTTCAAACACGATTCAATCTCCACAATTTAATCTATAACATAATACATATACAAAATACTCATTCTTTCCATACTTAAATCCTCCATATACAATTCATTCAACACATTCTTATGACAAACATTAAGCCATTTCTCAAATCATCCATAAGCCACAAAATACATACTTTAGAATAAATTTTGAAAGCAACCACATATCACACAAAGTTCATTTACACAACTTATGACACATTTTCAATTCAATGCAAGTCATACTTGAACAATCATTTGCAAAACACGATAAAAGGTTCTTCTGAGCTTTGCGGGCATTTCTAGCCCCAATAAATCAAGTCTCATTTATTGAAATTTCAAAGAAGTTACATAAATAGTAACTATACAAATTCACTTTTTTTCAATTATAAAGATGTTACCCATAATGCATGTACACTGAGAACGCTCATTTCATACATTAACCCCCAACATCATTAGCAATATTACCCAAATACCACACTAATTTCCTTGTTTAACGATTTTGACGTCCAATCAAAGTTCGGGGTCCAACAATTCTCCCCTCCTTAAAAGAATTTCGTCCTCGAAATTTATATCACTTTCTGGACTGCTTCCTCATTCGTGTTCAGATCACTCACAACTTTCAACTTCTTGTGACAATAATACTAATATCATCTAATTCAAACACACTCACTAATCACATTTCAATCCGGATATCTTTTGCTAGTAACACTATCTCATAAGACTCCATACTAATTAATTCATATCGACTTAGCAAATTCTCCTTTCTCAACCATCATTATTAATTTCACATTCTTCTTATTACCATCACCATGTAGCCCTCTTTCTATTAGAACTCAAACTTCAGATCTGCTTTCAACCTCTCAAAGCGATTCACAATTTCTTGATCCTTAATTCGGACGTACTCAAGCCCCTACATGTTATGCTTCCTTTTTTTTTGCTCTTGGTTCCAATAACCTCGATATCGAATTTTCTGCTTATGCATTTAAAAAAATACTTAGCCTTAATAGGAATTTCTCATTCATACAATCAAAATCTTTTGTATTCCTATTCCATGCTCTCAATTCAATGATTGTCCCGCTTTTACGATCTGTACTTGCATAAATACTTCCAAGATGTTCTTTTATTCATCTGTCTCCAAGCTTTAAGGTAATCATTAGTGTAGCAGACTCTTAAACATGTATCAACTCCTTAACTCATAGAACCTTAGTTGCTCAAGACATATGCAATCACTTCATTATGTTCCATTAGATTTTATCCAAATCTCTTATACAACATCAGTGCATACGACAAACTTTCCAAATTCATGCAGTTGATTTTCATTAAAATCATTCTTCAAAATTCTCCTTCCTTCCATTTATCATAAGTTTCATACGTTTTTCCTCACGTGTTTCGACTAGTCTCTCAATTAGTCAATACTTTTAATACATCATCTACTCTTTAATCACTTGGTCTCCAATATTATTGTGTTATCGGTCCCTTTGGTTAACACCCTCAATTATTATCATATTCCGTGTGCTTCTTGATTAGTCCTCGCGATTCCTTAAATAACCGATTCCTCATTAAGGTACATTATCACACTTTCTTTTCAATTTTCCAATTGACATTCTTTTTCGAATGATTGTTTCCATTCCTTGAATTTCCTCATACCTCCCTTGGCTTATTTTCATGTTTGCTCATTCATACAAACTTATGTCCACATTGCAGCTCAACTGCACACTTAACTGCTTGTGATTGAAACACATTCAATAAGGCATACTTGAGTCTCCGAAACATACTTACACAGCATACTTCTCTTTACATCAAACGAAATGCATACCTTCTCAGCAGTTTATTCCACCCCTTTTACTTGAGTCTCCATTAGAGACAGGACTCCAATACTTACCGTCGAGTTATTACATATTCATTTCTTGACTTGTCCTTTCATTGATCATCCTTGAAATAAACTGTCTGATTTGCTTAATCCAATAGCCTTTACGATCAAACCCTATGATATAAGAGACACATTCGTTTACTCTTATATCTCGGCATGTCACCAATTCATATCTTATGCTACTGATATACCAATCATACTAATTCCGAATAACCTCTGAATATCACCTCTATTCAAATTTTACGCCCATCGCAGCTTACCTTTCCAAAGAAAATCATCTATACCATACTTTATCTCGGTTCTTCGATTCATTTCATAACTTAACTCAAGGATCAAAGATGACTCCATAAGCTATATCTGAAAATAGATCTCATATACTCAATCACAGTATCAAAGATGCACTCTCAATAACTGGTTGCTACTCTTCGAAAATTTATTTCCGAGTCCACTATTTACAGAAGTCGATCCAAAAGGAGTATGAGATTCACATCACAACTCCTAGAAATCTATCATCTCATTTCAAACTTCCTCCTCATGCGTTTATCGGTTCCTTTCTCGCAACCTGGTTGATCCATACCAGGGTCCTTGTCCTCTGGACTATGGAAGAATTACCAAATTCCATTGTTGAATCGAGGTAAGAGCTTATAATCCCAGCTACTGGTCAAGGAAGACCTGCATTCTCTAGTCATACACTAACTTATCTGGCTTCCCGACCAGTTCCACTTTGCTTGCATACTACCTTTCATTCAATTCCTGCGTAATGATATATCCATATCGATTCAAACACTTACCTGCAAAGATAATTCCATTACCAAGTCACCGACATATCCATAAATACTGAATTCATGTCTAACATATCGGACCACGAAAATTTTATTTCCAATTAGCCACACTTTCATTGCCTTATATTCTAACAAAATACCCTTCTTCCTATTGTCTCTCATAGTCCAAACATTTAGCAACAGTTCACACATATGACTTATTCTATACTCATCCGTGCCCTCCTTTAAGGGTGCGAAATCGTATAATCGATCCTTGCAAAACTCCTCGTATCCTGTTTAGGTGGCACACTACTCCTTTATTTCTCATCCAATTCAAATTATCGATACATATTTATCATGAAATTTTGACCTCAATTCCACTAATCTCTTCTTAATGCGAATGATTACCATCAAAAGGAATGTCGATAAGTACTCGATCAAGGTCTAAATCATCTGACCGTTAAGGGCGCCAACTTAACGATCCGAGACTCAAATTCTCAACCAAAGACTTTCGACACTTCCAATATAATGGCATTGAATCCGATTCACCATAATTGCCTCTACTTATCCACAACTTCCTTTTCTCATATCGAGTATCATCATTTTCCTATTAGATCTATCACCTCAAACTTTTCACAATTTCTTGTCGTCTAACGCATACACACGCGCCCATGTAAGATCATAATATCGCGCTCGATACCATAAATGTTGGGACCCGTTTTCGGAACCCAACTCATAACGAACGAATCGCAGCTTAACTAATATCGCTTCAATTTTTTTTTTTCACTTACACATTGTTCAAAGTAGTTTCAATTTTCAATTTGTATTTCATCAATTCCTCAATCCTTTGAATCCTTCATATTCGATCATATCGCGTCAGATTCGAAAACATTTTATCATTCGCTACAATCATATCTCTTTTATCCCAATTTCGCTTATTACCAAACATTTGAATTTCACAATCCATCTCACGCCATTCATACATAATTTCCATATCATGTCCATACACAAATCCATACACAAAAGCACTTCAATATTTCCAACCCATCACACAAATCTTCGACCTCCCGTCCGAATCCCATCATACACATTTACAATCCTATATCTAAACACTTCCATAATTCTCGGTCATATCTCAAGTCATGATCATAATTCACATTCATAAATACTAACCCTATTTCACTTACATAATCCCATCCCATAATCATATACAAATTTTAATGGCCTTACAAGCCACAATACAATCACAATATATAAAAATCCGAATGCAAATACAAAGATACAAAAATCCTCTTTTTACGCTCACATCAGATCTTCTTCTCATTACTGTGGATGGTAATGAGGGGTGAGCTTACGCTCAATGGGTAACAGTTTATAACAAAACAATAAGCAAAACTCTTGAAATCTTTTTCTTTACGGTCTTAGAAAACATTTCTTTGAAATCCGTAAAGCACATTTTGAAGAAGTTCTTTTCTTCAGAAACAAAATCACATTTTACAAATCAGATATCGCCTTAGGCTTTCAGCCACAAATCCATAGGTCACAAGACATGAATGCATCAACTTGGCAATTCACGTAAGTAATGCACACACAAATGGCTAGAGAGTTCCATAAACACGACGGAAACCGAAGTTTACCGTAATCACGACGAGTTCATTTTTCGGATCTCGTAAGCCCAAAGCAAGCAGCCGGAGAAGGCTATCACATTATTTTTGTCTCGTGCGAGACTATCACAACGCTACTCTCTTGCCCACACAAAAGCACATATAATGCTCAAATCAATTTATCAAATGCTCTTTTCCTAATATACACACCATGAAGTCTTTCAAGGCATAACACAATGTATTTTGCAATTCATCAAAATTTCATGTATCGAATCAAAATGATTTTTCAAATCATTTATGCAATGATGCAACAATTATGATGCAATTTAAGTCAAAAATCTCTTTGTTTAAAGAAAGCGGTAATGACTTATAAATTCTATTATAAACGGATACCCACCTCGAATCCATGCTAGAACTTGTCCAAAGCTCTAATTTCTCGAAGCTTCTTTCTTTAGCCCACTTTGAAATTTCCTAGACCGAAATCATCCAAATTCATCATCATAAATACCATAACCCTCAAAATTTACTATAGAAACCCAATTCCAACATATTTCCAAGCTATCTAATGCATCAATTTACAAAGCCCCAATTTCCAAAATTGGGCATAAACCCTAACTCACATTAATCCAAAATTAAACCACCATCTTAGCATAGACATCACAACTAATTTCATAATCCATAAACCATAATATTTTCCATGATTCTACACCAAAATTTTAAGAAAAGCTTGAAGCTTGAAAATCGCTTTTACCTCACTCTTCACCATTTTCGGATTTTCTTAGCTCATCCTAGAGCTCTTTCATCCTTCATCTTTGTCCCTCTTGGAGCATGTTCGAAATCCTCCTGGAAAGTTCACAAAATCGAACCCTAGCTGTTGTCCTTTCTTTCTCCTTCCACCAAACCCACTCTTCTCTTTTCTCTCTTCTTTCTTTCTTTCTTTTGTTTCTCTTTATTCTGCTTCTCTAACTCTCACGACCACAGCCTGCTTCTCCTCTATTTATACTACATCCACATGCCATGTCATTTAATGAATGAGGAAAGACTCTCATGCCCTCCTTATAAGCCTACTAACTTAACTCTTTAAGTGTTCTTCCACAATTGCCCTTAAAAGTTGATATCTTGGCTCCAAATTCCGATCAGGTAAATAAAGGAATTTTACAATAATTTCTTCTTCACAATGTTCCCCTCGATCATATGAATCCAACGCAACAAACCGCGCTTAATTCGGATCTAAAACGAAGAAGTTATGGCCAAAATACTATCGCATCTGCATAAAATCTGAGACTGCACACTACACCGAGTTTCATTCCAAAATCCGACAGTCTTAGAGGCTCCATCTTGATCGGGGTTCTTCATCAAAGTTGTAGCCTTATAACTCTAGTTTAATCTCCAATTTGAATCACCTTAATCCGAGCTCTGTAGCTCCATATATCCTCAAAATACTGATCTATGTGCAGACTGTTTTCCTTCCATCCGCTTTTCCTTCCATCTGATTTTCCTTCCATCTGCTTTTTCCTTCCATCTGATTTTCCTTCCATCTACTTTTTCCTTCCATCTGATTTTCCTTCCATCCGCTTTTCCTTCCATCTGCTTTTTCCTTCCATCTGATTTACTGTTCATCGTCTGATTTTCTATCGTCTGATTTATTGTTCATCGTCTAATTTTCTATCGTCTGACTTTTCCATCAGCTGATTTTGCATCAGCTGATTTTTGCATCAGCTGATTTGCATCAGCTGATTTCCATCAGCTGATTTTTTTGCATCAGCTGATTTTGCATCAGCTGATTTTTGAATCATCTGATTTTACCTCCAAACTTCAAACGCCTATAACTTTTAACTCCGAACTCCAAATTAGACAAAATTGATGTCTATTTCATAGAGAAAAGACTGATCTACAATGTTCATGAAGAACTTAAATCCAAATTCAGTCTCTAAAAGGGTCAAATGTCTCAATTAATCTTTCGTCTGATTTTGCATCATCCGGTTTTCCTATCACTGGTTTTTGCTATCAGCTGGTTTTTCTATCCAGCACATGTCCACTTATATAGATCATATCTTTTGACTCCGATATCCAAATTGGGCAAACTTGGTATCTATCTCATAGAGAAAAGAGAGATCTACAACTTTCAAGCAGGAAATTTTGTCCAAATCTATCGATATCAAGTCCATATCGTCTGCTTTTGCTTCAGCTGGTTTTTCTATCAGCTGGTTTTTCCATCATCTGATTTCTATCAGACATGTTTTGGCGCAAATGCCATAACTTTCTCTATAGGTGTCGAAATGACTTCATTCTTAGACGGTTAGAAAGTAGACATCTAGATCTATAACTCTCATGAAGACTACAAAGGCTGATTCTATCTCCTACATTTTGTAGCGTCCACTCTTCCTATCAGCTGGTTTTTGCTACAGTACATCGTCTGGTTTTTCAATCACCTAAACAACATCAAAACTTCAATCTATTATAACTTCTAGCCCCGGTATCGAAAATTCGCAAACTTTATGGCTACCGAAAGTCCTCAACGAACACTACATGTTCATGAATATCATTTTATCATATTTCACTTAAATCAAAAGTCAACTATTCATCCCCAAAAGTCAAACTTTCATAATTCTTCATATTTTCACACCTTCACTAATTCTTCCAATTCTCACTCTTTCAATCTTTATTTCCTACCTTTCAACTTCCATTTCAATCATCTTAATCATCTCATTCATTTTAACTTTCATTAACTCATAATATTCACTCGACATTTCATAACATATACATATCTCTTTAAAGCCTCAAAGTCATCAAGACCAATCCATTCTTTCCATCTTGATTTCACATTTTCCTCACTACCACAATACTCTTCGTCAATCTACTTCAAACACGATTCAATCTCCACAATTTAATCTATAACATAATACATATACAAAATACTCATTCTTTCCATACTTAAATCCTCCATATACAATTCATTCAACACATTCTTATGACAAACATTAAGCCATTTCTCAAATCATCCATAAGCCACAAAATACATACTTTAGAATAAATTTTGAAAGCAACCACATATCACACAAAGTTCATTTACACAACTTATGACACATTTTCAATTCAATGCAAGTCATACTTGAACAATCATTTGCAAAACACGATAAAAGGTTCTTACAAGCTTTGCGGGCATTTCTAGCCCCAATAAATCAAGTCTCATTTATTGAAATTTCAAAGAAGTTACATAAATAGTAACTATACAAATTCACTTTTTTTTCAATTATAAAGATGTTACCCATAATGCATGTACACCGAGAACGCCATTTCATACATTAACCCCAACATCATTAGCAATATTACCCAAATACCACACTAATTTCCTTGTTTAACGATTTTGACGTCCAATCAAAGTTCGGGTCCAACAATTCTCCCATCCTTAAAAGAATTTCGTCCTCGAAATTTATATCACTTCTGGACTGCTTCCTCATTCGTGTTCAGATCACTCACAACTTTCAACTTCTTGTGACAATAATACTAATATCATCTAATTCCGAAACACACTCACGAATCACATTTCGAATCCGGGATATCTTTTGCTAGTAACACTATCTCATAAGACTCCATACTGAATTAATTCATATCGAACTTAGCAAATTCTCCTTTCTCAACCATCATTATTAATTTCACATTCTTCTTATTACCATCACCATGTAGCCCTCTTTCTATTCGAACTCAAACTTCAGATCTGCTTTCAACCTCTCAAACGATTCACAATTTCTTGATCCTTAATTGGGACGTACAAAGCCCCTACATGTTATGCTTCCTTTTTTTTGCTCTTGGTTCCAATAACCTCGATATCGAATTTTCTGTTTATGCATTTAAAAAAATACTTAGCCTTAATAGGAATTTCTCATTCATACAATCAAAATCTTTTTGTATTCCTATTCCATGCTCTCAATTCAATGATTGTCCCCGCTTTTACGATCTGTACTTGCATAAATACTTCCAAGATGTTCTTTTATTCATACTTGTCTCCAAGCTTTAAGGTAATCATTAGTGTAGCGACTCTTAAACATGTATCAACTCCTTAACTCATAGAACCTTAGTTGCTCAAGACATATGCAATCACTTCATTATGTTCCATTAGATTTTATCCAAATCTCTTATACAACATCGGTCATCGACAAACTTTCCAAATTCATGCGTTGATTTTCATTAAAATCATTCTTCAAAATTCTCCTTCCTTCCATTTATCATAAGTTTCATCGTTTTTCCTCACGTGTTCCGACTAGTCTCTCAATTCATCGAATACTTTTAATACATCATCTACTCTTTAATCACTTCGGTCTCAATATTATTGTGTTATCGGTCCTTTGGTTAACACCCTCAATTATTATCATATTCCGTGTGCTTCTTGATTAGTCCTCGCGATTCCTTAAATAACCGATTCCTCATTAAGGTACATTATCACACTTTCTTTTCAATTTTCCAATTGACATTCTTTTTGAATGATTGTTTCCATTCCTTGAATTTCCTCATACCTCCTTGGCTTATTTTCATGTTTGCTCATTCATACAAACTTCATCCACATTGCATTTCAACTGCACACTTAATCGCTTGTGATTGAAACACATTCAATAAGGCATACTTGAGTCTCGAAACATACTTACACAAAGATACTTCTCTTTACATCAAACGAAATGCATACCTTCTCAGCAGTTTATTCCACCCTTTTACTTGAGTCTCCATTAGAGACAGACTCCAATACTTCTTCGTCGAGTTATTACATATTCATTTCTTGACTTGTCCTTTCATTGATCATCCTTGAAATAAACCGTCGATTTGCTTAATCCAATAGCCTTTACGATCAAACCCTATGATATAAGAGACACATTCGTTTACTCTTATATCTCGGCATATCACCAATTCATATCTTATGCTCTTGATATACCAATCATACTAATTCAATAACCTCTGAATATCACCTCTATTCAAATTTTCTGCTCCATCGCAGATTACCTTTCCAAAGAAAATCATCTATACCATACTTTATCTCGGTTCTACGATTCATTTCATAACTTAACTCAAGGGATCAAAGATGACTCCATAAGCTATATCTGAAAATAGATCTCATATACTCAATCACGATATCAAAGATGCACTCTCGATAACTGGTTGCTACTCTTGGAAATTTATTTCGAGTCCACTATTTACAGAAGTCGATCCAAAAGGAGTATGAGATTCACATCACAACTCCTAGAAATCTATCATCTCATTTCAAACTTCCCTCCTCATGCGTTTATCGGTTCCTTTCTCAAGCAACTGGTTGATCCATACCAGGGTCCTTGTCCTCGGACTATGGAAGAATTACCAAATTCCATTGTTGAATCGAGGTAAGAGCTTATAATCCCAACCATTGGTCAAGGAAGACCTGCATTCTCTAGTCATACACTAACTTATCCGCTTCCCACCAGTTCCACTTTGCTTGCATACTACCTTTCATTCAATTCCTGCGAGTAATGATATATCCATATCGATTCAAACACTTACCTGCAAAGATAATTCCATTATCAAGTCACCGACATATCCATAAATACTGAATTCATGTCTAACATATCGGACCACGAAAATTCTTATTTCCAATTAGCCACACTTTCATTGCCTTATATTCTAACAAAATACCCTTCTTCCTATTGTCTCTCATAGTCCAAACATTTAGCAACAGTTCACACATATGACTTATTCTATACTCATCCGTGCCCTCCTTTAAGTGCGAAATCGTATAATCGATCCTTGCAAAACTCCTCGTATCCTGTTACGGTGGCACACTACTCCTTTATTTCTCATCCAATTCGAAATTATCGATAGATATTCATCATGAAATTTTGACCTCAATTCCACTAATCTCTTCTTAATGCGAATGATTACCATCAAAAGGAATGTCGATAAGTACTCCGATCAAGGTCTAAATCATCTGACCGTTAAGGACGTCAACTTAACGATCCGAGACTCAAATTCTCAACCAAAGACTTTCGACACTTCCAATATAATGGCATTGAATCCGTATCACCATAATTGCCTCTACTTATCCTGACTTCCTTTTCTCATATCGAGTATCATCATTTTCCTATTAGATCTATCACCTCAAACTTTTCACAATTTCTTATCGTCTAACGATACACATGCGCCCATGTAAGATCATATATCGGCGCTCGATACCATAAATGTTGGGACCGATTTGGAACCCAACTCATAACGAATCGAATCGCAGACTTAACTAATATCGCTTCAAATTTTTTTAATTATTTTTTCCACTTACACATTGTTCAAAGTAGTTTCAATTTCAATTTGTATTTCATCAATTCCTCAACCTTTGAATCCTTCATATTCGATCATATCGCGTTCAGATTCGAAAACATTTTATCATTCGCTACAATCATATCTCTCTTTATCCCAATTTCGCTTATTACCAAACATTTGAATTTAAATCAATCCATCTCACGCCATTCATACAAAATTTCCATATCATGTCCATACACAAATCCATACAAAAAGCACTTCAATATTTCCAACCCATCACACAAATCTTGGACCTCCCGTCCGAATCCCATCATATACATTTACAATCCTATATCTAAACACTTCCATAATTCTCATCATATCTCAAGTCATGATCATAATTCACATTCATAAATACTAACCCTATTTCACTTACATAATCCCATCCCATAATCATATACAAATTTTAATGGCCTTACAAGCCACAATACAATCACAATATATAAAAATCCGAATGCAAATACAAAGATACAAAATCCTCTTTTCGCTCACGGATCTTCTTCTCATTACATGGATTGTAATGAGGGGTGAGCTTACGCTCAATGGGTAACAATTTATAACAAAACAATAAGCAAAACTCTTGAAATCTTTTTCTTTTACGGTCTTAGAAAATATTTCTTTGAAATCAAGTAAAGCACATTTTGAAGAAGTTCTTTTCTTCTTTGTAAACAAAATCACATTTTACAAATCAGATATCGTCTTAGGCTTTCAGCCACAAATCCATAGGTCACAAGACATGAATGCATCAACTTGGCAATTCACGTAAGTAATGCACACACAAATGGCTAGAGTTCCATAAACACGACGAGCAACCGTTTACAGTAATCACGACGAGTCCATTTTTCGGATCTCGTAAGCCACAATGCAAGCAGGGGAGAAGGCTATCACATTATTTTTGTCTACGTGCACGAGACTATCACAACGCGTTACTCTCTTGCCCACACAAAGCACATATAATGCTCAAATCAATTTATCAAATGCTCTTTTCCGAATATACACACCATGAAGTCTTTCAAGGCATAACACAATGTATTTTGCAATTCATCAAAATTTCATGTATCGAATCAAAATGATTTTCAAATCATTTATGCAATGATGCAACAATTATGATGCAATTTAAGTCAGAAAATCTCTTTGTTTAAAGAAAGCGGTAATGGCTTATAAATTCTATTATAAACGGATACCCACCTCGAATCCATGCTAGGAACTTGTCCAAAGCTCTAATTTCTCCGAAGCTTCTTTCTTTAGCCACTTTGAAATTTCCTAGACCGAAATCATCCAAATTCATCATCATAAATACCATAACCCTCAAAATTTACTATAGAAACCCAATTCCAACATATTTCCAAGCTATCTAATGCATCAATTTACAAAGCCCCATTTCCAAAATTGGGCATAAACCCTAACTCACATTAATCCAAAATTAAACCACCATCTTAGCATAGACATCAAAACTAATTTCATAATCCATAAAACCATAATATTTTCCATGATTCTACACCAAAATTTTAAGAAAAGCTTGAAGCTTGAAAATCGGCTTTACCTCACTCTTCACCATTTTCGGATTTTCTTAGCTCATCCTAGAGCTCTCTTCATCCTTCATCTTTTTCCCTCTTGGAGCATGTTGAAATCCTCCTGGAAGCTCACAAAATCGAACCCTAGCTGTTGTCCTTTCTTTTCTCCTTCCACCAAACCCACTCTTCTCTTTTCTCTCTTCTTTCTTTCTTTCTTTTGTTTCTCTTTATTCTGTTTCTCTAACTCTCACGACCACAGCCTGCTTCTCCTCTATTTATACTACATCCACATGCCATGTCATTTAATGAATGAGGAAAGACTCTCATGCCCCTCCTTATAAGCCTACTAACTTAACTCTTTAAGTGTTCTTCCACAATTGCCCTTAAAAGTTGATATCTTGGCTCCAAATTCCGATCAGGTAAATAAAGGAATTTTACAATAATTTCTTCTTCACAATGTTCCCCTCGATCATACGAATCCAACGCAACAAACCGCACTTAATTCGGATCTAAAACGAAGAAGTTATGGCCAAAATACTATCAGACCCGTACAAAATCTGAGACTGCACACTACACCGAGTTTCATTCCAAAATCCGACAGTCTTAGAGGCTCCATCTTGATTGGGGTTCTTCATCAAAGTTGTAGCCTTATAACTCTAGTTTAATCTACAATTTGAATCACCCTAATCCGAGCTCTGTAGCTCCATATATCCTCAAAATACTGATCTGTGTGCAGACTGTTTTCCTTCCATCCGCTTTTCCTTCCATCTGATTTTCCTTCCATCTGCTTTTTCCTTCCATCTGATTTTCCTTCCATCTGCTTTTTCCTTCCATCTGATTTTCCTTCCATCCACTTTTTCTTCCATCTGCTTTTTCCTTCCATCTAATTTACTGTTCATCGTCTGATTTTCTATCGTCTGATTTACTGTTCATCGTCTAATTTTCTATCGTCTGACTTTTCCATCAGCTGATTTTGCATCAGCTGATTTTTGCATCAGCTGATTTCCATCAGCTGATTTTTGCATCAGCTGATTTTGCATCAGCTGATTTCCATCAGCTGATTTTTTTGCATCAGCTGATTTTGCATCAGCTGATTTTTGAATCATCTGATTTTACCTCCAAACTTCAAACGCCTATAACTTTTAACTCCGAACTCCAAATTAGACAAAATTGATGTCTATTTCATAGAGAAAAGACTGATCTACAATGTTCATGAAGAACTTAAATCCAAATTCAGTCTCTAAAAGGGTC
Source organism: Erythroxylum novogranatense (assembly GCA_029891385.1). NCBI lineage: Eukaryota > Viridiplantae > Streptophyta > Magnoliopsida > Malpighiales > Erythroxylaceae > Erythroxylum > Erythroxylum novogranatense. Next base: position 35,953,358 of record CM057235.1, read on the forward strand.
AAATGTCTCAATTAATCTTTCGTCTGATTTTGCATCATCTGGTTTTCCTATCACTGGTTTTGCTATCGGCTGGTTTTCTATCCAGCACATGTCCACTTATATAGATCATATCTTTTGACTCCGATATCCAAATTGGGCAAACTTGGTATCTATCTCATAGAGAAAGAGATCTACAACTTTCAAGAAGGAAATTTTGTCCAAATCTATCGATATCAAGTCCATATCGTCTGCTTTTGCTTCAGCTAGTTTTTCTATCAGCTGGTTTTTCCATCATCTGATTTCTATCAGACATGTTTTGGCGCAAATGCCATAACTTTCTCTATAGTGTCGAAATGACTTCATTCTTAGACGGTTAGAAATTAGACATCTAGATCTATAACTCTCATGAAGACTACAAAGGCTGATTCTATCTCCTACATTCTGTAGCATCCACTCTTCCTATCACCGGTTTTTGCTACAAGACATCGCTTGGTTTTCAATCACCTAAACAACATCAAAACTTCAATCTATTATAACTTCTAGCCCGGTATCGAAAATTCGCAAACTTTATGGCTACCGAAGCCCTCAACGAACACTACATGTTCATGAATATCATTTTATCATATTTCACTTAAATCAAAAGTCAACTATTCATCCCCAAAAGTCAAACTTTCATAATTTTCATATTTTCACACCTTCACTAATTCTTCCAATTCTCACTCTTTCAATCTTTATTTCCTACCTTTCAACTTCCATTTCAATCATCTTAATCATCTCATTCATTTTAACTTTCATTAACTCATAATATTCACTCGACATTTCATAACATATACATATCTCTTTAAAGCCTCAAAGTCATCAAGACCAATCCATTCTTTCCATCTTGATTTCACATTTTCCTCACTACCACAATACTCTTCGTCAATCTACTTCAAACACGATTCAATCTCCACAATTTAATCTATAACATAATACATATACAAAATACTCATTCTTTCCATACTTAAATCCTCCATATACAATTCATTCAACACATTCTTATGACAAACATTAAGCCATTTCTCAAATCATCCATAAGCCACAAAATACATACTTTAGAATAAATTTTGAAAGCAACCACATATCACACAAAGTTCATTTACACAACTTATGACACATTTTCAATTCAATGCAAGTCATACTTGAACAATCATTTGCAAAACACGATAAAAGGTTCTTACAAGCTTTGCGGGCATTTCTAGCCCCAATAAATCAAGTCTCATTTATTGAAATTTTAAAGAAGTTACATAAATAGTAATTATACAAATTCACTTTTTTCAATTATAAAGATGTTACCCATAATGCATGTACATCGAGAACGCTCATTTCATACATTAACCCCCAACATCATTAGCAATATTACCCAAATACCACACTAATTTCCTTGTTTAACGATTTTGACGTCCAATCAAAGTTCGGGGTCCAACAAAACCGGCCTCCAGCAACTTCGCTACTTCCTTCTCGATCACTTCTGTCGCTCCTTCATCGTGCCGCGCTTCTTTGTGCGATCGACTTGCGGTCATGCGAATACCGAGGAGTGCGATGCGATCGATCGAGAAATTGGGCATATCGCTCGGTACCCAAGCTAAAACTCTGACTTGTTTTCCACCAAACAGTCGGTGATTCCTTTAACCAGGTCCCTCTGCAGCTCGGAACCTAGGTTTGTGAACTTAGAAGGATCGGCTTCATCCAGTACGACCCGCTGCGTTTCTTCTCACTGGGTTCAATCTCTCCGTCTCTTCGTCAGTTCTTACATCAAGAGAACTCGTCAGCACTACCGCCCCGTCTAATGTTTTAGTCTCCACTAAATAACATTCCCTGGCGATTCTTTGTTGACCCTCGACGATGCTTACCCGTGGGTGTCGAACTTCATAACTTGATAATAAGTGGAGACGACCGACCGAGGGCATTTTGAGTAGCTTCGCCGATTATTGCATTATATGCCCCTTGGAACTTGACGACCAGGAACTCAACGTCCCTTTCTATCTGACATGGTTTCTGCCCAAACTTCACCTTCAAATACACCCGGGCGAACGGGTAGGCTGACGCCCCGGTTACTCCTTTAATGGGGCCGTCTGTAGGTAATAGTCGCTCCTCGGGTACCTTCATTTGCTTGAAGGCCTCATAGCACAGCAAATCGACCGAGCTGCCCGTGTCAATCATTACCCGTTTCACCTCGTATCCGTCCATGTTCAGATTTACTACGAGGGTATCGTCATGAGGGCAACTTACTCCATTGAGGTCGGACTCATCAAATGATATCATCCCGTCGCTCTCCTTCGGCTTTTTGGTGTATGAGTCTTTGTCGACCTGTTTGGCATATCTTTTTCTTCCTTTAGTGGTGGATCCCCCGGCTGCATTTCTGCCGAATATCGTATTGATGACCCCAATTGGTCTTCTTCACGCCAAAGATTTCGTCGTTCCTTTCCTTGACCGCCTCTCTCTTCTCATCGGTCATCTGTATTTGTGTTCTGTCGCCCTTCATTTCTTTCATTTCGATTCCAGGGCGGTCGTCTATTGTCTGTTCGACCCGTTCTGCGATCGGCATTTTGTTCGTGTTTCACGAACCGGCCTAACCTTCCCTTTTGAATGAGGAGTTCGATCTCTTTTTTCAATCGCCAGCAATTTTTCGTATCGTGACCGACCTCTCTGTGGAAACGGCAATACAAATTGGGGTTCCTGTCCTTATAAGGGGTCTTCATTTTTTCCGGCTCTTGGATAGTTTCCCCATCCACTCTCACGGCCAAGATTTACGATATGTCTTGTTTAGTGGAGTGAACTCCTGCCGATATCCTGTCGATCGGCTGGCCTTCTCCACCATTGGTTTTTTTCGCTTGTGCGAATTGCCGCCCTATCATTTGGCGGCGATCATCCGCTCGACGCCTCGTATTTTTCAGCACTTCTTCGTGAATGTACCGTCATACCTGCTTCTTATTTCCTGAACAGATCGGGGCTGATCGAGGGCTAATGACTTCTTGAACTCCTCGTCCCTCGTATTGTTCATGAGTGCGGCCAGCATGGATGAGCAAGTAAGGTCGGGAACCTCGACCGCTTCATTGTTGAACCGGGTGATGAACTCCATGAAACTCTCATTCCTCCCTTAGTGAGTTGCATCACCTCCAAAGTCGTTTTGGCCGCTTAAACTTACTTAATCGATTCAGGAATAACTCCTTGAAATCTTGAAACAAGTGATACAAATCGAGGCAATTTGTTGAACCATCGCCAAGCTCCCTCTTGGAAGGCCGTGCGAAAGCCTTACATTGGATAGCGTCCGGGACACAATGTAGGTTCATCGTGGATGGAAGTCTTGCAGTAGTCCAGGGGTCGGTCTTCCTGTATTTCTCGGGTCGGTATTTTTGTGCTGCATCGAGGCTATCCAAGATCTCCGGAGTAAAGGAGAGTCAGATCGCCGTCGAGCGATCTGGATGGAAGCTCATAGCCGCGTTAATCCGATCGTCCAAGATTTTTTCTAGGTTTTGTGTCCGTGGCGATCGGTCATCATCTGGTTTGTCGCGGCAGACTGTCGCATGCAGACGTCTCGTTATTCGTCGGTTGGGGCCGCAGGATCTGGCGAATCAACGGATCGGCCGCCTCGATCTGCTTTTACGTCAGACGGAGTGCACAAATTTAATAGGTTCATGCTGATCGGTGTTGAAGATTCGTGTGTCTTTGGTGCGACGTTATCCTCCATGACCACACTCGCTTCTTCCTGCTCCAAGGTTTGAGGTTCTTTGTTGATCGTTAGGATCAGAGGATTCCATGCGAGAGGCATGCGGTGCAGGCGGCATAATTGTAGACAGCTGCAAACCTAGACGCTGCATCGCCAGGGCCGCGACAACGGCTACATCAGAATTCGTCACCGTCGCCTGGCTGATTTGTGTGGTTCTGGACGTGGTTCCCAGAAGTCGGGCCCCACGGTGGGCGCCAATTGGTTCTGCCGGATTCAGGCTGAACGGTGCGTTGCCGTTTGGATCTATGAGTTGGCAACCTTCTGCGTTATTCTTCGACGTAAATATACCTGCAAAACAAGGAAGGCTCGTCGGGGGTGATGTCCCGATTAGCCCCTCCGACGCTCAAGTAAGTTTTCTGGTGAAGGTGGGAATCGATGCAGAGAAAAACAAATTAGGTTATGATCTCGTACCTCGATTATGGGAGAATAATACCTTTTATATGGTTTTACAGTTAGGTTTAGGTCTTTACGTGTTTGTATGGGAGACTCTTTTCAACCGATGGGCCGAAAAGGGGGTATGGGCATTAGGCGCAGGACTGATCTTCGATGATTGGACCGATCGGCCCATGGGTCGTCTTGACTGGATCCGGGCCCAGCACGGTCGACCCGACCAATACCCATATCCATACCCAACTCCGTGCTCAAACCAAACGCCCCCTTAGTATTGATGTGATTAGGATATGCTACTTTATTCATAAGAAATTGAGACATTGCAACAAAACAAAAGACACATGTATAATTGGTATTCCTAGGGAGCTAACCTAAGCAGGATGTCTCAAGTTCTTTTTTCTCGCTTTCTCTGCTCCAATAAAGTTGGTGCAGTTATTTCAATCATAAAAGCTTGCACGCAGCATCCACAATAGCAATTACCGTTTAATGGTGGATCATGGACATTATTTGTTGAATCTTGGTTGCTCTAGGATACCATATTTGCATATTTAGATCTTCTTAAATTACTAATATGTGTGCATTGCACGTAAGAGTAACAATATCCCTTATGTGAAAATAATTGTTATCGAAAATTATACGAGATTGTAATGTTAAGTAAATTCATGTGAATTTATGTCTGACTTGCATAAGGAAAGCTGAAGCAAACAATACATTATAAACAACTAATTTTGTACATACATATAACAATTATTAATTTATTTTAAATTAAATTCACTTTAAATCATTTTAAATTTCTACTAGATTTCAAGGGGACACTACTCTTTGAAAATATTTGTAAACAAAATATTTCAAGGAGAAATGTTACCCTACTTTGGATTTTTATTATTACTAGCTAGGGGTGTTTAAGAAAACTCTCGAATATGTGAATCGGACTTGAATCACATGAACTGAATCTGTAAATAAGGTTAACCGAGCCTGTGAAAAATCAGGTTCATAATTTAGGTTCAGGTTTCTAAGTTACTGTTCTAGGTTTAAACCTGAACTTAAAACACCCAAAAAAATCTATCATATATTTAGATACAATTTAAGAGGATATTAATAATAATAAATTCACTAGTATTTACTATATTAATTTTTGAGTAAAAAAAAGAAGAAAAGGAAAAAAAACTTCTTTAATTCTATATTATTAAACATTAATCTTGAACATTGCTATTATAAGTAACAAAAATGCATAACATTCAATACTTCTACTTGAAATAGTAATTCATATGTGTTAAAGTTATTGATCAAGTATTAACCTATTAATAGAAAAATTCATTGATTAAAATAATATATATTTAGAGATTAATAAAAGAAATTAATAAGTATAAAACACATTATTAAGAAATCCTACAATTTTATTTTTTAAGGCACATATATTAACTTAGATATTTATGAGATATTATAAACATTAAACAAGCAAGTAATACCGATTCTTAAAATATATAATATAGTTGCTAATAAATAATAAGCATATAATAATATTGTCTTGTGTAAATACAAACATAATTTTATTTATTTAAGCACTTTTGATTGGAAAGTAATAGAGAGCTCTATTGAAAGTTTATTAAGAAACAAGACATTACCATAAAACCTTACGTAAAGTTTTGTGTTCAATTTTGTTAATATAATGAATATCAATCATTTTAATATTTAAATTGAGAATAGCAAAGTAGTTTGTTCTTATATGAATCATTGATATGACAATGTAGTTTGCTCTTATATGAATAATTGATAAAAATGCTAAGATCACTTGTAGATTCAGTTCTTCTAAAAAAGATAATTCAATCCAATGATCTTAATACAAACATTGTAAATTTATGGCTAAGATCGTTTGAATCAAAATTGATCTTTTATCAAATATCAGCCATTGAAGTTGAAAAGTTTTTCCTTCGATGAAAACAAAGAAAAATTAAATGTCATTTTATTCATTCAAAAAAGAAAAAAAAATTCATTCAATCTTTCATCCCACAGTCACTTGTCAATCTCTCATCTCTCAAACTACGATCCTACCATCATATTCAAAAAATAATTGTTTAATAATTTATCTTTTTTTTTTCCTAGTATGGATCTTTTGTAAGAAATTGTTTGACTTATTTTTACTTTACTTGGGTTTAACATATTGGAATAATTTTGATGGATTTTATATGCATACTTTTATTAATAATTTGTATTTGTTTTCACCAATTATTTTTATAATTTTTTTCATATATATTGATATGAATAGGTTTGGGTTACTCTGATAACCGAACCTGAAAATAGGTTAACCGATCCTACAGGTTCTTTAGGTTCAGGTTTAGGTTCAGGTTCGTGAAATTGTCGAACCTGACATTCAGGTTCAGGTTATTTATGAACGGTTCAGGTTACCCTACCATGAATGTAACATCTCATTTCTTGTGGGAGGGTTAGAATAGTAAATGTGATTATTAATGAGAGTTAGAGATGCATTTTCATGTTCATGCATAAAAATGCCATGCATTTATACATGAATAGTGAATGTATTTGCACATGAAAATAATTGTACATGCATTCATGAATAATTCTGGGTATAATTGGATTGATCTATGATTTTGTAGAGTTATGAATGTTTTTACATTGGAAATATTAGTGATTTGTGGAAATATCGTATTTGTATATGTTGGTGAATTTAGGACTTACCTTTGAAATTTATGGAGTATTAAGAAAGATATATATAATAGGGAACAAGAAATTAAAAGAAGCTTTGGAGATAGTTGGATTGTAAAGATGTCAGTCAAGGGAGTTAGTTTAAAAAGAAACTAAGTTAAAACTTGTGTATTGGGTAAGTGACAAGTGTCACTTAAGCTTTTATACTCTTGCTAGAAGTAGTTTACTATTCTTTGAGAGTTGACAGGCTAAGTCTTGTCTAAGTCCCTTCTTTATTATCATCTTTTTCAAACTTCCTTTTGAAACCTAGAGTTTTTTCATTAAATACTTTTTAAGAGACTTCTGTGTTTTTCCTTTCCTTCACCAAACCTACTTTGCTATTTGTGTCCTTACCCTGAGAAAAACTAAAAGATGGTCATTGTACTAAATGAAGTACGAGAAACGTGTGGAGTTAGGGCATGAAGATTTTGGAGTTTTCACCAGGTAAGTGGTAAAGAAATCCTTTAGAGTTGGAGATTTGTGAAATAAAGTTGATAAGTTACAATCATCTACATGGAAAATGACATTTTCGTGTTTGTTCATAAATACTGGGTGGTTCAGAAGAAATAAATTCAGTTATAGTGTTAAATTAGTTTTTGAAAATTTTTTGGTGTTTTGGTGATGTAAAATATTGAAAGTTTGAAAATCTAGAAAATGTTCACTGAATACACTTCAGTCTTTTAGTCATAACGTTTTCTTTAGTTGTCTAAACAAGATGATTCTTGATTTAAATTAAACTAGAGACATATGGCTACATTTTGTATGACGATATCAAATTCCAGTTTTGTTTTTAAAAGTCTCAAAATTTCATGAAGTTGTGGAGTTGGTCTAGTACGTTGGTGTGTGTATGAAAATTCATCTTTGGACTTTAGGGAAAAATTTGGGATCGATATAAAGAGATTTTAGCCAAGATTCCTCTGAAAATTGTAGATCTTTCTTTTATCTTTTTAACGGTATATAGTATGAAAATTTTGGACATTAGAGTCAAAAGTTATGATCCTTATAAGTGGAGACGTTCTGCGGAAGAAATGAGACGGAAGAAAATGAGACGGAAGAAAATGAGACAATAGAAATGAGATGGAAGAAAATGAGATGGAAGAAAATAAGACGGAAGAAAATGAGATGGAAGAAAATAAGACGGAAGAAAATGAGATGGAAGAAATCAGACGGAAGAAAATGAGACGATAGAAATGAGACGGAAGAAAATGAGATGGAAGAAAATGAGACGGAAGAAATAAGACGAAAGAAAATGAAATGAGACGGAAGAAAATGAGACGGAAGAAATGAGACGGAAGAAAATGAGATGGAAGAAATGAGACGGAAAAAATGAGATGGAAGAAAATGAGATGGAAGAAAATGAGACGATAGAAATGAGGAGAAAGAAAATGAGACAATAGAAATGAGACGATAGAAATGAGACGATTGAACTAAGATGAAAGGAAAGTGAGACGATGCAAAAAAGTGAGCCGATACAGAAGCCAGACGATAGAATTGGCCTTCTAGGTCTTCATGAAAGTTGTAGATTTGGAAGTCCTCTTTTCAATAGTCTAAAAATGAAGTCAATTTGACATCTTTAGTGAGAGTTATAGCAATTGTGCCAAGACATGTACAATACGAGTAAAGATAAGAACATGTTGGATTCTTTGGGCCATAACTTCTTCTCTAGACCTCAAAATGACTTGATTCATGAACCATTGGATTCGTAAAACATTGGTCTACATCTTCATCAAGATTCATAGCTATCTGAAATGAATGGAGAAAGATTGAGTGTAAAGAGTGGGACGGGTGCAGTGACTGTGCTCTTAAGCAATATGAAATGTCGTTATTCCACTAAATTCAGTATTTTGATGATTTCTGGAACCCTACTGATTGAAATGAGATGATTTTTGTTTTGTGGTAAACTAGAGACATGGGACTACAAATGGGATGAAGAAATTGTTGGTTAAATACTCAGGATTTGTCATGAACATGCATTGTACATAATTCATGCCATACATGTGCATTATTGAATACTTATAATTGTGTAAGTTGTGATATTGTGTATGTTATTCGTTATAGAGGGGAAACTGGAACGTCAACCTCCAGATGTTGTCGGATCTTCCAGGCACTAGCTTTGGAACAACTTGTGAGTAACCTAGACGGTCTCACTTAATTAATTGTTTGCTCTAGAATATGTTTTGAATAATGACTTTGATGTGGTTTGATTGTGTTGATTCCAGAAAAAGAAGGTTCGGTGATTCTGTTGTATGAATAAATTATTAAAGTCCTCCTTGTATGTGAATATGAAGAAATAAGTGCTTCAAATGTACAAATTTGTGAATATGTATATGAATGCAAAAGTGTGTTCAGCATTTCTGCTGCATGCCGGACTACAGTCCGATGATGAATATGGTCTAAAATGTGAATGGACATCCATATGATTGACCGAGGTTATATTATGACAAACATTCATTACATGAATGCATGCAAGATAAAGGAAGTTATGGCCGGAGTCGCCAGGATAAAGAGCTTAAAGCTCGGAATGGGATTAGAGCCTCGGGCTCGAGTGCGACTGTACTCAGTATCCACTAAGAGATATGGGACGTTATATGACATAGCTCGGTATTCACTAAGGGATATGAGCTAGTAAAAAGGCACTCGGTCATAACGACAATAATAAATGAAAGTGAGTCTCATGTGCATTGCAATTATAATTGATATGTGTGTTTTGTATGAACGATATGATTATTCTGAACGTGGGATGTGATATATTATAAATATGCAATGAGGTGAATATTATGTTACTTGTGATAATGTGATGCATGAATTGAGTGAACCATCGATGATGGTTATCTCATTAAGTTCAGAAAACTCACCAAAATTGTAAAGTTATCTTTTCAGGACTAAGAGACAACTCAAGCTTCTAAAAGGCTCTACCAGCCGTATAGATTGTGTTTTTACGGGAAGAGTCATGGCTCAAAGGTCGGTCAGCTAGAATCTGTGGACAGTTTAGATAGACTGCTTATACCTTCCTCTCTCATGTAGTCCTTTTGTATTAAGTTTGATGTTGTACCTATTGGAACCTTTGAAAAACAATGTAGACTTCGATTTTTGTGAAATGAAATGAGGAAAAAGTTAGGTTTTAAAATATTGTGATCTTTTTATGATGCTTTTTAAGTAAATTGTAACACCATGCCATTTGAAGTGAATGTAGTGATCGAACGTAGCCTGCCCTTATCATAGGATATGTACTGGAATGACCTTTGAGCGTTCCGGTGTGTACCCTGCGGTAAGGGGGCGCTACATATAGGTGGTATTAGAGCATGGTTTGACATCTATTGAGACATATAGGAATATTAAGCATGTAATACCTTAAAAAATGCGGATAATAATTGAAGTTATTATTTGTTATAAGTCATCCGCTCTAGGTGATCAGATTGATCAACCAGCTGACCAAGGATCTGTAGGAGCCAATAGAGAGCCCTCGATACCTCGATCTGAGGGGTTGCCTTCTAGAGTTCCCGAGAGAAGGGAGAGGAGGTATGATAGGCTGTGGAAGCAGGAAGTTGTGGACTTCTATAGCAGCACAGACCCTGCTGAGGCCGAAGGATGGTTAGAGAGGACAGAGAGAGTCTTCGATCAGATGGACTGCGAGCCTGATGAGAGGTTTGACTATGCAGTATCATTACTACAAGGCTCAGCCTATCAATGGTGGAAGACTGTTTCAGGCAGTACCACCAAGCCTTGCCAGTTGAAGTGGGAAGACTTTTTGAGGGTCTTCAAAGATAACTATATGCTCAAGATTTATTTGGACATAAAGATGCAAGAGTTCTTGGAATTGAAGCAAGGTAGGATGTCAGTGGCTGAGTATGATGTTAGATTTAATGAATTGATGGGTTATGCTACTACTCTAATCCCCACAGAAGAAGATAAGTGTAGGAGGTTTGAGAATGAGTTTAATATGGAGATCAGAACAAGGTTGGCGAGGTCAGATATGGGTACTTTCACTGAGTTGAGAGCTGCCTCAATAAGAATTGAATAGTTGATGAAGGAGAAATAAGTAGAGACTAGGTAGGGGTCCAGAGGAAAGAGGCCTAGTGAGAGTCAGGATAGTTCTGGCAGGAGCTTCAGTAAGCGTCAGAGTAGATGATTCAGATCATCAGGTAGATCTAGACAATCAGGAAATGGGAAGAGGGGTAGATTTTTACCGACTGGTAGTGGGCGAGGTACAGTGCAGAACCCATGGCCTCCATGTGAGCATTGTGGGAAAAGGCACGGTAGAGAGTGTTGGACTGTGTCAGGGGCTTGTTTTGCATGCGACTCTTTAGAACACAAAGTCAAAGATTGTCTGGTTGTTGTTGGAGCCTAGTCTGGTGTGAGTGGGAGATCCGGGAGTGATGCTACGGTCCAGCAGAACAGGGTGGTGGATCTGGATAGAGAGGCCGAGAGAGAGAGAGAGGGAGAGCTGGGAGTTCTTTCATGAGGCCAGAGGGACAGGGCAACCGACCACAGTCCTAGGCTAGGGTCTATGCCATGACTAGGCAGGAGGCCCAAGACTTACCAGATGTGGTAGCAGGTGCGCTTCTTGTTTATGACTTTGAGACTTTTGCACTGCTAGATCCAGGATCCACACACTCCTTTATCGCACCGCATTTGGCATATAGGTTGCATTGTGATAGGGAGCTATTACAGTATGGATTGGAGGTGAGTACGCCAATAGGCAGTACTACAATTCTAGGGGAGGTTTGTAAAGGATGCTTGATTAAGCCTAAGTTTAGTATATATATTGACTACACTTTTACTGTTCTTAATGTACTTTTTGACTCTTAATTTGTGATTTTTGTGCTTTAATTAATCCCTTATAGTGAGCTTATACTTTATACAAATTGATAGTAAAATTGTCACAAATTGACATTAATTCCATGATAATTTTTCCAAGGATAATTGATACTGCAAATTGTTGTTTCATATTGTAGGGGACAAAGAGAGTCAAAAGGTCGAAAAGGGTAAACACATCGCGGCGCATGAAGAAGTCTGCACGCTGCGACGTAATGCAAGCAGCACGCCGTGACGAGCATCCAAGAAGTGCACGTCGCGACGCTTACAAAGCATCTCGCCGCTGCGAGGATCAAGAGGAGCACGCTGCAACGTCTAAGAATCATCTTGCCGCGGTGAGCAGACAAATATCCAGACTTCATTTAAAAAGATCTCTCACTGTAACGACCCGACCCTCATCCATCATTTAAAAGCCTTGCTATTTTTAGGTCGAAGGGGGACGGATATCTTTGGGAGACACTTTGGAGGCAACAGGCGATTATCTCTTCCACTATCATTTCCATTTTTCTCATCTTCGACCATCACCATCATCTCTACAACACCGCCAGTATCTACTGCAACCATGGGTGACGTCCAATCTTCAACAGTAGTGAGAGAGTCCAGAGTCATGCGTAGCTAAACCACATTTCCTCTTGAAGATGTAGCATCGGCTTGAGTTCACTGGTTCTTTAAAAGGGAGTTAAACTTACATCGTCAAGTCTAATTTTATTGTTGTAAATTCTTGAGTTAGGGTTTACTACTGTGTAATTAGATTAGCTTGGTTATAGTTTAATCAAGTGTAGAACGATGTATTGTGTTATGGATTAGTTAATGTAGAACTTTGATGCTCAATATATGAAGTCTCATATGTCTTTTGGTGATTGTGTTAACCCTCTTTATCTACCTAGTTGTGTTTGATATTGAGATTGTGCTTGAGCCAATTGACCAATTGCATTAACTTATCCATTTCACACACTAAGATGCATTTAACAAGGTTTTAGTTAACGGAGTTCATTGACTAAAACCTTGGACTTAAAGAATCCCTTAAGGTTCTAAGGCTTAAGAGCACTTAATGGGATCTTGAGAAATGAAGTTCATTGATCAAGATCCTGGACTTGAGGAGAAGTCTTTAAGGTTGTTATTTGAAAACTTAGTGAATTTCACTTCCCGAAAATTGTTTTGAACCATGATAGCCTAAGCTCATTTTCAAGAGGATTTATTATCATTTGCTTATTACTCAAATTTTCAATTCCATTTACTTCTTAAAAATCCAAAAATATACTTTTTATACTTTGTCCATCAATTTAGTTAAATTTCCTTAGTTTTTTTTAATGACTAAAACCCCCATTTTATCAACTTTGATTACAATTTTTGACAATTAGGCTAGCTTAGACCTTTTTCACTTGGTTCCAATTAAGTGAGACGACCCGAGGTTGCATCCTGTATTGCAATCCTTGGAATTTTTATTTTTGACTCGGTTTCCAAGGGATTGATCTTTAGATCGATACGAAGAGTCGATCAAAATGGCGCCGTTGTCGGGCAACCAAGAAATTGATTTACTGTAGGATAGCCATTGTCATTTCATTTCAATTGTCATTGATAATCGGAATCTTTGTTTTTGCAGTGCATTTGGGATAGTTTAATTTTCACACTTGTTCATAGTATAGGTTTTGATTTCCCTTTGGACAAGCATACTTCATACTTTAATTTTTTTCTCTTACTTAGCAAAATTTTCACACATACACACTCATAAATACATCCATACACTCATACACTCGCATTCATCACATTTCACTTTTATTCGACTTTGTGTGATTGTGAGAAAATTTTGTTACTACATCTTTTATTTGTGGATTGATTTTGCGCATGCCCAGGAGAGGTAGACTTGTTCAATTCTAACCTGAAATTGAGAGACACTTGCGGATGTTAAGTCAAACCAGACTTCACGTATTAAATAATTTTGATAATAAACAAAGAGAAATATACGAGGAAAAGCAGACGATACAAAAGCGCATTTAAAGAAAAAGCAGATGAAAGAAAATGGCGAAACAAAAAGCGAGCGGAAGAAAAGCGATTTAAAGAAAAGCGGGCGATACAAAAGCGATTTAAGAAAAGCAAACGAAAGAAAAAGCAGCGAAAGAAAAATGCAGGCGAAACAAAAGGCATTTAAAGCTTTACGAAGACAAAAAGCGAGCGATCGAAAATAAGACGGAAGAAAGAAACATCAGTTTAAGACGGTTACGGAGCTAAACTGAATAACCGTTTCTTTAAAGATTCAAGAAGCAGATAGTCAAGAAACAGTTGAAGTTCCGACTATAAATAAGAGTCAAGATTGAAGAAGAAATAACTTTTAAAAAAGTGAATGAAACTCGTGTATTCAATATCATCTATCTCGAGAAAAAATTGCGAACTATTTTCGAGTGTATATTGTGAAGAGCAACTCTTTTGTAAAAGCTCTTTATCGCTTTTCATTTTGAAAAAGTGCTGAGATAACTGAAGAGGCTAAGAGTAAAGAATACTTGTCATTAAGAGACTTGAAGAGGCTCGATCTAAAGAATACTTGTAATCAGTTTGGAGATAGTGAAAATCTCGAGAAGAATATCGAGGATTGGGCGTAGCCCATGGTTTAGGGTGAACCAGATAAAATTGCATGTTTCTCTCTAACTCTTACTTTTCTTAAATCGTAGTTTTCATTATTAACAAAGTTTTCAAACTAGTTAAGAATTGATTTACGATAAGTTTTCTCAAAGAACAAGCAATTGTTATTGAAGGATTAAAGAAAAGTTTATCACAATTCAACCCCCTTCTTGTGTATCTTGGTCATATTATTACTCAATATATTAACGTGTGATTTACTTGAATTGGTATCGAGCAAGGTGTTCAAGAATCACTCTAATAAAGTGTGAACTAAAGAAAATGGTGGAATCACACGTATATTGCAGAAGGAGTCTCACCACGGACCTCCAAAGATTCAATGGTGAAGACTACCACTATTGGAAGGATCGGATGAGATTGTTTATCGAGTCTACTCACATTGACCTTTGGGACATCATCGAGAATGGACCTTACACACCTGAAGATGATGATAGAAATCCAATTCCACAAGAAAGATGGAAAGCTGAGCAGAAAGCAAGATTTTAACTAAACTCCAAAGCGAAATTTTTCTTGAGTTGTGCATTGAGCAGAAGCGAGTATGATAAAGTGCATGGATGCGATCTCGCCAAAGAAATGTGGGATACATTATCAATTGCACATGAAGGAACAAATCAAGTGAAGGAGTCCAAGATAAGTATTTTGGTGCATCGATGCGAGTTATTCAAGATGAAAGAAGAAGAGACCATTGATCAAATGTTTGGAAGATTCCAAACAATTGTTAATGGGCTAAAAGCTCTTGGAAGAACGCATAACAGTCAAGACCATGTTCGAAAGATTTTGAGGAGTCTCGCCCAAAAGATGGAGACCCAAAGTAATCACCAGATCTGAAGCCAAAGACCTAAGCGTCTTGAAGCTTGATGAATTGCTTGGATCGTTGAAGATACACGGTAGAGCTTGATCACGGAAGATAAGCCCAAAAGGAGAAGTCCATAGCGTTCAAAGCAAGTCAAAAGAATCACAAAATCCGAAGAAGAAAACAAAAGGAATACATCAAAGGCGTTAAAGATTGAAGAAGCAAGGATGATGATTCCAGAAGTCGAAATCTGAATCAAGTGATGAAGACGATGAGCAATCTTTCATTTCAAGAAAGATAAGAAGAATGTGGAAAAAGAAGTCCAAAGGAAATTCAACATTTAGAAGGAACAATGCAAAGACGATGAAAAAGTCGATAAAGCATCCATTACCGTTATGAATGCAAGAAGCGGGACATTACAAGTCCGAGTGTCCAATGTTGAAAAGACAACCCGAAGGAGTAGAGATAACAAGAAAAGCATGATGGCAACGTGGGAAGATCTGGATTCATCGAAATTAGATACAAGTTCACAGCGTCGAACATGCTAACATATGTCAGTAGTGAAGAAGAAAGTGATGAGGAGGTAACTTCCAGTTATAATGATATACAAGATGCATATTCAAGAATTGTTAGAGGATTCTCATGCTATTCGAAATAGTACAAGCTATTGAAGAAGAAATATGTAGAAAACCTCAAACATACTCATGAGATAGAGTGAGAATATAAGTTTGAGAAAGCAAGTTGAGGAATTGAATAACAACAAAGTTGTAGATAGATCTGAAGAGATTAATCAATTGAAGCGAGAATTAATAATCTCTCAATTGATCTAGCTAAATTTACAGATAGTACAAAAAGATGAATGAAATGATAGGAGAATCTGATATCAGGGATAAAAGCTGGATTAGGGTTTACTAAAATAAGCCCCACATTACGTAGTAAAATCGGTTGCTCAAAAAATAAGAAAAGATATCAATCGATTTTCGAAAGGTCATCAACATTATCATTCTACACATCATTATCATTCATTACAACGTACTAACCTAAAGGACCCAAGAGATTACGGGTACCTAAAAATAAAATAATATCTCCCAGAAATCCTTCGTTGGAAGAACCAAGCACCATTGGTATTTGGACAAGGATGCTCGCGTCACATGACGGAAACAAGTTTATGTTCCTAGATCTTGATCAAGAAAGGAGGATCAGTAACTTTTGGAGACAACCAACAAGGAAGATAATCGGGTTTGGTAAGATTGGTAAGAATTCTCATGCATGCATTAATAACGTCTTACTAGTTGATGGTTTAAAGCATAACTTGATAAGTATTAGTCAATTATGTGATTACGGTTTTGAAGTTTCTTTTAATCAAAAATTTGTGAAGTCGAAACAAAGATGGTTCCATCTTCTTTTCAGCCAAAAGACGAAACAATCTTTATAAAATTGATTTAGGCGTTTTCGGTCTCAAAATATTTCATGTTTTTATCTCGAAGATGAAAGACGATCGGCATAAAAACTAGGTCATGTCGGTTTTAAACATATTTCAAAACTTTTGAAACATGATTTGGTAAAGGTTTGCCACAAATTCGTTTTGACAAAGATTTCTTTTGTGAAAGTTGTCGAAAAAGGAACAAGTTAAAACCTCTTTCTCTTGAAACATTTCATAACTTCTTCTAGACCACTTGAGTTGTTACATATGGACTTATTTGGTCCAACAAGAACAATAAGTCTTGGTGGAAAGAAGTATGGACTTGTGATTGTTGATGATTTTACAAGGTTTTGTTGGATACTTTTCTATCACATAAAGATGAGTCTTTCAAGTGTTTTAGAAACCTTTCCATGAGATTACAAAATGAAAGAGGAATGTCTATAGCAAGCATAAGGAGTGATCATGGAGGAGAATTTGAAAATGAGAAGTTCGTAGAGTATTCTGCGAAGAAAAGGAATTTTCATAACTTCTACCCCAAGGACTCCACAGAGAATGGAGTTGTTGAGAGGAAGAATAGGGCGATTCAAGAGATGGCAAGAACAATCTTTGTGCGAGATGAATCTTCCTAAATACTTCAGGCGGTCATCAATCTGACATGCTACATTGAGATAGAGTCTTCTGCTGCGACCAATCTTGAAGAAAACTCCTATGAGTTGTGGAATGGAAGGAGACCAAACATTTCTTATTTCCATCCTTTTGGCTGCAAGTGCACTTTTACGAACACAAAGGAAGCTCGACAAATTTGATGCGAAGACACTTTCCGAATTTTTCTAGGCTATTCTCTCACTTCAAAGGCATTTAGAGTCTTCAACCTCACCTCAAAGATCGCTGAAGAAACTATTCACGTTAAGTTTGATGATAGCTCTCAACCCAATAAGGAAGAGGAATCGGAAGATGATCTTTATTATGATTGCCCTTGACGCAGTGTAAGGAAGTATCTTCATCAGAACACTTCATGATGAAAAGACAGATATCTCTAAGAATTTTGAGTTAAAGAAAGATTGGAGATACAAAGCTCTCATCCTAAAGAGTCAATTATCGGAGAAACCTCAGAAGGTGTAAGAACAAGGTCCAAGTTCAGAAGAGAAGCCAACGTGGCATTTATATCCGAAGTAGAACCTAAAAAGATTGATGAAGCTCTAAAAGATGAAGCATGGATATTAGCTATGCAAGAGGAGTTGAATCAATTCAGTAGGAATAAAGTCTGGTCCTTGGTTCCTAAACCTGAAAAGAAATCCATTATTGGTACTAGATGGATATTCAAGAATAAGCTAGACGAATCAGGAAAAGTAAGTCATGATAAGGCAAGATTAGTAGCACAAGGCTATAATCAGCGAGGAAGGAATAGACTATAATGAGACATATGCTCCAATGCAAGACTTGAAGCAATAAGGATCTTTGCTTGCATATGTTGTTTGCCATGACATAAAGCTTTTCAGGATGGATGTAAAAGTGCATTTCTGAATGGCTTTATAGATGAAGAAGTCTATGTCAAGCAACCTCCTGGATTTGAGGATATAAAGTATCCAGATCATGTCTACAGACTTCATAAAGCCTTATATGGATCAAACAGGCTCTAGAGCATGGTATGATCGTCTGAGCTCATTTCTTATTGAAAATGGATTTACTAGAGGTAAAGTTGACAAAACTCTTTTAGGAAGAACTTGTATAATGATTTTATTATTGTGCAAATCTATGTTGATGATATTATTTTGGTGCCACCTCAAAAAGTTATGCATAAGCTTTGAAAATATGATGAAAATGAATTTGAGATGAGCATGATGGGTGAGTTAAAATTCTTTCTTGGATTGCAAGTAAAGCAAACTAAGGATAAGATTTTATCCATCAACAAAATATGTCAAATAATTGTTGTCTAAATTTGATATATGCGATGTTAAAAGTATGTCTACACCGATGCATCCTTCAAACTTGTTGTCGAAAGACGGAAGTGGTAAGAAGGTGGATCAAACCCTATTTAGAGGATGATTGGTTCTTTGCTTTATCTTACGGTAAGTAGACTGACATTCTATTCAAGTATGCTTGTGTGCAAGGTTTCAGCCGATCTAGAGAATCTCATTACATAGTCAGTAAACGAATTTTGAGATATCTCGCAGTACTCTCGATCTTTGCTTAATGTATGAGAAAGGTAAAGATTTCAGTTGAATGGATATTGCGATGCGGACTATGCGGTGATAGGATTGAAAGGAAGAGCACGAGTGGTGGTTGTCACTACCTTGGACCAAACACAGTGTCATGGTCAAGCAAGAGACAAAGCTCGATTGCATTATCAACCGCAGGTTGAATATATATACGCCGCAAGTTGTTGTTCACAATTCATCGTGGATCAAGTATCAATTGGAGGACTACTCAATACAAGAGGAAGAGATTCCAATATCTGCGACAACACCAAATACCATCGACTTGTCAAAGAATCCAATTCAACATTCAAGGTGAAGCACATTGAAGTTAGACATCATTTCTTGAGAGATTACGTTAGGAAGAAAGTTGTCGATCTACAATTTGTGGAAGCGAAATTTCGATGGCGAGATATCTTCACAAAATCACTAAGTGAAGATCGCTTTAAAGAAATCGAGCGCAACCTCAATATGGTGATGTTAACGAACCAATCATCTAGTTTTTAGCAAAGAAGAAACAGATAGACGGAGGAGTTAACGGACCAATCATCCAGTTTTTCGCAAAGAAGAAACAGATAGGCGGAGGAGTTAACGGACCAATCATCTGCTTTTTTCGCAAAGAAGAAGCAGATGAGCGGAGGAGTTAACGGATCATTCATCGATTTTTAAAGACAAAGACGAAAGACGGCGAGT
Organism: Erythroxylum novogranatense; assembly: GCA_029891385.1. NCBI lineage: Eukaryota > Viridiplantae > Streptophyta > Magnoliopsida > Malpighiales > Erythroxylaceae > Erythroxylum > Erythroxylum novogranatense. Next base: position 35,972,752 of record CM057235.1, read on the forward strand.
TAACAGATTGATCATCGATTTTTCAAAAGAAAGACAATGAAGCGGTGGAGTTAAGCGGCATTGACGGTTTCGGACTTAAAACTTCTTTCACAAAGAAAAATTTTAGAGGAAAAAAGGTCATCGATCATCGAGAAGTACAATCGTTCTAGAATTTGCTATAAAATCCCTAAAAGCGGCGTTTGGGATCTCTAACAAATTCGAAATTGCTAGTTCTCTGAAATCTCTCGAAAATTCTTCAAGCGAGTTCCTATTCACTCGTAATCAACAAGATGAATGTCAAGCCCATTTTGCGAGTTGATCCGAGAGCAAGCTGGGAAGATTGGTAAACTTTGAAGATCTAAGAAGGAACAAATGGATATAGAGCCGAGATAATAGCGGCGGGATGGAAAAACTTCTTTCAAATACGAGAGCAAGTTTATCTCAAAGAAGTTTATGAGTTACGAAACATACTAAAGCGTGGATAATACAATCGATCGTATGTAGAAACACTCCACGTTATAGTAACCAAGGAGTTCTTGGAAAGAGTCCTTGAATGTCCGAGTAGTGGAGTTCAACCTACTAACATGGTGAAATGGATGACTAAGTGAAGTTGAGCGAAGATGAAGTTACTCGTCAACTTTATGGTCGAACAACCCAATGAAAGAAGAGCCTCTTGGCTTGTACCAAAGGCGAGGGTTTTGTTTAACTTTTGTGTGGTGTGTGTTACCTAGGATAGGTTCAAGACATCAAGTCACTACTTTGGATGAACAATGTATCCTTCATCTCTGAATCACCAACCAATAGATTTACCATTTTGATTTATCAATATATGGTTAAATCAATAAAGGATACAAACACTCTCCGTATGGGATGTTGTTGACAAGGATGTTTAAAGAATCGGGAATCGATTGGAGTTGGGAGTCGATGTAAGGTATCAAGAAGTTATATAGATTCTACATCGATTGCCAAAATGGAGTGCGAGATTTTAGACAAACAAGGAGCAGAAGAATCAAGGAAAGTAACAAGCGAGGGGAGCCTAAACCAAGAAATCCTCTATGAAGGAGAAGATCACACTCTCGAAGTCGAAGTCAAGATCATTCGATTTTTGAATCGGTGACTTAAAGCGGAAGGGAACCTTTGGTGAGTGACATTTATAAGCAAGCAAGAACGTCACCCACAAAGGAAACTTTCTGACGAAAGAAGCCATCCTTCCAGAGATTCAAGCAAACCAAAGCATTATGAGCAGCGGAGATCAAAAGCTACAAAATCATCATCATCAATCCTTGAGAAAGTTTGAAACTCAATCTCAAGGAAATGAAGGAAAAGGAAAGTAGAAGAACACGAGAAGAAGAAAGTTCAATCCAAGAGGTCACCAAGGTTAAAGAAAATGAGTGCAAGAAAAGAAGAAAATCCAACAACAGAGGCAAAGGCTAAGAAGACAAGGCTAGAAGAAACTATTGTTGACATTTCTAAAAATCTGCTGCATGTCTTTGTTAGTCTTTGTTGATCTTCTTTGAAGTTAATATGGAAGCACTCTTGAAGCGATTGTGGAAGCTATTAAGGGTAATATTAAGGATTCTCACAAAATTCTTAATAATCCAATTTTGAAGAAATAGTTCCTACTACTTTTCAGTCCACACTTGTCCATAAACAAGTTGCTACATATGTTTTGGAACAGAAGGCTACTTCAAAAGTTGTAAGTGTGATGACTAATGTTCCATCCAAGTATTTCACTTCTCAAAGAGAAAGATGGGAACATAGATTGGTTGTAAGAAAGGAGAAGAAGACCAAGTCAGTCATCATCAGAGACAAACCCAAGAGATTTGTCAAAGCATTCTTCAAATCTGTAGAATATGATAATGGCATTTCTCATCCGTTGGATAGGGGTTACAAAATTTCTATGATCAAGCAAGAGAGTTGGGAGAACCATATCCACGAGCCATTTGGAGGCGTATCACTTCTTATCCTATCTTGGCGATACAATAATCAAGGTGGTACGATCTTGAACCGCCAAATTTTGTTGAACTCAATTATGAGAAGCTAAAAGTGAAAGTTCAACTGAGCCAGTATTGGATGACATGTCTTCTGATCAGATTGAAGAGGCAGTAAAATTGATTGATGAAGCATGTAAGGAGAAAATGAGTGGTAAGTCCATCTGTGTGTATCAAGATCCAGGACCATGTAAGTGATAAGTCGACTTGTACCATGTGTAAGTCGACTTACACATGTTCGGTACCGATAAGTCGACTTGTTCATTCGATAAGTCGACTTGTTCAAATCGATCTTGTTTATTTGTGCCCTAAAGGCAATCCCTTTAGCGCGTTTTATTCAAAGTCGTGTGCGCACTTTATGAATAAATAAAGAAAAGGCATTATTCATTAATTTGATATTCATAAACATTGTTTATGAATTGATTGAATCTTTAATCAAATTAATGAAGTCCATGATATATGACATAGCATGAAGGAAATTATGATGTGATCATACTACTGAGATTCCTATCATGTGCAATTATGTCGATATCTAAATTTTCCTAGTCATAGGATTAATGAGACCGGACATCATTAATCCGGATAGACTAACACATGTCATATTCCTTGATTGGATCAGCGGTGGATCTCGAAGCTGTAAATATGAGATATTTAGAATTGACATGTGGATGATTACTAACGATAGTAAGTTCATTGGATGACCTGCCATGAGATCATCACATGGATATCTTATCTAAGTGTCGGTGATAATCTCATCATAGCAATGGTGCAAGTATCCTTAGACTTGAGGTACTCGAGGATATCTTGAATCTTGATCACGTGCTGACTCCATTCCTTGTTGCCTTCGGAGGTAACTCATAGGGTGGTGCTTAGGTGCAGCTTGAGGTATTGAAGATAATTGAGTAGCCAATAAAGGATTCACCACTTACGGATTAGCGAAGAGATACCCATAGCCTCTTGTCGGGATCATTACTAAAATTTGCAAGATGTATGTCATGAAGAGTGTCTTCATTGACATATAAAGTAATGAGTCCCGCGAGCTGATATCACTGGGCTAGACTTCGGTCTAGTGAGAGTTGACACTTTGACCATACTCATAACCAAGTGGGGTATAGGATGGTGAAAGGACGAATTGCACGGTAATTGTCTATGGAAGGGTTTGTGATCCGGTTCGTGATGAATACATCAAACCGATTACTTTCCTACCAATTAGGGTCATGATGTGTTGCTAGATACCGCTCATGACTTGCTCAGTTAATTGTTAATCTAAGTGGCCAACATAACCGGGAACCTAAAGGGTCACACGCATAAGAGTGACTCGGAGAATCAGTAAAATAGTAATTGGACGAGTTCCAATTATAGAGAGCATTAGGATTAAATGGATCCCAATGGGATTGGGATATGTCCTGATGAGATCGCGACATCGATATTGCTAAGAAAGGTTTCCGGGGCTGTTTCAGCACCGGGGGCCCAGTAGGCCGGTAGGACCGACCCCAGTTGGACTGGACCTTAGCAAATATATTCTAATTAATTAATTAAGTAATTAATTAATTAATTATTATATATATATATGCATGTGTACGTGTGGGAGGAAGAAGGGAATGGAAGTTTCCATTTCAAAGCTTAGTCATCACTTGTAATTAATGATAAAAGACAAAAATGGAAGATGGAGAAGAGATGATCGTAGCTTATGGAATAAGCTAGAAAGAAAAAGAGTTTTCTTTGGTTTTTGGTGAAGAGCATCATCGTGGATGAGAGAAAGAGTAAAGGTTTTTGTGAAAAACCTATTTCTTCATCTTCTCCATTGATTCTTCATCTTCTCCTCCAAGGATTTCATCCTCCTTCAACGTTTTCTGAAGCTCTCCAGGACAGAGGTAGGCTCTAGCAGGCTTTAATCTGTTCTAGCTATTCCCGGGTCAAAGGGGTTTGATCCGGTTAGATTTTCTGATCTCTGCGTGGATCACCTTTAGAGATAGTCTCTTTTGGCTATTTAGGTTTATGTCTTCATACGGATACCTGGATCACAGGATTCGGAAAGTCCTGGGAACAAAAATTTTGTTTTCCACTTTGGTACATGTGATGTACCTCCGGGATTTTCCTACAGTAGTATCGAGGCGTCGGTATCCGTATGAAGCTAAAACCTAAGCGAGATCAGAAACCCTAATGGAATTTTCTGTTGATGCATGCTATCTGTTCAGATTTCGAATTTATATTGTGATATGCTTTTCGAAAATTTTCTGCCCAGAATTGTTCATAACATGTTATAGAATATGTCTATGAAATTTGAGAATTTATCGATTTGATTTGATATAGTTTTGCTAATTTAATTCCCTAAGTTTCGGATGCTGTTTTGTGAAACGATTCTGGAACATGCATGAGTATAAAATCGAGAATAAATTCTAGAAAAATGATTTTTCGGATTTTCCTTCACCTACATGTCTCTAAGATATTGGTGAATGTCTGTGAGCATGGAAATTGGATTTCAAGGTGATTGGATATTTATTCACGAATTTATTCTATGCTGTTGGGAATTGCTGTGCTGATGAACACAGATTTTGAATCGGTTTTGTTATTTAGGTTGACTGAGTTTTTGATGGCCTAAAATCCTGAAAAAATTCATGTAGGATTTTCTGAACATTTAGTAACCTATATAATTTTCTCATGATTTATTGAACTTGTTTCATTGATCATTTCGAGCAATGTACAGAACTGGACAGTTTTGTGAAAATTGTTGGGACTGTTTTGCTTGGCTTGATTAAGTGTGCTTTTTCAGTTCCAATGCCTTGCACCATTTTTAATGTGATTAAAAATGTGTTATCTTGATGTATCATGATTGCCAAACTGAATTGCTTGAAGTTGCATTTCCAAGAATTTTCGGATGCCTAAGTGATCACATTAGCGTCTCGTTAGTATATTGCATTATCTTGTTTGTTTTGACCGTCATATTTTTTATGGCATGTGCTGAAGTAAATTGGATAATGTATGTGCTAGCTAGAGATGCTTAGGTTGATAATTAGGGTGTTCCTAAATTATTTGAAAATTAATGAGTTTTGACTCATTTCAAGCTTTTCATATAGTTTGACTATTTAAGGCATTCATGAATCAATGAAGTGTTCATTGATACATCAATTCACAGATATTACCCTAGGTATGAAGGTGTTGAGAATTGGAATTGTACTGATTGAGGAATTAGCCGATTAGAGATTTTAGCAAAATTCCCTAAAAAAGTCGACTTGTATGAGGTATAAGTCGACTTGTTCAAGTTTTTTGGATAAGTCGACTTGTGGATAGAATAAGTCGACTTGTTCAAGATCTCAGTATAAGTCGACTTGTAGTACCTTGTAAGTCGACTTGTTCATGGGCAGATGACATAAGTCGACTTGTTTCATACAAGTCGACTTGTGTGTGGGCGATAGCATAAGTCGACTTGCATTTGATGAAAGTCCACTTGTGGCATCATAGGTGGGATGATGGATGATTTTAGGTATAGACTCAATGTGATTGATGAAATGCCTAAATCATATCATATAGTCATGATGACTATAATCCTACGGCTTGGAGAAGAAGTAGATGAGACCCAAATCCCTCCTCGGTATATGAAAACTAACGCCTTCCATTAATATGGTAAGAACCGAGTTTTTATAGGGTTGGGTTGTTGAGCTAACCTCAAGCTCACTCTATCTGAATAAGTTGAACCATGAAAATAAGATTTTCGGATTAATGGGTCGGTTTTCCTAGAAGCGTTGATTTGTTGAGCTAACCTCGAAGGTCAGCGTGGACAGAGGCGAAGTTGGGTAGCATACATTAGATGTATGCGCATCAAAGAGTTGATACTGATGTAAGTGCATACATCAACAAGTTGATAGCACTGATCGATAGTTGTGTCTAAGATGTAATTGGTATATCTGATACCTCCCGAGACATAAGGTGGCTTGTTGGGTAAACCCAAGGTCATTCTTAATGTCGGTTATCGATGATACAATTGGTATGACCGATACTACCGATTGACCTAAGTTGTGGCTTGTTGGGTAAACCCGAGGTCACTCTTAGCAATGTCGGATGTCGACCCACTAGGACTTTATGTCACTTTGTTTCTTTGGATTAAGTAAAGGGTTATGGATTCTAGGAAACTAGTGGAAGCCATATGCATGTCATGCAAGTCCTTATGATCATGCAGGCATTTCTATTCTATCATTCCTTCTCTCTATCGCGTCTAGGTTGATTGAAGAAGTCTTTCAGTGTGAATTTTCGCTCTCTATTCTGGACCGAATTTTCTTGATTGGCTAAGGAATCTGAGAATTGTTCTTAGATCTGAGGAACTGGGATATGTCCTAGATGTTCCACTTCCAGTTGCACTTTCTTGTCGATGCTTCGATAAGGATCGAAAGCATATTATAAGCATCTAAGGGCGATGATATGGATACTTGCTTTATGCTTGCCTCGATGTCACTAGAGCTGCGGGGCAAGACGAGTCCATGGATGCTCACACTATAGTATTTCATCTTAAGGAGGCTGTTTGATGAGTAAGCTTCGATGCGAAAGGTTCGAGACCTCGAGGCTTCTCTTCACAACAAAGATGGCTCGAGGATATCTGCATTCATCGCAATATGCCACGAAGATGCATGGCTATATTGAGAGATTGGCCGTCTTAGGATTTGTAATGGATTATGAGTTAAGTAGAGACTTAATTCTAGTTGGATTGTCGATGGTTATTCACGGTTTGTGATAAACTATCGGATAAACCAAATATCCACAACAATTCTGAGTGATCAATCTGCTTTCAAGACAGTGAAAGGAGCTATCAAGAAGGATAGCAAGCAAGTCTTAGTGGTGGATGCTTCTTCTTCAGTTCAAAGAAGAAAAATGCCAAGAAACCAAAGGGAAGTGCCATCAAGGAAAAACCAAAGAAACTGCCAAAAAAGGATTTTGCTTTCATTGTGGCAAGACTAGCCACTAGAGGTGAAACTGTAAAATCTATCTGGAGTCCTTGAAGCAGAAGAAGGCATCAGATGCCTCTACTCCTTCAAATATGTTTGTCATTGAGGTTAATACTATTCCTGATCCAAACATATCGGTATTTGATACGAATGTGGCTCATACATATGAAATGATATGCGGGGCCTCGGGAGCGATGAGCGACTCATAAAGGAGAACTAGACCTTCGTGTAGGTAATGCAGCAAGAGTTGCTACATTAGCCGTGAACACTTATGTCTTGTTACTCCCTCTTGGGCTTATATTCAAATTGGATAATTGACATTTTGTACTGTTTTAAACAAAGAACATATTGTATGTTTTATGTTTAATTAGAATTGGTTTCTATTGGACTTTTAGTAGCAATGGTTGTTATATTAGTTGCAATGGAATGCTCTATGGTACTCGTACATTATGCAATGGAATTGACATATGAGATATGTCATATCCAATTATGAATGTCAATGGCGCGAAAGACATAATTGAGATAATTTAAAATCAACTTACTTATGGCATTGTCGAACGGCCATAAATAAATGAGACACGCATTGCTAAGCTCCATAAGAGTGGATGTTTAGGGTCATTTGATTATGAATCATATGACACATGCGAATCTTGTTTATTATGCAAGATGACTAAGTTATCCTTTAAAGGAAAGGGTGAGCGAATGAATGGAATATTAGACCTAATACATTCGGATGTATGTGGTCCGATGTCCATCCATGCCATAAGTGGTTGTTTTTACTTCATTACTTTTATCGGTGATTATTCACGATATAGGTATCTGTCTCTGATGAGATACAAATCTGAAGCATTTGAATAGTTCAAATAATTCAGAAATGAAGTAGAAAACTAACTTGGTAAAAGTATGAATACATTACGATCTGATCGTGGTGGAAAATGCTTAGACCAATAGTTTTGGATTATCTCAGAGATAATGGGATTTTATCTCGGTATACTCCACCTTACACGCCTTGACCTGATGGTGTGGTTGAAAGGAGAAATCGAACCTTGTTAGACTTAGTGCGATTGATGATAGGTTTTACAGATTTTGGGAATATCGCTTCGAGGCAATTTGTTTACTTGGTAAACAGAGTTCCATTAGAGCGATTGATGTTACTCCATATCGGATGTGGACTAGCGAAAGCCTATCTTTCTCATCTGAAAGTTTGGGATTGTCTACTTATGTGAAGCGGACACGGTCAGTTAGCTTGATCTGGTGATAAGTGTTTGTTAAGTGGAATATCAATTCTACCTTGCTTAGGAACAAAAGTTGTTTGTTTCCAAGCATCTGTTTTCTTAAAGAAAGAGTTTCTTTACAAGAGGGCGATGGGAGCAAAGTTGAACTTGGAAGTTCAAGATGCTCGAACAAACATAGATCAGCTGCTTGAATCAAAGCGTAACTCATGTACATGAGGTAACAGTTCAACCTTCTATTACACACAATTTACGTGGGTTAAGTAGGATCGACTGCATTCTAGAGATATGAATTTCTTGTAAGTGAGCAGAATGATGTATTGCTCATATGAGATGATGCGCCTACTACCTATGAACAGGTTCTGAAAAGTTCAGAGTCTGAAAAATGGATTTGTGCCATGAAATCTGAATGGATTCCATGTATGAAAACCAAGTTTGGACTTTGGTTGTTACACGAAGGATAAAACCCACGAGGGTGCAAAGGAGTTTCGAAGAAAACCAACATGGATGGTAATTTGATTACCTATAAAGCAATGCTTACGGTTAAAGTTTTCGTCACGGACAAAGAGTTGACTATGACAAAACCTTGACCCGTAGCAATGCTTAAATCCATTAGGATACTCTAGCCATTGCCACTCATTATGATTATGAGATATGGCAAATGGATGTGAAGACGACTTTCTGAGAGGAAATCTGCAGGATGTGTATGACACAACGGAGGACTTCACTTCCATCGATGGCGAAAAGGTATGCAAGCTTGAAATCCATGTTTGGATTGAAGCAAACATCGAGGAGTTCGAATATCCATTTTGATGAGGTACTCAAAGAGTTTGATTTCTCACAAAATCCTGATGATCATTGTGTGTATAAGAAGGTTAATGGGATTGCAATCGTATTCCTTGTGTTGTATGTAGATGACATACTATTACTAGGAAGCGATGTCTCTATCTTTAATCGATTAAAATTTGGTTGTCAATCAATTTGCGATGAAAGACCTTGGTGAAGCAACTTATATCCTAGGGATATAGATTTATAGAGATAAATCAAAAGGTTGCTTGGTCTTTCACAATCATCGACATAGATGAGATGCTAAAGAGGTTTAGCATGGAACAATGTTATGTCACGAGGCCCGATGTATCGTATGCTCTAAGTATTCTGACGGATACCAATCGGATCTGGTGAGGTCATTTGGGTGGTATCAAGAATATCCTCAAGTACTTGCGAAGCACTAAGGATGTTTTCTTGATCTATGGAGATGAAAATCTCAAGTGGCGGGCATTCGGATGCAAGTGTTTAATCGATAAGGATGATTACGAATCACAATCAGGTTATATACATTCACACCGAATAGCGTGGCGGTCAATTGGAAAGAGTTCAATCGAGAGGATTGCTTGATTCATCAGCCGAGGCACGATGCAATGCCGCATGAGATGCATGAAAGAAGCGGTTTGGATCGAAGTTCATTCTTGAACTTGATCGGTCCCTAGGCGTGATGGGCCCATAGGATTGTATTGTGATACAATGGGGCTAGTCTTGCAGCAAAGGAACCAAGGTCTTATCGACGATCCGAACTCGTACTTCACCGATTCGAGAGATCATTAGTCGAGATGATATCGATAGAGAATTCCCGACAGAGCAAAGTGTTCTTTGTTAGTTGACAAAGCCATAGTCACGGGAGAATTGTGATTCTCATGGACTCGCTTATGGTATTAGATACTAAGGCGATTGACTTTAGGTCAAGTGGGAGATTTGTAAGTGATAAGTCGACTTGTACCATGTGTAAGTCGACTTACACATGTTCGGTACCGATAAGTCGACTTGTTCATTCGATAAGTCGACTTGTTCAAAATCGATCTTGTTTATTTGTGCCTAAAGGCAATCCCCTTTAGCGCGTTTTATTCAAAGTCGTGTGCAGACTTTATGAATAAATAAAGAAAAGGCATTATTCATTAATTTGATATTCATAAACATTGTTTATGAATTGATTGGATCTTTAATCAAATTAATGAAGTCCATGATATATGACATAGCATGAAGGAAATTATGATGTGATCATACTACTGAGATTCCTATCATGTGCAATTATGTCAGTATCTAAATTCTCCTAGTCATAGGATTAATGAGGCCGGACATCATTAATCCGGATAGACTAACACATGTCATATTCCTGATTGGATCAGCGGTGGATCTCGAAGCGTAAATATGAGATATTTAGAATTGACATGTGGATGATTACTAAGCGGTAGTAAGTTAATTGGATGACCCGCCATGAGATCATCACATGGATATCTTATCTAAGTGTCGGTGATAATCTCATCATAGCAATGGTGCAAGTATCCTTAGACTTGAGGTACTCGAGGATATCTTGAATCTTGATCACGTGCTGACTCCATTCCTTGTTGCCTTCGAGAGGTAACTCATAGGGTGGTGCTTGGAGTGCGACTTGAGGCATTCAAGATAATTGAGTAGCCAATAAAGGATTCACCACTTACGGATTAGCGTAAGAGATACCCGTAGCCTCTTGTCGGGATCATTACTAAGGTTTGGCCGCATGTATGTCATGAAGAGTGTCTTCATTGACATATAAAGTAATGAGTCCCGTGCGAGAACCGATATCACTGGGCTAGACTTCGGTCTAGTGAGAGTTGACACTTTGACCATACTCATAACCAAGTGGGGTATAGGATGGTGAAAGGACGAATTGCACGATAATTGTGTATGGAAGGGTTTGTGATCCGGTTCGTGATGAATACATCAAACCGATTACTTTCCGGTCAATTGGGGTCATGATGTGTTGCTAGATACCGCTCATGACTTGCTCAGATTAATTGTTAATCTAAGTGGCCAACATAACCGGAACCTAAAGGGTCACACGATAAGAGTGACTCGGAGAATCAGTAAAATGGTAATTGGACGAGTTCCAATTATGGAGAGCATTAGGATTAAATGGATCCCAATGGGATTGGGATATGTCTGATGAGATCGCGACATCGATATTGCTAAGAAAGGTTTAGGTCATTTTGAGACAAGGGGCCCAATAGGCAGTAGAGGACCGACCCAGATTGGATCGACCTTAGCAAATATATTCTAATTAATTAATTAAGTAATTAATTAATTAATTATTATATATATATATGCATGTATGCGTGTGGGAGGAAGAAGGAATGGAAGTTTCCATTTCAAAGCTTAGTCATCACTTGTAATTAATGATAAAAGACAAAAATGGAAGATGGAGAAGAGATGATGCGTAGCTTATGGAATAAGCTAGAAAGAAAAAGAGTTTTCTTTGGTTTTGGTGAAGAGCATCATCGTGGATGAGAGAAAGAGTAAAGGTTTTGTGAAAACCTATTTCTTCATCTTCTCCATTGATTCTTCATCTTCTCCTCCAAGGATTTCATCCTCCTTCAACGTTTTGAAGCTCTCCGGGACGGTAGGCTCTAGCGAGCTTTAATCTGTTTAGCTATTCCGGGTCAAAGGGTTTGATCCGGTTAGATTTTCTGATCTCTGCGTGGATCACCTTTAGAGATAGTCTCTTTTGGCTATTTAGGTTTATGTCTTCATACGGATACTGGATCACAGGATTGGGAAAGTCACAGGAACAAAATTTTTGTTTTCATCACGCGGTACATGTGATGTACCTCCGGGATTTTCCTACGGACTAAGTCTAACTAAGGCCACAGCGAGATGATCCACGGGGAGGCAATATCGAGAATGGGTCGAGATTGTTACATTACGATTGGCAACTCGAATGTTGTTTTACTATAATACGAACATTCTGCGAAATCGACCTCTGGGAGATCACTTCAATTCTGAAGCTATGCCATGGTTTGGGCGCACTTTTCAGCGAATAAGAGATTCCTCGATCTTGATATCAATGAACAAGTCAGTATTTGTTCCTCCTCCTCTTCGCAAATCATTGAACCAAATGTCTTTAACAAGGAAGCTTATACAACAACAAAGGCTATCGTTGAAAAGCAAGTTGTTAAGGCGGTACCCTCGACTGCAGATGAATCATCAACTCTAAAGAAGCATGTTGGAAGCTTGATAAAGATATGAAGAAGATTAAGAAGATGCTGAAAAAGTTGGTGAAGCAGATTGGAAAATAATTTTTGATCAATAACAAATAGGGGAGAAGGGAGAAGGAAGAGAGAAGGAGAAGGAAGAAATCAATTTGGAAGGATGAAGATAATTTTTATCTCAATACTTCAGATAATTAACAAGTATATGATACTTTTCATATTTCTCTAAATTCACAGTATTTGTTATTATCAAAAGGGAGAATGTTAAGTCAAACCGGACTTCACGATATTAAATAATTTTGATAATAAACAAAGAGAAATATCTGAGGAAAAGCGGGCGATACAAAAGCGATTTAAAGAAAAATGTAGACGAAAGAAAAGCGATTTGAAGAAAAGCGATTTAAAGAAAAGCGGGCGGAAGAAAAGAAGACGAAAGAAAAATGAGGCGAAACAAAAGCGGGCGGAAGCTTTACGAAGACAAAAAGCGCATCTGAAAATAAGACGGAAGAAAGAAACATCGCTTTAAGGCGGTTCTGAGCTAAAGCTGAATAACCGTTCTTTAAAGATTCAAAGCGAGATAGTCAAAAGCAGTTGAAGTTCACTATAAATAAGAGTCGAGATTGAAGAAGAAATAACTTTTGGAAAAAGTGAATGAAACTCGTGTATTCAATATCATCTATCGAGAAAAAATTGCGAACTATTTTCGAGTGTATATTGTGAAGAGCAACTCTTTTGTAAAAGCTCTTTATCAGTTTTCATTTTGAAAAGTGCTGAGATAACTGAAGAGGCTAAGAGTAAAGAATACTTGCATTAAGAGACACAAGAGGCTCGATCTAAAGAATACTTATGTCGGTTTGGAGATAGTGAAAATCTCAGAAGAATATCTGAGGAATGGATGTAGCCCACGGTTTGGGGTGAACCAGGATAAAATTGCTGTGTTTCTCTCTCTAACTCTTACTTTTCTTAAATCGTAGTTTTCATTATTAACAAAGTTTTTCAAACTAGTTAAGAATTGATTTACGATAAGTTTTCTGAAAGAACAAGCAATTGTTATTGAAGGGATTAAAGAAAAGTTTATCACAATTCAACCCCCCCTTCTTGTGTATCTTGGTCATATTATTACTCAATATATTAACGTGTGATTTACTTCAGCGGAGACTTAGGAAAGAGAGGAAAAAACAAGAGAGAGGTAGATTAGCTGAACAAGAAAGAGAAAATATGGTTGAAAATCCCAACCTTTTCCTAAATCCTGACTTTCCTGCACACTAACCTAGAAATGGAACTAATGGAGGAAATGGTGAGCATGAGAGAGTAGGAGAAAACAATAAGAATCAGAGACGTAGGACTATTAGGGAAGCAACAACTTCTAATGTGCATTATGATCCATTTACTGCTCTTGCCCTAATTTTGATGTTAATTTTGAAGTTAAGGGTTTGTTGATTAATTCCCTTCCTAAATTTTATGGCTTGGCAGGAGAAGATCCGTACATGCACCTACAATCTTTGACGATGATCTGCCAGAGTATGAAGCCAGTAGGAGCTACTTTGGACCAAGTTCTATGGAAAGTGTTTCATCTGTCCTTAGAAGGAAAGGCACGGGAGTGGTACATGGGTCTCCCAAGGCATGTTGTTAATGCTTATCATAGCTGGACCAATTTGAGGAAGGCCTTTTTGGAGAAGTATTTTCCAGCTTCCAGGACATCATCAATGAGGAAGGAAATTTATTCCGCCAAGAGTATGATGAATCATTGTATGACTACTGGAACCGCTTCCAAGACCTACTGTCAAGATGCCCCCATCACCAAATTCCTGATGAGCAATTGGTGCAATATTTCTATGATGGGTTGAAGAGTCAGGAGAAAGGTATGTTGGATGCTGCATCTGGAGGTTCTTGATTGATCTCACAGCCTTGGAAGCATGGGACTTAATCAAGAAGATGGCCTTGAACCTTCAACAGTACAGTATGAGAGATTCTAGAGGAGTGCATGAATTGGGAGCTTTAACAGCTCAAGCCAAAAGAATGGAGAGTCTGGAAACAAAGGTAGATTCACTGGAGAACAGGATAACATCACAATTATCTTGTACCACTACGGAGTTGAAGAACTTGAATGCGCATCTCCCATCGTCTTCAATGGACCTTACTGCACCCAGTTATGACACTTGTGGGTCGGTGATGCACATATCAAGTGTATGCCCTGGAAGATATGAAGAGGTGTCAGCAGTGTATCCAGGGAGAAAAAATCAGAAGTGGGATCCATACTCCAACACATACAATGAGGGATGGAAGTATAATCCAAGATTCAGTTGGAGGAATGAAGAAAGTAGGGCTCAAAACAGATTTCCACAAGGGGGAGGAGCTAGTACTTCCACTAACCAATTCCCCAATAAAAAACAAGCCTTAATGGTCCCACCAAAGGAAGACACCAACCAATTACTTCATAGCATGATGACTCTGATGAAGGAAGAGAGGGATTCTAACGCTAACTAGTTTAATGCCATTGCTTCTCTTATTCAACAGGAATCCTCAAAGACTACTGCTAGGTTCAATGCTTTGGAGAAAAGAATGGAACAATGGGAAACCAAAGCAGAGAACATTAATTCATATGTCACTCAGTTGTCCAACAACATGAGTGAGAATCAAGCAAAAAGCAGTGGAACTATTCCTTCAAATACTGTGATGAATTCGAAGAGTCTCAATGCAATTGCCTTCGAAGTGGAAAACATGTGAGGTTTAATCCTCAAGAAGAAGAAGAGACATGTGACGAGGAGATTGAGAGTGAAGAAGTGCCTCCACCCAAGGAAAATATCAAGAAATCTGAAAGTGTGAGGGAAGAAGAACTATTGAAAGAAAAGAAGACTGCCTCAAGAAACAAAGGAGCTACTTCAGAGAGTTCCAAGGATCAAGCTGAACATGTAGAATCAAACAAGCATGCCGGCAAAGGTAAGGAGGTAAGTATTCAAGACCTCCCTTTTCTAAATTCATATTTGATGAGCAAGCGTATGAATGAGATCAAACATGAAAAAGAAATCATTGATTTGTTTGAAAAAGTAGAGGTAAATGTCCCCTTGATTGATTTAGTGAAGAGAGTTCCGGTCTATGCTAAATATTTCAAGGACTTGTGCACTAACAAGAGAAAGTTTAGGCCAAATGAGAGAGTCCAAGTGAGCTCTAATGTGTCAGCCCTGTTCAAACCATAAATACCTGTGAAATGTCAAGACCCTGGATCTTTCACCATTCCTTGCATCTTAGGGAAAGTAACTATAGGAAGAGCTTTGTTAGATCTGGGGGCTGCGATTAATGTGATGCCTAAATCTGTCTATCAGTCCTTAAGAGTGAAAAGTTTGAAACCTACATCTGTTGTCCTACAGTTAGCTGATAGATCATTTAGGCATCCAGTGGGCATAATTGAGGACATCTTAGTTTAATTTGATCGGTAGCTTATCGTTCAATTTAAGAATTGATCCTTGGAAACCGGTCAAATAAAATTTATACCAAGGATTGCAATACAGGATGCAACCTCGGGTCGACTCTCAAGGAACCAATGCACCAATTGATCCTAGATTAGCCTAATGTTTGAATTATGCATGCAATGAAAGCAATAAAAGGGGGTTTTGATTGATTAATCTAAAATTAAACTAAACTAAAGCAAAGGTAAATATTTTTGGGATTTTGAAAAGATAAGGCAATTTAAATTAAATGAGACTGAAAACTATTAATTAAAACTCTCACGAAAATGTGGTTCAGTCATCATCGTTCAAAATAATATCGGGTTTGAAATCCACTAAGTTTGAAAGCTAAACCTTAACAACTCGTTAAGTCCAAGATTTAATTAATCAACTCGATTAACTAAATCTTGTTAAAACCATTAGTGTATGTATAGAATGATTAATGCAATAAATCAACCAAATAATAACACACCAACAATCAAACATAACTAGGCGATTAAATCAATTAATGCAATCATCCAATTGATATACATGAACTCCATGTATTTAAGAATAGCATTCAACAATAATCAATCCATAACATAAATCAAAGTTTAACATCCGATTAAACTATAACGGATTCAATCCATCATACGAAGCATTCTCCAACTCGGAGTTGATACAAAATATAGCGGAAATCTAAAACTAAGATCGATTACCCTGTTAAGCTCACGGAACTCAGACCCTTACTCCATCTTCAAGAGGTGGAGAATTAGCCACGCATCACGGCGAGAAGAGTCCATCATCTTTGGGCACCCGACGCTTTCATGACTCGACGGTGAAGGATGAATGAATGGTCGCGACGAAATAAAGCGAGAGGAGAAGATGGTGAAAGTAGACGATGTACATTGCCTCCAAACAAACTGCAAAACCAGAAAAACCAAAAACTATTAGACGAGCAGAAAAGCAGAAAAGAAGAAGTTAACCTCCGGTCACGGCCGCCTCGTTTTGCTTACTAAATGGCAAGATTTTATAGGAGGTTGTGCGGGCGGGTCGAAACGATGGATTAATTTCCATTTATAGTCCAGTTACCCGACATTCATCTGCGGCGAATGGCTGTAATTCGCCATGGCGAATGAGTTTGGTCACTTTCGCAATAATAAATTAAATACCATTAATTTCTTTGCGGCGAATGGAGGTCTTGGTTAAGCCCAATGAATCTTGCTGCGTGTTGACTTCTTGAATGTTGACTCCTTTGGTCCTACAAAATACAACCCATTTGCAGTATCAATTGTCCCGATAAAATTATGCGAATTAATGGCAATTGACAACAAAATACCGACAATGTGCAATTTATCAAAACTCAATATCGGGACCAAAATAAGCATAAAAATCATAGATCGAGAGTCAACAAATGCATAATTACTAAAGAAAACGGGCCTAATTTATAGTATAAATTTGGTCGAATCAAATCCCACACTTAAACCTTTGTACTCTGAACAAAGCTTATAAGAGTCAAAAAGGTACAAGAGTAAAGAAAATTCTACCCATGCCCAAACAACAACCAAAATTGACTCGATCCACTTTATCGTAATTGAGCGCAGCAAATTGAAAGAGTGCTAATAAAACAAACATTGAAAGAATTTAAGCACATGAGATTGAACAACGAGAGAATCACTCGAGGATATGATGTTTACGCTCAACTCACTTGTATAGTAGGGATATTTTCTCTCAATCTACTTAATACATCTCTACCATAGGCTTGTATCAATTTTATTTCTCCACTACAAGGACTATCAATTTGAAGATCAAGAGGTCTTTTAGGGTTGTAATGGCGGAAGGCTAAATGAATGGATGATGTGAGAAAAGAAAAAATATGAGCATGGCATAAAATGAGGGATCGATGTCGATAATCTATCTTGAAACTAGACCTCTACTAAACTAAATTTTGATTGATTTTTTAATCTCATTTTGAGATACTAATCCCATTTGGGATTCAATACATTATTATCCCTTTTTGGAATAAACAAGACTAACTTTTTTTTTTAACTAAAAATAGAACAAACTGACTATTGACGTCATCTGAAAATAATGCATGCAAATGCTCATAGCAAGAAGGCTCAAAGGGGCTAGCAAGGGAACGGTGTTTAGAGGTTGGTGTTTGGAGAAAGGGCTGAAAGAAAGAACGCCTCTATCATATCCACAAAAATCGAGTCCATCAAGCTTTGAGTAAAAACTGACACAAGTTCTAGAGAAGCATGAACTAAGCAGATGCACACACAAAAATATAGAAGAAAAATCTTTGGCTCGAATATCCTTCCAACAAGGTTTTGTTTCAATGATCAATCTCAAAACTTAAAAACTTAAAATGCTACCTTGTTAGCATGCTCCAATTTACTTTGTTTTGAAAACTTCAAAAGTTAAAATTTTTGCCAAAACCAATTATCGTTCGAAGAATGGAGAGCATTTTCACAAAAACTCAAGTATCAGTTTGAAATTTATAAGGGCTTTGCATGCAAGGGCACAAAAGAACGAGTCCAAAAAATGTTTGATTGAGTCCAAATTTATCAGTAAAAGCAACGAGCCCACAAAATTATGCACAAGTTTTAATAGGTGTACAATGCAAAATATAAAGGAACGACTCCCCACACTTAAACATGGCATTGTCCTGATGAAAAAAGTAGCAGGCACAGAGGAAGCGAAACAAAAATAGACAAAATGAAATGTGGATATATCATTAAAGCGCAAAAATGTAATGTACAAAAGAGGATCCAAGAACGAGCGAAAAAGTACAACGAAGAAAAGAAAATACAGAAAAAACAACAATAAAAGAAAATAAAAGCCTAGACTATGTGGCGGGATCGTCACCAAGGCGAAGCGATGAAAAGCTAGGAGCATCTGAAGAAGCCGGTGCTGAGGCGGAATAGGCAGCCCGAGGTGGGTCACAATCATAGTAAGCGAGAATGCGTGGCGGCCACCGAGCCTCGAAAAAGTGAACCGTTCAAGTGAAGGACGTCCATGCCTTGATGAGAGCCACCTCGGAAGGAGTAAGGGGAGGAGGAGGCGGGGATGGAAGGCAGCGAGCCTCGGGGAAGCAGGAAGGACGGGAGGGTGGGAGAAGGGCTCTAGGTGAGGGATGGCTAGGGAAGGTGAGGAGAGGAAGAAGATCTTTGAAGCAGGTTGGGCGGGAGGTGGGGTGGGATGGCACGTGGTGACCTAAGCGGACATAGACAAATGGAGAGCGGCGAAAAGGTGAGATCGGCGGATGTTCCGGACTCGATAGGCGGAACAGTCAAATGAGATGGGGAAAAGGAGTTTGTGTTTAGGGTTGGTAGAGAGAACACCTTTGGCGAAGGCGTGAAATGGCGGGGCTAGGTCTGGGGCGGCCGATCATCGCAAGTATATATATAGGGCACGCTCTTTGGGGATGTTCGAAAGATGGAGGGTCGGCATAATATTGTTACATATAAAATGTAACCAGGGCGAGCTTCAGGGAAGGAGGGTGGTCCGACGGATGTATCGTTGAGAACCACGGGGTTGAAGCCACTTTGAGACCTGCGGTCTGAGAGTACCAATGACTTCCTCCATGGGTAATTACGGAGAAGGTCGGAATATTGGCAATGAGGGACGACGGGAAGATGGTAATGCTCACGGATAATTACGGAAGTGAAAACATCGGGAATGGAAACACCCCAGAAATTAATTCCGTAGGTGTGGGAGTAGCGAGCATATGAATAGTATTGGCGGACAAATGTGAGGTTGCCAATAGAATTAGGTTGAGCAAGGCCACCAAGTCTAATTCAAAAGTGACGGACAAAAGGGTTTGTTGCGGGGTGAGAGAAATGGTTTTCCTTAAGTATATCTTGACCGGCAACACGAGTTACCACCGATCGTACTCGGGATCTCTGGACGAGAGGAAAAGCAGGAAGGTTGCGAGGAAGGGAAATGGTGTGATCGGAGGAAGAAGAGGATGGTCACTTTCCGGTTTAGAGGCTTATTTCATTCTAGGCATAATCCGCACACACAAGCGTTAGAACGAGGCATTAAACTAAGAAAATTACACGAATCAAAGTCTTGATCATTCGCGCAATGAGCAGGAGTGTTATTTGTGGCGAGAGGATCTCGCCATTATTTGCGACTAGCAGGATGTTATTGCGTGACTGGGGCATCTTTGTTATTGCGGCTAACACGAGCGATCGCGCATCAAACTGAAACCCTAAGTTAATGGCGGCGACTATGATTTTCTCCATGGCGAATGGCGATTCTGCGAACAATCGCGGCGAACAACGTTCATTGTTTGCTTAAATCTAACGAATAACGGCGAAAATGGACAAGAGGAAGGAATAGGAACACTTACGGAAGGGTGAAAACATAATTGGAAGAAGATTGGAGGAGATTTAGAGCTTCAAACAGCGAGAGGGCACGAGAGGAGGAGACGGCGGCGAGCGGCGAAGAAGCGGCAAAATGAGGAGGGAAGGAGAAAGAAGAAGAAGAAAAAGAAAGACGCGGAGACGAAGGGGCGCGAGAGGAAAAAAACCAAAAGAGTCTCGGAAAAAGAAATCCAACGGTCGGATAGGCAAAATGGAATTATTACGCGCGACGAGGCAAGCGTTAATCGCGAACAAAAAAGAAAAAAAAAACCTACATGAGCATGGCGAACAAATAAGTTCATTGCGGCGAATCACCCAAAACAAAACACAAATTCTATGGATCCTACACAATTGCACAAACATTCAATTTATCATCCACGTATCAACAATTCTCTTCAATCTAATCATGCTTTATTAGGAAGAACACAGAGCTAACAAGGGAATCAAATTATTCAAGCGGAAGGAAATCCTACCTACTACTCTAATTCTCTGGTTAAATCCCTCCCCACACTTAAACAATATAATCATGCTCAACAATCGCACGTTGGTATAAAACATAGCACAATTATATAGTAAATGAAGGAAAGAAAACACCCGCACTCAAGGTGGGTCTTGTAGCTCGGTATGGACTCTTGTTTGATATCCAAGCTCCACTCGGCAAAGACTTGGTTGCTAGTCGACTCCACGTCCATACTACGCACTGATTGTGCTCTGTAAAATCGTCCAAAAGAAAACTTTCTCCAAAATATATCGTCGATGGCGGGATATAAAGTTTCTACAAATTGAGCGAGCTTCATCAATAGAAACATCAAGCATGTGAACACCCGATGAGGAATAATCTTCATGAGGATGCTTCATAGCTTCATACATGTTGAAGCTAACTTGTTGATCACCAACTTCCATGGTGATCTCCCTTCCTTCATGCTAATCATCGTGCTCGCGATCCGAAGGAAGGGTCGTCAAGGATCGAGGAAGTGTCTGCATGACTTGAATACATATCTAGAGCGTAGAAATCTGCAGAAACACTAATCCTTTCACTGGACCAAGATGTCATGATGATTCCCCTTTGGATGACGGAAGGATCTATCGATAGCTGTAAGACTACGTAAGTAGGCTTTATGCTCTTAACGTCGTGGCTTCATAAATGATTTCGCATTACGTTAATCGCCGCTCCCAAATCCAATAGAGCTCTTCCAATGGTCACCTTTCCTATAACACAAGGAATGGTGAGCGATCCCGAGTCTGACACTTCACCGGATTTGGGGCTTAAATAAAGCGAAACATTTGAGCTTACTTGGACACGTTAGTTCGGCGAAATTTCCTCTTGTTTGTGCACAAGTCCTTCGTGTACTTAGCGTGGCCGACACTTTCTTAATCAAATCCAGCGAGGGCACGTTGACTTCAACCTTCCCAAACAGGTCAATGATTTCTTTTTCGTGTTTGAGCTCATTGACTCTCTTGCTCATCGACATCTGAGTTCGGAAGGGAGGTCCTTTAAGTTGGTGGTTCATTTCGCTCGATTTATCCTTATCAATTTTCTTCCTAAAATGCTCGATGATTGCTCTTTGTCCTCAATTGTTGATTGCTTCTTGTTCCTCAACAATTCTTCTTCACGATCACTCTCGATCGCACTTACTTCTCTCTCACTTGAGGCGCCTCTTGACCTTAATTTTCTCGGTGCATTCTTCTTCTTGAGAATGTCGAAATGCACTTTCTTTCCACTCCTCAACTCAATTGCATTTAAACTCTTTGGGTTAATCACGGTGTTAGAAGGAATGGTTCCGCTTACTCTAGCTTGGTTGTCACTCAAATTATTAGACAATTGAGTGACATATGAGTTCAGTTCTCGGCCTTGTTTTCCCATTGATCCATGCGTTTTCCAAGGCACTAAAGCGGGCAGCATTCTTAGCGAGTCTGTTGGATGAGGTTCGCGATGGCGTTGAATTGATTTCTTTGTGGATGTTCGTTCCTCTTTCATCAACGTCATCATCTTGTGTAGCCGGGTAGTGTCCTCCTTGGGTGGCGGTGGTTGTTGCACCGTCAACGCTTGTTGATCTGGGCTGGTTTGTAGATTGACCGACTCCACTCCCTTGCTGAAAGCGGTTGGGTGCTCTTTCTGCATTACTTCTCCAATTAAAATTAGGATGAGATCTCCATCCTTCATTATAGGTGTTGGAGTACGGGTCCCACTTTTGATTTTGTCTGATTGGGTAGACCGCAGACACTTCTTCATACCTTCCGGGACAGACGCTGCAAATGTGCATCACCGATCCACAAGATTCGCAACTAGGTGCGACCAGTTCAGTGGAAGGTGACGGGCGATGCACATTCAAATTCTTAAGCTCCGCCGTGATTGAGGATAACTGGGAAGTTATCCGATGTTCCAAAGAATCTACTTTCGATTCCAGGCTCTCCATTCTCTTAGTTTGAGCCGTCATGGCTCCTACTTCATTCACATTCCTGGAATCGCGGACACTATACTGTTGATGATTGAGGCCATCCTCTTTATCGGGGCCCGAAGCTTACGGCGCGATCAAAGTCAATCAACGAACCTCCGACGCAGAGATCCAACATTCCCTTTTCGATTTCTCACCCCATCGTAAAAATATTGAACCAATTGTTCATCGGGGATCGATGATGGGGCACCGAGATAACGAGATCTTGGAATCATTCCAAAAGTCATATAAGGATTCGTCGAAATCTGCTTGGCGGAATAAATCTCTTTTCGCATCGGCGAAGTCCTCGAGGCTGGAAAATATTTTCGGAAAGCTTTCATAAGTTGGCCCAACTATGATAGGCATTCGCGACATGCCTTGGGAGGCTCATGTACCACTCCGGGCCTTTCCTTCTAACGACAAGTGGAATACCTTCCACAAAGACTGGTCGAGATGTGCTCCTACGAGCTTCATACTTTGACAGATCATTGTGAGGGCTGAAGATGCATGTAGGGTCCTCCCGCCAAACCGTGAAATTTGGGTAGGGAGTTAATCAATAAACCTTTAACTTCAAATTTACATCGAAGTTAGGGCGACGGCGATGAAAGGATCGTAGTTTACGTCCGAGGTTGTAGCTTCTCGGATGGTTCTCGTCGATGTTCGCATTGTTGTCATCTACGCGTTCTGGTCACCGTTAAGACCGTGATCTCCATTTCGGGTGGTTGGCGGGATATTCTTAGTGTTCACCATCTCGATTCTAGTCGATCTAGTGTGCTAAGTCTTTCTTGCTCTCTCTTGTTTTCCTAAGTTGTCTAAGGTGTCGCTCAATTTCAGGTTAAAATGAACTAGCCTAAGTCTACAGGGCATGCACAAGAGAAGTTCACCTAAGATAGCTCACTAAAGCGACAGGCGGATATGAAGGCTTAAATTCACTCGGTTTATTTGTGGCGTGTAGTAATTATTGCGTGAATGAATAAATGTAACTTTCATTTGCGAATATATGAACTTCATTGCGGCGACTAATGAACTTCATTGTGACGAATGATGAACTCGTCACGACCAAGAAGCTATGAACCGACAAAGCAAGCGAATCGAATAAACACTTAAAACAAAAGCAGAATGAAATCACAAACAGGATTAACACTAAAAACACTTAGGCGTAAAAGAAATTAAATAAAATTATGCAATGCAAACAAAATGTAAACAACAAAATTAAGATCAAAACAAACAACGGCTAACCTAGAGAACCAATTAATTTGATTCCCAGCAGCGGCGCTAAATTTGATCGGCAGACTTATCGTTCAATTTAAGAATTGATCCTTGAAACCGGTCAAATAAAATTTATACCAAGGATTGCAATACAGAGGATGCAACCTCGGTCGACTCTCGAGGAACCAATGCACCAATTGATCTAAACTAGCCTAATGTTTGAATTATGCATGCAATGAAAGCAATAAAAGGGGGTTTTGATTGATTAATCTAAAATTAAACTAAACTAAAGCAAAGGTAAATATTTTTGGGATTTTGAAAAGATAAGGCAATTTAAATTAAATGAGACTGAAAACTATTAATTAAAACTCTCCTGAAAATGTGGCTCGGGTCATCATTGTTCAAAATAATATCGGGGTTTGAAATCCATTAAGTTTCGAAAGCTAAACCTTAACAACTCGTTAAGTCCAAGATTTAATTAATCAACTCGATTAACTAAATCTTGTTAAAACCATTAGTGTATGTATAGAATGATTAATGCAATAAATCAACCAAATAATAACACAACCAACTTAATCAAACATAACTAGGCGATTAAATCAATTAATGCAATCATCCAACCGATATACATGAACTCCATGTATTTAAGAACAACATTCAACAATAATCAATCCATAACATAAATCAAAGTTTAACATCCGATTAAACTATAGCCGATTCAATCCATCATACGATTGCATTCTCGACTCGGAGTTGATACAAAATATAGCGAAATCTAAAACTAAGATCGATTAACCTGTTAAGCTCACGGAACTCGAGACCCTTACTCCATCTTCAAGAGGTCGGAGAATTAGCCACGCATCACGGCAGAAGAGTCCATCAACTTCTTTGGGCACCCGACGCTGCTCATGACTCGAGACGGTGAAGGATGAATGAATGGTCGCGACGAAATAAAGGCGAGAGGAGAAGATGGTGAAAGTAGGCGATGTACATTGCCTCCAAACAAGCTGCAAAAACCAGAAAAACCAAAACTATTAGACGAGCAGAGAAAATGTAAAAAGAAGAAGTTAACCTCCGAGTGCGGTCGCCTCGTTTTGCCCTAAATGGCAAGATTTTATAGGAGGTTGTGCGGGCGAATCGAGCAGTGGATTAATTTCCATTTATAGTCCGGTTTACCCGACATTCGGCCGCGGCGAATGGTACATGGTCCCATGGCGAATGAGTTTGGTCACTCGTCGCGTGAATAAATTAAATATCATTAATTTCTTTGCGGCGAATGGAAATCTTGGTTAGCCCCAAATGAATCTTGCGGCGTGTTGACTTCTTGAATGTTGACTCCTTTGGTCCTACAAAATACAACCCATTTGCGTGATCAATTGTCCCGATAAAATTATGCGAGAATTAATGGCAATTGACAACAAAATACTGACAATGTGCAATTTATCAAAACTCAATATGCGGGACCAAAATAAGCATAAAAATCATAGATCAGGAGTCAACAAATGCATATTACTAAAGAAAACGGGCCTAATTTATAGTATAAATTTGGTCCAATCAGATGCCTAAATCTGTCTATCAGTCCTTAAGAGTGAAAAGTTTGAAACCTACATCTGTTGTCCTACAGTTAGCTGATAGATTATTTAGGCATCCAGTGGGCATAATTGAGGACATCTTGGTCCAAGAAAAAGGTTTAGTATTTCCTGCTGATTTTTATGTACTTGATATGTCTTCTGAAGTTGTGCAGGATACTTCTTTGATTCTCAGGCGACCCTTTTTACGGACAGTAAGCACCATGATCAGCATGAAGGAAGGTAAGATCACCATGGAGGTAAGCAACCAACAGGTAAGCTTTAACATGTATGAGGCAATGAAACACCCCTATGAGGACTATTCACTTCTCGGAGTTAATATGCTTAATATGGTTGTTGAAGATGCATGCGCTGATTTTGAACAATCAATGGACCCTTTGACTGAAAATTCTTTGGAGAACATTTTTGCTTCCGATGTTTCAGGTGTATCGTTGGGCGTGGATGTTAGCATGGAGCTGGACAGAAGTCGAATCACCTCACCAAGGTATGGAAACAAGCCAGACATCCACAAGAATCACACAGACCCACCTTAAGCACCGGGTAGTTTCTTTCCTTTCACTTCTAATATATTTGTGCATATTGATTGAAATTGGAGTAAAATTGTTGTGCATCAATATGTTGACTAAGTGTGAGGGAGAAAATTTATCTGTAGGGTTAGGTTTAGTTCAGTAGGATTTTAGTTAAGTTATTTTTAATAATTTCTCTCTCTTTTGGAACCCTTGATCTTAGTGAATGCATGATACATGTTGCTTGGTAGAAAAATTTTTTGTGCATGAGTGGTCAGGAATAGTGAGCTTAGGATCATTGTTAGTTTTCGAGAAGTTTCGCTGTGACGTGGGCTGTTTCGTCGCGACATGTACCAAATAAAACGCCGCGGCGAGCGTTACAGGAGAAGGGCACGCCGCGACGTCAACGAATCATTTCAACGCGGCGTGCACCGATTGTGACGTCACGGCGCGAGGCCTTTGAACGAAACCCTAGAGGGGTTCAAATTTCCTTTTTATCCTTATTACATGGCAGTTATTCCCTTTGACCAGTGTTCTTTTAGTAATTTTACCCTCTAAATCTTCATAACCCTCCGGCGCACCACTTTCATGCCGCCTCCCTCTCATTCCTCTTGTTCATCTTTGCGTCGCGACTTCTCACTTCCTCATTGCACTGTGACCCTTCCTCCCTCTTCGTCTGTCGCTAGTGGCTCACCTCAGTTGTCCATCTTTGTCTTTGTTTTCTCCTTGTAAGAAATCTCTTACCTCTTGTCATTTCCATTTCAGTTCTGTAGAATAGGAATTGTTTTCTGAGGCGACTACATTTTAACGCGTTACGGTGTGTTCGATTTTTGCCTCTCGTCGCAATATGTGGGTTTATCCCATCTCGCTGCGACGTGTGGGTTTATCCCATCTCACTGCGACGTGTGATTCGCATCTCACCGCGGCGTGAGAGACACAACATGTTTCGCTGCGGCGCGTGTTCAGACGCCGCGACGAAGCGTTGTTATTTTTTATTTTGTTTCACTGATTTTCTATGTGTTTATTTTCTGTTCAGGACGCCTCCATCCGTCCCACTACACCCTCCGATTTCTACTCTTCCAGCTCCCTTGATTTCTCCTCCGAACATTCACCTTCACCTTTTGGCCCTTCCCACAGTTCACATCCTCCAGCCTCCCCCACTCGCTCTTCCACTTCCTCCCCTCCGATCGATCAGGAGTATGCCGACCTAGCTGCGAAGATAGAAGCTAGGCCGCTACTCAAGGAGCAAACTTTCCCTCTCTCACCCTCCCACCACCCTTTTGTCCGACAGCTCATCCGTTCCCAACTTTTCGGTTTAGTGCAGCCTAGGACTCCTTGAAATGACACCTTCGTTCGTCATTTCTATACCCATGCTCGTTACCATGACACCCTGGATATTCATTTCCGCAGTGTTATCATTCCTCGTGCCTTCACCCATGCTGCCATCCGTGACCATTACCACCTCCCTCTTATCCTTCGTTGTCACTATGCCGACCTTATTCATGACTACCCCTGGGATGATGTCCTTAGTACCCTTTGTCCTGAGGGTGCCGACTGGCATCAACTTAGGGCGTCCTAGAGATATCTTCGACATGCTGATCTCCGTCCTGAGGCCCGTCCTTGGCTTCACCTCATTAACAACAACATCCTTCCCACCACCCACCTTACCCTCGTTCCTAAAGAACAGGCACTCTACATCTACCTCCTGATGGTTGGCCGGTCGGTTGATATTGCTCATGCAATCACTTCCGCCCTTCGTCAATCCATCCTTACCTCTACCCTCACTCACTCCATTCTGTTTTCTCACCTTATTACCGATCTGTTCCGGGCCCATCAGGTCCTGGAACTTCCTTCTGATCGACCCTTTGAACCCGCCTCCCTCTTTTGCTACGTCCGCCTTAAATAACCCTGCTTTCCAGCACCACCACCTCCTCCTCACTCCCCATCACCTCCCCCTCCACCACCACTTTGTACTGACCACTTTTTGCCACTATGATTAATAACATGTCTCTATTCTCATTTTCATTGCGGACAATGTGTTGTTTAAGTGTGGGGGAGCTGTTCCTATGTTCTTATTTTTGTTCTGCTCCATATTGAAATTTTTGATGTGTGTGTTAGTCAATCTTGCATGATGTTACACATTTTAGACTTGGTGCAAATTAATTGTTCCACCTTTCTGTTGTTTCTCGCCGCGGCGAGCCACGGTTCACACCAACACGTCACGACGTCCACCCACCAACACGCCGCGGTGTGCTTGCTGCACATCACGACGTCCACCCTTTTTACAGAAGGCTTGTACGAAAATTTTCTCGATTCCAACTTCTTCCACATTGAATCTTGTCACTTTTGTGTTTCAAAGACCTTATAGGTTTCAAAGTGGTCTTGAGTTTATGAAAATACCTTCCATTCTTTTTATGATAGTTGGTCTTGGCTAATTTTACTTTTGATATTTTCAAGACAAAGTGAATTAAGGCATGCTAACAAAGCAACACTTTACATTTTTTAGACTTGAGATTGTCCATTGAGATATTACCCTTGTTGGAAGGATATTTGAGCCTAATTTCTTTCTTCAATATTGTGTGCATATACTTATTTCATATCGCTCTAGAACTTGTTTCAATTCTTAATCAAAGCTTTATGGACTAGAATTTTGTTGACGTGATAGAGGCATTCTTTCGTCAACCCTTTTCCCAAACACAGTCCCACAAACACTTACCAATTGCTAGCCCCTTGAGCCATTTTTATTCATGAGCACTTGCATGTATGAAACCTCTACATGATGTCAGTAGTTAAAAACAAAAAAAGTGTTCCAAAAAGGGACCGAGAAATAAAATAAAATATATATACAAAAAGGGGCAAAGCAATAGCAATAACATTTCAAGCAGTGTATATATGCCCTATCAAAAAGAAAAAGAACAAGAAAAAAAAGTCAATATTCGTTTATCTTTTGCATCCAGTTCATCATTGTAGTGCATGTGTTCATATCTTTTTCTTTCTTTCATCCTATCCATTCATCTAGCCCTTCGTACATTACAACCCTGAAAAGTCCTCTTGATCTTCAAATTATAGTTTTTGTAGTGGAGAAATAGAATTGCTACAAGCTTATGGTAGAGAATAGATTAAGTAGATTGAGAGTGAAATATCCCCAATATGTGAGGAGAGAGCAAACACTTTATCTTGAGTGACATCTCTTTTGTCCAATCTCTTGGATTGAATTCTTTTGGTGTTTGTTTCATTAGCACTCTTTCAATTTGCTTTGATTGAATTTTGAGGAAGTAATTTGCTCCAAGTTCCTGTTATTATTTTGAGCATGGACAAATTTTTCTTTTACACTTGTATCTTTTTGACTCTTATAAACTTTTTCCAGGAGTGCAAAGGTCTAAGTGTGGGGGAATTTGATTAAGCCCAAGTTTATTATATAAATTGGATACACTTTTACTGTTCTTAATGTACTTTTTGAGTTTTAATTTGTGATTTTTTTCTTTAATTAGTCCCTTACAGTGAGCTTATACTTTATACAATTTGATAGTAAAATTATCACAAATTGACATTAATTCCATCATAATTTTTCCAAGGACAATTGATACTGCAAATAGCTGTTTCATATTGTAGGGGACAAAGAGAGTTATAAGGTTGAAAGGAGTCAACACGTCGTGATGCATGAAGAAGTCTGCATGCTGTGACGTAATGCAAGTAGCACGCCGAAGCATCTCGCCGTGGCGAGGATCAAGAGGAGCACGCCGCGACGTCTAAGAATCATCTTGCCGCGGCGAGCAGACAAATATCCGGACTTCATTTGGAAAGATCTCTCACTGTACCAACCCGACCTGCATCCATCATTTAAAAGCCTTGCTATTTTTAGGTCGAAGGGGGACGGATATCTTTGGGAGACACTTTGGAGGCAACAGGTGATTATCTCTTCCACTATCATTTCCATTTTTCTCATCTTCGACCATCACCATCATCTCTACACCACCGCCAGTATCTACTGCAACCATGGGTGACGTCCAATCTTCAACAGTCGTGAGAGAGTCCGGAGTCATGCGTAGCTAAACCACATTTCCTCTTGAAGATGTAGCATCGGTTTGAGTTCACTGGTTCTTTAAAAGGGAGTTAAACTAACATCGTCAAGTCTAATTTTATTGTTGTAAATTCCTGAGTTAGGGTTTACTACTGTGTAATTAGATTAGCTTGGTTATAGTTTAATCAAGTGTAGAACGATGTCTTGTGTTATGGATTGGTTAATGTAGAACTTTGATGCTCAGTATATGAAGTCTCATATATGTCTTTTGGTGATTGTGTTAACTCTCTTTATCTGCCTAGTTGTGTTTGATATTGAGATTGTGCTTGAGCCAATTGACCAATTGCATTAACTTATCCATTTCACACACTAATATGCATTTAACAAGGTTTTAGTTAACGGAGTTCGTTGACTAAAACCTTGGACTTAAAGAATCCCTTAAGGTTCTAAGGCTTAAGAGCACTTAATGGGATCTTGAGAAATGAAGTTCATTGATCAAGATCCTGGACTTGAGGAGAAGTCTTTAAGATTGTTATTTGAAAACTTAGTGAATTTCACTTCCCGAAAATTGTTTTAAACCATGATAGCCTAAGCTCATTTTCAAGAGGATTTATTATCATTTGCTTATTACTAAAATTTTCAATTCCATTTACTTCTTAAAAATCCAAAAATATACTTTTTATACTTTGTCCTTCAATTTAGTTAAATTTCCTTAGTTCTTTTTAATGACTAAAACCCCTATTTTATCAACTTTGATTGCAATTTTTGACAATTAGGCTAGTTTATACCTTTTTCACTTAGTTCCAATTAAGTGCGACGACCCGAGGTTACATCCTGTATTGCAATCCTTGAAATTTTTATTTTTGACTCGGTTTCCAAGGGATTGATCTTTAGATCGATACGAAGAGCCGATCAATGCTTGATTAGGATCGATTAAGCAATTTTGGAGGCAGACCTTATTACATTACAGTTGAGGGAGACAGGTGTGATTTTAGGTATAGATTGGCTCACTGCCCATAGGGCTATCATAAACTACTACACCAAGGAGGTAGTATTGGAATCTCCTGGTCAGTCGAGGGCAGTATTCAGAGGAGTTAGTTAGGCACAAAATTTCTATAGGGATATCATAGGATTTAGCAGAGTGCACAGGACATTCCAGTGGTTAGGAAGTTCCTGGATGTGTTTCCTGAAGGGCTACCTAGGTTACCACCAGATCGGGGAATAGAGTTCACAATTGATTTAATTCTAGGTGCTGCTCCTATATCTATTCCTCTATATAGGATGGAACCTGTGGAACTGAAGGAGTTGAAGACTCAGCTTCAAGAGTTGCTGGAAAAGGGTTTCATTAGACCCAATGTTTCACCTTGGGGAGCTCTAGTGTTATTTGTAAGGAAGAAGGATGGGACTTTGAGATTGTGCATCCATTATAGGCAACTAAATTAGGTGACAATGAATAACAAGTATCCGCTACCTAGAATTGATGATCTGCTTGATCAGTTGCAGGGAGCTCAGGTAATTACTAAGCTGGATCTAAGATCAGGGTATTATCAGTTGAAGATAGCCGAGAATGATATCCCTAAGAGTGCATTCAGGAGCAAGTATGGGCATTTTGAGTTTTTAGTGATGCCGTTTGGGTTAACTAATGCCCCGGTAACTTTTATGGCCTTGATGAATAAAGTGTTTTAGCCCTACCTGGATCTCTTTGTGATTGTGTTTATTGATGATATCTTGGTATATTCGAAGAGCAGAAAGGAGCATGCTGAGCATTTGAGAGTCATCTTACAGATTATAAGGGAAAAGCAGCTGTATGCCAAATTCAATAAGTGTGAATTTTGGCTGGATCAAGTTACATTTCTGGGGAATATAGTGACTGGAGATGGCATACAGGTAGATCTGAAGAAGGTAGAGGCAGTGATAAATTGGGAAGCTCCAAAAAATGTGTCGGAGATCCGAAGTTTCCTAGGATTAGTTGGATATTACCAGAGATTTGTCAAGGAGTTTTCTCTGATCTCGGCCCCTCTGAAAAAAATTATGAGGAAGAATGTAGTGTTTAAATGGAATGAGGAGTGTCAGAAGAGCTTCGAGGAGCTGAAACGTCAGTTGACTATTGCACCGGTGTTAACTATTCCATCAGGGACCGGAAGATATGTGATGTATAGTGATGCGTCGCATCAAAGATTGGGATGTGTACTAATGCAGTATGGCAAGGTGATTGTCTATACATCGAGACAATTAAGGTCTCACGAGATCAATTATCCGGTACATGATTTAGAGCTAGCTGCAATTGTCTTTGCTCTAAAGATTTAGAGACATTATTTATATGGAAAGACTTTCCAGTTATACACTGATCATAAGAGTCTGAGGTATCTATTGAGTTAGAGGGAGTTAAACTTGAGGCAGAGGAGATGGATTGAGCTACTGAAATATTATGAATACACTATTGAGTACCACCCAGGGAAAGCTAATGTGGTGACAAATGCTTTAAGCAGGAAGTCTAATATCAGTACAGCTCAGATTCAGTTATCGAGGTTACCTAATCTGATTCATTTGAGAGCTCTAAATGTAGAGCTGAATCTGGAGCAAGATGAGGCACTAATTGCTACTTTGAAGTTGAGGCCAATGCTACACGATAGAATCAGAAGAGTACAAAACAAAGATTCTGATATGGTAAATCTTATGGAGAGAATGAAGGAAAATCCGGATTCCAAGTTTGAGTTGAGGAAGGAGATTCTTGAGGAAGCTCATATGGCTTCCTATGCTATGCATCCTGGTACTACCAAGATGTATAACACACTGAAGTAGCATTTTTGGTGGCCAGTAATGAAGAAGCAAGTGGCAGAGTATGTATCTAGATGTATGACTTGCTAACAAGTTAAGGTTGAACACCAAGCTCTAGTAGGGAAGTTACATTAGTTGCCCATTTTGGAGTGAAAATGGGAACGAATCACTATGGATTTTATTATGGGATTGCCTAAGACTCCGATGCAGCACGATGCTATATGGGCCATAGTAGACCGGTTGACTAAATCGACCCATTTCTTACCAGTGAGAGAGAATAACTCACTTGATCAGTTGGCCTATAAGTATGTGAATGAGGTGGTGAGACTGAATGGAGTTCCAGTGTCTATAGTATCGAACAGGGATCCCAGATTTACTTCGAGATTTTGGAGGAGTTTACAGTCTACTATGGGTACTAAGTTGAACTTCAGTACAACGTTTCATCCTCAGACAGATGGACAAAGTGAAAGGACAATCAAGACTATTGAGGATATGCTTAGAGCTTGTGTATTGGAGTTTAGAGGAGCTTGGGATCATTATATGGCATTGATAGAGTTTGTCTAAAACAACCATTACCACAGTAGTATTGGAATGGCACTGTATGAAGCACTGTACGGTAGAAAGTGTCAGTTGCCACTGTATTTGGATGAAGAAGGCTTGAGAATGATTGAAGGTCCATAGTTAATACAAGATACAGTGGACAAGGTGAAGTTGATCCGAAGTTGAATTAAAGGTGCTCAGGATAGGCAGAAGAGTTATGTGGACCAACACCAACGTGATATGGAGTACAGTGTGGGAGATAGCATATTCTTGAAAGTGTCATCCTGGAGGAGAGTTTTGAGATTTGGTAAAAAAGACAAGTTGAGCCCTAGGTACATTGGTCCTTATGAGATCGTTGAAAGGATTGGACCTTTGGCATATAAGTTAGCTTTACTGAATGAGATGTCTCAATTGCATAATGTGTTTCGTGTAAGTATGCTCTAAAGATATCGATCGGATCCGACACATGTGATATCGGCTCAGGATATTGAGGTCACTAGTAACTTAAACTATGTTGAGGAGTCAATCAAGATTGTGGGATCACGAATTAAACAGTTGAGAAACATGGTTATTCCATTGGTAAAAATCCTTTGGAGGAACCACTCAACTGAAGAAGCAACATGAGAAACAGAGGAGCATATGAGGATACAATATCCCCACTTATTTGAGCAAACAGATAAAAATTTTGAGGACGAAATTTCTATAAGGAAGGGAGAGTTGTAACATCCCATTTATTGTGGGAGGGTTAGAATAGTAAATGTGAGTGATTAATGAGAGTTAGAGATGCATTTCCATGTTCATGCATAAAAATGCCATGCATTTATACATGAATAGTGAATGTATTTGCACATGAAAATAATTGTACATGCATTCATGAATAATTCTGGGTATAATTGGATTGATCTATAAATTTTTAGAGTTATGGATGTTTTTACATTGAAAAAATTAGTGATTGGTGGAAATATTGTATTTGTATATTTTGGTGAATTTAGGAGTTACCTTTGAAATTTATGGAGTATTAAGAAAGATATATATAATAGGAAACAAGAAAATAAAAGAAACTTTGGAGATAGTTGGATTGTAAAGATGACAGTCAAGGGAGTTAGTTTAAAAAAAACTAAGTTAGAACTTGGGTATTGGGTAAGTGACAAGTGTCACTTAGGCTTTTATACTCTTGTTAGAAGTAGGTTACTATTCTTTGAGAGTTGACAGGTTAAGTCTTGTCTAAGTCCCTTCTTTATTATCATCTTTTTCAAACTTCCTTTTGAAACCCAGAGTTTTTCCATCAAATACTTTCTAAGAGACTTCTGTGTTTTCCCTTTCCTTCACCAAACCTACTTTGCCATTTATGTCCTTACCCTGAGAAAAGCTAAAAGCTGGTCATTGTACTAAGTGAAGTACGAGAAACGTGTGGAGTTAGGGCTTGAAGATTTTGGAGTTTTCAGCAGGTAAGTGGTGAAGAAATCCCTTAGAGTTAGGGATTTGTGAAATAAAGTTGATAAGTTACAATCATCTACATGGAAAATGGCATTTTCGTGTTTGTTCATAAAAACTGGGTGGTTGGGAAGAAATAAATTCAATTATAATGTTTAATTAGTTTTTTTTAATATTTTTTTTGGGTATTTTGGTGATGTAAAATATTAAAAGCTTGAAAATCTGGAAAATGTTCACTAAATATACTTCAGTCTTTTAGCCATAACGTTTTCTCTAGTTGTCTAAACAAGATGATTCTTAATTTGAATTAAACTAGAGACATATGGCTACCTTTTATATAAAGACATCAAATTTCATTTCTGTTTCTAAAAGTCTCAAAATTTCATGAAGTTATGGAGTTGGTCTAGTACGTTGGTGTGTGTATGGAAAATTTGTCTTTGGAATATAGGGGCAAATTTGGGATTGATATAAAGAGATTTTAGCCAAGATGCCTTATGGAAAGTTGTCGATCTTTCTTTTATCTTTCCAACGGTATATAGTATGAAAATTTTAGACATGAGAGTCAAAAGTTATGATCCTTATAAGTGGAGACGTTATGCGGAAGAAATGAGACGGAAGAAAATGAGATGGAAGAAAGGAGACAGAAGAAAATGAGATTGAAGAAATGAGACTGAAGAAAATGAGACGATAGAAATGAGATGGAAGAAAATGAGACGAAGAAAATGAGACGGAAGAAAATGAGACGATAGAAATGAGACGGAAGAAAATTAGACGAAATAAATGAGACGAAAGAAAATGAGAAGAAAGAAATGAGATGGAAGAAATGAGATGGAAGAAAATTAGACGGAATAAAATGAGACGATAGAAATGAGACGGAAGAAAATGAGGCAGAAGAAAATGAGACGATAGAAATGAAACGATGGAAATGAGACCATAGTACTAAGATGAAAGGAAAGTGAGACGATGCAAAAAGTGAGACAATACAAAAGTTAGAAGATAGAATTAGCCTTCTAAGTCTTCTTGAAAGTTGTATATTTGTAAGTCCTCTTTCCAGTAGTCTAAAAACAAAGTCAATTCGACATCTTTAGTGAGAGTTATAGCAATTGCATGAAGACATGTACAATACGAGTAAAGATAAGAACATATTGGATTCTTTTGGCCATAACTTCTTCTCTAGACCTCCAAATGACTTGATTCTTAAACCATTGGATTCGAAAGACATTGATCTACATCTTCACTAAGAATCATAGCTATCTGAAATTAATGGAGAAAGATTGAGTGTAAAGAGTGGGATGGGTGTAATGAGTGTGCTCTTAAGCAATATGAACTGTCGTTATTCCATTGAGCATACTTCGATATTTTGATGATTTCTGGAGCCCTATTGATCCAAATGAGAATATTTTTGTTTTGTGGTAAATTGGAGACATGGGGCTACAAATAGGATGAAGAAATTGTTGGTTAAATACCCAGGATTTGTCATGAACATGCATTGTACATAATTCAAGCCATACATGTGCATTATTGAATACTTATAATTGTGTAAGTTGTGATATTGTGTATATTATTCATTATAGAGAGGCAACTGGAACTTCAACCTCCAGAAGTTATTAGATCTTCCAGGCACTAGCTTCGGAAATAACTTGTGAGTAACCTACACGGTCTCACTCAATTAATTGTTTTCTCTAGAATATGTTTTAAATAATGAAATTGATGTAGTTTGATTGTGTTGATTCCAGACAAGGAAGGTTCGGTGATTCTGGTGTATGAATGAATTATTAAAGTGCTCCTTGTATGTGACTATGACGAAATAAGTGCTTCAAATGTAAAAATTTGTGAATATGTATTTGAATGCAAAAGTGTGCTCAGCATTTCTGCTGCATGTCGGATGATGAATGTGGCCTAAAATGTGAACGTGCATCCATGTGATTGACCGAGGTTATGTTATAAAAAACATTCATTGCATGAATGCATACAAGATAAAGGAAGTTATGGCCGGAGTCGCCAGGATAAAGAGCTTAAAGCTCAGAATGTGATTAGAGCCTCGGGCTCGAGTACGACTGTACTCGGTATCCACTAAGGGATATAGGACGTTATATGACACAGCTTGGTATCCACTAAGGGATATCAGCTAGTAAAAAGGCACTCGGTCATAACGACAATAATAAATGAAAGTGAGTCTCACGTGCATTGCAATTATAATTGATATGTGTGTTTTGTATGAACGATATGATTATTCTTAACGTGGGATGTGATATATTATAAATATGCAATGAGGTGAATATTATGTTACGTGTGATAATGTGATGCATGAATTGAGTGAACCATCGATGATGGTTATCTCATTAAGTTCACAAAACTCACCAAAATTTTAACGTTGTCTTTTCAAGATCGAGAGACGACTTAAGCTTCTAAAAGGCTCTACCAGTCGTATAGATTGTGTTTTGATAGGAAGAGTCATGGCTTAAAGGTCGGTCAGCTGGAATCCGTGGACAGTTTAGAAAGACTACTTATACCTTCCTCTCTCATGTAGTCCTTTTGTATTAAGTTTGATGTTGTACCTATGGAAACCATTGAAAAACAATGTATACTTCGATTTTTGTGAAATGAAATGAGGAAAAAGTCAGGTTTTAAAATATTGTGATCTTCTTATGATGCTTTTTTAAGAAAATTATAATATCATGCCATTTGAAGTGAATGTAGTGATCGAACGTAGCCTGCTTTATTGTAGGATATGTACCGAAATGACCTTTGGCCATCCAGGTGTGTACCCTGTGATAAGGGGGCGCTATAATGAACACCCCTAATTATTACCCTACTTATAAGATTAAAAATGTATGGGTATGTGCACAATATAAGCCTATATAATGACCAACATTAAGGCTAAAATCATGGCTAAATACAAGGTTATCAAAGATAATCATTTATATATTGTAAACGATCTAGGAGGGGGGTTGAACAGATCTTTTAATCTTTTTTCGCAAAGAGCTACAAATAATAGAGAATTAGAACACACAAAATAAACAATTAAAACTGAAATGTAAAAGAGTAGAGAAGAGAGGCAAACACTGTTTTTATAGAGGTTCGGTGCAAAGACCTACGTCCTCTACCTAAGCTCCCACTTAGGATTTTGGCAAAACACTTTACTACACACTTTTTAGTTTAGTGTGAACTTTTCAACACCACTTGATTTTCGGCTCAAGCTACCTTTACAATTGATTTGTTTTCTGGAACAAATCCTACCACCCAAGTGATTTTCCTCTAATCACTCAACTCACAATACAATGATAGAAAATTGAAAACGATAACTCTCAGTACAAATGAATGGAATTAAGACCAAGCTAATAGTAGAATGAGAGCAAATTGATGGAAAAATAATAGTATGCTTTGATTTGGACTTCTCTATTTGATCATATGATCTTCCTCTATTTATTTGCAGTATCTAAGATGATTGTAGCCGTTGGAGAAGTCTACTAGCCATTGTACATTGCTCATAGCCATTGTAAAATGATTTTCTTTCCATTTGTAGTTGATTGACTCTTCAGATTTTGTTCAGTTACACCTGATAGTCGACTAGTCAAGGTGTTATAGTCGACTAGTACCTTATAGTCAGCTTTTCTCCAAAGCATCAGTCGACTAACTCTTACGTTTTTCATGCGAGTTTCATCTCCGCTCTTCGAACAGTTGACTTATGTGATGATAGTCGGTTAGTGCTTCTATCCACTTGATTAATAATCGACTTGTAACAAGTTGGTTGACTTATTTCATATTGGGCCCCGATTCGCATTAAGCATATTTGATTTATTTTGAGGTTTAGTGTTGGACCCCGAACTTTTGATGAAAATTAGAAATATTAAAATGAATTTAAGTGAGAAATAAATTGGTGAGAAAATTATGAATTTAAGGAAATTTGATGAAATTAAAAAAAAAATTATGAGAAAAGAATTGTTTAATTTTGAGGACTTTGATATTTGAGTAAACTTATATGGATTATGAGAAGAAAGTTGATGAGTTGATTGAAATGAAGTTAAACAGCAAGAATTAAAAAGAAAAAGTGTAAAATTTGAAGAATTTAGAAAGTTTGACTTTTGGAGATAAAATGTTTGACTTGAGAGTTGACTTTTTGATTTTGGGAGAATTTGAGAAAATGATCTTCTGGAAACTTGTAGTTTATGTCAAGAGTTTTCTGTAGCCATAAAGTTTGATATTTTTCAATATCGGAAGTGAGAGTTATGATCAGTCAAAGTTCACTTGAAGTTTAACTTTTTGAGGAAAAAGTTGACTTTTTGATTTAGGTAAAATTCGAGAAAATGATCAACATGAAACTTGTAGCCTCTATCGAGAGCTTTTCGTGGACATAAAGTTTGCTATTTTTCGATGTCGGGATTGTGAGATATGATTTTCCGTAGATACGCTTTCTTTTGAAAATGCTATTAAGTATAGATTTGTGTGTTCTAGGTTTCGAGGCCACTCGTCGTATGGATTTAGTTTGAATTGGAGTAAGTGGTCTTCATGAAAGTTTTAGATGATATTTTTATCTTTCCATTGATATAAAGTTTGAAATTTTTCGATATCGGGGCTAGGAGTTAAGAGCGTTTGAAAAATTGGAAGTCGTTTAGGAAAAGCTGTTTTGGACAGAATCTTTGATTGAGGTTTTGACCCCTTTCGAAACCTACTTTGATTTTGAGTACTTCAGGGAAGTTGTAGAACTTCCTTTGATCTTTTTATTGACACCAAATTTGTCAAATTCTGATTTCGGGATCGAGAGATATGATTTTTGAAAAGTTCAGTTTTGAAGTTTCGATACTTTGTTTTTAATCCGATCCCTTTTGTAATCTTTTGCTTATAATTCCTTCGTCCGACATCCGATTGACTCGATTCTCGAAGCGTTGGATTCCTAAGACGATTAATTTCATTTTCATGAAGAATTATGACTTTTAGGAGATTAAATGGAAAGAGATTAATGAACCTAAGTGAGAGATTTGGTTATAGGTTATAAGTTGGATAATTTTCGAGCGTAGTTCAAGATTTTGCATTTTCGAAGTCGTATAACTCGATTGAGTTGATTCTTGAGGGAAAATAAAATTAAGATATAGGGATACAACTTTTTTGAAGGGATCGAAATTTAATTTCATCTCTGAGATTGTAAATTTCTGGACTGAAGTTATGTTAAAGTTCAGTCTCGGATTTTGTGAAGGTCCGATAGTATTTCGGCTATAACATCTTCCTAAGCTCAATTTGAGTAATTATGATTTTTGTGATATCGAATTTGATTGAATTGGTTTAGGTTCAATTTAGAATTTGGGAGATTTTGGGATTTTTAAAAATTGTTGAAGTAAGATGGCTTGAAATATGATGAGTTTGTGAATTGTGAAATCAATTTTGAAGAAATTGTAATTTATGGTATTGAATTTGGATAAGTTGGTTTAGGCCAAATTGGTGAATTAGGGTTTTTGTAAATTGGTGAGTTAGATAGCTTGGAATTATGGTAAATTGGTGAATTCCTAAGTTAATTTTGAAGATTATGTTATTTATGATGTGAATTTGGATGATTATGGTTTAGGTTTTGTTAAATTGGAAGAGAGAGAGAAGCAAAAGTCAAATTGAAGCGTTGGACAAGATGCTAGCATGGAAATAAGGTGGGTAGTATATTTATTTATTGAATTTTAAGCTAAAAATGTGAATTTGAAAATTCAAGAAGCAAAGTTTTGAGAAATGAATGTTTATAAAAATGTTTGGATATTATGATTTTGAAGGATAAATTTCCTTATGTTAGAAATGAATTTTAGAAAATACAAGATTTATGAAAATCATGTTTTTAGACAATTTGAGAAATGTGTTTTATGAAACTATATATGTTTTGATTTATGTGTGAAAGAAATAATTGCATTCATGTTTATCGTTTGATTTATATGTGATTAATTGATTTATTGAATATGATTGTATATGTGGAATATGCATGTGTCAAGATTTTGACACAATTTGATGTTATGATTTGAAAAATATGAAAATCAAGATTTTTGAAAAGTGCCTTGAGCAATCTGAATTTCCGCTTAAACTTATGTTTTATGTGGGTTTGGTCAGTCCTTTTGTGAGTCGATTACTTGTCTCTACTTGTTTAAGCCTTCGCTCGGCCGCCGCAGAGAGGCAATGGAGTTCGATCACGGACTCCTTCACTACTGCACATGATCGCTATGCGAAATGTGCGATGTCTCTATTATGGACCAAACCAAACCATTTAATGTGTTATTGTGATTTGTGTTGGATGCCGCGGTATAACCCGCAAACACACGCCGCAGTATAACCTGCAAACACCTACCGGTGGGGTGTGGGGTCCAACATCAAACCATTATGTTATGTTATGTAGTTTTTGATTTTGTTTATGTGCTATGTGATGCATTCATGTTTGAAATTGTGCATGATTTGTGAAAAAGTTTGAGAACTTGAGAAATGAGAAAGTGAATTTTCAATCATGAAATTTCGGAAACTGTTTATGAATGTTTCGAAACAAATGAAGATTTTGAGAAAAATCTTAGAAAATGTTTATGAAGGTTTATAAATGTTTTAAAAAGTTTGAAAATGAGTTTTTGGATAAATTTTCGAATGGGAAATGTTTGAAAATTTTGAAAAGATAATTTTCGCTTATGTTTTAATTTATAAATATATTATCCACGAGCTTCCGAGCTCACCCCCCTTTCATCCCCATCTAAAGGTTTCGTGCAGGAGATCGGATGAAAGAGTATCAAGACGTTTGATTCGATTTTGTATTATTTGGATTTTTGTGTAAATTGAGATTTTGGTATTAAGATTGAATATGGCGAATTGCCATGTATTTATATGATTTATGAAGTTTGTATGAAATTGTGTATATTAGGTTGATGTAAAAGAATGAAGAGGTCGATGTACGGATTTTGAATTCCGTGATTGTAAATGATTTTGGAAATTGTATATGAAATTGTGTATGATTTTGGGAAAATATATTGTTAATTGATATGGGAATTTGATTGAAGTGTTTAGATCTAAGATTGCATTTGTTTGCTGGTGTTTGGATTCCAAACGGGAGAGTCCGATGATTCTGGATTTTGTGATATTAGAAGTGTATTTTGCCTTTGCAGAATTTTGGGATAGGATAAATGCAGTAGTTATGTGCGAATTTTGTTAGAAAATAAATTGAAAAAGAAGAAAAATAAAATTTAGATGTATGAAAAATGGATTTATGAGATTGGTATTAATGATAAGAAGTTCAGTATGATTTGAGTGCGATTTGGGATTTGTATGAGTATCCAAGCATATGATGATTTTGTATGTAATGAAATAAAGTGATTAAGAATGAAAAGGTAAGGAATAAGAAAGAAAAAAAAAATATACCGGGTTTGGATAGTCTAAGTTTCCAACGCGATCATGTTTCTCTGTTCATTGTTTCCGGATATCGGATTTGTTTGCTTTGGTTCGATCCATTTCGTCTCCGTTTTCGTTTTCCGGTTGGGATCCGGTTTCCGGATCGAGTCCCAACATAGATGGTATCAGAGCCCAGTATTATGATCATACTTGGGCGGAAGTATTTGTTCAGAGTTTTAATGAATAGGATTGCATTAGTGAGAGAGTGATAAAGATGGCATGATGTGAAGAACCTAGTGGATTGTTTGATTAAGGTGATGAGTGATGACTGATGACTGATTAGAAGAAAGTGTTAAGGGCAATTGAGAGGAGAATTTCATGATGAAATGGGAAGAATTGATTTTAGTTATACATGTGTGAGTCGAATTAAGAAATACTTGAAGGATAGGATTAACTGATATGAAGGTATGTCATGAAATATTTGACAAATTAAATTTGGATGAATTATTTTCGAATATGCATATGTAAGATGCAATTAAGGGATACTTGAAAGATGAGACAACTTGAGTTTATATCTATATATGTAAGGCATATTGAATTGTGGATATAGTAAAATGTGGTGTACTTGATATAAGAAGTAAGTTAAGAATGTGTATGATGAGGAAATTAGATAAGAAAAGTGACTATGATCTTTTGGAAAGAAATCAGCTAAGAGAATGTGTTACTTGATGATTTACTACGTATGAATTTCGAGGACGGAATTCTTTTAAGAGGGGGAGAAATGTTAGACCCCGAACTTTTGATGAAAATTAGAAATATTAAAATGAATTTAAGTGAGAAAGAAATTGGTGAGAAAATTATGAATTTAAGGAAATTGGATGAAATTTAAAAAAAATTATGAGAAAAGAATTGTTTAATTTTGAGAACTTTGATATTTGAGTGAACTTATATGGATTATGAGAAGAAAGTGGATGAGTTGATTGAAATGAAGTTAAGCAGCAAGAATTAAAAGAAAAAGTGTGAAAATTTGAAGAATTTAGAAAGTTTGACTTTTGGAGATAAAATGTTTGACTTGAGAGTTGACTTTTTAATTTTGGGAGAATTTGAGAAAATGATCTTCTGGAAACTTATAGTTTATGTCAAGAGCTTTCTGTATCCATAAAGTTTGATATTTTTCGATATCGGAAGTGAGAGTTATGATCAGTCAAAGTTCGCTTGAAGTTTGACTTTTTGAGGAAAAAGTTGACTTTTTGATTTAGGTAAAATTCGAGAAAATGATCAACATAAAACTTGTAGCCTCTGTCGAGAGCTTTTCGTGGACATAAAGTTTGCTATTTTTCGATGTCGGGATTGGGAGATATGATTTTCCGAAGATACACTTTGTTTTGAAAATGCTATTAAGTATAGATTTGTGTGTTCTAAGTTTCGAGGCCATTCTTCGTATGGATTTAGTTTGAATTGGAGTAAGTGGTCTTCATGAAAGTTTTTGATGATGTTTTTATCTTTTCATTGATATAAAGTTTGAAATTTTTTGATATCGGGGCTAGGAGTTATGAGCGTTTAAAAAATTGGAAGTCGTTTAGGAAAAGCTGTTTTGGACAGAATCTTTGATTGAGGTTTTGACCCCTTTCGAGACCTACTTTGATTTTGAGTACTTCAGGGAAGTTGTAGAGCTTCCTTTGATATTTTTATTGACATCAAATTTGTCAAATTCTGAGTTCGGGATCGAGAGATATGATTTTTGAAAAGTTTAGTTTTGAAGTTTCGATACTTTGTTTTTAATCCAATCCCTTTTGTAATCTTTTGCTTATAATTCCTTCGTCCGACATCCGATTGACTCGATTCTCGAAGCGTTGGATTCCTAAGACGATTAATTTCATTTTCATGAAGAATTATGATTTTTAGGAGATTAAATGGAAAGAGATTGATTGAAACTAAGTGAGAGATTTGGTTATAGGTTATAAGTTGGATAATTTTCTGAACATAGTTCAGTATTTTGCGATTTTCAGAAGCTGTACAACTCCGATTGAGTTGATTCTTGAGCGAAAATAAAATTAAGATATAGGGCTACAAATTTTGTGAAGGGATTGAAATTTAATTTCATCTCTGAAATTGTAAATTTCTGGACTGAATTTATGTTAAAGTTCAGTCTCAGATTTTGTGAAGGTCCGATAGTATTTCGGCTATAACTTCTTCATTTCTGATCCGAATTGAGCGCGGTTGGTGGCGTTGGATTCGTATGATCTAGAGGAACAATTTTTAGAAGAAAGTTTGTTCAAATTATTTCGTTTAGATGCTTGAAAATAGGACGCAAGTAGTCAATTTTTCAAGTTCCTGCAGGGGCAATTTTGGAAATAGGCAAATAAGTGAGGGACAACTTGGTCATTTGTGCCCCATTTTAATGACATGGCAGAAACACACATATGGCTGTCGTTTTTACTCCCAGAAATCAGCTGAAAGACACGAAAATACAAAAAGAAGAGAGAAGAAGAAAGAAGAAAATAAGAAGAAGACGAAAGTGGAAGGTTCGGCCATAAGAAGGAGGAAGAGAGGAGAGAAAAAGCTTGGAGTTTTCGAATTTTATGGAGTTTCTACCATGTTATTTTCGTGATTTCTAGATAGAAAAGAAGGAAGAAGGAGAAAGCTTGCTTGCAAAACCAAGAAATAACGAAAATGGTGGGAAAATGGTAAGTGAGAGAAAGTTGAGTTTTGAATTTTTTTTATGAGTTTATGGTGTTAGATGGCTTGGAACGGTTATGAATTTAGTTTATCTATAATTAATTGAAGTGATTAGGCTATGATTGTGTTTAATTTTGGAAAATTTTGAATTGGGGATTATGCCCAATATTGAAAATTGGAGATTTTTGAAATTGTTGCTTTATATTGCTTGAATTAGTGATGAATTTGAGATATCCTAAGTTAATTTTGATGTTTATGCTTTAGGTGAAG
This sequence comes from Erythroxylum novogranatense, assembly GCA_029891385.1. Taxonomy (NCBI): domain Eukaryota; kingdom Viridiplantae; phylum Streptophyta; class Magnoliopsida; order Malpighiales; family Erythroxylaceae; genus Erythroxylum; species Erythroxylum novogranatense. The sequence goes on from CM057235.1 coordinate 36,017,501, forward strand.
TTTAATTTGAAAAATTATAAATTGGGGGTTAAGGCTTAATTTGAAATTTGGGGAATTTATGAATTAATGGTGTAGAATCATCAATACTAGTATGAATTGGTGAAATATGAAATCAATTATGAAGAAATTGTGATTTATGATATGGAATTTGTGTAAAATAGGTTTAGGCCAATTTTGAAAATTGAGGATTTTCAAAATTGGAGATTGAAATAGCTTGAATATGTGAGGAATTGATGTTTCCTAAGCTCAATTTGAGTAATTATGATTTTTGTGATATCGAATTTGATTGAATTGGTTTAGGTTCAATTTAGAATTTGGGGGATTTTGGGATTTTTAGAAATTGTTGAAGTAAGATGGCTTGAAATATGATGAGTTTGTGAATTATGAAATCAATTTTGAAGAAATTATAATTTATGGTATTGAATTTGGATAAGTTGGTTTAGGCCAAATTGGTGAATTAGGGTTTTTGTAAATTGGTGAGTTAGATAGCTTGGAATTATGGTAAATTGGTGAATTCCTAAGTTAATTTTGAAGATTATGTTATTTATGATGTGAATTTGGATGATTATGGTTTAGGTTTTGTTAAATTGGAAGAGAGAGAAGCAAAGTCAAATTGAAGCATTGGACAAGATGCTAGCATGGAAATAAGGTAGGTAGTATATTTATTTATTGAATTTTAAGCTAAAATGTGAATTTGAAAATTCAAGAAGCAAAGTTTTGAGAAATGAATGTTTATAAAATGTTTGGATATTATGATTTTGAAGGATAAATTTCCTTATGTTAGAAATGATTTTAGAAAATACAAGATTTATGAAAATCATGTTTTAGACAATTTGAGCAATGTGTTTTATGAAACTATATATGTTTTGATTTATGTGTGAAAGAAATAATTGCATTCATATTTATCGTTTGATTTATATGTGATTAATTGATTTATTGAATATGATTGTATATGTGGAATATGCATGTGTCAAGCTTTTGACACAATTTGATGTTATGATTTGAAAATGTGAAAATCAAGATTTTGAAAAATGCCTTGAGCAATCTGAATTTCCGTTTTAAACTTATGTGTTATGTGGGTTTGGTCAGTCCTTTTGTGAGTCGATTACTCGTCTCTACTTGTTTAAGCCTTCGCTTTCATTTTGCTGCAAGAGGCAATGGAGTTTCGATCACGGACTCCTTCACTACCGCATACGACCGCTATGCTGAAAATGTGCGATGCGTCTGTTATGGACCAAACCAAACCATTTAATGTGTTATTGTGATTTGTGTTGGATGCTGTGGTATAACCCGCAAACACACGCCGTAGTATAACCTGCAAACACCTACCGGTAGGGTGTGGGGTCTAACATCAAACCATTATATTATGTTATGTGGTTTTTGATTTTGTTTATGTGCCATGTGATGCATTCATGTTTGAAATTGTGCATGATTTGTGAAAAAGTTTGAGAACTTGAGAAATGAGAAAGTGAATTTTCAATCATGAAATTTCGAAAACTGTTTATGAATGTTTCGAAACAAATGAAGATTTTGAGAAAAATCTTAGAAAATGTTAATGAAGGTTTATAAATGTTTTGAAAAGTTTGAAAATGAGTTTTTGGATAAATTTCCGAATGGGAAATGTTTGAAAATTTTGAAAAGATAATTTTCGCTTATGTTTCAATTTATAAATATATTATCCACGAGCTTCCGAGCTCACCCCCTTTCATCCCCATCTCCAGGTTTCGTGCAGGAGATCGGATGAAAGAGTATCAAGATGTTTGATTTGATTTTGTATTATTTAGATTTTTGTGCAAATTGAGATTTTGGTATTAAGATTGAATATGGCGAATTGCCATGTATTTATATGATTTATGAAGTTTGTATGAAATTGTGTATATTAGGTTGATGTAAAAGAATGAAGAGGTCGATGTACGGATTTTGAATTTCATGATTGTAAATGATTTTGGAAATTGTATATGAAATTGTGTATGATTTTGGGAAAATATATTGTTAATTGATATGGAATTTGATTGAAGTGTTTAGATCTAAGATTGCGTTTGTTCTTTGGTGTTTGGATTCCTGACGGGAGAGTCCGATGATTATGGATTTTGTGATATTAGAAGTGTATTTTGCCTTTGCAGAATTTTTGAGATAGGATAAATCAATAGTTATCTTTCAATTTTCGTTAGAAAATAAATTGAAAAGAAGAAAATAAAATTTAGATGTATGAAAATGGATTTATGAGATTGGTATTAATGATAAGAAGTTCAAGATGATTTGAGTGCGATTTGGGATTTGTATGAGTATCCAAGCATATGATGATTTTGTATGTAATGAAATAAAGTAATTAAGAATGAAAAGACAAGGAATAAGAAAGAAAAAAAATTATACCGGGTTTGGATAGTCTAAGTTTCCAACGCGATCATGTTTCTCTGTTCGTTGTTTTCGGATGTCGGATTTGTTTGCTTTGGTTCGATCCGTTTCTTCTCCGTTTTCGTTTTTCGGTTGGGATCCTGTTTCCGGATCGGGTCCCAACATTTAGATTGATAATTTCTTTTAGTTAGAATAATTTGGAATTTTAGTGCTTCGTTAATGATTAAAAAAATCGAAAGGATTTAGTTAAAATTAGAATTTTAATAAGTTGGTAGAATTAAAAAAAATAAGATGGAGTTAGGGTAAATTAGGAAGTTTGCTTAGGTTTTAAGGATTAAGGTTTATCAAGATGGGCTTTTAGCCCATTTTACATGTTATTAAATGAAGAAAGAAGGAATTAAGTGATGAATTAAATGGGAAACAAGGGAGATTGCCGTATGGAGAGGAGGAACTTACAAAATTTGCAAGGAAAATGAAAGAGTTAGTGAAATGACGTAGTTTTGATGCAAGGGCTTAGGTTTTTAAAGTTTAAGAAACAAAGTTCCTTAGGTTATTCTAGAAAACACACGTTACAAAAGAAAGGAGAAAAAGAATGGTGACTTTCTGTTAAGGAAAAAGAAGAAGAAGAAGAAGAAGAAGAAGAGGAAGAGAAGTAAGAGCTTAGGTGCTTATGCTTTAGAAAGGAGGGGTTTAAGAGGTTTATTCAAGAAGAAAGTGGAGGGGAAGGTTTAATCATCCAATAGAAACAAAAAGAGAATTTCGTGGGTCATCTTCTAAGGTAGGAAAATTTCAAAATTCTTGGGTATTTTAGGTAGGTTTGGCTTAAATAGCTTAGTTTAGGTATGGGTTAAGTTAGGTAGGTGTTAATTCAAGTTTTCCTTTCCTTAGAAATGTTCGATTTTGATATCCTATGTTCTTATGGGATAATTATGCTTAATGAAGGTGAATTAAGGCATTTAGAGGAAGAGCCAAGGCCATTTGACCATCCTACAAGCTAAAGGAATTTAAGGTGGGTGATTTCTTAATAATTGAGTTAGTAGGTATGTTACCATTTTAATAATAAATGCGAATGAAGGTTTTTCAAATGACTTTGAATTTTCATAGGAGTTACTCTTGGTGATGTTTTGAACTTGTATGTGAGGTTCTTGCTTATGAATTTATGTTGGAATGGTTTAATGAATTGTTAAGTGGATGTGATAAGAATCTGTGATTTCGGAAAAAGAACGCCATTTTGGCAATTTATGTGAAAATCAATTTGTAAATGCCAGTTGAGGCAATTGAATTTGAACTGTGTGAATTATATGTTTTCTTTGGGTTTGTGGTGGTCCGTGGTCGTGCACTGCTCAACCATAAACTTCTCCTTTGCTATAAGTGGCACTGGAATTCCTTTCAAGGATTTCCATCAGTCACGGCTACACATAACCGCTTCGCGGAAATGTGTAGTACGTTCTGTTTCGGATCCACCCGAACCACTTTGTTTGTGAATTTGTGATTTTCTAGGTTACTTTTGTGATATGTTAAGTTTGTAAATTGTTCGAAGTAGTAAATTCGGTGAAAAGAGTTGTAAAGTGAAATTGCTTTTATGAATGTGATCTTGTTTGAATATGAAAGAATGTATAATGGTTTCTGCTTATTTCTCGTTTATTAAGTTATTATCCACGGAGCCGTCGAGCTCACCCCCCATTTCCCCTCCACAGATGTCGAGCGAGTAATCGAGTCACCGCATCGGGATTGAGGCAACTCCGATGCATTTTGCTTTTGAAGCCATGTTTTGAGAAATCAAGCATTAGCTTGTTCTTTGTAAATTTTACTTTTGTTGTTTTGGGATGTAATCGGGCTTAATGCCCTCTGGAGCTTTGTATTGACTCGTTTTCATGTAACTATAATGGTTTCGAAGTTTAAATGTACCTTGTATACGTTTTCAAAGAATGTATAATTGTGTAGGTTAACTTGATACAAGAAAGAGTAAAATTGGATTATGTTATGTTTTGGAAGCAAATAGAATCCTAGGAGTGTGCTATTGCCCTTGATTTGAAGTGTATTGGGTTTGAGTTGTGTTTTATGAAAATTGGAAGAATGGGTTTTATGCAGATTGTGTGTTGGATTGAAGATTTTGGTTAGAGCATTTTTAGGGGAAATGCTGTCCAATTTTCCTAAATTGGATAGCAACTTGTTTTGAGTTTTAGAGTATCTTAGAGAGAGATTTTCAATGAGATGCCTTCTTGAAGATTGTAGTGCATGATTAGATCTTTCCAATGACATAAAGTTTGTCACATTCGGACTTAAGATGAAAAAGTTATGAGAGCTTAAAGATTTCAGCTACTGTTGATGAGGGCTGAAATTTTGCAGCACCTTTAGAAGGCTTTTTCACCCTCTTAGAGGCTGATCTGGTTTTTTCTTTCTTCATGAAAAATATAGATTATCCTTTTATCTTTAAAATGAGGTATGATTTGCAATTATTGGAATTAGGAATAAAAAGTTATGAGGTTGGGAATGTTGACAAATTAGTGTTCATTTAGGTAAAATTACTGTTCCATTGGAGAATTTATAGGCTGAAACATTGAGTGTGTTTTTACCCTCTTCAATGATTGAATTAATTTTTGCACCCTTCTTGAAACTTTTATAGAATCTTTTTATCTTTCCAATGAGGTAAAATGTGTCATTTTTAGACTTGTATGCTAAAAGATATGAATTTTCAAACTTTTGACATTATGTAGGAAAACTGAGTTTTGGGCTGAAACTTTGAAGCAATTTATGACCCTCTTAATGAAAAAATTAGTTTTTGAATCCTTCTAGGAAGTTGTAGAGCTTCCTTTTATCTTTCTATTGGTACTAAATTTAAGAAATTTCAATTTCAGGGTGAAAAGTTAGATCTATTCAAAGTTAAAAGGCTATTTCAGATTTTTTCTAAAAAAAATAAAAATAAAAAATGATATGAATTCCTCGCACTCAGCAGCTGTAGCAGCTGAGTGTGAGGAGCGTACTCTGCTGAGTGCGACAGTGAGTGTCACACTCACCAGGGTGCGACACTGTTCCTTTTTAATTTTTTTTTAATTTCTGATTTTTTTTAAAAATGATAAATAAAGTCATTTTTCTTATTTTCTCCATCTTTCCTCCGTTTGACCTTCGATTTTCACGATTTTTGAAACATTGAGTTTTAAAAAAAATTTTAGACCCCTTTTTAGTAAAATAAGAGTGTCAAGTTTTAGTCGGAAATTACGGATGGTATTAAAGCGAGTCACTTATGTAGCGGAATTGGATATAAATCCGTATTTGGGCGATTTTGTGATCTATAGAGATCCGATTGAGGCGATTTCTGATTCTATGTAACCTAGAGATATGGAATTTCATTTTCGCTTAGGAATCGGATTTAATTATGGGCCCTAAGCAGATTAATTTTTATTGGAGGAAAAATTACGGTAAAATTACCAAGATTTGTTTGGATGACGTTAAATTAAGTTCGATTCGAGGTTTCTTTTGTGGTGAGGAAACCCTCCCTCGTGAGATGCACGTCCAGATGTCACGTAGGATGTCGGACACGCAACTCACCAGGGAGGGGTTCCAACACTTATGGTATCAGAGCTTTCGGTTTAGGTTCGGGTAGAAAGAGAAATTTAGGGTTTTTGTGGATTTTTTTTGAAAGTGACTTATGTGCATTGTGTGCATGAATTGTATTATTTTGAATTGTTTAAATGATTTTAAATGTTGATTTTGCATGAGTTTGCATGAATTAAAGCGTTCAAGATACTTTGAAAAATTGTTTTTGCATGAACTAAAGTTTTTCGCTGGTTTTATTTTGAAGGAGTAATATGCCACATCGGGGTAGAACCCGAGGGACTCGATCTCGCTCAAGCTCTCGCCAGGGGAGCACAGATGGGTTTCATATCCCACAAGCTGCAGGGACACATTTTGCTCCTGGCCCTGAGGCACCTAGTGTGCAACCTGAGGAGCCTCCTCCTCCTCCTCCTCCTCCTACTATGCCTGCTATGGATCCCCAGTTTTTACAAGCTCTGGCCCAGGCTTTCACCCATGCCTTAGGCCAAGGATCTTGGGCTCCTGTGCCAGTTTCTGATGTTAGGGGCAGACAGTTTGATAAACTGAGGAAGTTCAAAGCGGTGGACTTTCATGGTACCACCAATCCCGAAGAAGGAGAATCTTGGTTGAAGAGGACAGAAAGAGTCCTGGTTCAGATGAAATGTTCAGACGAGGAAAAGCTGGAGTATGCTATCAATTTATTGCAAGGTGATGCTCTCCACTGGTGGGAGCCAGTCCCACAGAGTCAGGCTGTACCACCAGTGCTTTCATGGAGGGATTTTGGAGAATTATTTAAAAAGAAGTATCTTTCCCGGGTCTACATGTAGGACAAGGCCAGGGAGTTTCTTAATTTGACACAGAGGGAGATGTCTGTGAGCGAGTATGAGCTGCGATTCACCCAGTTATCTCGTTATGCAGCTCATATTGTGGCTAGTGAGGAAGATAAGTGTAGAAAGTTTGAGGGAGGCCTTCACCTGGGCATCAAAGAGAAGGTAGTACTTCATAATTTCTGTGATTATCAAGAATCGTGGATCTTTGCACTCTAATTTGAGAAGTTTGGAGAATATTAGGCAGAAGTGGCGGGAAAAGAAAAAGTAGAAGCGATCATTCAGAGAGGGGTAGTGTACGATCGAGTTGACGAGGGGTGGCAAGAGTGCTGGAACTCAGAGTCAAGGTGGCAGTAGTGCTCCTCAGCAGATCAGGACCGGGTCAGCACAGGCTTCCTCAGTGGGAGGAACCAGCAGAACTTAGATAAGCAGGAATCAGACTCCTCTGTGTGAACACTGTGGGCACCCGCATCGGGGAGAGTGTCACAGGGTATCGGGTGCTTGTTTCAAATGTGGAGAAAAGGGTCACAGAATTAAAGATTGTCCTCAGATGATTAGGGGGAAGGATTTCAGCCTCAGGCTTAGAGGAGAGCAGAGACAGCGGGGACCAGACCAGCTACTGGGGTAGGTATTTCTGGATCAGTGCGGAGGCCCAATCCTCTAGGGAGACCGAGAGGCAAGCACAGGCTCGGGTGTTTGCTATGACTCGAGAGGAGGCTGCAGCCGCACCGGAGGTTGTTACTGGTATGACTCAGCTTTTTCATTATGATGTATATGTACTCTTTGATTCTGGTTCCACGCATTCCTATGTCTCTGCAAGTATGATATTGCCTGGTATGCAATCAGTACTGTTAGATGATTTCTTGCTTGTTAGTACTCCGTTAGGGAGGAATGTTATTGTGAGCCGGATCTTTTGAGATTGTGAGCTTGTGATCGATGAATCTAGTTTGGTAGTGGATTTGCTACCTCTAGATCTGAAGGGGTTAGATGTGATTATCGAAATGGACGTGATGGAGAAGTATAAGGCGAAGCTGGATTGTGGTCGAAAGGAAGTGAAATTTGATCTGGGAGAGGTTCAGAAAGTAGTTTTAAGAGGAGATAGAAAGTTGACACCGCCAAGGCTTGTTTCAGCTTTGTTAGCTGATAGACTGATGGGTAGAGGCTGTGAAGCCTTCTTGGCATGTGTTATGGATACCAGTGTGAAGGAGAGTAGGGTGGAGGATATTTCTATTGTGGGGGAATTTCCTGATGTGTTTCTTGAGGAGTTACCCGGTTTGCCACCGGAGAGGGAGATCGAGTTTGCTATTGATTTGGCTCCCGGGACAGGTCCTATCTCTATTCCACCTTACATGATGGCTCCAGCTGAGCTGAAAGAGCTTAAGGAGCAATTGGAGAATCTTTTAGAGAAGGGGTTTATGAGGCCAAGTACTTCACCTTGGGGAGCGCCGGTCTTGTTTGTTAAGAAGAAAGATGAAACCTGGAGGATGTGCATTGACTACAGGAGGATAAATAAGGTGACAGTGAAGAACAAGTATCCTCTGCTTCGGATAGATGATTTGTTTGATCAGCTGCAGGGGGCAACGGTCTTCTCTAAAATTGATCTCAGGTCTGGCTACCATCAACTCAGGATTAAAGAATCTGACGTGAGCAAGACAGCCTTCAGGACATGGTATGGCCATTATGAATTTCTGGTTATGCCTTTTGGATTGACCAATGCTCCTGCTGCTTTTATGGATCTGATGAACAGGGTCTTTAAGGAGTTTTTGGATCAGTTTATTATCGTGTTCATCGATGACATACTGATATACTCCAGGAGTGAAGGAGAACATGAGAAACATTTGAGAATTGTATTACAGAGGTTGAGGGAGAGAGAGCTGTATGCCAAATTCACTAAATGTGAATTTTGGCTTCGAGAAGTGGTCTTCCTTGGCCACATTGTTTCGGAGAAGGGGGTACATGTGGATCCCAAGAAGATTGAAGCTGTAGTGAATTGGCATGCTCCGACTACAGTGACAGAGGTGAGGAGCTTTCTAGGTTTAGCAGGCTATTACAGGAGATTTGTTGAGGGTTTCTCGATGATTGAAGCTCCTTTGACTAAGCTATTGAGAAAAAACCATAAGTTTGTCTGGAGTGATGAATGTCAGTAGAGTTTTGAGGAACTGAAGCATAGATTGATTAGTGCTCCAGTTCTGGCTTTACCCACAGGAGAGGGGAGTTATACTGTATATAGTGATGCTTTCAGAAAGGGGTTGGGATGTGTGTTGATGCAGGAAGATAAGGTGATAGCATATGCCTCACGGCAGCTTAAGCCTTATGAGGTGAACTATCAGACCCATGATCTGGAGTTAGCAGCTGTGATCTTTGTGTTGAAGATCTGGAGGCATTACCTGTATGGAGTGTAAACTAGGATTTTTATAGATCACAAGAGTCTCAAGTATCTATTGAGTCAAAAGGAGCTGAATTTGAGATAGAGGAGATGGATTGAGCTGCTCAAAGACTATGACCTGTTGATTGAATATCATACAGGTAAGGCCAATGTTGTTGCAGATGCTTTGAGCAGGAAGTCTTCCATAGCATATGTGCAGACAGTCTATCTGCCGCTATTGGAAGAGATGGCTAAGCTGATGGACCCCGCTGTCGGAGCCCAACATAGGACATGAGAGCATGGTGCTGTATGCGTGGGGTAAAACATGTTAATTAAACGATTAAGGAAAAAGGCCATCGGAATCTCAATGGACCCACCGTGAACAAACTCAAACTTGCCTTCATTTGATTTAAAACAAACAAATCCGCAATTCATGCTCCAAAAGATGAGTTTTACTAAGCTTTAAGAACATCTCAAACCAAATTACAACTTTGAATTCAAGAGCCAAAAATACAAAATACCCTTGAACCAACAATACTTGAAATGTAAGTAAAGCCTTGACTTCCAAAAATATAACATTGAAAATAAACAAACATAACAAAATGAAACTGGAGTGCTGCCGTAACTCGTGACTCACTCGGTCTCTTGCTCGTCACCTGAATGGGGGAGATTAGAGGGGGTGAGCTATAAAGCTCGTGGGAACATATTTATAATATAGAAATAAGCAAAAATATTCAAAATAGCTCATTGCCGTGATACTTATTGAAATCATAGTGATTGAACATGCATGAGTCATTATCTTGAAATATGCTTGATTCTTGAACAATTCATGATGTATGATTCATAATAATAGATCATCAAACACATAACATAACATGATGGTTTGGGTTGTCCCTGGTTCATGACGTACTACACATTCCATCGAAATGTTGATGTGTAGACGTAGTTTCGTTAGGGAATCCTTGTGAGAAACCCTGTGCCACTAGCGGGCAGGCGGGAGAAGCCTTTTCGTGAGTCAATGTGCACTTGACTATTCGTGAGGGACACCGCAAACCCACATAAATATGCATGATTCATGTTCTTGTAAACTTGTTTGCCAAACTAGCACTTGCTTGTAAACTTGCTTGTCATATATTCGTAAAACATGATTTCATGTACATGTATTCTTGAAAGGAAAAAAAAAACCCTTTTGGAAACCTTTTCATAATTCATGAATGCAAATCATATAACAACCTATAATCATTCATAATAGTATGTAATGCAATCGTGGATGATGCACTTTAAATGCATTAAATCTTTCTTGAGTTGAACAAAACAATGAGTGACTTATTTACTCTATTATAAACATGAACCCACCTGAATTTTTTGCTTGTTCTTGCCTAGGAATGAGTTTCCTCTTGAGTCTCTTGATCCTCTTGCCTCACTTGATTTCCTAAAATAAAAACCAAAGTCCCATTCAATAACTCATGCTGAAATAATATTTCCATTCTTAACTTCTATCCAAAATTTCATATCCTTAAAGACTGATTCAGAACTTTATCACTTCACAAAACTTGTAGATCTATGTCTCTAGTTTACAACGCCTCAAAAATAACCTCAAATGGACTTCTGTAGCAAAAGATATACTCAAAACACTAAAAACATCTTTGCTGGAAAAACTGGCCTCGCTGCGACGAGGCTCGCTTTCGTCACTTCTGACTGCTTCGATACCTTGTGGCGTCTTGACTGGCATGTCGCGGCGTGCGGCCCTTTTGCACGTCATGACATCGCCCTTTCGCGACGTCATGGCGTGTGGCCTTCGCGTCGTCATGACGTGCGGACGGGAGGGTCGACTCCCGAACCCAGATTTTGACATTTTTCAACTCTTAAACCTTCCCTTTCTCAACTACAACACATCTAACCCTTGAATCAAGACCTATACTTCCTTTCTAAGCTTATTTTAACACAAAATCATCAACAAAACAACAACCCAAGGATTTCTACCAAAGTTTCCCATAAAACCTAACTCCATCGATTCTAACTCATTTCAAGCAATACCAAGGTTCAATCCATCTCAAACAAGGATAAAAGAGTTTAACTTACCTGAAGAATGCTTCTAATCTGTCGAAAATCCTCAAATATAAGCTTTTCCCCTTTCTTCTTCTTCCTCTCTTCCCACAGTACTCTCTTCTTCTCTTCTTCTTATTTTCTTTTCTTTCTCTTCTTTTAACTCCTTTATATTTCCTAAGCCCTAAATAGCACATGGGCTAAAATGCCCTCCTTAGTTAAGCCTAAAACCTCCTACCCTTGAGTGACTTGTCCATTTTGCCCTCAAATATTTTTTACTCTTTCATAAACATTTATTCCATACTAAACTCAAATTGTTGGACCCCGAACATTGGAGTGAAAATTTAGAAATAATAAATGAAATCAAATGAGTGTTTTGTATGTGATTTGTGTTATAGATGAGGAAATGTGATTTATGTATGTTGATGGGTTGAGAAGCCTTAAGCATGAATCATGATTAGATATGTAAGACATTATGGAAAAGCAAGAGATTATGAATGACAAGATGCTATTGAATGTAAGAAATCATATGAATTGAGGTTGAGATTTGGGTAAATTCCAAATCATAGTTGCATTGTTATAAATGGTGTGCAATTAAGAAAGTGAAGTTTAGGATGAATGTTAAATGTATATGCTGATTCAAGGGAAATTAAGGAATGATTGAAATAAATTTGACCAAAGTTGCCTTCTTTAAATTTGTAGCTTGTTCTTTTATCTTTCCAACGAGACTACATATGCAAGTTTTCGAGATCAGAGTTAAGAGTTATAGTTGATTCAAGTTAAGATGTTATATAAGATTGATGTTAGTGATAGCTTTGATGAATGTTTGAAATTTGAGGTTTTGATGAACCAATTTAGTTGAGATTTGAGAAGTTCATAAATTGAATTCATTGCTTGAATTGTTATGAAGTGTTTAGGCCTTTGAATAAGTAAATATGTAAAGATTATAAGTGTTTATGAAGTTAGTTTTGATGGAGGAAGTTTTGGAAAAATGGTTGAAGGGGTTTTGGAAAAACGCATGTACATTAAACGGACATATGAGTCCGTTAAATGGACCTTTACGGGTCAAAAGGACCCCTTGCTATGTGTATGTCCATTAGACGGACATAGGTGTCCGTTAGACGGACATAGGTGTCCGTTAGACGGATTTTCTCGGATGGTTTGGTATAGTTTGGGCCGTATGTGTCCGTTAAACGGACATGCATGTCCGCTAAACGGACAGCTAAAGGTCACCTGGGAAAAAATGCGTTTTTAACCAATTTTGAGGCCGAATCTCGTTTTAAGGCCTCTAATACGAGATGTAGATATCGATGTTATCTTTCAAATGGAAAAAGACCGAAGGAATTTAGATATTTGTAGAGAAAGTTATGGCGTTTTCTCCAAAAGAGTTTCAAATGGATTTAGAGTTTAAGCATGGGTTAATGTTTTGATCATAACTCACTCATCCGACCTCGGATTGAGGCGATTCTTGAAGCATTGAATTCTTAACACATGTATCTTTCTATCCATGAAAATTTTCATCAATTGGAGTTGAATTGAAAAAGTTTGATTGAATCATATGATAATCAGAATGTTTTGTTTCATTCTGATCTTGCTATTTTTTCCTTCCTCATTCGACCTTGTCAAATCATTTGCTTATATCTTTTCCGTCCGACATCCGAATAACTTGGTTATTGAAGCGTTGGATTCCTAAGACAATGAAGTTCATGATTATGTGAAAATTATTAATTTTATAGATTTAATTGAGTAAGATTATTTGAATCAAAGTGAGACAGGAAAGTTTCTGAACATAGTTCAGTATTTTGCGAATTTCGGGATCTGTAGAGATCCGATTGAAGCGATTTTTGAGGCATAATAAAATTAATAGATAGAGGAACAATTATATAGAAGGAATTTTGGACTAATTCATTCATCTTGATGGTGAAAACAATGTCCTAAAGTAGGATAAACTTCAGGGGCAGTTTTGGAAGTTAACTTAAATATCAAAGTTTAAAGGCATATGAGGAAGGGCATTTGGGTCTTTGACACCCATTTTAATGAAATGGCATGTATTAAAGGGAGTAGGGGTTGTGGTTTCTAGAAGAAAACCGAAATTCATAAGAGAAAGAGGAGAAAAAAATGATAGAAAAGAGAGAAGAGAGGGAGAGCTCGTGGAGAAAGAAGGAGGAAGCTAGGGTTCCAGATTTTTGAAGGTTCCAAGCTTGTTTTCTTGTTGATTTATGAAGGAAAGGATGGAAGAAGTCAAGAGCTTCTTTCCAAGCAAGAAGAATTTCGAAAATAGAGAAAGTAAAGGTAAGAGTTAAGTGTTGATCTTTGGGTTTTAGTGAGTTTGTGGTTGATTTGGCTTGAGATTGATATGGGCTTGTGAATTATTAAGTTGATGTTGGTGATTTTGTCTTGAGTTATGTTTAATTTTGAATGAAAAGTATTAAGGGTTATACAAGTGGATAAAAGTTGGAGATTTTAGAAATTCTTGGTTTAGCTATCATGAATTTAGTATGGGTTTGTTAGCTATGTAATCAATTTTGAGAATTATGATGGTTATGATATTGGATTTGGAAGATTATGGTTTAGGTAACTTTATATGGGAAGAGAGATAGAAGAAAAGAACAAATCGAAGCTTTGGACAAGCTTATGGCATGGTTATGAGGTGGGTAATGTGTTTATTTTTCAAATTATGAGCTAATTATAAATGGTGGTTTTATAAGCTATTGTTTTATAAATGATTGAATCAATTGCTTTTGAAATGATTTGTAAAGTGTTAAATTCATTATTTCCAAATGATTTACGAAAATCTACAATGGTTCGGAATTGTCCGAAAATGACTTGAATTGTTTATTAAATGGATTTTTTTTGAGTGAATTGATAAAGATGAGATACTCATTGGAATTCATTGTGTTAATACGTGTTACATGGGTTTGGTTAGGTCCTTCATATGGAGTCAGTGCACTGGTCTCAATTTTTAAAAGCCTTCGCCCGGCTGCCCGCTAGTGGCATAGGAGCTCCGTTTTCGGACTCCCCATATTTGTTTCACGGCTGTACAGGACCGCTTTGCGGGAATGTGCAGTACGTCATGTGTTTTTGGACCAACCCAAACCGATTGATGTGTTATATGTTTTGCTTTGTTTAAAATGTGTTGCATTTATATGTGTGAGGCATTTCATGGTTACAATGTTTTGAAAATTTAACAAATGAGAATTTGGATTTTCAACTATGAGAGTTTGCATAACTGTTTGTAAAGATTTATGAAAGATTTTGAATATGAGTAGTTATTGAGAAGTAACCGTTCACTGTTTTCGATCAACGGAAAGTAAGGTTTGAAAATACTTTTGCTTATCTTTTTTTTAATAAATATATTATCCACGAGCTTCTGAGCTCACCCCCCTTTCATCCCCATCTCCAGGTATTCGTGCAGGAGATCGGATGAAAGACGTCAAGACACTAGTATTTGTACATGATTTGTACTTTGTGTATTTGGTTTAAGATTAGTGGAAATGGATTATGGCTTAGAATGCCATTAGAACATTGTAAGCTCTTGGTTCATAATGTATTTTGGATTATGCAATTGTATAAGATTTTGGTTTATGGGAATTAATCAATGTTTTGACTATGGATGGTGTATATTGGTTTTGTATACAAATTGTATTGAGTTATGAATGAAATTGGGATATGGATGAATGTGTTGATGATGAAATATGAATTGTGATGAGTATGAATTGATATGAAAATGACTCGAAGTGGTTTAGAATTTAGGTTTGCGTTTCTGCTGAAATCCCGGACGGAGGGTCCGGTGGATTTGATGTATGTGAAACTGTTTGGAATTGATAGAAGTGTATTCAAGTTAATTGCAGGTTTGGGTAATTGCAAGTGTCGGGCCCCTACTCGGAGATCGGACCCCAACTGTTGGATCCCGTTACCCAACCTGCATATAACTTACTATATATGTTGGATCCGAGACCCAACTGTCCCGGGAGGTGGTCCCTGGTGGAGCTCATTCCTGAGACACTTGCCTTGCTAAGACCCTAACTTGCCACACTCTATTTGACTCACTTTGGTGGTGAGCATACACTGACTAAGGCCTGGACCCTGACTGCTCTCGACAATCCCCAAAATAACACTCTTATCTATGGATCTGCAGAACAAGTCGACTTGTCTGATAAACAAGTCGACTTATCGAGACAAACAACTCGACTTATAACCAACAAGTCGACTTATCGAGACAAACAAGTCGACTTATCTAACTGACAAGTCGACTTATTATTCAAAAGCTTCACAAGTCGACTTATGGGTCCAATAACTCGACTTATATCTATTCTGAACTCAAAACCTAACCCTCTACACTCTCTCTTGACTTATTCCAAACACCATAAACACTTCTAAACCTCTCAACTCATCCACTCCACTCTCAACATGCTATAATCTCACTTAAACTTACATCATTCATCTACTCACATGAATTCCAAAGCAATTTCATACAACTTTGGAAACTATGCTTAAACATGATAGTAAATGGCTTTGGGAGATCATGATAAATCATAATTCATGCATTTCATTTATATCAAAACAATGTTTTACAATGCTTTAGTAGGCATTTCAAGCTATTACAATGCAAATCAAAATACATCTGCTTTTCTCAAAATGCAACCTAAAGCATTCATTACAAAACATGAAATACATGGGCAAAACACTAAGATCTTGGGTATGCCTTGAGCTCATTCTTGAGATCCAGATCTTCACTGGAGATGGGACGGAAGTGGGGGTGAGCTTTAGCTCGTGGGTAACACGTTTATATTTATACTACTAAGCTGATTCTATTCATTACTCATACTGTTTGCAATATTCTTATTAACATATCTTACAACTTGCATTTCACAAATTCATCAAGCTAATAACAAAATTTCATGATTCATGCATTCATCATTCTTGCTAACATATGCTAACACATAATCACATAGCTGATGGTTCGAAAAGTCCACGGGTTTCGATGAGCTACAAAGTGTAGTCATATCTTTGAGAGTCCAAAAGGAACATCCTATGCCACGATCAGGCAAAGGCGAAGGCTTTACTGGTCTACATGCACTTGACTCTGCTGGTGGACTTAACTAACCCACATAACACTGAATTTCATGCATAAAAACTGAACTTGTCTTGTCCACTGACTGATTTTCTGAAAATGGATTTTCATGCATCCATAAAGCTGATTTTCTTGAAAATGCTACATTTCATGCTTAGCTCACATTTCATGATTCTCATTCATGCTCATTCAATTCATGGCAATTTCAAGCAATAACAAGGCAATGACATATACTATTAAAATGCTCATTTAATGGCAATCATACACCATTTACATACATAATTAAGGCACAATCAATGCTTATCTCAAATAGTCACAAATCATTTAATTCATTAGTTAAAGTAGCATTCCACACTTACTAACATAAAGATAAAAATGAAACCCACCTTATATCCTTGCTTAAGCTTGCCTAAGGAAGCTCCTCTTCTTGTTCTCCTCTTCTTTCTTGTCCTCCTTCATTCATGGCAAGAAAAGAACCTCACATCATTTAGGGTTTCTAAAATTGAAAACCTAATGAACCTTAATCATGAAATCAACCCTAGAATCACTAAACCCACTTCATTTCTAAGCTTTCCAAACCATAAAACCAACAAAAGCTTAACCTTGAAAACATAACTTACCTTGAATCCTTAGCTAACCAAGTGATTTCTTGGTTCAAAAGGAAGCTCTAGCCTTCCTCCACACTTTTAACTCTTGGACTTTCTTCAAAATCTTACCCAAACTCTTGGAAATCACAAACCTAACCAAGATTTTCTTCTTTTCCCTCCACCACCGAAACTCACTCTCTTCTCTCCCTCTATTTTCGTTTTCTCCTTCTTTCTCCACTAACTTACTCCTTTCTTTCTCTTTTTAACTCCTTACTCACTTAAGCCCATAAAGCCTAAGTCCACTCCTTTCCCTTCCTTCCTTTCCTTTCTTATTTCCTTATACTACTTTCATTTAACTTAAGCCCAAGCCCAAGTTCACTTCTTCTAAATCCCTTTCTTCCTACATCATTTTCTCTTTAACTTACTCAAGCCCATTTGTTCTTTTAAGGCCCAACTTATTCCTCTTTTCTTTTCCTACTTCATTCAATCCCAACTAACACATTTAATTCCATTAATTCTTAACCTAACTACCAACCAACATATTAAATTTCATTTATTCACCACCTATCTCATTTATGTTACTACATGCTAATTAATGCCATATGCTATTTGATGCTATCATATTTAATTCATGCTAACTCAATTTCTTAATTAGTCTAATCATGCTTAATTAATTAAATAAACAAATAAATAAAAAATCTTGGGGCTAATATTTCTCCCCCCTTAAGAAATTTTGTCCTCGAAATTCTTACCTGACTCATTGAAGAGGTGTGGATACTTCTCCTTCATTGCATCCAATGGTTCCCACGTCGCCTCTTCAACTGCATGGTTCCTCCATAGGACTTTAACCAACTGAACAGTCTTGTTTCTGAGGACCTTCTCCTTGCTATCCAGAATTTCTACTGGCATCTCCTCATAGTTCAAATCATCACTCAGCTGAACCTCTGAGGTCAGAATAATGTGAGAAGGATCTGATATGTACCTCCTCAACATGGAAACATGAAATACATCATGGATCTGAGATAATTCTGGAGGCAATGCCAACCGGTAAGCTAACGACCCGATCCTCTCTAGAATCTCATATGGACCTACATAACGAGGACTCAACTTGCCTTTCTTACCAAACCTCATGACCCCTTTCCATGGAGAGGTCATAAGGAACACTTTGTCACCTACTGCATACTCCATTTCTTTTCTGTGAGCATCTGTATAACTTTTCATTCTGTCCTGTGCTGTCTTAAGTCGCTGCTTAATCAAATCAATCTTATCCACTGTCATCTGAACCAATTCGGGTCCTACTAGCTTCCTCTCACCTTCTTCATCCCAATATATCAGAGTTCTACACCTCCTGCCATATAGGGCTTCATAAGGAGCCATCTGAATGCTCGAATGGTACGAATTATTATAGGCAAATTCGACCAATGGCAAATGTTCATCCCATGCTCCTTTGAAGTCCATAACACATGCTCTGAGCATGCCCTCTAGGGTCGAATGGTCCTCTCGGTGACCATCCGTCTGGGGATGAAATCTTTGTGCTAAAACTCAACTTAGTCCCTAGGGCTTCCTGCAAACTACTCCAGAATCTCGATGTAAATCGAGGATCCCTGTCGGATACTATGGAATCTGGAACTCCATGCAACCTCACTACTTCATCAATATACTTCCTGGCTAAGACTTGCAATGAATCTATCTGCCTAATTGCCAGAAAATGGGCTGACTTGGTCAATCGGTCTACAATGACCCATATAGCATCATGCTTCCTAACAGTCCTGGGTAAACCCATCAGAAAATCCATCGTAATCCTTTGCCACTTCCATTCAGGAATGGACAATGGCTGCAACATGCCTGAAGGTGCCTGGTGTTCAGCCTTGACTTGCTGACACACTAGACATCTGCTCACGTATTCAGCTACATCCCTCTTCATACCTTTCCACCAGAAATGTTCCTTCAGATCTCTGTACATCCTGGTGCTGCCTGGGTGCATGGAATAAGGTGCATTGTGTGCCTCATCCATGATCTCATCCTTAACTGCCTTATCATTCGGAATACATAACCTGTTTCCAACTACCATTAGCCCATCATCCCTTACTTGCACTTCTGACTGCTTACCATGTTGAATTTCATCTCTCAGCTTATTTAATTCCGTATCCTGCTCCTGCAGCTCCTTGACCTTCTCCCTAAGGATAGGTCTCACCCTGAATTGAGCAAGAATACAATCTGACTGATCCTACTTCAAGCTGATCTTCAACTTGGCCATTTGCTCCAAAAGAGGCAAGTAAACTGCCTGAACATAAGTTAAGGATGACTTCCTACTCAAAGCATCTGCCACTACATTTGCCTCGCCGGGATGGTACTCTATCATCAGATCATAGTCCTTGAGCAACTCCAACCATCGTCTCTGCCTTAAATTTAACTCTTTCTGACTCATAATGTACTTAAGGCTTTTGTGGTCCGTGAAAACCCTTGTCTGAACCCCATACAGATAGTGTCTCCATATCTTTAGGGCAAAAATCACCGCTGCCAATTCCAGATCATGAGTCGGATAATTAAACTCATATGGCTTCAAATTAGTGAAGCATAAGCTATCACCTGTCATTTTGCATTAACACACAACCCAAGCCCTTTCTCGAGGCATCACTGTACACTGCATACCCCTGATCTCCATTGGGCAAAATTAAAATGGGAGCACTAGTTAACCGCTGCTTAAGCTCCTCAAAACTCTGCTGGCAATTCTCATTCCAAATAAACTGCTGATTCTTACAGAATAACTTAGTCATCGGCGCAGCTATCATGGAGAATCCCTCCACGAACCTCCTGTAATAACCTGCCAGGCCTAGAAAACTCCGTACCTCTTTTACTGTCTTAGGCTCTCGCCAATTTACCACTGCTTCTACTTTCCTCGGATCAACATGAATCCTCTCTTGGAAATCACATGTCCTAGAAAACTACTTCATCGACCGAATTCACACTTGTTGAATTTGGCATCTGACTCTGCTCTCTCAATCTCGCAATACTATCTTGAGATCTTGCTCATGCTCCCTTCTTCCTTAGAATAGATCAGAATGTCATCAATGAACACTATGACAAACCGATCTAAGAACTCTGAAAACCCTATTCATAAGGTCCATGAATGTAGTGGAGCATTGGTCGGTCCAATGGCATGACCCTAAACTTATAGTGCCGTAATGGGTCTTGAAGGTGTCTTGTTAACATCGGACTCCACGATTGAGTTGATGATAACTTTGATCTGAGGTCGATCTTGAAAAGACCCTTGCTCCTGCAATGATCGAATGTATCATCTATCCTAGGTAAAGGATATCTGTTCTTAATCATCACCTTGTTAAGCTTCACGTAATCTATACACATGCGCCATGTCCCATCCTTCTTCTTAACAAATAGAACTGGCGCTCCCCAAGGTGATGAACTTGGCCTGATAAACTGCTTCTCTAACAGCTCCTCTAACTGCTCCTTAAGCTCCCTTAACTCAGCTGGAGCCATCATGTATGGTGGCATCGAGATTGGCACGGTTCTGGGAATCAAGTCAATTTCAAACTCAATGTCCCTCACCGGCGGCAACCCCGGAAACTCGTCTGGGAGCACATCTGAAAACTCTCTGACAACCGGATAATCTTCTAGTCTGCCCACATTTTCCTCTGGATCTACCACATGTGCCAAGAAGGCCTCACACCCTCGGTTCATCATCTTCGTCACCAACAAGGTGAAATAATCCTCGTACCGGCGTTTCATCCCCTCAAGATTACTTTCGACCATCTCCTGATCAAATTCTACTTCTTTGAGGCTCTGATCTAGCTTGGCCTTATTCTTCTCCATGACATCCATCCCAATATAACATCCAATCCACAAGGTCTAGAGGTAGTAAATCTACTACCAATCTAGCACCATCGATCTTGAGCTCACACTTGTAGACTAAATCGATCACCACCTTACTCCCTAAAGGAGTACTAACAACCGAAAATTGTCCATAATCTCGGGACATACAGATGCATATTCATACTTGAGGAAACAAAAGAATGTGTGGAACCAGATCAATCAAAACATAAACTGCAGAATTGAACAATGAGCCATACAGTCCACAACTTGAGAACAAATGCAGCTTCCTCTCTGGTCATGGCAAATACTCTAGCGGTGCTCGACCACATGCTCTTGGCCTCCCTGCAGATTAGCTCTCCGATCGCTCCAGGCGCGCTTACTTGGTGGTCGACTGGTTCCCACTGTCTTCGTCGCCTCGAGCTTGAACTTGGGAACCCTCCTGTCTCGACCTCTGGGACAATCTCTCATCATATACCCTTCTCTCCACACCGGAAGCAACCACCAAACCCTTTAAGACACCTTCTGGATGAAACTTCCCTTGCCGATCACACTGGGATGCTTGCCCTTCCATGACTTTCTGAGCCTCCCACACTAGAGACACATTGAAATTGCCTGGGCTGCGACTCTTGGCAGACCACTACTTCCCATGCCACTGAGTATGATGGGTTCGGTGCTCCTCTCGTGTTGGAGCACTCACTCCCTTCCTGGATGATTGTTCTCTGTTCTTCCTTTTCCTGCTCACTTCAGCCTTAATATTCTCCAGCTTCTCAGCCTGGAGCGCTGCATCCACTAACTGTTGGTAATCACAGAAGTTGTGAATCAGGACTTTCTCCCTAATTCCCAAGTGAAGACCTCCCTCAAACTTGCGACACTTGTCTTCCTCTGTTGCCACAATGTTAGCTGCATAACGAGAAAGTTGTGTGAACTTCAGCTCATACTCGCTCACACTCATGTCCCTCTGCATCAGATTTAGAAACTCTCTAGCCTTCTCCGCATATAAACCACGGATAGTACTTTTCCCTGAACACTTCCACAAAATCCTCCATGTCAACACCAAGGAATAACTTTGATGTGGGGCACCGATTCCTACCAATGCAATGCATCTCCTCAGAAAGGCATCGATGCATAATCCAGCTTCTCTTCATCCGAGCACTTCATCCGCTTGGGACCCTCTCGGTCCTCCTCAACCACACTTCGCCTCTTGGATTTGTAGTCCCATGAAATCAACAACCCCATACTTAGGAGCTTGTCATACTACCCACTCCGATCTGCTGGAGTTGGCTTTGAGCTCGCCTTCCCGGCCCATAGCATACACGCTTTGGCGAAGGCTGAAAGAATTGTGGGTCTCTGGGTTTGGCATAGGAGGAGGCCGGAGAGGCACCTCATCTTGCACACTTGGTACCTCGGAATCTATAATGAGGATGGTCCCCGCATCACAGGGAATGTGGGATTCATCCGTACTTCCCTCCGAGAGCTGGTCGAGATTGAGCTCCTCGAGTTCTTCTTGAGGCATATTACTCCTTTAATGAAAACTATTTAAAATCTTTAGTTCACTTTGGTAAGACAAGTTCAAATCATGTAAAGCCGTTCAAAACTAATACATGTCTCGGATTTAAAACAATGCATGTGGTTCATGTAACATGATGCATCTTGACTCTACCTCGAGGTTACCCACTAGGGTTCTAGAAACCATAAACCTAGGGTTGCTCGATACCACGAGATGTCGGGCCCCACCCAGGAGACCGGACCCCAACTGTTGGATCCTGCTACCCAACCTGCATATAACTTACTATAGATGTTAGATTCGAGACCCAACTGTCCCGGGAGGTGGTCCCTGGTGGAGCTCATTCCTGAGACACTTGCCTTGCTAAGACCCTAACTTGCCACACTCTATTTGACTCACTTTGGTGGTGAGCATACACCGACTAAGGCACGGACCACGATCGCTCTCGACAATCCCCAAAATAACACTCTTATCTATGGATCTGTAGAACAAGTCGACTTGTCTGATAAACAAGTCGACTTATCGAGACAAACAACTCGACTTATAACCAACAAGTCGACTTATCGAGACAAACAAGTCGACTTATCTAACTGACAAGTCGACTTATTATTCAAAAGCTTCACAAGTCGACTTATGGGTCCAATAACTCGACTTATATCTATTCTGAACTCAAACCTAACCTCTACACTCTCTCTTGACTTATTCCAAACACCATAAACACTTCTAAACCTCTCAACTCATCCACTCCACTCTCAACATGCTATAATCTCACTTAAACTTACATCATTCATCTACTCACATGAATTCCAAAGCAATTTCATACAACTTTGGAAACTATGCTTAAACATGATAGTAAATGGCTTTGGGAGATCATGATAAATCATAATTCATGCATTTCATTTATATCAAAACAATGTTCTTACAATGCTTTAGTAGGCATTTCAAACCTATTACAATGCAAATCAAAATACATCTGTTTTCTCAAAATGCAACCTAAAGCATTCATTACAAAAACATGAAATACATGGGCAAAACACTAAGATCTTAGAGTATGCCTTGAGCTCATTCTTCGAGATCCAGATCTTCACCTGGAGATGGGACGGGAAGTGGGGGGTGAGCTTTCACTCGTGGGTAACACGTTTATATTTATACTACTAAGCTGAATCTATTCATTACTCATACTGTTTGCAATATTCTCATTAACAAATCTTACAACTTGCATTTCACAAATTCATCAAGCTAACAACAAAATTTCATGATTCATGCATTCATCATTCTTGCTAACATATGCTAACATATAATCACATAGGCGATGGTTGAAAAGTCCATGGGTTTCGATGAGCTACAAAGTGTAGTCATATCTTTGAGGAGTCCAAAAGGAACATCCTATGCCACGGTCAGGCAAGGTAGGCGAAGGCTTTCTTGGTCTACGTGCGTGACTCTGCTGGTGGACTTAACTAACCCACATAACACTGAATTTCATGCATAAAACTGGACTTGTCTTGTCCATCGACTGATTTTCTGAAAATGGATTTTCATGCATCCATAAAGTGATTTTCTTGAAAATGCTACATTTCATGCTTAGCTCACATTTCATGATTCTCATTCATGCTCATTCAATTCATGGCAATTTCAAGCAATAACAAGGCAATGACATATACTATTAAAATGCTCATTTAATGGCAATCATACACCATTTACATACATAATTAAGGCACAATCAATGCTTATCTCAAATAGTCACAAATCATTTAATTCATTAGTTAAAGTAGCATTCCACACTTACTAGCATAAAGATATAAATGAAACCCACCTTATATCCTTGCTTAAGCTTGCCTAAGGAAGCTCCTCTTCTTGTTCTCCTCTTCTTTCTTGTCCTCCTTCATTCATGGCAAGAAAAGAACCTCACATCATTTAGGGTTTCTAAAATTGAAAACCTAATGAACCCTAATCATGAAATCAACCCTAGAATCATTAAACCCACTTCATTTCTAAGCTTTCCAAACCATAAAACCAACAAAAGCTTAACCTTGAAAACATAACTTACCTTGAATCTTTAGCTAACCAAGTGATTTCTTGGTTCAAAAGGAAGCTCTAGCCTTCCTCCACACTTTTAACTCTTGGACTTTCTTCAAAATCTTACCCAAACTCTTGGAAATCACAAACCTAACCAAGCTTTTCTTCTTTTCCCTCCACCACCGAAACTCACTCTCTTCTCTCCCTCTATTTTCGTTTCTCCTTCTTTCTCCACTAACTTACCTTTCTTTCTCTTTTAACTCCTTACTCACTTAAGCCCATAAGGCCTAAGCCCACCCTTTCCTTCCTTCCTCCTTCCTTCCTTTCCTTTCTTATTTCCTTATACTACTTTCATTTAACTTAAGCCCAAGCCCAAGTTCACTTCTTCTAAATCCCTTTCTTCCTACATCATTTTCTCTTTAACTTACTCAAGCCCATTTGTTCTTTTAAGGCCCAACTTATTCCTCTGTTCTTTTCCTACTTCATTCAAGCCCAACTAACACATTTAATTCCATTAATTCTTAACCTAACTACCAACCAACATATTAAATTTCATTTATTCACCACCTATCTCATTTATGTTACTACATGCTAATTAATGCCATATGCTATTTAATGCTATCATATTTAATTAATGATAACTCAATTTCTTAATTAGTCTAATCATGCTTAATTAATTAATTAAATAAATAAATAAATAAAAAATCTCGGGGCTAATAGCAAGTGCAGCCGTTATGCTGTCGGATTTTCCTTATAGTAGTATATGAATAAGAGAAATTTGTGTATGAATTTATGAATTGATTGACATGAGTATGAGTTTGTTATGGTAAAGAATAAGACTATGATGAATAAGAAGAATCAAGTAATATAAGATTAGTATGAGTTGAAGGATAAGTTTCCCAAAGAGGGAAATTATTTGCTTGTTCTTTAATAAGATGGATTAAATGATGAAAGAAATGAATAAGAAGAAAAAAAATGTATATCGACTTTCGGATAGGTCAAGTCATAAGGGTTTCCAACGCGACAAGTTTTCTATTTTCACGCTTGGATGTCGAATCTGAAATTCAATTGAAACCACCGTTTGTATACTTTGTTTTCAAGTTCTCTTGCTATTCTGATTGAATTCATTTGGTATCGATGTGATTCGTTTGTTTCGTAGTCGATTTCCATGTGTATTCGATTCGACTATTTTGTTCCCGATTCACGCATTTGTTTCGTTTCACTCACTTTGGTTTTCGTTTTTCTTTCCGCTTCAAGAGTGGTTATGAGAGATCATGTTAAGTGTATAAGCAGCAGGGTTAGCAGTGATAGCGTTAAATGTAAGATGTTGGGTCTCGGAATCGGGATCCAACAGATATGGTATCAGAGCGCAGTAATAGGATCTTACTGGGGCGTATGTATATAAGTGATATGTACGAGATATTAAAAAGTGTTTAAATGGATAGAATTGACTTAGTGAGCATGTGAACATGATGTATTTGTCTTTGTTATGAATAATTGGAAGAATCTATATGATGGTTTGATTAAAATGAAGAATTATTATTGAGTTAGGATTATGATAATGGAAGTTAATATCAGAAAGGCATGATGAATTAGGATGATGTGACTTTGAATATATGTGATTTTGGGGTAATGAGTTATGATCATTTGTATTTGAATGTGTTAATGAATGAGAGTAGAATTCATGATGAATTGGGATAAATGGATATTGTTTATCCTTTTGTGAAAGGAAAATATAAACATTTGAAAATAGAGATATATGTATAAATGAAGGGTCCATTAAGAATCGGACCATTAATTTGTGTCTATAGGTTGAGGAACATTGATTTCTGGATAAGGTGAGTTAAATATATGTACTTGTGAAAATATGATGAGAACTATTGGAGTGTGAATATGATATAGATGGTATATGATATAAGAGATGGATGGTATATGATCTAGGAGGTGAAAAACATTATGAATATGTGTGGTAGGATTATTTGGAAGATATGAGTTAAGAGAATGTACTTACTTGGTGTTTGCTTAAGTATGAATTTCGAGGACGAAATTCTTTTAAGAGGGGGAGAAATGTTGGACCCCGAACCTTGGAGTGAAAATTTAGAAATAATAAATGAAATCAAATAAGTGTTTTGTATGTGATTTGTGTTATAGATGAGGAAATGTGATTTATGTATGTTGATGGGTTGAGAAGCCTTAAGCATGAATCATGATTAGATATGAAAGACATTATGGAAAAGCAAGAGATTATGAATGACAAGATGCTATTGAATGTAAGAAATCATATGAATTGAGGTTGAGATTTGGGTAAATTCTAAATCATAGTTGCATTGTTATAAATGGTGTGCAATTAAGAAAGTGAAGTTTAGGATTAATGTTAAATGTATATGCTGATTCAAGGGAAATTAAGGAATGATTGAAATAAATTTGGCCAAAGTTGCCTTCTTTAAAGTTGTAGCTTGTTCTTTTATCTTTCCAACGAGACTACATATGCAAGTTTTCGAGATCGGAGTTAAGAGTTATAGTTGATTCAAGTTAAGATGTTATATAAGATTGATGTTAGTGATAGCTTTGATGAATGTTTGAAATTTGAGGTTTTGATGAACCAATTTAGTTGAGATTTGAGAAGTTCATAAATTGAATTCATTGCTTGAATTGTTATGAAGTGTTTAGGCCTTTGAATAAGTAAATATGTAAAGATTATAAGTGTTTATGAAGTTAGTTTTGATGGAGGAAGTTTTGGAAAAATGGTTGAAGGGGTTTTGGAAAAATGCATGTCCGTGAAACGAACATGTGAGTCCGTTAAACGGACCTTTATGGGTCAAAAGGACCCCTTGCTATGTGTATGTCCGTTAGACGGACATAGGTGTCCGTTAAATGGACTTTCTCGGATGGTTTGGTATAGTTTGGGCCGTATGTGTCCGTTAAACGGACATGCATGTCCGTTTAATAGACAGCTACGGGTCACCTGGGTACAAATGCGTTTTTCACTAGTTTTGAGACCTAATCTCGTTTTAAGGCCTCTAATACAAGTTGTAGAACTCGATGTTATCTTTCAAATGGCACAAGAATGAAGGAATTTGGATATTGTTAGAGAAAGTTATGGCGTTTGCGCCAAAAGAGTTTCAAATGGATTTAGAGTTTAAGCATGGGTTAATGTTTTGATCATAACTCACTCATCCGACCTCGGATTGAGGCGATTCTTGAAGCATTGAATTCCTAACACATGTATCCTTCTATCCATGAAAATTTGCATCAGTTGGAGTTGAATTGGAAAAAGTTTGATTGAATCATATGATAATCAGAATGTTTTGTTTCATTCTGATCTTGCTATTTTTTCCTTCCTCATTCGACCTTGTCAAATCATTTGCTTATATCTTTTCCGTCCGACATCCGAATGACTTGGTTCTTGAAGCATTGGATTCCTAAGACAATGAAGTTCATGATTATGTGAAAATTATTAATTTTATAGATTTAATTGAGTAAGATTACTTGAATCAAAGTGAGACAAGAAAGTTTCTGAACGTAGTTTAGTATTTTGCGAATTTCGGGATCTGTAGAGATCCGATTGAAGCAATGTTTTAGGCATAATAAATTAATAGATAGAGGAACAATTATATAGAAGGAAGTTTGGACTAATTCATTCATCTTGATGGTGAAAACAATGTCCTCAAGTAGGATAAACTTCAGGGGCAGTTTTGGAAGTTAACTTAAATATCAAAGTTTAAAGGCATATGAGGAAGGGCATTTGGGTCTTTGACACCCATTTTAATGACATGGAATGTATTAAAGGGAGTAGGGGTTGTGGGTTCTAGAAGAAAGCCAAAATTCATAAGAGAAAGAGGAGAAAAAAATGATAGAAAAGAGAGAAGAGAGGGGGAGCTCGTGGAGAAAGAAGGAGGAAGCTAGGGTTCCAGATTTTTGAAGGTTCCAAGCTTGTTTTCTTGTTGATTTATGAGGGAAAGGATGGAAGAAGTCAAGAGCTTCTTTCCAAGCAAGAAGAATTTCGAAAATAGAGAAAGTAAAGGTAAGAGTTAAGTGTTGATCTTTGGGTTTCAGTGAGTTTGTGGTTGATTTGGCTTGAGATTGATATGGGCATGTGAATTATTAAGTTGATGTTGGTGATTTTGTCTTGAGTTATGTTTAATTTTGAATGAAAAGTATTAAGGGTTATACAAGTGGATAAAAGTTGGAGATTTTAGAAATTCTTGGTTTAGCTATCATGAATTTAGTATGGGTTTGTTAGCTATGTAATCAATTTTGAGAATTATGATGGTTATGATATTGGATTTAGATGATTATGGTTTAGGTAAATTTATATGGGAAGAGAGATAGAAGAAAAGAACAAATCGAAGCTTTGGACAAGCTTATGGCATGGTTATGAGGTGGGTAATGTGTTTATTTTTCAAATTATGAGCTAATTATAAATGGTGGTTTTATAAGCTATTGTTTTATAAATGATTGAATCAATTGCTTTTGAAATGATTTGTAAAGTGTTAAATTCATTGTTTCTAAATGATTTACGAAAATCTACAATGGTTCGGAATTGTCCGAAAATGACTTGAATTGTTTATTAAATGGATTTTTTTGAGTGAATTGATAAAGATGAGATACTCATTGGAATTCATTGTGTTAAATTGATTGATGATATGATTATGTGAACTTGTGTGATATTGTGAATGATTGACATCATGTTGAATTTGAAATTACATGAAAAATTGAATTTTTGAAATATGCCTTCGGGCAATATGAGTTTTCAAGCATGAATACGTGTTACATGGGTTTGGTTAGGTCCTTCATGTGGAGTCAGTGCACTGGTCTCAATTTTTAAAAGCCTTCGCCCGGCTGCCCGCTAGTGGCATAGGAGCACTGTTTTCGGACTCCCCATATGTGTTTCACGGCGCAGTACGTCATGTATTTTTGGACCAACCCAAACCGATTGATGTGTTATATGTTTTGCTTTGTTTAAAATGTGTTGCATTTATATGTGTGATGCATTTCATGGTTACAATGTTTTGAAATTTTAACAAATGAGAATTTGGATTTTCAACTATGAGAGTTTGCATAACTGTTTGTAAAGATTTATGAAAGATTTTGAATATGAGAAGTTATTGAGAAGTAACCGTTCACTGTTTTCGATCAACGGAAAGTAAGGTTTGAAAATACTTTTGCTTATCTTTTGTTTAATAAATATATTATCCACGAGCTTCCGAGCTCACCCCCCTTTCATCCCCATCTCCAGGTATTCGTGCAGGAGATCGGATGAAAGACGTCAAGACACCAGTAGTTGTACATGATTTGTGCTTTGTGTATTTGGTTTAAGATTAGTGGAAATGGATTATGGCTTAGAATGCCATTAGAACATTGTAAGCTCTTGGTTCATAATGTATTTTGGATTATGCAATTGTATAAGATTTTGGTTTATGGGAATTAATCAATGTTTTGACTATGGATGGTGTATATTGGTTTTGTATACAAATTGTATTGAGTTATGAATGAAATTGAGATATATTTATGTGGATATGGATGAATGTGTTGATGATGAAATATGAATTGTGATGAATATGAATTGATATGAAAATGACTCGAAGTGGTTTAGAATTTAGGTTTGCGTTTCTGCTGAAATCCCGAATGGAGGGTCCGGTGGATTTGATGTATGTGAAACTGTTTGGAATTGATAGAAGTGTATTCAAGTTAATTGCAGGTTTGGATAATTGCAAGTGCAACCGTTATGCTGTCGGATTTTCCTTATAGTAGTATATGAATAAGAGAAATTTGTGTATGAATTTATGAACTGATTGACATGAGTATGAGTTTGTTATGGTAAAGAATAAGACTATGATGAGTAAGAAGAATCAAGTAATATAAGATTAGTATGAGTTGAAGGATAAGTTTCCCAAAGAGGGAAATTATTTGCTTGTTCTTTAATAAGATGGATTAAATGATGAAAGAAATGAATAAGAAGAAGAAAAAATGTATATCGACTTTCGGATAGGTCAAGTCATAAGGGTTTCCAACGCGACAAGTTTTCTATTTTCACGCTTCGGATGTCGGAATCTGAAATTCAATTCGAAACCACCGTTTGTATACTTTGTTTTCAAGTTCTCTTGCTATTTGCAGTTGAATTCATTTGGTATCTGATGTGATTCGTTTGTTTCGTAGTCGATTTCCATGTGTATTCGATTCGACTATTTTGTTCCCGATTCACGCATTTGTTTCGTTTCACTCACTTTGGTTTTCGTTTTTCTTTCCGCTTCAAGAGTGGTTATGAGAGATCATGTTAAGTGTATAAGCAGCGGGGTTAGCAATGATAGCGTTAAATGTAAGATGTTGGGTCTCGGAATCGGGATCTAACACAAATAATTCTTAATTTTCCTCTAACACCTCCAATAAATTCAACTGTGCAACAAATAACACAATCAAATTAATTCATACTTAATAACATCAAGAAAAATAAATTTGGGGCCCAACATTTCTCCCCCTCTTAAAAGAAATTTCGTCCTCGAAATTTACCTGAACCATCGAAGAGACCTGGATACTTCTCCTTCATGGCGTCCAAGGGCTCCCACGTGGCTTCTTCCACTGAATGGTTCCTCCACAGAACTTTAACTAGCTGAACTGTCTTATTCCTGAGGACCTTTTCCTTTGTGTCCAAGATCTGTATTGGGATTTCCTCATAACTCAAGTCGTCTCTTAACTGAACCTCTGAAACTTGAATGACATGAGAAGGATCTGATATGTACCTCCTCAGCATGGAAACATGAAAGACATCATGGATCTAAGACAACTCTGGCGGCAACGCCAACCTGTAAGCTAGAGGTCCGATCCTCTTAAGAATCTCATAAGGACCAACTCTGGCGGCAACGCCAAACCTCATTACTCCCTTTCAAAGAGACGTCTTGAGGAACACTTTCTCACCGACTTCATACTCCATCTCTTTCCGATGAGCATCAGTGTAACTCTTCATCCTATCCTGAGCTGCCTTAAGCCGCTGCTTAACCAGATTGACTTTATCCACTGTCATCTGAATCAACTCTGGTCCTACCAGTTTCCTCTCCCCTTCTTCGTCCCAACATATCGGAGTTCTACACCTCCTTCCATACAATGCCTCATATGGAGCCATCTGAATGCTCGAATAGTACGAATTATTGTAAGCAAATTCGACCAATGGCAAATGCTCATCCCATGCTCCCTTGAAATCCAACACACATGCCCTGAGCATTCCCTCAAGTGTCCGAATGATCCTCTCAGATTGACCATCCATCTGAGGGTGAAATGTAGTACTAAAATGCAACTTAGTACCTAAAGCTTCTTGCAAGCTTCCCCAGAATCTTGAAGTGAACCGAGGATCCCTGTCAGAGACTATAGAATCTGGAATTCCATGCAATCTCACTATCTTATCAATGTACTTCTTGGCTAGCACATGCAATGAATCAGTCTGCTTGATTGCCAGAAAATGGGCTGACTTTGTCAACCTATCCACAATAACCCATATGGTATCATGCTTCCTACTGGTCTTAGGCAAACCCATCAGAAAATCCATGGTTACTCTTTTTCACTTCCACTCAGGAATGGACAATGGCCTTAACTTGCCTGAAGGCGCCTGGTGTTCAGCCTTGACTTACTGACACACGGGACACTTACTAACATATGCTACTACATCTATCTTCATGCCCTTCCACCAGAAATGCTCTCTCAAATCTCCGTACATCCTGGTGCTACCTGGGTGCATGGCATAAGGCGCATTATGTGCCTCATCTAAAATCTCATCCTTAACCTCCCTACTATCTGGAATACAAAGTCTGTCCCCCACTGTCATGAGTCCATCCTCTCTCACTACTACCTCAGAAACCTTACCATTCTGAATTTCCTCTCGAAGCTTACTCAACTCTGCATCCTGTGCCTGCAACTCCCTAACCTTCTTCCGGAGTATAGGCCTCACTCTGAAATTAGCTAGAAGGCAATTTGATTCCTCCTGCTTCAAGCTTATCCTAAGCTTGTCCATATCTTCCAATAAAGGAAGATAAACTGTCTGAACATGAGCAATAGAAGACTTCCTGCTTAATGCATCCGCCACTACATTCGCTTTGCCTGGATGGTACTCAATCAACAAATCATAATCCTTGAGTAACTTAATCCACCTTCTCTGCCTCAAATTCAATTCCTTCTGGCTCAGTAAGTACTTGAGACTCTTATGATCGGTAAAGATCCTTTTCTGAACTCTATAAAGATAATGCCTCCAAATCTTCAAGGCAAAGATCACTGCTGCCAACTCCAAATCATGAGTCGGATAATTCAACTCATATGGTTTCAGTTGTAACATCCCATCTCCCATAGGAAGGGTTTATTGGTCATTTGGGACGGGTTAGGTGTATTGCATTATATCTCGGCATGCACATATAGCATATAGCCTCTGTGATTAATGATTGGTTGCACATGCACATAGTATACATGCATTCATGATATTTCCCGGCTTAGGTTTCAAATTGAGATTCTTTGTAAAATTTATGGGATAATGGTATTTGGAAAATTATTCCGAGTGCTCCATAAATTGTTTTACATTTTTAGGAATTTATGAGAATTTTTCTGAAATTTTTCGGGATTCGTGCCCGGATCGGAAAATTCCAACTGACTGACTTAGTGAGCTGTTTTGTATTGAACAGGATTGCCTAATGGCAAAAAATTAGTGGATAAATGAGGTTAGGATAATATTTTAGTGCCATGTTTAGACATTAATTGGAGTTAGCACTTAATTAACTAGGATTAATTGATTTTGTCCTTTTTCTCTAATTAAAAGCCAAGTGTCCTTTTTCTTATAGCTTAACCTTGTCTTTTATACTCATCATCCACGATATTCTTCATTCTTGAAGTTAACAACTTATTTTAATCAATTATGTTTGAGTGCTCTTATCATTTACGGCTCTTCCATTAACCAAAACAAAGTGAAAGTTGGTTTGTTGCCTTCTCACCATACGAAATCTTGTTTTCTCCTTCCTTGGTGTGTCTCTTCTTCCTTCGTTGGTGGATGAAGTTCTTGTTCTTGTGTTTGCTCCTTCTCCTTCTCATGCGAAGCTAACTCACACCTTGAGTTGATGATGATCTTTGTTATGTTTATGATAACCGTGGGTGAGGTATCAAGGTAGGAAGTAGGGAGAGTTTTGAAGACTTGGAGATTGATAGCTTGTAACTTGTTTAAGGTGAGGATTGATGTTTGTTTTTATGCTTTTGGTAGTTTGATGCATTTATGGAGATCCTTTAAGCACTTATTTGATCATGAAAGTGGTAGTTTTGCATAGGTTTAATGCATGCTTGTGTGAGGGAATTGGGTATGGTAGTTAAAGAGCGTGAAAGAGATGTTGTTAATGATGTTTATGATGTTTCAATGAATGGAAATAAAATCTGGAAATTGTGTATGTGAGTGCTGCCAACTTATGTATAAACATGTAAGTAAATGTTGTGATTAGTTTGTGGTTGAATTAGTGGTAGAAATGGATGCTTAGTGATGTGTTATAGGTATTAGAAGTGGTAGGAGTTAGGTTAATGTGGAAAGCTGGAAAATGCACCTTTGACCTATTGTAATGTTTTGATTATAAATAATTGTGTAGATGTGCACATGAGGCAAGGTTTGTTCCCAATGAAACTTTGGGATATTGGCTTCAATTTAGTGTGAAATAGGTATTGTTAAATTGTAATGTTAGAAGGTCGAAAATTTCCATGGAAAATGTCTGTTTTGGGGTCTGTGAACAGTACCCGTATTTATGACCTAATTAGTTTGGTGATTTTTCTGAATTAATTGGTATGGAATTTGGGAAATCGGTCTTCATGAAAGTTGTAGCATATTGAGTTATTTTTCCATTGCCACTGATCTTGCTATTTTTCGAGTTGTATATTAGGATATATGACCTGATTACTGTTGACTGTTTTTATGCATTGACTGAAACCTAGTTGGGTTGGCACATTTAGTACACATTCGGGTTTGGAAGAATTTTAGTAATTTTTGTGGACTGAAATGGTTTTAGGGATCTACTGAAGAGTTCTAGATGACACATTGATCTTGAAATTGATATATGACTTATAATTTTTGGGAATCAGATGTGGGAGATATGGAATTTCAAAAGCTGAACCTACATTGTGATGTTAAGTGCTGATTACGTCATAAACTTGCATAACATATTTGAAACTGTTAGAGGCTGAATTGGAGTTTGGTTATTTCAGGAAGAATTGAAGTTTGAGGATTTATCTTTCAGGGATATAAAGTTCTGATTTTTCCAACTTGTGTACAGGGAGTTATGCATGTTATAAATTTACTGCTCAAATTGACTGATTTCAGGAACAACAACATTGAGTGAATTAATTGACTTGTTTAGCAATGGAATTTGATTTTGGGTTGTTCATGAAAGTTGTAGATGACATTGTGAACTTATTGAGCATATTTATGTGGTAGTTTTTGGTTGAATAATCAGTGAGTTCTTGAATTTTCAAGGTACTTTCCTGTGTTGGGAGATTTTGAGTAGGTCAGTAGCTTTGATGGGATATTTGACATCCTTAGGGTTGGAATTAATTTTTATGGTCTTCATGAAACTTGTAAAGGGTTTCATTATCTTTCCAACAAGGTATAGTTTGCATTTTTTCAGAAATGTGTAGAAAGAGTTATGGGTGTTGGAAGTTTGGTTGGAAATTAGAAAATAAAGGGGGAAATAAGGGTTATATATATATATTTAGATATTAATTGTTGAGTTTTGGTTTCTTTTGTCAATTTCTTTTCCGTCCGACGTCCGATTGACCTGATTCTTGAGGCATCGGATTTGTAACATATTTAATTTCATTTTGTAAAAATTGGGAATTTTAGGCGGAAATTGACGTGGCCCCTGTAATTGTCCGGTGATCACTTTATTTAGTTATTTTGGGCGATTGAGGTCCAAATTGGAGTGCCGTCGATGGCTATAACTTTCTAATTTGTAGATGGAATTTTTATGATGGGAAAATTTTAGATTAGGGCCGGGAATGCCATGAACATGCATTATACACGTTTTAATTATTCCATGTGCATTGTTTGGTCATTCTAACTATACAGTTAGTAATGTTTACCTATTTTAATTGCTATAGAGGCTCAGTTGGACCGTAGATCTACGGACGTGGCAGAGACTTCCCGGCATTAGCTCGGAAGTTATTAGGTGAGTAACCTAGATGGTTCCTCAATTATTATTTGGTTATATTTTGCACTTATACAACTGTGGAGATAATGGATGGGAATATGTGTGTTTGATTTTGATTGATTTCGGACCATGGGTGTCTGAAATATTTGGAATGAGATATCGAAGTGTTATAATTGATTTTCATGTGATTACTTGGGATTGACTTATGTGATTATGTTAAATGGGAATCGGTTATGGTATAGATTTTGTTATTTGGACATTTGCATTCATGCCTAAATGCATGATCGATAATTGGCGACAGTGACGGAAGCGACCAACGAGAGCTTTAAGCTCAACGTAATTGGGCCTTGAGCCCAAAGTGATTCGAGCCTATGGCTCACCGCTTATCTTGCGTAATGGGATAGTTTTAGGCGCCGGTCACAACAACGTAATAAATTAAAAAGCGTCACATCGCATCTCATGTGCATCTGAATTGGTTCTTTTGGTGATATCGTAATAATCATGTGGTACTTCAATGTGTTTTAGTGAAATAACGTGTGTATCTGTGATATCTTATATGCATGAATTGGGTGAACCATCGATGATGGTTCTCACCGAGTTCGCAAACTCACCCAAAATTGCAAATTATTTTTCAGGACGAGATAGTAGACTCATAGCTCAAGAGACTTTTCTGTAGTGTAGATTGAGTTAGCAAGAGAAGTTATGGCACAGGTTGGTCACCGCACTTTTGGAAGGATGACCTAGCTAGCTTTTTGTTTGATTTTCTTTTGGAGACATGTACAGAAACTATCAGTTGTATTATTTACCGCTAGAGGTTATGAAAAATGAAAATTTTATGGTTCCAAAAAATTAGTGAATTTCATATAAATGCTTTATGATACTTGGATGCCATGTGGAGTGTTTAGTTTGTTTCGTAGCGCACCCTTATCGTCGGGTGTGTATCGGAATGACCTACGGGCATCCCGATACATATCCTATGGTAAGGGGGTGCTACATCAGTTGCCTTGAAGCATATGCTATCACTCTGTCTCCCTGCATCAACACACAGCCGAGACCCTTCCTCGAGGCATCACTGTACAATATATAGCCCTCATCACCAGAAGGCAAAATCAGCACTGGAGCACTTGTCAACCTGTGCTTGAGCTCTTCAAAGCTCTTCTGGCATTCATCAGTCCAGTCAAACTTCTGATTCTTCCTCAATAGCTTGGTCATCGGAGCATCTATCATGGAGAATCCTTCTACAAACCTCCTGTAGTAACCTGCCAGACCCAGAAAACTTCTCACCTCTGTCGTTGTCTTGGGTGCATGCCAATTCACTACTGCTTCAACTTTCTTCGGATCAACATGGACACCATCTTACGAAATCACATGTCCAAGGAAAGTTACCTCATGAAGCCAAAACTCACACTTGCTGAACTTGGCATAAAGCTCTCTCTCCCTAAGAGTCTGCAATACAATCCTGAGATGCTCCTCATGCTCTTCTTCATGTAGGAAAATCCCGGGAGGTACATCACATGTACAGGCAGCGGAAAACAAAAATTTTATTCCTGGACCTTCCCAACCGGGATCCGTATCCGTATGAACACATCAACCTAAATAGCCAATAGAGACTATCTCTAAAGGTGATCCACGCAGATCGAAAAACCTAATCGGATCAAACCCTTTGACCGGAATAGCTAGAACAGTTAAGAGTCGCTAGACCCTACCTACATCTGAAGAGTCAAGGAGACGTTGAAACTTTGTGCTTGGAGAAGAAGAGAAGTGATGATGCTTGAAGAAGAAGACATGAAAACCATTTTCAAAGGAAAGCTTAACTCTTAAGCTTCCAAAACTTCCTCTCCCATTAGCAACCGTCGACCACCTCTATCCCTTAGCCTTCTTGTAATTCTCTTTTAACTCTTAAAAGAGTTTAATAAGAGATGGCCAAGTGTGTGGCTTAATAGCCACTCATTTCTTAATGAAATAAAGTATAAAGCTTTGAAAAGTCAAAACTTTATCTCTTCCTTCCTCCATCCAACGCACAAGTCATGAATTAATTAATTAATTATTTATTTAATTAATCAATTAATAAATAATTGCTAAGGTCCAGTCCAACTGGGGTCGGTCCTACCGGCTTCTCGGACTCGATCTTTGAAACAACTCAAAACCTTTCTTAGCAATATTGATGTCGCGATCTCATCGGGACATATCCCAATCCCATTGGGATCCATTTAATCCTAATGCTCTCCATAATTGGAACTCTGTCTAATGACTATTTTACAGATTCTCTGAAACACTCTTAAGCGTGTGACCCTTTAGGCTCCCGGTTATGTTGGCCACTTAGATTAACAATTAATCTGAGCAAGTCATGAGCGGTATCTAGCAACACATCATGACCCCCAATTGACCGGAAAGTAATCGGTTTGATGTATTCATCAAGAACCGGATCACGAACCCTTCCATAGACAATTACCGTGCAATTCGTCCTTTCACCATCCTATACCCCACTTGGTTATGAGTATGGTTAAAGTGTCAACTCTTACTAGACTGAGTCTAGCCCAAGTGATAACAGATCTCGTCCTATGACTCATTACTCTATATGTCCATGAAGACACTCTTCATGACATATTCACTCTGGCCAGAGATTTACAAGTAATGATCCTGACAAGAGGCCATGGGTATCTCCTCTGCTAATCCGTAGTGGTGAATCCTTTATTGGCTACTCAATTATCTTGAATACCTCAAGCCGTACCCAAGCACCACCCTATGAGTTACCTCGGAAGGCAACAAGGAATGGAGTCAAAGCACGGATCGGATATCAAGATATCCTTGAGTACCTCAAGTCTAAGGATACTTGCACCATTGCTATGATGAGATTATCAACGACACTAGATAAGATATCCATGTGATGATCTCATGGCGGGTCATCCAATGAACTTACCGCTAGTAAGCATCCACATGTCAACTCTAAATATCTCATATTTACGGTTTACGAGATCCACCTTGATCCAATCAAGGAATATGACATGTGTTAGTCTATCCGGATTAATGATGTCGGTCTCATTAATCCTATGACTAGGAGAATTTAGAATCTTGACATAATTGCACATGATAGGAATCTCGGAGTATGATCACATCATAATTTCCTTCATGCTATGTCATATATCATGGACTTCATTAATCGATTAAAGATCCAATCAATTCATAAACAATGTTCATGAACATCAAATTAATGAATTATGCCTTTTCTTTATTTATTCATTCATCGCATACGATTTGTGAATAAAAGCAGCTAAAGGGATTGCCTTTAGGGCACAAATAAACGATCAGATCCTTAAATAAGTCGACTTATCCAATGTACAAGTCGACTTATCGGTACTTTTCAAGAACAAGTCGACTTATCAGTAGTACAAGTCGAGTTGTACTTACAAATCTCCCACTTGACCTAAAGCCAATCGCCTTAGTATCCAATACTATAAGCGAGTCCATGAGAATCACAATTCTCCTGTGACAATGGCTTTGTCAACGGAACAGCAACACTTTG
The DNA here is from genome assembly GCA_029891385.1 of Erythroxylum novogranatense. Lineage (NCBI taxonomy): Eukaryota > Viridiplantae > Streptophyta > Magnoliopsida > Malpighiales > Erythroxylaceae > Erythroxylum > Erythroxylum novogranatense. The sequence goes on from CM057235.1 coordinate 36,056,316, forward strand.
CTCTGTGGGAATTCTCTCTATCAGGATATCATCTCGACTAATGATCTCCCGAATCGGCGGAGTACATGTTCGGATCGTCGATGAGACCTTGGTTCCTTTGCCTGCGCACTAGCCCCATTGTATCACAATACAATCCTATGGGCCCACCACAGCTAGGGACTAGATCAAGTTCAGTAATGAAATTCTTGATCCAAACTGCTTCCTTTGCGCATCTCATGCGACAGGTACTCTACCTCGGTTGTTGAATCAACAGTCCTTTCTTGTTTTGAAACTCTTTCAATTGACCGCCACGCTATTCAGTGTGAATGTATATAACCTGATCATGATTCAGAATCATCCTTATCAGATTAGATACTTGCATCTGAATGCCCGCTCACATGGAGATTTCCATCTCCATAGATTAAGAAAACATCCTTAGTGCTTCACAAGTACTTGAGGATATTCTTGACAGTCTCTAGTGACCCTCACCAGATCCGATTGGTATCTGCTCTCGTAACACTTAGAGCATACGATACATCGGACCCACGTCATAGCATCGTTTCATGCTAAACCTGTTTAGCATCTCATCTATGTACGATGATTGTGAAAGACCAAGCAACCTTTGATCTATCTGCATAAATCTATATCCTAAGGATATAAGTTGCTTCACCAAGGTCTTTCAAGGCAAATTGTTTGGACAACCAAATTTTAATCGATTGCGATAGAGACATCGTTTAGAGTAACGATATGTCATCTACATACAACACAAGGAATACGATTGCAGTCCCATTAACCTTCTTATGCACAAATGATCATCCGAATTTTGTGAGAAATCAAACTCTTTGATTGACTCAACTAAGCGGATAATCCAACTCTGGATGCTTGCTTCATCCAAACATGGATTTACGAAGCTTGCATCGTTTTCGCCATCGATGGAAGTGAAGCCCTCGGGTTGTGTCATACATATCCTCGGGTAGATTTCCTCTCAGGAAAGCTATCTTCACATCCATTGCCATATCTCATAATCATAATGAGTGGCAATGGCTAGGAGTATCCGAATGGATTTAAGCATTGCTATGGAAATTTGAAGGTTTCGTCATAGTCAACTCTTTATGCGTGACGAAATCCTTTAACCGAAGCATTGCTTTATAGGTAATCAGATTACCATCCATGTTGGTTTTCTTCTAAAACCTCTTTGCACCCTGTGGGTTTTATCCCTGCAGGTGTAACAACCAAAGTCCATACTTGGTTTATATACATGGAATCCATTTCAGATTTCTGGCACAAAGCCATGTTCCAGACTCTGAACTTTTCAGAACCTATTCATAGGTAGTAGGCTCATCATCTCATATGAGCAATACGTCATTCTGTTCCCTTACGAGAAATCCATATCTCTAGAATGAAGAGCGTATCCTACGTGACCTCACGAAATTTCGTGTGTAGTAGAAGGTTGAACTGTTACCTCATCTATATGAGTGACAGTTTCATGTTCAGGCAGTTGATCTATGTTTGTTCGAGCATCGTGAACTTCTCCAAGTTCAACTTTGCTCCCACTGTCCTCTTGTAAAAGAAACTCTTTCTTTAAGGAAGCAGCATGCTTGGAAACAAACAACTTTTGTTCTAAGCAAGGTAGAATTGATATTCCACGAACAAACACTTGTCGACTTTGCATCGTTAATCTCGACCGTGTCCGCTTCACGTAGCGGGACAATCCCAAACTTTCGATGAGAAAGATAAGGTTTTCGGTTAGTTCATATCTTCATATGGAGTAACATCAAGCATCTTTGATGGAACTCTGTTTAGCAAGTAAGCAAATGTCTCGAGTGCATATTCCCAAATCGTCTTAAACCTATCATCAATCGCACCATGTCTAACAAGGTTCGATTTCTCCTTTCAACCACACCATTGTCTTTGCGGCGTGCAAGTGGAGTGAATCGAGATAAAATCCCATTATCTACGAGATAATCCAAAACTGTCGGTCTAAGCATTTTTCACCACGATCAGATCGTAATGTATTCATACTTTTACCAAGTTAGTTTTTTACTTCATTTCAATTATTTGAACTATTCAAATACTTGATTTGTATCTTATCAAATCTGAGATACTTATATCGTGAATAATCACCGATAAAAGTAATGAAGTAAAAACAACCACTTCTGGCATGGATGGACATCGGACCACATACATCCGAATGTATTAGGTCTAATATTTCATTCACTCGTTCACCCTTTCCTTTAAAGGATAACTTAGTCATCTTGCCTAATAAACAAGATTCGCATGTGTCATATGATTCATAATCAAACATGTGTCATATGATTCATAATCAAATGACCCTAAACATCCACTCTTATGGAGCTTAGCGATGCGTATCTCATTTATATGGCCAAGGCGACAATGTCATAAGTAAGTTGATTTTAAATTATCTCAATTATGTCTTTCCGCGTCATTGACATTCATAACTGGATATGACATATCTAATATGTCATTTCTATTGCATAATGTACCAGTACCATAGAGCATTCCATTCCAACTAATATAGCAACCATTGCTACTAAAAGTCTAATGGAAACCAGCTCTAATTAAACATAAAACATACAATATGTTCTTTGTTTAAAACAGGTATAAAATGACAATCATCCAATTTGAATATAAGCCCAGTAGGGAGTAACAAGACATAAGTGCCTACGACAAATGTAGCAACTCTTGCTGCATTACCTACACAAAGGTCTAGTTCTCTTTTATGAGCTTTCTACTGTCCCTGATGCCTTGCATAACATTTCATATGTATGAGCCACATCCGGTATCAAATACCGATATGTTTGGATCAGGAATAGTATTAACCTCAATGACAAACATATTTGAAGAAGTAGAGGCATCGATGCCTTCTTACGCTTCAAGGACTCGAATAGATTTTACGGTTTAGCCTCTGGTGGCTAGACTTGCCTGATGAAAGCAAAATCCTTTTGGGGAAGAATCTTTGGTTTTCCTTGATGGCACTTCCTTTGGTTTCTTGGCCTTTTCTTCTTTGAACTAGAAGAAGAAGCATCCACCATTATCACTTGCTATCTCTCTTGATAGCACCTTTCGATATCATGGCAGATTGATCACTTCGAGAATTGTTGTGGATATTTGGTTTATCCGATAGTTTATCACAAACTGTGAATAACCATCAGACAATCCAACCAGAATTAAGTCTCTACTTAACTCATAATCCATTACAAATCCTAAGACAGCCAATCTCTCAATATAGCTATTCATCTTCAGGGCATACTGCACAGCAGATATCCCTAGAGCCATCTCGGTGATGAAGAGAAGCCTTGAGGTCTTGAACCTTTCAGACCAAGCTTACTCATCAAACAACTCCCTAAGATGAGATACTATAGAGTGAGCATCCATGGACTCGTGCTGCTGTTGCAGCTCTGGTGACATCAAGACAAGCATAATGCAAGTATCCATATCACTGTCCTTTAGATGCTTACGATATGCTTTCTGATCCTTATCAGAAGCATCGACAGCAGGTGCATCTGGAAGTGGAACATCTAGGACGTATCCCAGTTCCTCATATCTGAGAACAATTCTCAGATTCCTTAGCCAATCAAGAAAATCGGTCCAGAAAGGAGAGCGTAAATTCACACTGAAAGACTTCTTCAATCAACCTAAACGCGATAGAGAGAAGGAAAGATAGAATAGAAATGCCTACATGATCATAAGGACTTGCATGACATGCATATGGCTCCCACTAGTTTCCTAGAATCCATAACCCTCTTTACGAATCCAGAGAAACAAAGTGACATAATGTCCTAGTGGGTCGATATCCGACATTGCTAAGAGTGACCTTGAGTTTGCTCAACAAGCCACAACTTAGGTCAATCGGTAGGTATCGGTCATACCAATTGTATCATCGATAACCGACATTGAGAATGACCTTGGATTTGTCCAACAAGCCACCTTATGTCTCGGGAGGTATCAGATATACCAATTACATCTTAGACACAACTATCGATCGGTCTTTATCAACTTGTTGATGTGTGCACTTCATTGGGTATCAACTCTTTGATCGCGTACATCCGATGTATGCTACCCAATTTCGCCTCATCCACGTTGACCTTGAGGTTAGCTCAACAAATCAACGCTTCTAGAAAAACCGACCCATTAATCCGAAAATCTTATTTTCATGGTTTGAACATATTCAGTATAGAGTGAGCTTGAGGTTAGCTCAACAACCCAACCTATAAGAACTCGGGTTCTTACCATATTAATGGAAGCGTTAGTTTTCATATCTGAGGAGAGATTTGGTCTCTAGACTCCAAGCTTAAGGATTATAGTCACGAAGACTATATGGAATGATTTAGGTTTCATCAATCACATTGAATCGATCCTTATAATCATCCATCATCCAACTGAGCATGCCACAAGTCGACTTTCATCAAATGCAAGTCGACTTATGCTTCTTGCACACACAAGTCGACTTGTATGACACAAGTCGACTTATTTCACTGCCCGTGAACAAGTGGACTTATAAGGTACTACAAGTGGAAGCTTATTCGAGATCTGAACTAGTGGACTTATTCATGACAAGTCGACTTATCCAAAAAACCTTGAACAAGTGGATTTATTTCACATACAAGTCGACTTATCCAGGTAAATTTGCTAAAATCTCTAATCGGCTAATTCCTCAATTAATGCAATTCCAATTCACAACACCTACATACCTAAGGTAATATCTGATAATTGATGCCTCAATGAACACTTCATTGAACTATGAATGCCTTAAATAGTCAAACTATATGAAAAGCTTGAAATGAGTCAAAACTCATTAATTTCCAAACAATTTAGGAACACCCAAATTATCATCCTAAGCATCTCTAGCTAGCATATACATTATCAAAACTACTCCGGCACTTGTCACAAAAATTGTGACGGCCAAAACAAGTAAGAAAATGAAATATACTAACGAGACACAAAGGTGATCAATTAGGCATCCGAAAATTCTAGGATAAACAACTTCAAGCAATTCAGTTTGGCAATCATACTACATCAAGATAACACATTTTTAATCACATTAAAAATGGTGCAAGACATTGGAACTGAAAAAGCACACTCAATCAAGCCAAGCAAAACAGTCCCAACAATTTTCACAAAACTGTCCAGTCCTGTACATTGCTCGAAATGATCAATGAAACAATTTCAATAAATCCTGAAAACATTATATAGGTTACTAAATGTTCAGAACATGCTACATGAATTTTTTCAGGATTTTAGGCCATCAAAAACTCAGTCAACCTAAATAACAAAACCGATTCAAAATCTGTGTTCATCAGCACAGCAATTCCCAACAGCATAGAATAAATTCGTGAATAAATATCCAATCATCTTGAAATCCAATTTCCATGCTCACAGACATTCAACAACATCTTAGAGACATGTAGGTGAAGGAAAATCCAGAAAAATATTTTTCTATAATTTATTCTCGATTTTATACTACTTCCTGTTCCAGAATCGTTTCACAAAACAGCATCTGTAACCTTAGGGAATTAATTAGCAAAAGTATATCAAATCAAATCAATAAATTCTGAAACTTCATAGACATATTCTCTAACATGTTATGAACATTTCTGGGCAGAAAAATTTCGAAAAACCTATCTCTATAGCAATTCGAAATCTGGGCAGTACACATGCATCAACATCAACAGCACTTAGGGTTTCTGATCTAGCTTAGGTTTTAGCTTCATATGGGATACCAGACGCTCTGATACCACTGTAGGAAAATCCCGGGAGGTACATCACATGTACAGGCAGCGGAAAACAAAAATTTTTGTTCCCGGGACCTTCCCGAACCCAGGATCCAGGTATCCGTATGAAGACATCAACCTAAATAGCCAATAGAGACTATCTCTAAAGGTGATCCACGCAGAGATCAGAAAACCTAACCGGATCAAACCCCTTTGACCCGGGAATAGCTAGAACAGATTAAGAGCTGCTAGACCCTACCTCTGTCCTGAAGAGCTGAAGGAGACGTTGAAACTTTGTGCTTGGAGAAGAAGAGAAGTGATGATGCTTGAAGAAGAAGACATGAAAACCATTTTCAAAGGAAAGCTTAACTCTTAAGCTTCCAAAACTTCCTCTCCCATTAGCAACCGTCGACCACCTCTATCCCTTAGCCTTCTTGTAATTCTCTTTTAACTCTTAAAAGAGTTTAATAAGAGATGGCCAAGTGTGTGGCTTAATAGCCACTCATTTCTTAATGAAATAAAGTATAAAGCTTTGAAAAGTCAAAGCTTTATCTCTTCCTTCCTCCATCCAACGCACAAGTCATGAATTAATTAATTATTTATTTATTTATTTATTTATTTAATCAATTAATAAATAATTGCTAAGGTCCAGTCCAACTGGGGTCGGTCCTACCGGCCTACCGGGCCCCGGTGCTGAAACAGCTCCGGAAACCTTTCTTAGCAATATTGATGTCGCGATCTCATCGGGACATATCCCAATCCCATTGGGATCCATTTAATCCTAATGCTCTCCATAATTGGAACTCTGTCCAATGACTATTTTACAGATTCTCTGAAACACTCTTAAGCGTGTGACCCTTTAGGCTCCCGGTTATGTTGGCCACTTAGATTAACAATTAATCTGAGCAAGTCATGAGCGATATCTAGCAACACATCATGACCCCCAATTGACCGGAAAGTAATCGGTTTGATGTATTCATCAAGAACCGGATCACGAACCCTTCCATAGACAATTACCGTGCAATTCGTCCTTTCACCATCCTATACCCCACTTGGTTATGAGTATGGTTAAAGTGTCAACTCTTACTAGACTGAGTCTAGCCCAAGTGATAACAGATCTCGTCCTATGAATCATTACTCTATATGTCCATGAAGACACTCTTCGTGACATATTCACTCTGGCCAGAGATTTACAAGTAATGATCCTGACAAGAGGCCATGGGTATCTCCTCTGCTAATCCAGAAGTGGTGAATCATTTATTGGCTACTCAATTATCTTCGAATACCTCAAGCTGTACCCAAGCACCACCCTATGAGTTACCTCTGGAAGGCAACAAGGAATGGAGTCAAAGCACAGGATCAGTATCCAAGATATCCTTGAGTACCTCAAGTCTAAGGATACTTGCACCATTGCTATGATGAGATTATCACTGACACTAGATAAGATATCCATGTGATGATCTCATGGCAGGTCATCCAATGAACTTACCGCTAGTAAGCATCCACATGTCAACTCTAAATATCTCATATTTACAGTTTCTGAGATCCACTGCTTGATCCAATCAAGGAATATGACATGTGCTAGTCTATCCGGATTAATGATGTCGATCTCATTAATCCTATGACTAGGAGAATTTAGATATCTTGACATAATTGCACATGATAGGAATCTCGGGAGTATGATCACATCATAATTTCCTTCATGCTATGTCATATATCATGGACTTCATTAATCTGATTAAAGATCCAATCAATTCATAAACAATGTTCATGAACATCAAATTAATGAATTATGCCTTTTCTTTATTTATTCATTCGATGCGATACGATTGTGAATAAAAGCAGCTAAAGGGATTGCCTTTAGGGCACAAATAAACAATCAGATCCTTAAATAAGTCGACTTATCCAATGTACAAGTCGACTTATCGGTACTTTTCAAGAACAAGTCGACTTATCAGTAGTACAAGTCGACTTGTACTTACACTTCACTCTTAGAATACACCAGAATGTCATCTATAAACACTATGACAAACTGATCCAGAAACTCCTTGAAGACCCTATTCATAAGATCCATGAAAGCAGCTGGAGCATTGGTCAAGCCAAATGGCATAACCAAAAACTCATAGTGCCCATAACGGGTCCTGAATTATGTCTTGCTTACATCAGACTCCTTGATTCTGAGCTGATGATAGCCTGACCTGAGATCAATCTTGGAGAAAACCCTAGCTCCCTGTAGCTGGTCAAACAAATCATCTATCCGTGGCAACGGATACTTGTTCTTAACTGTCACCTTGTTGAGTTTTCGGTAGTCAATACACATCCGCCATGATCCATCCTTCTTCTTGACAAACAAAACCGGAGCTCCCCAAGGAGACGAACTGTTGGACCCCGAACTTTTGATGAAAAATAGAAATATTAAAATGAATTTTAAATGAGAAAGAAATTGGTGAGAAAATTATGAATTTAAGGAAATTTGATGAAATTAAGAAATAATTTATGAGAAAAGAATTGTTTAATTTTTGAGGACTTTGATATTTGAGTGAACTTATATGGATTATGAGAGGAAAGTGGATGAGTTGATTGAAATAACGTTAAATAGCAAGAATTAAAGAGAAAAAGTGTGAAAATTTGAAGAATTAAAAAAGTTTGACTTTTTGGAGAGAGAATGTTTGACTTTGAGAGTTGACTTTTGATGTAGGCAAAATTTGATAAAATGATCTACATGAAACTTGTAGTTTATGTCAAGAGCTTTTCGTAGACATAAAGTTTGATATTTTCGATATCGGGGTGAGAGTTATGATCAGTCAAAGTTAACTTCGAAGTTTGACTTTTAGGGTAAAAAGTTGACATTTTGATTTAGGTCAAATCCGAGAAAATGATCAACGTGAAACTTGTAGCCTCTGTCGAGAGCTTTTCGTGGACATAAAGTTTGCTATTTTTCGACGTCGGGATTGAGAGATATGAATTTCGGAAGATATGCTTTGTTTTGAAAATGTTATTAAGTATAGATTTGCATGTGCTGTACTTCGAGGCCACTCGTTGTATGGATTTAGTAGGAATTGGAAAAAGTGGCTTTACTGAAAGTTGTAGCTTGTATGTCGATCTTTCCAACGCCATAATGTTTGTAATTTTTCGATATCGGGGCTAGGAGTTATGAGCGATGAAAAATTGGAAGTCGTTTAGGAAAAGCTGTTTTGGACAGAATCTGTGATTGAGGTTTTGACCTCTTTTGAGACCTAATTTGATTTTGAGTACTTCAGGGAAGTTGTAGAGCTTCCTTTTACCTTTCCATAGACACTAAATTCGTCAAATTCTGAGTTCGGAATTAAGAGATATGATTTTTGAAAAATTCAGTTATAAGTGGGTATTTAAGGTTTTGTAACTTTTGCTTGAACTCCGACCCTTTTGCAATCTTTTGTTATAAATCTTTCGTCCGACATCCGATTGATTTGATTCTTGAAGCGTTGGATTCCTAAGACAATTACGTTCATTTTTATGAAGAATTATAATTTTTAGGAGATTAAATGGAAAGAGATTGATTGAACCAAAGTAAGAGATGGGTTATAGGTTATAAGTTGGATAATTTTCTGAACATGGTTCAGTATTCTGCGATTTTCGGGAGTTATACAACTCCGATTGAGTTTATTCTTGAGGACAAATAAATTTAAGACATAGGGCTACAATTCTTGTGAAGGGATCGAAATTTAATTTCATCCCTAAGATTGTTAATTTTTGGAATTAAATTCGCGTAATGTTCAGTCTCGGATTTTGTGAAGGTCCGATAGTATTTCGGCTATAACTTCTTCGTTTTAGATTCGAATTGAGCGCCGTCGGTGGCGTTGGATTCATATGATCTAGAGGAACAATTTTCATGAAGAAAGTTTGTCCAAATTATTTCGTTTAGATGCTGGAAATCAGGACGCAAGTTATCAGTTTTTCAAAATCCTGTGCAGGGGCAATGGTGGAAGATTGCTTAAATGAGGGGCATTATAGTCTTTTTCCCCCCATTTTAATGAGGTGGCATGAAACAACCCATAGCTGTCGTTGAAGCTTCTGGAATTCACAAAGAATAAGAAAGAAGATGAATAGAAACAAAAGAGAAGGGAGATTACGAAAATGAAAAGAAGAAGAGAGGCTCATCGTTTTTTTCAAGCAAAGAGAAACCACGAAACTTGCTAGAAGAGAAGAAAGAAGAGGTTAGTTTGTCTTCATTTTGTGTGAGTCTAAGAAGAAGAGTTTCGAAAATGCTAATAAGAGAGGAGAGAGAAGTGGGTTTCGGCAAAGAGGAGAGAAGAAGAAGATGAAGAAAAAGGTGAGGGCTTTGATGATTTCATGCTTGAGTAGGGTGATTCTAAGAGATTCTTGAAGAAGAAAGAGGAAAATGAAGAGGTGATGGAAGAAGATCAAATTTCGTATGTCTCTCCTAAGGTAAGAGAAATATGAAATTCATGGTTTTATTGTTATAATTTTGTCCTTCATGCTTGCCAAGGGTGATTAGAATGTGTTAAGAGTGAATAAGAAAAGAAAAGAAGAGTTTAGGAAGCTAAGCAAATCTGATTTTTTGTCGGTTTCGTATAGGTTAGAGGATTTCCGAATTTTGGTTGGTTATGGAGATAAGTTTTGATGTTAATGGGTTAGATAATTTATGAGTAGAGTGATGTTGAATAAACGTCATATTTTCCCTTGTTTTTAAATTTTCCAGCATAGTTTATGTTTGATAAATCCATGGTTTTGTGTTAGAGTTTTGTATTTTCATGATTATCAATGGTGATTGGAATAATGATTTGAGAGGGCATAAGAAATATGATTTTATGGGAGCAAAATCTGATTTTAGTGGGTATGAGAAATGTCGAAAATTGTTTAAGGTTCTTGATGGGTTTTGGGTTTAAAAAGCTGAATTAAGGTATAGGTAAAGTGAGATAGTTTGAAAGCCAAGTTTTGCATTCTTAAAAAAAAAAGAAGAAGAAAAAGAATCAGATTGTTATGAGTGTATAAGGTGAGATTTTCGACAAGTGTGACTCGGTTTGAGGAGAGGTTATGGTTGTTAGAGCATTAAAAAGGTATAGGGAAAGTTAGGTTAGTTGAGATGGAAGTTGTTCCATTCTTTTAAAATTTTCAGCATGGCTCTCTTATGTTAATTAGGGTTTTATTGTGAGAGTTTCGCCTTTTTACTTAAACATGGGTGTTTGAAGAGTGAATATGAAGGTAAGGAAAGGGTTTAAACTTTTATGGAAGAAAAAAAAGTAAAAAGTAAAAAAATAAATCTGATTTTCGTGGTTTCACTTTCTAAGGTAAGAACATGTGAATTTTATGAAATGTTAGATGGGTCTTGATGTAAATGGTTTAGTTTAAGTATGGGTAAGGTTAGGTAGGTTGAATTTCAAGTTTGTTTTTCCATTCCTACAAAATTCCAGCATTGGTATTTGATTTGAAATTGGGATTATTGTGCTTGTAAAAGTGAAGTGAGGTCTTGAAGGAAAAGGAAAGAAGAAGGGTTTGAAAGTTTAAGAAAAATTAGATTTGGTGTGGTGTCTTTAAGGCATGAGATTGTTGAAAAGTTTGATTCATTGAGATAGGCTTTGATGGTTATGGTTTAGGAATGGCATAGGCAAAGTGAGTTAGGTTTTAGTCATGTCTTTCATTCTTTAGAAATTTTCAGCTTTGATGTTTAGTGTTAATTAAGGCTTTTATGTCTTGATTAAGGTCCAATAAGTCGTGGGAAGTAAAGGAAAGGCAATTGGACCAATCCAAGATGCTAGCAAGGAAAATTCAGGTGGGTAATGTATTTATATTTTGAATTATGAATAAAGTATGTGAATTTGAAAAATCAAGAAAGGAAAATAAATATTTCTGAAAATATGTTTTCAAAGGATTGGAAAATAAATGCATTCATTTCTATGCATTTGATTGATATGTGATTAGCGATAATATGATTGGTATATAAATTGATGTGATAAGTGAACACGTGAACTGTGTGAATATCTGAATGTATCTCGTATGACATAGTATGAAAAGTTTGAAAATTAAGTTTTCAATCATGCCTTCAGCAATCCGAAAGTTTCAGTTTTGAATTATGTGATTATGTGGGTTTGGTTAGGTCCCTCCGTAGAGTCGATTGCCTTGTCTCCTCGATAGCCTTCTCCCTGCCCTTGAGTGGCTTAGGAGTTCCGATTTCGGACTCCCCTCCGTTCACGGCCGCAGAATTGCCTGGGAATGTGCAGTACGTTCTGTTAGGACCAACCCAAACCATTTGATATGTTATGTGTCTTGTTTTTGTTATGTTTGTAGTGCATTCATGATTTGTATTTGGTTATGAATATGAAAGTTTTAAAAAAGTTTGAAAAATAAGAGATCAATGTTTGAAAATGTAAGACTTTGGAAATGTGTTATAAATGGTGTTTTTTTAAAAAAGTGAAGGATTGAGAAATAAGCTTTGAAGAACGTTTTGAAAATGATTTTACGCTTATGGTTCAATTTATAAATATATTATCCACGAGCTTGAGCTCACCCCTTCATCCCCATCTCCGTGTTTTCACACGGAGATCGGATGGAAGACAGTATGATGTCAACCCGATAATTTATGTATTGCCTTTATTTATGGCTTGAAAAGCCGTTATTGTAAATTCATGATGTATATCGGTTATGAGTTAGGTATGTTTTGGATTTGAGTTTGGTTATGATGAGGATTTTGAATTGTGAATGTTTATGTATCTGAGTGAGTTGTGATCGGATTAAATTATGTATTATGGATTGAAATGTATATGAATGGTTTGTGATTGATCGTATTATGGATTGAACTTTATGAAGTGTTTAGAACTAAGAGTGTGTTTTGTTCTTTGGTGTTGGGATTCGGACGGGAGGTCCGATGTTGCCTTTATGTTATTGGATGGATTATGATATTAGAAGTGCGTTTGTTTTGTTTTAAATTTTGGGCTATCAAAATACAGTAGTTATCTTTGCCGAAATTTCATAAAATTTTGGTAAAATGGATTCTGAAATGAGTTCGAGGTTTTATATGAATGTATAAGATGAGAAAAAAATTCATACCGGATTTTGGAGCGTCTTAGGGTTTCAACGCGACGCTTTTCTTTGTTACTTTGTTTGAATGTCGGCATTTGTTTCCGCTTGCGATTTGCATTTGATCCGCTTTGCTACTTTCTATTGTTTTGTTTTCGATTCAAATTTCGATGCAAAATTTCCGTGCCCATTCGATTCGCTTCCTTCGTGTCCTTCATTATTCGCCTTTCTCGGTTGGGATCCGATTTCGAATCGGGTCTCAACATTTATAATATCGAGCCCGATATTATGATACTTGGGCGATATGTTGTTAATGGGCTATATGTTTGTTCAGAATGAAATTAGTGATTGTCTGAGTGAGGTTAGGAACTGTGATTGATTTTAGGTGTGTTAATGAACTTGAGTTTTGAAGTTCATGATAGCAATTTGATTTTGGGCATGCACTTAGGAGATGAGAATTTGAGATTAGAATTTCTTGGTGAATTGGGAAGAACCTAATTGATTGTTTGATTTAGATGGATTGTGAAAATGGAAATTTAGATTTGAATTACATGATGAATTTAGAGGAATTGATTTCGAATATGTATATGTGAGATGAAAATTTTAAATAATGAGATAAATCGATAGAGAAATGTGTATAGCAATTCAAAGAATTAAGTGAAATGATGATTATGGTCCATATTAAGAGTCATTACGACGTGGACCATTGACTTGTTCGAAATGTTAAGGAAAATGTTAAAGAATATGGAGTTATAGAACTAGTGAGTTTGATATGATGTTGGATGGAGAAATTGATTTAAGAATTGAGAAATTATGAAGAGATTGAGAAATATTTATGAGAAGGAATGAGATAAGAAATATTATGTTCTTAAGTGTGAATTTCGAGGACTAAATTCTTTTAAGAGGGGAGAAATGTTGGACCCGAACTTTTGATGAAAAATAGAAATATTAAAATGAATTTTAAATGAGAAAGAAATTGGTGAGAAAATTATGAATTTAAGGAAATTTGATGAAATTAAGAAATAATTTATGAGAAAAGAATTGTTTAATTTTGAGGACTTTGATATTTGAGTGAACTTATATGGATTATGAGAGGAAAGTGGATGAGTTGATTGAAATAACGTTAAATAGCAAGAATTAAAGAGAAAAGTGTGAAAATTTGAAGAATTTAAAAGTTTGACTTTTGGAGAGAGATGTTTGACTTTGAGAGTTGACTTTTGATGTAGGCAAAATTTGATAAAATGATCTACATGAAACTTGTAGTTTATGTCAAGAGCTTTTCGTAGACATAAAGTTTGATATTTTCGATATCGGGAGTGAGAGTTATGATCACCAAAGTTAACTTCAAGTTTGACTTTTAGGGTAAAAGTTGACATTTTGATTTAGGTCAAATCCGAGAAAATGATCAACGTGAAACTTGTAGCCTCTGTCGAGAGCTTTTCGTGGACATAAAGTTTGCTATTTTTCGATGTCGGGATTGAGAGATATGAATTTGGAAGATATGCTTTGTTTTGAAAATGTTATTAAGTATAGATTTGCATGTCTTTGTACTTGAGGCCACTCGTCAGATAGATTTAGTAGGAATTGGAAAAAGTGGCTTTACTGAAAGTTGTAGCTTGTATGTCGATCTTTCCAACGCCATAATGTTTGTAATTTTTCGATATCGGGGCTAGGAGTTATGAGCGATGAAAATTGGAAGTCGTTTAGGAAAAGCTGTTTTGGACAGAATCATGATTGAGGTTTTGACCTCTTTTGAGACCTAATTTGATTTTGAGTACTTCAGGAAGTTGTAGAGCTTCTTTTACCTTTCCATAGACACTAAATTCGTCAAATTCTGAGTTCGGAATTAAGAGATATGATTTTGAAAAATTCAGTTATAAGTGGGTATTTAAGGTTTTGTAACTTTTGCTCAACTCAACCCTTTTGCAATCTTTTGTTATAAATCTTTCGTCCGACATCCGATTGATTTGATTCTTGAAGCGTTGGATTCCTAAGACAATTACGTTCATTTTTATGAAGAATTATAATTTTTAGGAGATTAAATGGAAAGAGATTGATTGAACCAAAGTAAGAGATGGGTTATAGGTTATAAGTTGGATAATTTTCTGAACATGGTTCAGTATTCTGCGATTTTCGGGAGTTATACAACTCCGATTGAGTTTATTCTTGAGGACAAATAAATTTAAGACATAGGGCTACAATTCTTGTGAAGGGATCGAAATTTAATTTCATCCCTAAGATTGTTAATTTTTGGAATTAAATTCGCGTAATGTTCAGTCTCGGATTTTGTGAAGGTCCGATAGTATTTCGGCTATAACTTCTTCGTTTTAGATTCGAATTGAGCGCCGTCAGTGGCGTTGGATTCATATGATCTAGAGGAACAATTTTCATGAAGAAAGTTTGTCCAAATTATTTCGTTTAGATGCTGGAAATCAGGACGCAAGTTATCAGTTTTTCAAAATCCTGTGCAGGGGCAATGGTGGAAGATTGCTTAAATGAGGGGCATTATAGTCTTTTTCCCCCCATTTTAATGAGGTGGCATGAAACAACCCATAGCTGTCGTTGAAGCTTCTGGAATTCACAAAGAATAAGAAAGAAGATGAATAGAAACAAAAGAGAAGGGAGATTACGAAAATGAAAAGAAGAAGAGAGGCTCATCGTTTTTTTCAAGCAAAAGAGAAACCACCGAAACTTGCTAGAAGAGAAGAAAGAAGAGGTTAGTTTGTCTTCATTTTGTGTGAGTCTAAGAAGAAGAGTTTCGAAAATGCTAAGAAGAGAGGAGAGAGAAGTGGGTTTCGGCAAAGAGGAGAGAAGAAGAAGATGAAGAAAAAGGTGAGGGCTTTGATGATTTCATGCTTGAGTAGGGTGATTCTAAGAGATTCTTGAAGAAGAAAGAGGAAAATGAAGAGGTGATGGAAGAAGATCAAATTTCGTATGTCTCTCCTAAGGTAAGAGAAATATGAAATTCATGGTTTTATTGTTATAATTTTGTCCTTCATGCTTGCCAAGGGTGATTAGAATGTGTTAAGAGTGAATAAGAAAAGAAAAGAAGAGTTTAGGAAGCTAAGCAAATCTGATTTTTTGTCGGTTTCGTATAGGTTAGAGGATTTCCGAATTTTGGTTGGTTATGGAGATAAGTTTTGATGTTAATGGGTTAGATAATTTATGAGTAGAGTGATGTTGAATAAACGTCATATTTTCCCTTGTTTTTAAATTTTCCAGCATAGTTTATGTTTGATAAATCCATGGTTTTGTGTTAGAGTTTTGTATTTTCATGATTATCAATGGTGATTGGAATAATGATTTGAGAGGGCATAAGAAATATGATTTTATGGGAGCAAAAATCTGATTTTAGTGGGTATGAGAAATGTCGAAAATTGTTTAAGGTTCTTGATGGGTTTTGGGTTTAAAAAGCTGAATTAAGGTATAGGTAAAGTGAGATAGTTTGAAAGCCAAGTTTTGCATTCTTAAAAAAAAAAAAGAAGAAAAAAGAATCAGATTGTTATGAGTGTATAAGGTGAGATTTTCGACAAGTGTGACTCGGTTTGAGGAGAGGTTATGGTTGTTAGAGCATTAAAAGGTATAGGAAAGTTAGGTTAGTTGAGATGGAAGTTGTTCCATTCTTTTAAAATTTTCAGCATGGCTCTCTTATGTTAATTAGGGTTTTATTGTGAGAGTTTCGCCTTTTTACTTAAACATGGGTGTTTGAAGAGTGAATATGAAGGTAAGGAAAGGGTTTAAACTTTTATGGAAGAAAAAAAAGTAAAAAGTAAAAAAATAAATCTGATTTTCGTGGTTTCACTTTCTAAGGTAAGAACATGTGAATTTTATGAAATGTTAGATGGGTCTTGATGTAAATGGTTTAGTTTAAGTATGGGTAAGGTTAGGTAGGTTGAATTTCAAGTTTGTTTTCCATTCCTACAAAATTCCAGCATTGGTATTTGATTTGAAATTGGGATTATTGTGCTTGTAAAAGTGAAGTGAGGTCTTGAAGGAAAAGGAAAGAAGAAGGGTTTGAAAGTTTAAGAAAAATTAGATTTGGTGTGGTGTCTTTAAGGCATGAGATTGTTGAAAAGTTTGATTCATTGAGATAGGCTTTGATGGTTATGGTTTAGGAATGGCATAGGCAAAGTGAGTTAGGTTTTAGTCATGTCTTTCATTCTTTAGAAATTTTCAGCTTTGATGTTTAGTGTTAATTAAGGCTTTTATGTCTTGATTAAGGTCCAATAAGTCGTGGGAAGTAAAGGAAAGGCAATTGGACCAATCCAAGATGCTAGCAAGGAAAATTCAGGTGGGTAATGTATTTATATTTTGAATTATGAATAAAGTATGTGAATTTGAAAAATCAAGAAAGGAAAATAAATATTTCTGAAAATATGTTTTCAAAGGATTGGAAAATAAATGCATTCATTTCTATGCATTTGATTGATATGTGATTAACTGATAATATGATTGGTATATAAATTGATGTGATAAGTGAACCTGTGAACTGTGTGAATATGCGAATGTATCTCGTATGACATAGTATGAAAAGTTTGAAAATTAAGTTTTCAATCTGTGCCTTCGGGCAATCCGAAAGTTTCAGTTTTGAATTATGTGATTATGTGGGTTTGGTTAGGTCCCCTCCGTAGAGTCGATTACCTGCTTCCCTCGATAGCCTTCTCCCACGCCCATGAGTGGCTTAGGAGTTCCGATTTGGACTCCCTCCGTTCACGGCCGCATGAATTGCCACGCGGAATGTGCAAGACGTTCGTTAGACCAACCCAAACCATTTGATATGTTATGTGTCTTGTTTTGTTATGTTTGTAGTGCATTCATGATTTGTATTTGGTTATGAATATGAAAGTTTTAAAAAGTTTGAAAATAAGAGATCAATGTTTGAAAATGTAAGACTTTGGAAATGTGTTATAAATGGTGTTTTTTTAAAAAAGTGAAGGATTGAGAAATAAGCTTTGAAGAACGTTTTGAAAATGATTTTACGCTTATGGTTCAATTTATAAATATATTATCCACGAGCTTGAGCTCACCCCCTTCATCCCCATCTCCGTGTTTTCACACGTGAGATCGGATGGAAGACGAGTATGATGTCAACCCGATAATTTATGTATTGTTTTATTTATGGCTTGAAAAGCCGTTATTGTAAATTCATGATGTATATCAGTTATGAGTTAGGTATGTTTTGGATTTGAGTTTGGTTATGATGAGGATTTTGAATTGTGAATGTTTATGTATACGAGTGAGTTGTGATCGGATTAAATTATGTATTATGGATTGAAATGTATATGAATGGTTTGTGATTGATCAGATTATGGATTGAACTTTATGAAGTGTTTAGAACTAAGAGTGTGTTTTGTTCTTTGGTGTTGGGATTCGGACGGGAGGTCCGATGTTGCCTTATGTTATTGGATGGATTATGATATTAGAAGTGCGTTTGTTTTGTTTTAAATTTTGGTCACAAAATACAGTAGTTATCTTTATCGAAATTTCGGTAAAATTTTGGTAAAATGGATTTACAGAAATGAGTTCGAGGTTTTATATGAATGTATAAGATGAGAAAAAAAAATTCATACCGGATTTTTGGAACGTCTTAGGGTTTCCAACGCGACGCTTTTCTTTGTTACTTTGTTTCGAATGTCGGCATTTGTTTCCGCTTGCGATTTGCATTTGATCCGCTTTGCTACTTTCTATTGTTTTGTTTTCGATTCGAAATTTCGATGCAAAATTTCCGTGCCCATTCGATTCGCTTCCTTCGTGTCCTTCATTATTCGGCCTTTCTCGGTTGGGATCCGATTTCCGAATCGGGTCTCAACATTTATGGTATCAGAGCCCAGTATTATGATACTTGGGCGATATGTTGTTAATGGGCTATATGTTTGTTCAGAATGAAATTAGTGATTGTCTGAGTGAGGTTAGGAACTGTGATTGATTTTAGGTGTGTTAATGAACTTGAGTTTTGAAGTTCATGATAGCAATTTGATTTTGGGCATGCACTTAGGAGATGAGAATTTGAGATTAGAATTTCTTGGTGAATTGGGAAGAACCTAATTGATTGTTTGATTTAGATGGATTGTGAAAATGGAAATTTAGATTTGAATTACATGATGAATTTAGAGGAATTGATTTCGAATATGTATATGTGAGATGAAAATTTTAAATAATGAGATAAATCGATAGAGAAATGTGTATAGCAATTCAAAGAATTAAGTGAAATGATGATTATGGTCCATATTAAGAGTCATTACGACGTGGACCATTGACTTGTTCAGAATGTTAAGGAAAAATGTTAAAGAATATGGAGTTATAGAACTAGTGAGTTTGATATGATGTTGGATGGAGAAATTGATTTAAGAATTGAGAAATTATGAAGAGATTGAGAAATATTTATGAGAAGGAATGAGATAAGAAATATTATGTTCTTAAGTGTGAATTTCGAGGACGAAATTCTTTTAAGAGGGGGAGAAATGTTGGACCCCGAACTTTTGATGAAAAATAGAAATATTAAAATGAATTTTAAATGAGAAAGAAATTGGTGAGAAAATTATGAATTTAAGGAAATTTGATGAAATTAAGAAATAATTTATGAGAAAAGAATTGTTTAATTTTTGAGGACTTTGATATTTGAGTGAACTTATATGGATTATGAGAGGAAAGTGGATGAGTTGATTGAAATAACGTTAAATAGCAAGAATTAAAGAGAAAAAGTGTGAAAATTTGAAGAATTTAAAAAGTTTGACTTTTTGGAGAGAGAATGTTTGACTTTGAGAGTTGACTTTTGATGTAGGCAAAATTTGATAAAATGATCTACATGAAACTTGTAGTTTATGTCAAGAGCTTTTCGTAGACATAAAGTTTGATATTTTTCGATATCGGGAGTGAGAGTTATGATCAGTCAAAGTTAACTTCGAAGTTTGACTTTTAGGGTAAAAAGTTGACATTTTGATTTAGGTCAAATCCGAGAAAATGATCAACGTGAAACTTGTAGCCTCTGTCGAGAGCTTTTCGTGGACATAAAGTTTGCTATTTTTCGATGTCGGGATTGAGAGATATGAATTTCGGAAGATATGCTTTGTTTTGAAAATGTTATTAAGTATAGATTTGCATGTGCTGTACTTCGAGGCCACTCGTCGTATGGATTTAGTAGGAATTGGAAAAAGTGGCTTTACTGAAAGTTGTAGCTTGTATGTCGATCTTTCCAACGCCATAATGTTTGTAATTTTTCGATATCGGGGCTAGGAGTTATGAGCGATGAAAAATTGGAAGTCGTTTAGGAAAAGCTGTTTTGGACAGAATCTGTGATTGAGGTTTTGACCTCTTTTGAGACCTAATTTGATTTTGAGTACTTCAGGGAAGTTGTAGAGCTTCCTTTTACCTTTCCATAGACACTAAATTCGTCAAATTCTGAGTTCGGAATTAAGAGATATGATTTTTGAAAAATTCAGTTATAAGTGGGTATTTAAGGTTTTGTAACTTTTGCTTGAACTCCGACCCTTTTGCAATCTTTTGTTATAAATCTTTCGTCCGACATCCGATTGATTTGATTCTTGAAGCGTTGGATTCCTATGACAATTACGTTCATTTTTATGAAGAATTATAATTTTTAGGAGATTAAATGGAAAGAGATTGATTGAACCAAAGTAAGAGATGGGTTATAGGTTATAAGTTGGATAATTTTCTGAACATGGTTCAGTATTCTGCGATTTTCGGGAGTTATACAACTCCGATTGAGTTTATTCTTGAGGACAAATAAAGTTAAGACATAGGGCTACAATTCTTGTGAAGGGATCGAAATTTAATTTCATCCCTAAGATTGTTAATTTTTGGAATTAAATTCGCGTAATGTTCAGTCTCGGATTTTGTGAAGGTCCGATAGTATTTTGGCTATAACTTCTTCGTTTTAGATTCGAATTGAGCGCCGTCGGTGGCGTTGGATTCATATGATCTAGAGGAACAATTTTCATGAAGAAAGTTTGTCCAAATTATTTCGTTTAGATGCTGGAAATCAGGACGCAAGTTATCAGTTTTTCAAAATCCTGTGCAGGGGCAATGGTGGAAGATTGCTTAAATGAGGGCATTATAGTCTTTTTCCCCCATTTTAATGAGGTGGCATGAAACAACCCATAGCTGTCGTTGAAGCTTCTGGAATTCACAAAGAATAAGAAAGAAGATGAATAGAAACAAAGAGAAGGAGATTACGAAAATGAAAAGAAGAAGAGAGGCTCATCGTTTTTTTCAAGCAAAGAGAAACCACGAAACTTGCTAGAAGAGAAGAAAGAAGAGGTTAGTTTGTCTTCATTTTGTGTGAGTCTAAGAAGAAGAGTTTCAAAATGCTAAGAAGAG
The DNA here is from genome assembly GCA_029891385.1 of Erythroxylum novogranatense. NCBI lineage: Eukaryota > Viridiplantae > Streptophyta > Magnoliopsida > Malpighiales > Erythroxylaceae > Erythroxylum > Erythroxylum novogranatense. The sequence continues at coordinate 36,077,381 of CM057235.1, forward strand.
AGAGAGAGAAGTGGGTTTCGCAAAGAGGAGAGAAGAAGAAGATGAAGAAAAAGGTGAGGGCTTTGATGATTTCATGCTTGAGTAGGGTGATTCTAAGAGATTCTTGAAGAAGAAAGAGGAAAATGAAGAAGTGATGGAAGAAGATCAAATTTCGTATGTCTCTCCTAAGGTAAGAGAAATATGAAATTCATGGTTTTATTGTTATAATTTTGTCCTTCATGCTTGCCAAGGGTGATTAGAATGTGTTAAGAGTGAATAAGAAAAGAAAAGAAGAGTTTAGGAAGCTAAGCAAATCTGATTTTTTGTCGGTTTCGTATAGGTTAGAGGATTTCCGAATTTTGGTTGGTTATGGAGATAAGTTTTGATGTTAATGGGTTAGATAATTTATGAGTAGAGTGATGTTGAATAAGCGTCATATTTTCCCTTGTTTTAAATTTTCCAGCATAGTTTATGTTTGATAAATCCATGGTTTTGTGTTAGAGTTTTGTATTTTCATGATTATCAATGGTGATTGGAATAATGATTTGAGAGGGCATAAGAAATATGATTTTATGGGAGCAAAAATCTGATTTTAGTGGGTATGAGAAATGTCGAAAATTGTTTAAGGTTCTTGATGGGTTTTGGGTTTAAAAAGCTGAATTAAGGTATAGGTAAAGTGAGATAGTTTGAAAGCCAAGTTTTGCATTCTTAAAAAAAAAAAGAAGAAGAAAAAGAATCAGATTGTTATGAGTGTATAAGGTGAGATTTTCGACAAGTGTGACTCGGTTTGAGGAGAGGTTATGGTTGTTAGAGCATTAAAAAGGTATAGGGAAAGTTAGGTTAGTTGAGATGGAAGTTGTTCCATTCTTTTAAAATTTTCAGCATGGCTCTCTTATGTTAATTAGGGTTTTATTGTGAGAGTTTCGCCTTTTTACTTAAACATGGGTGTTTGAAGAGTGAATATGAAGGTAAGGAAAGGGTTTAAACTTTTATGGAAGAAAAAAAAAAGTAAAAAGTAAAAAAAAAAAAATCTGGTTTTCGTGGTTTCACTTTCTAAGGTAAGAACATGTGAATTTTATGAAATGTTAGATGGGTCTTGATGTAAATGGTTTAGTTTAAGTATGGGTAAGGTTAGGTAGGTTGAATTTCAAGTTTGTTTTCCATTCCTACAAAATTCCAGCATTGGTATTTGATTTGAAATTGGGATTATTGTGCTTGTAAAAGTGAAGTGAGGTCTTGAAGGAAAAGGAAAGAAGAAGGGTTTGAAAGTTTAAGAAAAATTAGATTTGGTGTGGTGTCTTTAAGGCATGAGATTGTTGAAAAGTTTGATTCATTGAGATAGGCTTTGATGGTTATGGTTTAGGAATGGCATAGGCAAAGTGAGTTAGGTTTTAGTCGTGTCTTTCATTCTTTAGAAATTTTCAGCTTTGATGTTTAGTGTTAATTAAGGCTTTTATGTCTTGATTAAGGTCCAATAAGTCGTGGGAAGTAAAGGAAAGGCAATTGGACCAATCCAAGATGCTAGCAAGGAAAATTCAGGTGGGTAATGTATTTATATTTTGAATTATGAATAAAGTATGTGAATTTGAAAATCAAGAAAGGAAAATAAATATTTACGAAAATATGTTTTCAAAGGATTGGAAAATAAATGCATTCATTTCTATGCATTTGATTGATATGTGATTAACTGATAATATGATTGGTATATAAATTGATGTGATAAGTGAACCTGTGAACTGTGTGAATATCTGAATGTATCTCGTATGACATAGTATGAAAAGTTTGAAAATTAAGTTTTCAATCATGCCTTCAGCAATCCAAAGTTTCAGTTTTGAATTATGTGATTATGTGGGTTTGGTTAGGTCCCTCCGTAGAGTCGATTACCGTCTCCTCGATAGCCTTCTCCGGCTGCCCATAGTAGCTTAGGAGTTCGATTTGGACTCCCCTCAGTTCACGGTTGCATGAATTGCCACTGCGAGAATGTGCGAGACGTTCTGTTAGGACCAACCCAAACCATTTGATATGTTATGTGTCTTGTTTTTGTTATGTTTGTAGTGCATTCATGATTTGTATTTGGTTATGAATATGAAAGTTTTAAAAAAGTTTGAAAAATAAGAGATCAATGTTTGAAAATGTAAGACTTTGGAAATGTGTTATAAATGGTGTTTTTTTAAAAAAGTGAAGGATTGAGAAATAAGCTTTGAAGAACGTTTTGAAAATGATTTTACGCTTATGGTTCAATTTATAAATATATTATCCACGAGCTTCAGAGCTCACCCCCCTTCATCCCCATCTCCAGGTTTTCACACAGGAGATCGGATGGAAGACGAGTATGATGTCAACCCGATAATTTATGTATTGCCTTTATTTATGGCTTGAAAAGCCGTTATTGTAAATTCATGATGTATATCAGTTATGAGTTAGGTATGTTTTGGATTTGAGTTTGGTTATGATGAGGATTTTGAATTGTGAATGTTTATGTATACGAGTGAGTTGTGATCGGATTAAATTATGTATTATGGATTGAAATGTATATGAATGGTTTGTGATTGACTGTATTATGGATTGAACTTTATGAAGTGTTTAGAACTAAGAGTGTGTTTTTTTGCTGGTGTTGGGATTCCGGACGGGAGGTCCGATGTTGCCTTATGTTATTGGATGGATTATGATATTAGAAGTGCGTTTGTTTTGTTTTAAATTTTTGGGCTGTCAAAATACAGCCGTTATGCTGCCGAAATTTCGGTAAAATTTTGGTAAAATGGATTTATAGAAATGAGTTCGAGGTTTTATATGAATGTATAAGATGAGAAAAAAAAATTCATACCGGATTTTTGGAACGTCTTAGGGTTTCCAACGCGACGCTTTTCTTTGTTACTTTGTTTCGAATGTCGGCATTTGTTTCCGCTTGCGATTTGCATTTGATCCGCTTTGCTACTTTCTATTGTTTTGTTTTCGATTCGAAATTTCGATGCAAAATTTCCGTGCCCATTCGATTCGCTTCCTTCGTGTCCTTCATTATTCAGCCTTTCTCGGTTGGGATCCGATTTTCGAATCGGGTCTCAACACGAACTCGGCCTGACATACCCCTTCTCTAATAGTTCCTCCAACTGCTCCTTAAGCTCCCCCAACTCAGCTAGAGCTATCCTGTACGGCAGTATTGAAATTGGCGCGGCTTTGGGAATCAAGTCAATGGCAAATTCGATTTCCCTTACCGGCGGCAAACCTGGCAATTCATCTGGGAACACATCTGAAAACTCCCTCACAATCGGGAAATCCTCTAACTTCCCTTCATGCACATTGGCATCCACAACATGTGCCAAGAAAGCTTCACATCCCTGGCCCATCATCCTTTCAGCTAACATAGCTAAAATCATTCTTGGCGATGGTGTCTTCCTGTCCCCTCTGAAGATCACCCTCTCACCATTGCCCAGATCAAACTCTACCTCTTTCTGACCACAATCCAGCTTGGCCAGATATTTCTCCATAATATCCATCCCCAGAATAACATCTAATCCTCTAAGGTCTAGCGGTAGTAAGTCCACTACCAAACTAGCACCATCAATGAGAAGCTCACACTGCTCATACACCTGACTGATCACCACATTCCTCCCTAGAGGAGTACTAACAATCAAAGGCCTATCCAAAGGCACAGAATTCACACCATGTAATGCTATGCTTGCAGAAACAAAAGAGTGCGTAGAACCAGAATCAATCAAAACAAATACTGCTGAATCAAATAACTGAGCCATACCCGTGACAACCTTAGGTGCGGCTACAGCTTCCTCCCTAGTCATGGAAAACACTCTTCTTTGGCGCTGACCCTTGGCTTTCTGGAGGAATAGCCTTCCTTGCGATCCCAGAGCGCCTACCTCGATGAATCGGCTGGTTCCCACTGCTCTGCGCTTGGAGCTTGAAATGCGACCCCTCTTGTCTCGGTGCTGTGGATAATTCTTGGCTATATGTCCTTCTCTCAGATCTAAAAACTCCAAGTGACTGAGGCACTCTCCCAGTGATGTTTCCCACACCGATCACATAAGGGTGGGTGAACCACTCTGCACTTCTCTAAGGTGCCTCCCACATTAGAGGCTTGCCCTGATACTGCCCTCACCTGCTTGTTTCTGGTAACTCCACTACTACCCACTTCACTCTGACTTTGAGAGCTCCTCGTGCTCCTCTCAGGCAATGGAGCACTAGCACCCTTCCTGAAAGTCTGCTCCCTGTTCTTCCTCTTCTTGTTCGCTTCATTTATGATATTCTCCAGCTTCTCAGCCTGAAGAGCAGCATCCACCAACTGCTGGTAGTCACAGAAATTATAGATCAGGACTTTCTCCCTGATTCCCAAATGAAGACCTCCTTCAAACTTGCGGCACTTGTCTTCCTCTGTTGCCACAATGTTAGCTGCATAACGGGAAAATTGTGTGAACTTCAGCTCATAGTCGCTCACGCTCATGTCCCTCTGCATGAGATTCAGAAATTCCCTTGCCTTATCATGTACATACACTCTGGATAGGTACTTCTTTCGGAACACTTCTACAAAATCCCTCCATGTCAGCACCGAAGGAACAACCTGACTGTGAGGCACTGACTCCCACCAATGCAGTGCGTCACCCTGCAACAAACTGACTGCATAGTCTAGCTTCTCTTCATCTGTGCATCTCATCTGAACTAGAACCCTCTCGGTCCTCTTCAACCAAAGCTTGACCTCTTCGGATTAGTAGTCCCATCAAATCCACGACCCCAAACTTCCGAGCTTATCATATCGCCCACCTCGCTCACTGGGTTTGCATCGACATCTGAGATCTCGACCCATGGCATACGTGAAAGCTGAGCAAAGGCTTGAAAGAAACTCGGATCCATGGGAGTTCCCTGAGGCATAGGAGGAGGCGGAGGAGGCACTTCTTGCTGCAAACTAGGTGCCTCTGAAATCGGAACAGAATGTGTCCCGGTGTAACATCCTACCCCCGACTGGAAGGGTAAAGTAGTAAATTGGCATAGGATGAGATTGATAGGGATTTCTTAGTATTGTTCAAGCATACTGGTACTAGTGAACAGCGAAATCTGTGCACATGAAATGACCGTACATGCATACATGACATTCCCGATTTTTGTGCCTAAGGCAATTTTATTGGGATTAACGTGGTTAATGGGTTTGAAAAATTATTCTGAGTATGCCATAAATTGTTTTCTATTTTAAGGGATTTTCGGGAATTTTTCTGGAATTTTTCGGGGTTCTTGCCCGGACCGGAAAAATTCCAACTGAGTGACTGAGTGACTTTCTCTGTACTAAAAAGGACTGCCTAATGGCATTGGATTATGGAATAAATAATTGTGGGAATTGTTATAGGACCATTAGCATATGTTGGATTAAGATTAAATGAGATTAGTGTTATGATTAAATTATGTTAATTAAGTTCATTTTTGTCTTTTTTTCCATTTAGGACAAGTGTCCCTTGTCATTAAATGACTTTGTCTTATTTCCCTCTAAGCATTCTCGGTTATTCCTCTTAAGTGTATAGGTATATCATCTTGAAAGTTGTAAAAGGGGGTTATTTGAAAGTGAAAAATATCATCATCCGTGGGTGCATTGCTATCCTCCTTCGTATGCTCTTTTCCATTCCATATGAGAAGCTTTTTCTTGCTACTTGTTTGCCTCTCTTTATCCTCAACCAAGACCAAACTTTCACCTTGTGAAGATGGTAAATCATGTGTATTATCTAGTGATAACCGTGGGTGAGGATTGGAAAAAAAAAAGTTGGTGTGAACTTGAAGATTTGAGGAAAGTAGAGCTTGTAACTTGTTTAAGGTAAGAATTGTATTTGTATTCCTTCTTTTGATAGTTAGAGGCATTCATGGAGAGCATTTATGCATGTACTTGATGATGATAGTGGTAGGTTTGAATGAGTTTAAATGCATGCTTGTGTGAGGGAAGTGGATATGGTAGTGAAAGCTTGTGGATTTAAATGTTGTTAATGATGTTATGATGTGAGATAAATGTAAATAAAGTATGGAACTTGGGTATGGGGTTGCTTCCAAATATGCTCTATGATGTAAGAAATTGTTGTGATGATTTTGTGGCTGAATTGAGGTGAAAATGGATGCTTAGTGATGTGTTATTGGTGTTAGAAATGATAGGAGTTAAGTTGTTGATGAAAGCTGGAAAGTGACTATTGAACCTATTGTAATGTTTTGCTGATAAATAATTGTGTAGGAATGAAAATGAGGTGAGGTTTGTGCCCAATGAAACTTTGGGATGTTAGCTACATATTTGTGTGAAATAGGTGTTGTCAAATTGTAACTCTAAGAGGTTAAAATTTGGCTTGGAAAGTTATTGTTTTGACTTAGGTGAACAGTATCCGGATTAATAACTTGATTGTTTTGATGATTTTTCTAAATTATTTGAGAAGGAATTAGGACAAATGGACTAAATGAAAGTTGAAGCCTATTAAGTTATCTTTCCAAAGCCACTGATCTTGTAATTTTTCGATGTGTATATGAGGAGATATGGACTGATGACTATTAGCTGTCTTAATGCATTGAGTGAAACCTAGCTGAAATGTCAGATTTGGTGCACATTCTGATTAGGAGTAATTTTACCAATTTATGTGAATTGAATTGGTTTGAGCGATCTTCTGAAGAATTGTAAAGGAAGTGATTATCTTGAAAATGGTATATAGCATGCTATTTTTAGATAACAGAATTGGGACTTATGATTTTTCAAAGATTGGACTGAAGTTAGGTCATGGACTGTTGAATAGGGCAGTAACTTGCAGGACTGTTTTAAATTGATTAATGATGGAATTTGATTCTGAGCCCTTCATGAGAAGTGTAGTACTATGTTTTATCTTTTCATGGGTATAAAGTATGCAACTTTTCGACATTTGTACAAGGAGTTATATTGTTTGAAAAATCACTGTCCAGATTGGTTGATTTCAGAGGGCTGATGCTTTGGTGAATTGTTTGATTTAGTTAGCAAGTGAATTTGATTTTGATTTGTCATGAAAGTTGTAGATAACATTGTGAATTTACTGAGCATATTTATTGTGTTATTTTTGACTGAGGAAATGAGTAGTTACTGAATTTGCAAAGTATTGCACTGTTTGAGAGGTTTTGAGTAGACAGTAGCTTTGATGGGATATTTGACACCCTTAGGGGTGAAATTGATTTTTTGGTCTTCATGAGAATGGTAGAGCTTTTCATGATCTTTCCAACAAGCTATGGTTTGTATTTTTCCGATTTGTGTGCAAAGAGATATGGGTGTTGAAAGTTTGGATTCGAAATAGGAAAAAAAAGGGGAAGGAGTAAAGTAGAACCTCGCCAGATCGCGAGGTAAGTTGGCCCGGTCGCGAGGGCTACGCCTCGCCCTCGCGACGAGGCAAGATGAGTCGGCCTCGCGAGGGCGACGTCTCGCCCCCGTGAGGCAGGTGCAATATGTATATATTATTTTTATTATTATTTGATTATTTGGTATTTGGTGATTCTTTTGTCAATTACTTTTCCGTCCGACGTCCGATTGACCTGATTCTTGAGGCATCGGATTCATAGAATATTGAATTTCATTTTCTGAGAGATTCGGGATTTTTAGACGGGAAATTGACGTGGGTCCGGATAAGGGTCTGTTTAATTACTGTTTTGTTTAATTGGGGATCTATAGAGGCCCGAATTGCGCACCGTCAGCGCCAATAGGTTTCTAATTTTTAGATGGATTTTTATGATGGAAAAAAATGGGATTAGGGACGGGAATATCATGATCATGCATTGTGCACCTTCTAAGTGTTACATGTGCATTCTGAAATAGTTCTGATTGAACAATTGATAATGTATGTATACTGTCACTGTTATAGAGTCACACTTGGAGCGTCGGTCCACCGACGTCACTGAGACAGCCAGATTTTGGCTCAAAAATATAGGTGAGTAACCTAGTTGGTTCCTCAACCTTTATGTGTTTAATATTTTGCAATTATGCCATGTGGAGATAATGGAGGGTTATATGTATTTGATTTTGACTGATTTTGGACCGTAGGTGTCTGAAATATTTGGAATGTGATATTGAAGTGTTATTTTTGTGTAACTATGCATGGGTGCTTCAATGGAATCATTTGTGAATATGAAATTTATTAGTGACTGAATTACCAGACCGAAGTTCCGAAGGAATGGGAATTGGTCTTTGAAATGTAAAATGACAGTGAATGTGAATTGGAACACGTACATTGTATGCATAAAAGTATGATCAGATAAAGGCGGTTGTGACCGAGCAACCACCGTATCGTAAGCATATCACGCCTAACGATATGAGAGCTTTCACCAACGCACAGACCTCGGGTCCAACGTATTCAGAGCCTCAGGCTCAATGTATCAGGGCTTCAAGCCCAATGTTTTCAGAGCCACTGGTTCAACGCAATGTGCCTGTCACTGGGACAGTTTCAGGCGCACGGTCACAACAATGAAATGAAAATGAAAAGTGTCACATGTGCATTGCATCTATAAATGATTGAATATGAATTGTGTTAAAGGCGAAACGCCTTACATTTGAGAAATGTGATTGTATGTATTATTTAGTAAATTGATTGAAAATGCATGAGTTGAGTGAACCATCGATGATGGTTTCTCACTGAGTTCGCAAAACTCACCCAAAATTTGCAATTATTTTTCAGGACTCAGAAGAATACCCCATTAGGCAATGGGCGTATAACGTTGTTGGGTATTGAAGTAGAGAAGAGATCGGGATCGATTTTAAATGCGCATTAGTGTCCAATAGAATTGTATTCCAAAATGACTAATTGTATGTGTAATGGGCCAATGTGGTTCTGTTTTGTACATAAAATGGTTATTGTAATTTATGGTTGACTATTTGTAATAACTGAAACTGATCGTATTAACTGAAATTGGTTATCTATGCACGTTGATGCAAATTGTCTACCGTTTTTTGCGCACATTAGTGTAAATGAAAGAAAAAAAAGGAAATGGCTCTGATGGAATGAATGTTTGAAAAAAAATTTATTTATACTAAATTTTGACTGTCTGAGTGATGTAGCACGCCACCCTCGCGAGGCACGAACTCGGATATCACCGTCGATGTCGGGTTCGGGTCATGCGGGAGTGGGGTGTTACACCCGACATCCTGAGGAATATGGGATTCATCCGTACTCCCCTGATGAGAATGAGATCGAGTCATAGCTCCCCGAGTTCTCCTTCGAGGTGGCATGTTCACTCCTTGAATAGAAAACCATTGAAAACTTTAGTTCAAGTAAGACAATTTTCAAGATGTGCAAAACAGTTCCAATTGTGTAAAACAATGCAAGTTATTTCTTGAAAGCAATGTCATGTAGCCCTAGATCAAAAACCTAGGCGCTCTGATACCACAACATGTTGGACCCCGTTGCCGGAGCCCAACATTGGACATGAGAGTGTGATGCTGTATGCGTGGGGTAAAACATGTTAATTAAACGATTAAGGAAAAAGGCCATCGGAATCTCAATGGACCCACCTTGAACAAACTCAAACTTGCCTTCATTTGATTTAAAACAAACAAATCCACAATTCATGCTCCAAAAGATGAGTTTTACTAAGCTTTAAGAACATCTCAAACCAAATTACAACTTTGAATTCAAGAGTCAAAAATACAAAATACCCTTGAACCAATAATACTTGAAATGTAAGTAAAGCCTTGACTTCCAAAAATATAACATTGAAAATAAACAAACATAACAAAATGAAACTGGAGTGCTGCCGTAACTCGTGACTCACTCGGTCTCTTGCTCGTCACCTGAATGAGGGAGATTAGAGGGGGTGAGCTATAAAGCTCGTGGGAACATATTTATAATATAGAAATAAGCAAAAGTATTCAAAATAGCTCATTGCCGTGATATTTGTTGAAATCATAGCGATTGAACATGCACGAGTCATTATCTTGAAATATGCTTGATTCTTGAACAATTCATGATGCATGATTCATAATAACAGATCATCAAACACATAACATAACATGATGGTTTGGGTTGTCCTTGGTTCATGACGTACTACACATTCCATCGAAATGTTGATGTGTAGACGTAGTTTCGTGAGGGAATCCTTGTGAGAAACCCTGTGTCACTAGTGGGCAGGCGGGAGAAGCCTTTTCGTGAGTCAATATGCACTTGACTATTCGTGAGGGACACCGCAAACCCACATAAATATGCATGATTCATGTTCTTGTAAACTTGTTTGCCAAACTGGCACTTGCTTGTAAACTTGCTTGTAATCTTGCTTGTCATATATTCGTAAAACATGATTTCATGTACATGTATTATTGAAAGGAAAAAAAACCCCTTTTGGAAACCTTTTCATAATTCATGAATGCAAATCATATAACAACCTATAATCATTCATAATAGTATGTAATGCAATCGTGGATGATGCACTTTAAATGCATTAAATCTTTCTTGAGTTGAACAAAACAATGAGTGACTTATTTACTCTATTATAAACATAAACCCACCTGAATTCCTTGCTTGTTCTTGCCTAGGCATGAGTTTCCTCTTGAGCCTCTTGATCCTCTTGCCTCACTTGATTTCCTAAAATAAGAACCAAAGTCCCATTCAATAACTCATGCTGAAATAATATTTCCATTCTTAACTTCCATCCAAAATTTCATATCCTTAAAGACTGATTCAGAACTTTATCACTTCACAAAATTTGTAGATCTATGTCTCTAGTTTACAACGCCTCAAAAATCACCTCAAACGGACTTCTCTAGCAAAAGATATGCTCAAAACATTAAAAATATCTTTGTTGAAAAAACTGGCCTCGCCCATGACGAATGGCCTCGGCACTCCATGACGTCTTGACCCTTTCGCACGTCATGGCGTGCAGCTCGACGCGTCATGGCGTCTTGACCTTCACGCGTCGCGATGTGCGGACGGGAGGGTCGACTCTCGAACCCAAATTTCGACATTTTTCAACTCTTAAACCTTCCCTTTCTCAACTACAACACATCTAACCCTTGAATCAAGACCTATACTTCCTTTCTAAGCTTATTCTAACACAAAATCATCAACAAAACAACAACCCAAGGATTTCTACGAAAGTTTCCCATAAACCCTAACTCCATCAATTCTAACTCATTTCAAGCAATACCAAGGTTCAATCCATCTCAAACAAGGATAAAAGAGTTTAACTTACCTGAAGAATGCTTCTAATCTGTCGAAAATCCTCAAATCTAAGCTTTTCCCCTTTCTTCTTCTTCCTCTCTTCCCACTGTACTCTCCTCTTCTCTTCTTCTTATTTTCTTTTCTTTCTCTTCTTTTAACTCCTTTTTATTTCCTAAGCCCTAAATAGCACATGGGCTAAAATGCCCTCCTTAGTTAAGCCTAAAACTTCTTACCCTTGAGTGACTTGTCCATTTTTCCCTCAAACATTTTTTACTCTTTCATAAACATTTATTCCATACTAAACTCAAATAATTATTAATTTTCCTCTAACACCTCCAATAAATTCAACTATGCAACAAATAACACAATCAAATTAATTAATACTTAATAATATCAAGAAAAATAAATTTGGGGCCCAACATAAGCTCAGGATCAGTTTGAAGCAGGAGGAATCTGATTGCATGATTTCTACTTTCAGGGTAAGACCGATCCTTAGAGAGAAGGTGAGAGAATTGTAGGTTCAGGATTCCGAATTGAGTAAGCTGCGGGAAGAGGTGCAGAGGGGTAAGGAGTCTGGTATGGTGCTGAGTGATGATGGACTCTTGACAGTCAGGAATAGGCTCTGTATTCCTGATGTCAAGGAGGTAAAAGATGAGATTCTGGATGAGGTACACAATGCACCTTATGTTATGCACCCAGGCAGCACTAGGATGTACAGGGATCTCAGAGAACATTTCTGGTGGAAAGGTATGAAGAAGGATGTGGCCGAGTATGTGAGTAAGTGTCTGGTGTGTCAGCAAGTCAAGGCTGAACATCAGGCACCTTCAGGCCAGTTGAGGCCATTATCCATTCCTGAGTGGAACTGGTAGAGAGTCACTATGGATTTTCTGATGGGGTTACCCAGGACCAGTAGGAGGCATGATGCCATATGGGTGATTGTGGATAGATTGACGAAATCAACCCATTTTCTGGCAATCAGACAGACAGATCCTCTGCATGTGCTAGCTAAGAAGTACATTGATGAGGTTGTGAGATTGCATGGGATCCCAGATTCGATAGTTTCTGATAGGGATCCTCGTTTTACTTCAAGATTTTGGGGCAGTTTACAGGAGGCTATAGGCACTAAGTTGAGTTTCAGCACTGCTTTCCATCCTCAGACCGATGATCAGTCTGAGAGGACCATTCGAACTCTTGAGGGAATGCTCAGGGCTTGTGTGATGGATTTTAGAGGAGTATGGGATGAGCACTTGCCCTTGATCGAATTTGCATATAATAATTCGTATCATTCGAGCATTCAGATGGCTCCTTATGAGGCTCTGTATGGGAGGAGATGTAGGACTCTAGTGCGTTGGGATGCAGAGGGAGACAGGAACCTCTTGGGTCCAGAGTTGATTCAGATGACGTTTGATAAGGTCAATTTGATCAAGCAGAGACTGAAGGCAGCTCAGGACATGATGAAGAGTTATGAAGATGCTCACAGGAAAGAGATGGAGTATGAGGTCGGTGAGAAGGTGTTTCTCAAGACTTCTCCTTGGAAAGGGATTTTGAGATTTGGGAGAAAGGCTAAGCTGAGTCCGAAGTATGTAGGACCTTATGAGATTCTGGAGAGGATAGGTCCGTTGGCTTACAGGTTAGGATTGCCTCCTGAATTATCCCAGATTCATGATGTATTTCATGTCTCTATGCTGAGGAGATATCGATCAGATCCCTCCCATGTCATTCAAGCTGATGAAGTTCAATTGAGTGATGATTTGAGTTATGAAGAGCTTCCAGTGCAGATCTTGGATACTAAAGAAAAGGTTCTCAGGAACAAGACTATGCAGTTGGTAAAAGTCTTATAGAGGAACCACTCGGTGGAAGAGGCCACGTGGGAGCCATTGGAAGCTATGAAAGAGAAGTATCCCCATCTCTTCAGTGATTCAGGTACGAATTTTGAGGACGAAATTCTTTTAAGGGGGGAGAAATGTTGGGCCCCGATTCGCATTAAGCATATTTGATTTATTTTGAGGTTTAGATTGATAATTTCTTTTAGTTAGAATAATTTGGAATTTTAGTGCTTCATTAATGATTAAAAAATTTGAAAGGATTTAGTTAAAATTAGAATTTTAATAAGTTGGTAGAATTAAAAAGAATAAGATGGAGTTAGGGTAAATTAGGAAGTTTGCTTAGGTTTTAAGGATTAAGGTTTATCAAGATGGGCTTTTAGCCCATTTTACATGTTATTAAATGAAGAAAGAAGGAATTAAGTGATGAATTAAATGGGAAACAAGGGAGATTGCCGTATGGAGAGGAGGAACTTACAAAATTTGCAAGGAAAATGAAAGAGTTAGTGAAATGACGTAGTTTTGATGCAAGGGCTTAGGTTTTTGAAGTTTAAGAAACAAAGTTCCTTAGGTTATTCTAGAAAACACACGTTACAAGAGAAAGGAGAAAAAGAATGATGACTTTCGATTAAGGAAAAAGAAGAAGAAGAAGAAAAAGAAGAAGAAGAGGAAGAGAAGTAAGAGCTTAGGTGCTTATGCTTTAGAAAGGAGGGGTTTAAGAGGTTTATTCAAGAAGAAAGTGGAGAGGAAGGTTTAATCTTCCAATAGAAACAAAAAGAGAATTTCGTAGGTCATCTTCTAAGGTAGGAAATTTTCGAAATTCTTGGGTATTTTAGGTAGGTTTTGGCTTAAATAGCTTAGTTTAGGTATGGGTTAAGTTAGGTAGGTGTTAATTCAAGTTTTCCTTTCCTTAGAAATGTTCGATTTTGATATCCTATGTTCTTATGGGATAATTATGCTTAATGAAGGTGAATTAAGGCATTTAGAGGAAGAGCCAAGGCCATTTGACCATCCTACAAGCTAAAGGAATTTAAGGTGGGTGATTTCTTAATAATTGAGTTAGTAGGTATGTTACCGTTTTTATAATAAATGCGAATTAAGGTTTTTCAAATGACTTTGAATTTTCGTAGGAGTTACTCTTGGTGATGTTTTGAACTTGTATGTGATGTTCTTGCTTATGAATTTATGTTGGAATGGTTTAATGAATTGTTAAGTGGATGCGATAAGAATCTGTGATTTCGAAAAAAGAACGTCATTTTGGCAATTTATGTGAAAATGAATTTGTAAATGCCAGTTGAGGTAATTGATTTTGAACTGTGTGAATTATATGTTTTCTTTGGGTTTGTGGTGGTCCCCTCCGAGTCAGGTGCACCTGTCTAACCATAGGCTTTTCCCGCCTGCCTGCAAGTGGCACTGGAATTCCTTTCAAGGATTTCCATCAGTCACGGCTACATATAACCGCTTGGCGAAAATGTGTAGTACGTTCCGTTTCGAATCCACCCGAACCACTTTGTTTGTGAATTTGTGATTTGCTAGGTTACTTTTGTGATATGTTAAGTTTGTAAATTGTTCGAAGTAGTAAATTCGGTGAAAGGAGTTGTAAAGTGAAATTGCTTTTATGAATGTGATCTTGTTTGAATATGAAAGAATGTATAATAGTTTCTGCTTATTTCTCGTTTATTAAGTTATTACCCACGGAGCCGTCGAGCTCACCCCCCATTTCCTCTCCACAGGTGTCGAGCGAGTAACCGTGTTGGACTCCAAATTTTTGGTAGGAATTAGGAGTATTAAAATGAATTCAATGAGTGTTTTCAGATATGAACTGTGTTATAGAAGTTTTTATGCCTTGAGGAAATTGATGAGAAAGAGAATTTATTGGTTTTGATGACTTAAAATTGACCCATTTGCCCTTACTCATAAGCCTAAAACTTAACTCTTTAAGCAAACTTCCAAAATTGCCCCTTCCTTTTTGCCTTAAAAACTTAAGAGAAATGTCCCTCTATGTCTTACGAATCCATCGCTTCAAGAATCAGATCATTTGGAGCTCTATAACTCAAGATATCTCCAAAATACTGAAGTTTGTTCTTCAGACCCGAGGCTGAACACTGCACCTAACTTCCGACCTGAATTTGAAAGTTTTAGATGCTAAATTATAGCTCAGATCCTTCATAACATTTGAAGCCCCATGTCTCTATTTTAATTATCAACAAGAATCAACTCAATCCAAGCTCTAGTGATTGAGATATATCCAAAATACTGAACACTGTTCAGCCACTACAACATCAGGACTGAACACTACACTGAACTTCCGACCTATATTTTGAAGTCTTAGAGGCTAAATTATAGCTCAGATACTTCATACCATTTGTAGCCCCATGTCTCTATTTTAACTTCAAAAAAGAATCAGATCGATCGGAGCTCTACCGATCGAGATATCTCCAAAATACTGAACACTGTTCAGCCACTACAACATCGGGACTGAACACTACACTGAACTTCCGACCTATATTTGGAAGTCTTAGAGGATAAATTATGGCTCGGCGTCTTCATAACTTTTGTAGCCCCATGTCTCTATTTTAACTTCAAAAAAGAATCAGATCAATCAGAGTTCTACAGATCGAGATATCTCCAAAATACTAAACACTGTTCAGCCATTACAACACCGAGACTGAACACTACACTGAACTTCCGACCTGTATTTGAAAGTCTTAGAGGCTAAATTATAGCTCGGATCCTCATAAAATTTTTTAAGCCCATGTCTCTATTTTAACTTCCAAAAAGAATCAGATCGATCGGAGCTCTACCGATCGAGATATCTCCAAAATACTGAACACTATTCAGCCATTACAACATCGAGACTGAACACTACACTGAACTTCCGACCTGTATTTGGAAGTCTTAAAGGCTAAATTTGTAGGAAAATCCCGGTGTAAACATCACATGCCCACTCTGTGGAAAACAAAATTTTTTGTTCCGGGACCTTCCCGAAAGCCAGGATCCATGTGTCTATACAATAAACTCAAACCATAACGGCCAAAGGAGACCGTCTCTAACGGTATCCACGCAGAGATCGGAGAACCTAACCGGGACAAACCCTTTGACCCGGGAATAGCTAGAACAAGTTGAAGACTGCTAGATCTTACCTTGTTCTTGGAGAGCTTGGAAGAACCAATGAAGAGGAGATGAAGAATGCTTGAAGATGATGAAGAACGATGATGAGATGAGAGAAAAACAATTTTCCTTTCAAACTTCTCTTCTTCTTCTTCAACCAACGACCACACTCATCTTCCTCTTTCATTTTTTGTCTTTTTATCATTTAATACATCTAATGACTAAGCATAAGGAGAAGCTTCTTCTCCCTTTCCACGTTTTAGCCTTTATATATATATATATATATATAAAGTTAAAAGATGAAGCTTCCTCCTCCTTCATCCACGTGACACACATATATATATATATATATATATATTAATTATTTAATTAATTAACAATATATATATATATATTAATGCTGAAGTGGTCCAGTCACACTGGGGTCGGTCCTACCGGGTCCCGGTATGGGAAAAACCCCCGAAAATATTTTTCAGCAATATCGATGTCGCGATCTCATCGGGACATATCTAGATCTCATCGGGATCCAACTAGTCCTTTTTCTCTCCATATATTGGAACTCTGTCCAAAACTATTTTACGAATTCTCTGAGACACTCTTATGCGTGTGACCCATTAGGTTCCCGGTTATGTTGGCCACTTAGATTAACACTTAATCCAAGCAAGTCATGAGCGGTATCTAGCAACACATCATGACCTCCAATTGATCGGAAAGTAATTGGTTTGACGAATGAACATGTATTCATCATGAACCATATCACGAACCTTTCCATAGACAATTACCGTGCAATTCATCCTTTCACCATGCTATACCCCACTTGGTTATGAGTATGGGCAATGTGTCAACTCTTAACTAGACTGACTACGTCAAATCTAGTCCAAGTGATATCAGTTCTTGTCCTGGGACTCATTACTTTATATGTCAATGAAGACATTCTTCATGACATATATGCTCCGGTGATTGAACTCAAGTTTAATATATAAGTGGCTACACTTTCATGGTTGTTAATGCACTTTTTCACTCTTAATTCATGATTTTTGTGCTTAAATTAGTCTCTTACGGTGAGCTTATGTTTTATGCAATTTGCTAGTAAAATTGTACAAATTGACATTAATTGCATCATAATTTTCTAAGAACAATTGATACTTTGAAATTGTTATTTTATATTGTAGGAGAAAAGGAGTCGGAAAGGATCAGAAGAGTTAACACGGCATGAAGTCCTTAAGGCACGTCGCGGCGTGAACCAATCACCTCGCCGCAGTGAATTCACACGTCGCGGCGCATCAACACAGATCGTACGTCGCGACGTCAACAATTCAACACGTCGCGGCGAGCAAGCGAGATACACGTCGCGACGAATTTTTATTTATACGTCGCGACGCATGCGAGACGGATACCGGACTCAAATAGAGATTTCTCTCATTGTACCGACCCGCCCGTGACCCATCCTTTAAATACCGCCAATTAGGTTAGAAGATCAATTTTTCTGCGGGCAATAGACACGGGAAGAAGAGAGAAGATCGACGGCTAAGAGAGAAGAAGAGGAAACAAGATCGTCCACCACCTGTGGTTCCTTCGGGTTCCACGGGATAATTCACATAGGTTTTGTTATTCATTTTACCGCCAACGCCATCATGGATAGCTTGGATTCGCCACGAGTTGTGAAGGTTCCGTTAAAATGCGTGGTTAGGCATTTGTTTTCGTTGAAGATGCAATGATGGTCGGAGTTCACCGAGCTTTCAAGGGAGTAGCTTAATCTGTAGTTTTGCTATGATTTATAAATGCCTAGGTCTAGGGTTTGTAATTTGTAGTGAAGCTATTTGATTATAGCTAAATGTTTGACATTTAATGTGTTGTTTGGATTGGTAGTTTACATTGTCACGTTTAAGCGCATTGTTATGAACAGTAGAGTTGGGGTTTATTGCTTTGTAGTTAGATTAGCTTAATTAGAGTTTAATTAAGCCTTGAACAATGTAATGTGTTATGGATTTGTTTATGTAGAACTTTGTGCTTAAATATATGAAGTCTCATATATGTCAACTTGTGATCTTGTTGATTCTCTTTATCCGCCTAGTTGTGTTTGATAATGAGTTGATGCTAGATTTCATTTGACCCATTGCATTGGCAAATCCCATTAACACTAAGATGTTTTTAACAAGGTTTTAAGCAATAGATTTCATTGATTAAATCCTTGGACTTAAAGAATCCTTTAACGTTCTAGAGCTCAAGAGAACCTAATGGGGTCTTGAGACATGGAGTCAAGAGTGACAGGAGTCCATTAATCAAGACCCTGGACTTAAAGTGAGTTCTTTAAGGTTTTTTTCCATTGAAACTTAGTGATTTGTAATCCACCGCACACACTAAGATGTGCTTAACGGGATCTTGAGCAATGGAGTTCATTGATCAAGATCCTGGACTTAAAGAATCCTTTATGGTTCTGAGGCTCAAGAGCACTTAATGGGGTCTTGAGACAAGGAGTCAAGAGTGATAGGAGTCCATTAATCAAGACCCTGGACTTAAAGATAATTCTTTAAGGTTTACCATTCACACTTAGTTTTGAACTGTGATAGCCAAAGCTTGTTTTCAAGAGGATTTTATCACTTGTTTTAGTATTTCCCTTTTCTATTTTCAAAAATCCAAAAATAATTGTTACATGCTTTTTAGTGTAGTTAATGTTTTAAAACAAAACCCCCTTTTTCCTTACTGATTTCACTTGCATTTTATGACATATAGGCTAGCTTAGGTCCATTTCATTAGGTTCCGATTAAGTGAGACGACCCGAGGTTGCATCCTATACTACAATCTTGGAATTTATTATTTTTGACCGGTTTTCAAGGATCAATCTTAAGGTCGAATCGACAGAGCCGCGATCATCCGGCCATAGACTTCCAAGTAATGACCCTGACAAGAGGTCATGGGTATCATCTTCTGCTATCACAGAAGTGGTGAATCCTCTATTGGCTACTCAATTACCTTCGAATACCTCAAGTTGTACCCAATCAGCAACCTATGAGCGACCTCTATAAGGCAACAAGAAATGGAGTCAAAGCACAGAATCAGTATCCAAGATATCCTTGAGCACCTCAAATCTAAGGATACTTCCACCATTGCTATGATGAGATTATCACTGACATTAGAATAGAACATCCATGTGATGATCTCATAGCAGGTCATCCAATGTACTTACTACCTCTAGTAAGCATCCACATCTCAACCCTAAATATCTCATATTTACAGTTTTTGAGATCCACTGCTTGATCAAATCAAAGAGCTTGAGATGTACTAGTCTCTCCGGATTATCGATGTCCAGTCTCAGTAATCCTATGACTAGGGATAATTTAGATACTGACATAATTGCACATGATAGGAATCTCAGTAGTATGATCACATCACAATTTCCTTCATGCTATGTCATATATCATGGACTTCATTAATTTGCTTATTGATCAATATCAGTTCATAAATAATGAACATCAAATTAATGAAATATGCCTTTCTTTATTTATTCATAAAGTATGTACACAACTTTGTACAAAATGCGCTAAAGGCGATTGCCTTCAGGGCACTACTCTAACAATCTCCCACTTGACCTAAAGCCAATCGCCTTGATATCTAATACCATAAAGTAGTACATGAGAATCAAAACTCTTTTGTGATAATGGCTTTGTCAACGGATCAGCAATATTCGCTTTCGGTGGGAATTCTCTCGATCTGGACATCACCTCGTCCTATGATCTCCACGATCGATGATATCTGCGAGTGCGTGTTTGGATCGTTGATGAGACCTTGGTTCTTTCGCCTGCGCAATAGCCCCATTGTTGTCACAATACAACTGTATGGGCCCATCACTGCTAGGAACCACACCAAGTTCAGTAATGAACTTCTTGATCCAAACTGCTTCCTTTGCTACTTCTGAAGCGGCAATGTACTCTGCCTCGGTCGTTGAATCGTGATCGTCTCTTCGTTTGGAACTCTTCCAACTAAGCGCCCGCTATTTAGTGTGAATACGTAACCTGATTGGGATTTGGAATCATCCTTATCAGATTGAAAACTGGCATCTGTATACCCGCTCACTTTGAGATCTCCATCTCCATATATCAAGAAAACATCCTTAGTCCTTCGCAAGTACTTAAGGATATTCTTGACAGCCACCCAGTGACCCTCACTAGGATCCGATTGGTATCTGCTCGTAACACTTAGAGCATATGATACATCGGGTCTCGTACATAGCATAGCGTACATGATAGATCCTACCGTAGATGCATATGGGATCATATTCATGCGCATCCTCTCATCTTGTGTCTTAGGACACATAGATTTTGATAGTGTTATCACATGAGTCACGGGAAGGTACCCTCTCTTGGATTGCTCCATGCTAAACCTTTTTAGCATCTTGTCTATGTACGTTGATTGTAAAAGACCAAGCAACCTTTTTGATCTATCTCTATAAATCTTTATCCTAAGGATATAAGTTGCTTCACCAAGGTCTTTCATGGCAAATTGTTTGGATAACCAAATCTTGACTGATTGTAGCATCGACATCGTTTCCTAGCAATAATATGTCATCTACATACAGCACAAGGAATACGATTGTAGTCCCATTAACCTTCTTATACACACAGTGTTCATCCGGATTTTGTGAGAAACCAAACTCTTTGATTACCTCATCAAAACGGATATTCCAACTCCTGGATGCTTGCTTCAATCCATAGATGGATTTTTGAAGCTTGCATACCTTTTCGCCATCATAGGAGGTGAAGCCCTCAGGTTATGTCATATACACATCCTCAGCTAGATTTCCATTTAGAAAAGCTGTCTTCACATCCATTTGCCATATCTCATAATCATAATGAGTTGCAATGGCTAGGAGTATTCTAATGGATTTCAGCATTGCTACTGGGCTGAAAGTCTCGTCGTAGTCAACTCCTTGTCTTTGACGAAAGCCTTTAGCCACAAGCCTTGCTTTATAGGTAATTACATTACCATCCATGTCGGTTTTCTTTTTGAAAACCCATTTACACCCTATGGGTTTGATTCCTTCAGGTGCCTCAACCAAAGTCCATACTTGGTTTTCATACATGGAATCCATTTCAGCCTGCATGGCTTGAAGCCATTTCTCAGACTCTGAACTCTTCAGAACCTCTTCATAGGTAGTAGGCTCATCATCTTCTATGAGTAATACGTCATTCTGTTCATTCACGAAATTCATATCTCTCGAACAGGCGTATCCTACGTGACCTCTGAACTTCGTGTGTTGTAGAAGGTTGAATCTGTTACTTCATCTGTATGAGTCATAGTTTCGAGTTCAGCGGTTGATCTGCGTCTGTTCGAGCATCTGAACTTCTTCAAGTTCAATTTTGCTCCCACCGCCTTCTTGTAAAGAAACTCTTTCTCTAAAGACAGCATGCTTTGAAACAAACACCTTTTGTTCCTCAAAGAGTAGAATTGATATCCCATTGTTTCTTTAGGATATCCTACTAACAAACACTTGTCGACTTTGCATCAAGTTTATCCGATCGTGTCCGCTTCACATAAGTAGGACTACCCCAAACTTTCAAATGAGTAAGATAGGTCTTTGTTAGTCCACATCTCATATGGAGTAACATCAATCTCTTTGATGGAACTCGCTTAACAAGTAAGCAAATGTCTCGATTGCATACCCCAAAAGGATTTTGGTAACTTTGCAAAGCCCATCATTGATCGTACCATGTCTAACAAGGTTCGATTTCTCCTTTCAGCCACACCATTATCTTTGTGGTGTGTAAGGAGGAGTCCATTGAGATAAAATCCCATTATCTCGAGATAATCCAAAACTCTTGGTCTAAGTATTCCCCACCACGATCCGATCGTAATGTCTTGATACTTTTCTCAAGTTGGTTTTCTACTTCATTTCGAATTGTTTGAACTTTTCAAATGCTTCAGATTTGTATCTCATCGACATGTACCCATATCGAGAATAATCATCGATAAAGGTAATGAAGTAAAGACAACCACTTCGGCATGGATGGATATCGGACCACATACATCTGAATGTATTAGGTCTAATACTCCGATCGCTCGCTCACCCTTTCCTTAAAGGGTAATTTAGTCATCTTGCCTAATAAACAAGATTCGCATGTGTCATATGATTCATAATCAAATGACCCTAAACTTCCACTCTTATGGAGCTTAGCTATCGTTTCTCATTTATATGGCCAAGCGACAATGCCATAAGTAAGTTGATTTTAAATTATC
The DNA here is from genome assembly GCA_029891385.1 of Erythroxylum novogranatense. Classification (NCBI taxonomy): domain Eukaryota; kingdom Viridiplantae; phylum Streptophyta; class Magnoliopsida; order Malpighiales; family Erythroxylaceae; genus Erythroxylum; species Erythroxylum novogranatense. Next base: position 36,099,654 of record CM057235.1, read on the forward strand.
TCGCTTATGTCTTTTCGTGTCATTGATATTCATAATTGATGTGACATATCTAATATGTAAATTCCATTGCATAATGTACCAAGACCATAAAGCATTCCATTCAAACTAATAGAACAACCATTGTTACTAAAAGTCAAATGGAAACCAAATTCTATTTAAACAAGAAATGCATAATATGTTCTTTGTTAATACAGTACAAAATAACATTCATCCAATTTAATTACAAGCCCAGTGGGGAGTGACAAAAGTAAGTGCCTACGCTAATGCAAAGCAACTCTTGCTCCATTTCCTACACGCAGTCTAGTTCTCCTTCACGAAATGCTCATCGTCTCGAGGTCCCGCATATCATTGCATATGTGTGAGCCACAACCGTATCTAATACCCATATGTTATGGTCGAAACAGTATAACCTCGATGACAAACATACCGAAGAAGTCGAGGCATCGATGCCTTCTTCGCTTCAGCTTCTTCCAGATAGACTTTATAGCCCGCTTCAAAGGCGGTCTTGCCACAATGGAAGCAAGTTCCTTTAGTGCGCCTCTTTGGTTTTCTTCTTAGCTGCACTTCCTTTTGGTTTCTTAGACCTTTTCTTCTTTAGATTCTTTTCTTTGAACCGTAAGAAGAGTCCACCATAAGCACTTGCTTGCTATCCTTCTTGATAGATTGCTCATTGCTTGTCGAAAGCGATTGATCAACTCGAGGATTGTCGTGGATATTTGGTTCATCCGATAGTTTAACACAAACCGTGAATAACTATCGACATCCAACCGTAATTAAGTCAACACTTAATTCATAATCCATAACAAAACCTAAGATGGCCAACCTCTCAATATACCCATTCATCTTCAGTGCATACTGCACTGCAGATGAACCTGGAGTCATCTTAGTAGTGAAGAGTAGCCTCGAGGACTCGAACCTTTCAGACCGAGCTTGCTCATCAAATAGCTCTCTAAGATGAAACACTATGGTATTAGCATCCATAGACTCATGCTGCTTCTGCAACTCTGGTGACATCGAGGCAAGCATAATGCAGGTAGCCATGTCACTGTCTTTAAGATGCTTACGATATGCTTTCTGATCCTCATCAGAAGCATCGCAGCAGTGGATCGTGAAGTGGAACATCTAGACATATCCTGCTTCCTCCGACCGAGAACAATTATCATATTTCTCAGCCAATCTAGAAAGTTAGGTCCAGTTAATTTGTTGGAGTCCATTAGTGAATGCAAGTTCACACTGGAATTCATTTTCAATAACCTATAGGGAAAGAGAGAAAGAATGTTAGAATAAAGTTACATGCATGATCATAAGGACTTGCATGACATGCATATGGCTCCCACTAGTTTCAAAGAATCCATAACCCTCAGTACGAATCCAAGAAACATTATGACAAAATGTCCTAGTGGGTCGATATCCGACATTACTAAAATGACCTTGGGTTTACCCAACAAGCCACCTTAGGTCAATCGGTAGGTATCGATCATACCAATTGCATCATAGATATCCGACATTACTAAAATGACCTTGGGTTTACCCAACAAGCCGCCTTAGATCTATCGGCAGGTATCGGTCATACCATTTGCTTCATAGATGCAACTATCGACTAGTGCTATCAACTCGTGATGTATGCACACATTGGGTTATCAACTCTTGATGCGCATATCCGATGCACACCGCCCAATTTCGCCTCTGTCCACGCTGACCTTGAGTTTACTCAACAAATCAACGCTTCTAGTGAAAACCGACCCATTAATTGAAAATCTTATTTTCATGGTTCAACATATTCAGATAGAGTGAGCTTGGGTTTACCCAACAACCCAACTCTATAAGAACTCTGGTTCTCCCCATATTAATGGAAGGCGTTAGTTTTCATATGATGTGCGAGGATTTTCAAGTCTCATCTTCTTCTCCTCCAAGCCGTAGGATTATAGTCACCATGACTATATGGAATGATTTAGGGTATTTCATCAATCACATTGAGTCTATACCTAAAATCATCCATCATCCCACCTTTGCATGTTGTAAGTCGACTTGTGTATGTGTAAGTCGACTTATGCTAGTGTGTAAGTCGACTTATGCATGTGTAAGTCGACTTATGCTAGTGTGTAAGTCGACTTATGCATGTGTAAGTCGACTCATGCAATGCAGTGACCTAACAAGTCGACTTGCACCATTGTGCAAGTCCACTCACGCGTTTCTACAATGTACGGACAAGTCGACTTGTATCTTTATTAGTCGACTTATCCATGTGGAATTGCTATCTAATCGGCTAATTTCTCAATCCGTGCAGTTCCAATTCACAATACCAAGTGTAATATCCTTTATTATGATGTACCAATGAAACACTTTCATTGTTCCATGCTTACCATATATAGTCAAACTATACATGAAAAACTTGAAATTGATGAATACACTCTTATTCATTCAGATCTCCAAATAATTTAAGAATATCAAACTATCACCCTAAGTATCTCTAGGTAGTCTAAACTTTATCAAGATTACTTCGGCACTGGTCACAAAATTGTGACGGCCAAAACAATCAGGACAACAAAATACACTAACGAGACGCTAATGTGACATATTTGACATCCGAAAATTTTTGGAAACCCAATTACAAGAAATTCATTTTGGAAAGCATACAAAATCAATATAAAACATTTTTAATCACATTAAAAATGATCTAAGGCATTGGAATTGAGAAATACACAATTTATCATTCCAAACAAAACAGCTCCAGCAACTTTCTCAAAACTGCCAAGCTCTGTGTTTTGCTTGAAAACCTCATTGAAACAATTTCAATAAATTATGAAAAAATTACAGAGGTTACAAAATATTCACAATATGTTCCATGAATTGTTTCAGGATTTATTTCCAACAAAAACTCATCCAACCTCAGAAACAAAGCCAATGTAGAATCTGTGTTCCTCAACAAAGTTATTCCTAGCAGCACATAATAAATTCTCAAATAAATAGTAAATCACCTCGAAAACATTTTTCCATTCTCATAGACATTAATAAACATCTTAGAGACATGTTGGTGAAAGCAAATCCGAAAAAACAAATTTCTAAAATTTATTCTCGAATTTATAAGCATGCCTGTTCATTGAATGTGTATAAAGACAGCAACCAGAACATTGGGCAATAAATTAGCAAAACCATATCAAATCACATTGATAAATTCCAAGCTTCCACAGAAATATGCAACAACATCTTGTGAACATATCTGGGTAAGAAAATTTTGAAAAATATATTTCTATACTGAATTCGAAATTCACACAATCAACATGCATCATCGTCACAAGCAATAGGCAACTCCGATCTAGTCATGGTTTCTTCGTTATATACGACACAAGTGGCTCTGATACCACTGTAGGAAAATCCCGGTGTGAGCATCACATGCCCACTCTGCGGAAAACAAAAATTTTTGTTCCGGGACCTTCCCGAAAGCCAGGATCCATGTGTCTATACAACAAACTCAAACCATAACGGCCAAAGGAGACCGTCTTTAACGGTATCCACGCAGAGATCTCGAGAACCTAACCGACAAACCCTTTGACTGGGAATAGCAAGAACAAGTTGAAGACTGCTAGATCTTACCTTGTTCTTGGAGAGCTTGGAAGAACCAATGAAGAGGAGATGAAGAATGCTTGAAGATGATGAAGAACGATGATGAGATGAGAGAAAAACAATTTTCCTTTCAAACTTCTCTTCTTCTTCTTCAACCAACGACCACACTCATCTTCCTCTTTCATTTTTTGTCTTTTTATCATTTAATACATCTAATGACTAAGCATAAGGAGAAGCTTCTTCCCTTTCCACGCTTTTAGCCTTTATATATATATATATATATATATATATATATATATATATATATATAAAGTTAAAAGATGAAGCTTCCTCCTCCTTCATCCACGTGACACACATGTATATATATATATATTAATTCTTTAATTAATTAACAATATATATATATATTAATGTTGAAGTGGTCCAGTCATACTGGGGTCGGTCCTACCGGGTCCCGGTATGGGAAAAACTCCCAGAAACATTTTTCAGCAATGTCGATGTCGCGATCTTATCGGGACATATCTCGATCTCATCGGGATCCAACTAGTCCTTTTGTTTTCCATATATTGGAACTCTGTCCAAAACTATTTTACGAATTCTCCGAGACACTCTTATGCGTGTGACCCATTAGGTTCTCGGTTATGTTGGCCACTTAGATTAACACTTAATCCAAGCAAGTCATGAGCGGTATCTAGCAACACATCATGACCCCCAATTGACCGGAAAGTAATTGGTTTGACGAATGAACATGTATTCATCATGAACCATATCACGAACCTTTCCATAGACAATTACCGTGCAATTCGTCCTTTCACCAGGCTATACCCCACTTGGTTATGAGTATGGGCAATGTGTCAACTCTTAACTAGACTGACTACGTCAAATCTAGTCCAAGTGATATCAGTTCTTGTCCTGTGACTCATTACTTTTTATGTCAATGAAGACATTCTTCATGACATATATGCTCCGGCCAGAGACTTCCAAGTAATGAACCTGACAAGAGGCCATGGGTATCATCTTCTGCTATCACAGAAGTGGTGAATCCTCTATTGGCTACTCAATTACCTTCAATACCTCAAGTTGCACTCCAATCACCACCCTATGAGCGACCTCTATAAGGCAACAAGGAATGGAGTCAAAGCACAGAATCAGTATCCAAGATATCCTTGAGCACCTCAAGTCTAAGGATACTTCCACCATTGCTATGATGAGATTATCACTGACATTAGAATAGAACATCCATGTGATGATCTCATAGCAGGTCATCCAATGTACTTACTACCTCTAGTAAGCATCCACATCTCAACCCTAAATATCTCATATTTACAGCTTCGAGATCCACCGCTGATCAAATCAAGGAGCTTGAGATGTACTAGTCTCCTGGATTCTGATGTTTAGTCTCAGTAATCCTATGACTAGGGATAATTTAGATACTGACATAATTGCACATGATAGGAATCTTAGTAGTATGATCATATCACAATTTCCTTCATGCTATGTAATATATCATGGACTTCATTAATTTGCTTATTGATCAATATCAGTTCATAAATAATGAACATCAAATTAATGAAATATGCCTTTCTTTATTTATTCATAAAGTATGTACACAACTTTGTACAAAATGCACTAAAGGCGATTGCCTTCAGGGCACTACTCTAACAAAATTATAGCTCGGCTCCTTCATAACATTTGTAGCCCCATGTCTCTATTTTAACTTACAAAAAAAATCAGATCGATCGGAGCTCTACCGATCGAGATATCTCTAAAATACTGAACACTGTTCAGCCATTACAGCACCGAGACTGAACACTACACTGAACTTCCGACCTATATTTGGAAGTCTTAGAAGCTACATTATAGCTCGGCTCCTTCATAACATTTGTAGCCCCTTCTCTCTAGTTTAATTTACAAAAAGAATCAGATTGATCAGATGTCGGACGAAGAAGTTATGGCCAAAAGAGTGAAGGGAGGTCAGCGGCCAGAAAATCAAAGCTCCGCCAGAACGAAGATCGGTCGACCAACAGAGGTCGGTCGGCCATTAGAGGTCGGTCGGCCAACAGTGGTCGGCCAGCAGAGGTCGGCCCACAGAGATCGGCCAACAAAGGTCGACCAACAGAGGTCGGCCGACACCCAATCCGACTTTCAAACTTCCAACTGTCATAACTTTTGACTCCGAGCTTCAAATTGGACAAACTTGGTACCGTTGGAAAGATAAAAGAGAGATCTACAATTTTCAAGAAGGACTCACAAAACAAGCTCAGTCTTTAAAGGGGTCAAAAATGAGCTCAAAAATAACCGATCGATAATCTCCTCAAAACTTTACACAGCATCTCAACTTGAAAACATCATAACTTTTGAACCAGAACTCCAAATTTGACAAACTTAGTGTCTATAGAAAGGTAAAAGAACCCTATACAAGTTTCATTAAGTCCTTAAACATCAAATTGACCTATAAATGGGTCAAAAACTCCACATAAAGTGACTGGTCGATCAGCTTCATACTAAACAGCATCGACACTTCTAACAATCATAACTTTCTACTCCCTTGTCCAATATTTTCGTGCTTTATATCAATGGAAAGATAAAAACAAGCTCTACAATGTTCATGAAGAACTCTAAAATAACTTCAACCTCTATCTAAGTCAATGTTTCAATCAAAGTTTCTACCCTGATAGCAATCACCTAAGCAATATCCAAATTTCACATTATCATATCTTTCAACCTCCACAACCAAGAATCGCAACTACTTAAACTTAACACTATCACTCTTGCTCTGATACCACAACTGTTGGGACCGAAACCTAACTACTTAAACTTAACACTATCACTCTTGCTCTGATACCACAACTGTTGAGACCCGATCCAAAAACCAGATCCCAACCGGAGAAACGGAAAACGAATACGAATACGAACCAATATGAATCGAATCAAAGCAAGGAAACAAAGTATAAGGCGAAATCAAATCAGATATGAATCAAATGACGAATCGGATAAATCAAATCCGAAGGCGAATCGAATAACACAAAGCGGAAGCAACAAATCGATTAATAGATTCGCGAAGCAACGATAGATCTAAGATCAAAGCGAAACAAAATCAATTTCCCACATCCGTGAACAAATATTTTAGGAATCACTGTCGTGTTAGAAACCTTAGACTTAAACTGTCCAAAATCCAATATATATTTTTTTCCTTTTCTTTTCTCTCTTTTCTCATTTCTCAATCTAAATACATTCACATATAATCGCACTATCCAATGTCCAATACCCGTTCATTCACATTTTTTCCATATACAAATCATGCTTATATCTCAGTTGAACATACACAAGTTATATAACATATCCATGTGCAATACCATAACTCAATAGCCTCATCCAAACCTCATAAATACAATTACGATTTATACACCCTTTCATAAATCAAATCAATCCAAACCCAATAATCAATCATCTCTATATCCAGATCCCATTCATAACTTAAATCAATACACGCGTCCAGAATTCATAATACAATCCCATAATAATACTTGTAATACAATAATTGACAAAACCAGTCTTATACAAACCGATACAAAAATCCCATTTTTCACAAAATACAAACGATACAAAATTGAATAACACGTCTTGATATTCTTTCATCCGATCTCCCGCTCAAAAACCTGGAGATGGGGATGAAAGGGGGGGTGAGCACAAAGCTCGTGGATAATACGTTTATAAAACGAATAGATAAGCAAAAACCCTTGAAATATTTTTTTTCTCTGGTCTTAGAAAAACATTTCTTTGAAATCCGTAAAAGCACGCTTTTGAAAAGTTCTTTTTTGTCAGAGTCAAACTCACAGTTTGTAAACGATGATTCTTAGGCTTTCAAATATAAATCCATAGATTACAAAACATGAATGCATCAACTTCACAATTTATAGATGCAATGCCATATCATATATGTAATGCACACAAATGGCTCGAGAGTTCAGAACACGACGGATAAACCAAGTTTATATCAGAAACACAACGAGTCCGATTTGGATCTCAGATGCCCACAAGCAGCAGCCGGATAAGGCTAGACGTCGACGCGCACGTGACTAACACAACGCTCCTCTCTCGCCCACAAAAAACACATATCATGCTCAAAATCATTTATCGCATGATCTTTTCTGAATATACGAAATGCCATGTAATCTTTCGAGGCATAACACAATGTATGTTGCAATTCGTCCAAAGTCCATGATTGAATCAAAATGATTTTTCAAATCATTCATACAATGATGCAACATTTACGATGCAATTGAAATCGAAAAATCTCTTTATTTAAAGAAAGCAAGATAGTGGCTTATAAATTCAAATTATAAACACATTACCCACCTCAAATCGATGCTAAGCTTATCCTTAGCTTCAATTTGACCTCGCTTCTTTCTTTCTTCCAATTGAAATTTCCCTAAACCATAAACATCCAAATTCAACATCATAAAAATCATAATCCTCAAAATTAACTATAGGAAACCCAAATTTATCACTTTTCCAAGCTATCTAAAGCAAGTATTTCCAAAATCTCCAAATTCTAAAATTTGGCATAAACCCTACTTAATTTCCATCCAAAATTAAACCCATAATACTTAGCAATCACCAAAATTGACTCCATAATACACAAACCCATATCATTTTCCATGATTCTAAACCAAAAATCTTCCAAAATTCTCAAATCAAAATTTCGGGTCTTACCTCATCCTTCACCATTTTCGGATATATCTTAGTTTGGAAGGAAGCTTTCATCATCTTCCATCCTTTTCCCTTGAAACAACTCAAAATTCCTCGAGATCTCCCAAAATCGAAAACCCTATGCTTTCCCTCTCTTTCTCTTTCATTTTCTCTCATCCGAAAGTGCTCTCCCTTCACTCTTCTTTCTCTTGTTCTTTTTCTTCTTTTGTCTCTTAAGTGTCGTGGATTCTCCTTCAAACAATGACATCCCTCTTGCTTTTATAGTGCCATGTCATTAAATGACTTAAAATTGACCCATTTGCCCTTACTCATAAGCCTAAAACTTAACTCTTTAAGCAAACTTCCAAAATTACCCTTCCTTTTGCCTTAAAACTTTAGAGAAATGTCGCCTATGTCTTACTTAATCCATCGCTTAAGAATCAGATCGCTTGGAGCTCTATAACTCAAGATATCTCCAAAATATCAAGTTTGTTCTTCGCACTGAGGTCAACACTACACCTAAATTCCGACCTGAATTTGAAAGTCTTAGAAGCTAAATTATAGCTCAGTTCCTTCATAACATTTGAAGCCCCATGTCTCTAGTTTAATTAGCAACAAGAATCAACTCAATCCAAGCTCTAGTGATCGAGATATATCCAAAATACTGAACACTATTCAGCCACTACAACACCAGGACTGAACACTACACTGAACTTCCAATCTGTATTTTGAAGTCTTAGAGGCTAAATTATAGCTCGGCTCCTTCAAAATGTCTATTTTAACTTCCAAAAAGAATCAGATCGATCGGAGCTCTACCGATCGAGATATCTCCAAAATACTGAACACTGTTCAGCCACTACAACACCGGGACTGAACACTACATTGAACTTCCGACCTGTATTTGGAAGTCTTAGAGGCTAAATTATAGCTCAGCTTCTTCATAACTTTTGTATCCCCATGTCTCTATTTTAACTTAAAAAAAGAATCAGATCGATCGTAGCTCTACCGATCGAGATATCTCCAAAATACTGAACACTATTCAGCCATTACAACACCGAGACTGAACACTACATTGAACTTCCGATCTGTATTTGGAAGTCTTAGAGGCTAAATTATAGCTCAGCTTCTTCAAAACATTTGTAGCCCCATGTCTCTGTTTTAACTTCCAAAAATAATCAGATCGATCGGAGCTCTACCGATCGAGATATCTCCAAAATATTGAACACTGTTCAGCCATTAAAACACCGAGACTGAACACTACACTGAACTTCCGACCTATATTTGGAAGTCTTAGAGGCTACATTATAGCTCAGCTCCTTCATAACATTTGTAACCCCTTCTCTCTAGTTTAATTTGCAAAAAGAATCAGATTGATCGGATGTTGGACGAAGAAGTTATGGGCAAAAGAGTGAAGGGAGGTCAGAGCTCGGCCAGAAAATCAAAGCTCGGCCAGAACGAAGATCGGTCGGCCAACAGAGGTCGGTCGGCCATCAGAGGTCGGTCGGCTAACAGAGGTCAGTCGGCCAGCAGAGGTCGGCCAGTAGAGGTCGGCTCATAGAGGTCGGCCAACAGAGGTCGGCCGGCACCCAATCCGACCTTCAAACTTCCAACTCTCATAACTTTTGACTCCGAGCTCCAAATTGGACAAACTTGGTACCGTTGGAAAGATAAAAGAGAGATCTACAATTTTCAAGAAGGACTCAAAAACAATCTTAGTCTTTAAAGGGGTCAAAAATGAGCTCGAAAATAACCGATCGATAATCTCCTCAAAACTTTACACAGCACCTCAACTTGAAAATATCATAACTTTTGAACCAGAACTCCAAATTTGACAAACTTAGTGTCTATAGAAAGGTAAAAGAACCCTCTACAAGTTTCATTAAGTCCTTAAACATCAAATTGACCTCTAAATGGGTCAAAAACTCCACATAAAGTGACTGGTCGATCAGCTTCATACTAAACAGCATCAACACTTCTAACAATCATAACTTTCTACTCCCGTGTCCAATATTTTCGTGCTTTATATCAATGGAAAGATAAAAACAAGCTCTACAATGTTCATGAAGAACTCTAAAATAACTTCAACCTCTATCTAAGTCAATGTTTCAATCAAAGTTTCTGCCCTGATAGCAATCACCTAAGCAATATCCAAATTTCACATTATCATATCTTTCAACCTCCACAACCAAGAATCGCATATTATACATCATTTTAAAGCTATTCAAATTCTCTATAACTTTCATGTAGACCATTTACTCCAATTCAAACCACATCAGTACGGAAATTTCCTCAAAACACAACATATACATTCCTACACTTAGAGCATTTTCCAAAACCAAAGCAAAATACATTTAACTTTCAAAGATCATAACTTTCAATCCCGATATCGAAAAATAGCGTACTTTATGGCTACGAAAAGCTCTCAACATAAGCTACAATTTCATGAAGATCATTTCCTAAAATTATGCCTAAATCAAAAGTCAACTTTCAAATCAAACTTTCTATTTTCTTCAAAATATAACACTTTCACTAATTATTTCTTGCTTTTCAACTTCCATTTCAATCAACTAGTTCATTTTGACTTTCATAACTCATACTACTCTACTCAAATTTCAAAGTCATCAAAACCAATAAATTCTCTTTCTCATCAATTTCCTCAAGGCATAAAAACTTCTATAACACAATTCATATCCGAAAACACTCATTGAATTCATTTTAATACTCCTAATTTCTACCGAAAGTTCAGGATCTAACAAACCGAGTCACCGCATCGGGATTGAGGCAACTCCGATGCATTTTGCTTTTGAAGCCATGTTTTGATAAATCAAGCATTAGCTTGTTCTTTGTAAATTTTACTTTTGTTGTTTTGGGATGTAATCAGGCTTAATGCCCTCTGGAGCTTTGTATTGACTCGTTTTCATCTAACTATAATGGTTTCGAAGTTTAAATGTACCTTGTATACGTTTTCAAAGAATGTATAATTGTGTAGGTTAACTTGATACAAGAAAGAGTAAAATTGGATTATGTTATGTTTTGGAAGCAAATAGAATCCTAGGAGTGTGCTACTGCCCTTGATTTGAAGTGTATTGGGTTTGAGTTGTGTTTTATGGAAATTAGAATAATGGGTTTTATGCAGGTTGTGTGTTGGATTGAAGATTTTGGTTAGAGCATTTTTAGGGGAAATGCTGTCCAATTTTCCTAAATTGGATAGCAACTTGTTTTGAGTTTTAGAGTATCTTAGAGAGAGATTTTCAGTGAGATGTCTTCTTGAAGATTGCAGTGCATGATTAAATCTTTCCAATGACATAAATTTTGTCACATTCGGACTTAAGATGAAAAAGTTATGAGAGCTGAAAGATTTCAGATACTGTTTATGAGGGCTGAAATTTTGCAGCACCTTTAGAAGGCTTTTTCACCCTCTTAGAGGCTGATCTGGCTTTCGTTTTCTTCATGAAAAATATAGATTATCCTTTTATCTTTAAAATGAGGTATTATTTGCAATTATTGGAATTAGGAATAAAAAGTTATCAGGTTGGGAATGTTGACATATTACTGTTCATTTAGGTAAAATTACTGTTCCATTGGAGAATTTATAGGCTGAAACTTTGAGTGTGTTTTTACACTTTAATGATTGAATTAATTTTTGCACCCTTCATGAAACTTTTAGAGCATCTTTTTATCTTTCCAATGAGGTAAAATGTGTCATTTTTAGACTTGTATGCTAAAAGATATGAATTTTCAAACTTTTGACATTATGTAGGAAAATTGAGTTTTGGGCTGAAACTTTGAAGTAATTTATGACCCTCTTAATGGCTAAATTAGTTTTTGAATCCTTCTAGGAAGTTGTAGAGCTTCCTTTTATCTTTCTATTGGCACTAAATTGAAGAAATTTCGATTTCGGGGTGAAAAGTTAGACCTATTCAAAGTAAGAAGGTTATTTCAGATTTTTTCTAAAAAAATAAAAAATAAAAAATGATATGAATTCTTCGCACTCAGCGCTGAGTGCGAGGAGCGCACTCTGCTGAGTGCGACGGTGAAGTGTCGCTTTCAGCAGGTGCATTCTTATTCCTTTTAATTTTTTTAATTTCTGATTTTTTTTTAAAAATGATAAATAAAGCCATTTTTCTTATTTTCTCCGTCTTTCCTCCATTTGACCTCTGATTTTCACGATTTTCGAAACATTGAGTTTCAAAAAAAAAAATTAGACCCCTTTTTAGTAAAATAAGAGTGTCGGGTTTTAGTCAGAAATTACGGATGGTATGAAAGCGAGTCACTTATGTAGCGGAATTGGATATAAATCCGTATTTGGGCGATTTTGTGATCTATAGAGATTCGATTGAGGTGATTTCTGATTCTATGTAACCTAGAGATATGGAATTTCATTTTCGCTTAGGAATCGGATTTATTTGTGGGCCCTAAGCAGATTAATTTTTATTCGAGGAAAAATTAGGGTAAAATTACCAAGATTTGTTTGGATGACGTTAAATTAAGTTCGATTCGAGGTTTCTTTTGTGGTGAGGAAACCCTCCCTCGTGAGATGCGCATCCAGATATCACGTAGGACGTCGGACACACAACTCACCGGGGAGGGGTTCCAACACTTATGGTATCAGATGTTTCGGTTTAGGTTCGGGTAGAAAAAGAAATTTAGGGTTTTTGCGGATTTTTTTTGAAAGTGACTTATGTGCATTGTGTGCATGAATTGTATTATTTTGAATTGTTTTAAATGATTTTAAATGTTGATTTTGCATGAGTTGGCATGAATTAAAGTGTTCAAGACACTTTGAAAAATTGTTTTTGCATGAACTAAAGTTTTTCACTGGTTTTATTTTGAAGGAGTAATATGCCACGTCGGGGTAGAACCCGAGGGACTCGATCTCGCTCAAGCTCTCTCCAGGGGAGCACAGATGGGCCTCATGTCGCAGAAGCTGCAGGGACACATTTTGCTCCTGGCCCTGAGGCACTTAGTGTGCAACCTGAGGAGCCTCCTCCTCCTCTTCCTCCTCCTACTATGCCTGTTATGGATCCCCAGTTTTTACAGGCTCTGGCCCAGGCTTTCACCCATGCCTTAGGTCAAGGATCTCGGGCTCCTATGCCAGTTTCTGATGTTAGGGGCGGACAGTTTGATAAACTGAGGAAGTTCAGAGCGGTGGACTTTCATGGTACCACCAATCCCGAAGAAGCAGAATCTTGGTTGAAGAGGACAGAAAGAGTCCTGGTTCAGATGAAATGTTCAGACGAGGAAAAGCTGGAGTATGCTGTCAGTTTATTGCAAGGTGATGCTCTCCACTGGTGGGAGCCAGTCCCACAGAGTCAGGCTGTACCACCAGTGCTTTCATGGAGGGATTTTGGAGAATTATTTAGAAAGAAGTATCTTTCCTGGGTCTACATGCAGGACAAGGCCAGGGAGTTTCTTAATTTGACACAGGGGGAGATGTCTGTTAGCGAGTATGAGCTGCGATTCACCTAGTTATCTCGTTATGCAGCTCATATTGTGGCCAGTGAGGAAGATAAGTGTAGAAAGTTTGAGGGAGGCCTTCACCTGGGCATCAAAGAGAAGGTAGTACTTCATAATTTCTGTGATTATCGCAATGGTGGATGCTTTGCACTCAGTGAGAAGTCGGAGAATATTAGATGAAGTGAGCAGGAAAAGAAAAAGTAGAGAGCAGTCATTCAGGAGAGTGGGCAGTGTACAGTCAGTTGACAGGGGTGGCAAGAGTGCCCAACTTCGAGTCAAGTGGCGATAGTGCTCCTCAAGAGATCAGACCGGTCAAGACAGGCTTCCTCAGTGGGAGGAACCAGCAGAACTGAGAGAAGCAGGAATCAGACTCCTCTGTGTGAGCACCTGCATCGGGGAGAGTGTCACAGGGTATTGGGTGCTTGTTTCAAATGTGGAGAAAAGGGTCACAGAATTAAAGATTATCCTCAGATGATCAGGGGGAAGGATTTCAGCCTCAGGCTCAGAGGAGAGCAGAGATAGTGGGGACCAGACCAGCTACTGGGGTAGGTAGTTCTGGATTAGTGCGGAGGCCCAATCCTCCAGGGAGACCGAGAGGGCAAGCACAGGCTCGGGTGTTTGCTATGACTCGAGAGGAGGCTGCAGCTGCACCGGAGGTTGTTACTGGTATGACTCAGCTTTTTCATTCTGATGTATATGTACTCTTTGATTTTGGTTCCACGCATTCCTATGTCTTTGCAAGTATGATATTGCCTGGTATGCAATCAGTACTGTTAGATGATTTCTTGCTTATTAGTACTCCGTTATGGAGGAACGTTATATTGAGCCGGATCTTTCGAGATTGTGAGCTTGTGATCGATGAATCTAATTTGGTAGTGGATTTGCTACCTCTAGATCTGAAGGGGTTAGATGTGATTATCGGAATGGACGTGATAAAGAAGTATAAGGCGAAGCTGGATTGTGGTCGAAAGGAAGTGGAATTTGATCTGGGAGAGGGTCAGAAAGTAGTTTTCAGAGGAGATAGAAAGTTGACACCGCCAAGGCTTGTTTCAGCTTTGTTAGCTGATAGACTGATGGGTAGAGGCTGTGAAACCTTCTTGGCGTGTGTTATGGATACTAGTGTGAAGGACAGTAGGGTGGAGGATATTCCCATTGTGAGGGAATTTCCTGATGTGTTTCCTAAGGAGTTACCCGGTTTGCCACCGGAGAGGGAGATCGAGTTTGCTATTGATTTGGCTCCCGGGACAACTCCTATCTCTATTCCACCTTATAGGATGGCTCCAGCTGAGCTGAAAGAGCTTAAGGATCAATTGGAGGATCTTTTAGAGAAGGAGTTCATTAGGCCAAGTAGTTCACCTTGGGGAGCGCCGGTCTTGTTTGTTAAGAAGAAAGATGGAACCTGGAGGATGTGCATTGACTACAGGAGGATAAATAAGGTGAAAATGAAGAACAAGTATCCTCTGCCTCGGATAGATGATTTGTTTGATCAGCTGCAGGGGTCAACGGTCTTCTCTAAAATTGATCTCAGGTCTAGCTACCATCAACTCAGGATTAAAGAGTCTGACGTGAGCAAGACAGCCTTAAGGACACGGTATGGCCATTATGAATTTCTGGTTATGCCTTTTGGATTGACAAATGCTCTTGCTGCTTTTATGGATCTGATGAACAGGGTTTTTAAGGAGTTTTTGGATCAGTTTGTTATCGTGTTCATCGATGACATACTGATATATTCTAGGAGTGAAGGAGAACATGAGAAGCATTTGAGAATTGTATTGCAGAGGTTGAGGGAGAGAGAGCTGTATGCCAAATTCACTAAATGTGAATTTTGGCTTCGAGAAGTGGTCTTCCTTGGCCACATTGTTTCGGAGAAGGGGGTACATGTGGATCCCAAGAAGATTGAAGTTGTAGTGAATTGGCATGCTCCGAATACAGTGACAGAGGTGAGGAGCTTTCTGGGTTTAGCAGGCTATTATAGGATATTTGTTGAGGGTTTCTCGATGATTGCAGCTCCTTTGACAAAGCTATTGAGAAAAAACCATAAGTTTGTCTGGAGTGATGAGTGTCATCAGAGTTTTGAGGAACTGAAGTATAGATTGACTAGTGCTCCAGTTCTGGCTTTACTCACAGGAGAGGGGAGTTATACTATATATAGTGATGCTTCCAGAAAGGGGTTGGGATGTGTGTTGATGCAGGTAGATAAGGTGATAGCATATGCCTCACGGCAGCTTAAGCCTTATGAGGTGAACTATCCGACCCATGATCTGGAGTTAGCAGCTGTGATCTTTGCGTTGAAGATCTGGAGGCATTACCTGTATGGAGTGTAAACCAGGATCTTTACAGATCACAAGAGTCTCAAATATCTATTGAGTCAAAAGGAGCTGAATTTGAGACAGAGGAGATGGATTGAGCTGCTCAAAGACTATGACCTGTTGATTGAATATCATCCAGGTAAGGCCAATGTTGTTGCAGATGCTTTGAGCAGGAAGTCTTCCATAGCATATGTGTTGACAGCCTATCTGCCGCTATTGGAAGAGATGGCTAAGCTCAGGATCAGTTTGAAGCAGGAGGAATCTGATTGTATGATTGCTACTTTCAGGGTAAGACCGATCCTTAGAGAGAAGGTGAGAGAATTGCAGGTTCAGGATCCCGAATTGAGTAAGCTGCGGGAAGAGGTGCAGAGGGGTAAGGAGTCCGGTATGGTGTTGAGTGATGATGGACTCTTGACAGTCAGGAATAGGCTCTGTATTCCTGATGTCAAGGAGGTAAAAGATGAGATTCTGGATGAGGCGCACAATGCACCTTATGTTATGCACCCAGGCAGCACCAGGATGTACAGGGATCTCAGAGAACATTTCTGGTGGAGAGGTATGAAAAAGGATGTGGCCGAGTATGTGAGTAAGTGTCTGGTGTGTCAGCAAGTCAATGCTGAACATCAGGCACCTTCAGGCCAGTTGAGGCCATTATCCATTCCTGAGTGGAAATGGCAGAGAGTCACTATGGATTTTCTAATGGGGTTACCCAGGACTAGTAGGAGGCATGATGCCATATGGGTGATTGTGGATAGATTGACGAAATCAGCCCATTTTCTGGCAATCAGACAGACAGATCCTCTGCATGTGCTAGCTAAGAAGTACATTGATGAGGTTGTGAGATTGCATGGGATCCCAGATTCGATAGTTTCTGTTAGGGATCCTCGTTTTACTTCGAGATTTTGGGGCAGTTTACAAGAGGCTATAGGCACTAAGTTGAGTTTCAGCACTGCTTTCCATCCTCAGACCGATGGTCAGTCTGAGAGGACCATTCGGACTCTTGAGGGAATGCTCAGGGCTTGTGTGATGGATTTTAGAGGAGCATGGGATGAGCACTTGCCCTTGATCGAATTTGCATATAATAATTCGTATCATTCGAGCATTCAGATGGCTCCTTATGAGGCTCTGTATGGGAGGAGATGTAGGACTCCAGTGTGTTGGGATGCAGAGGGAGACAGGAAACTCTTGGGTCCAGAGTTGATTCAGATGACCGTTGATAAGGTCAATTTGATCAAGTAGAGACTGAAGGCAGCTCAGGACATGATGAAGAGTTATGAAGATGCTCACAGGAAAGAGATGGAGTATGAGGTCGGTGAGAAGGTATTTCTCAAGACTTCTCCTTGGAAAGGGATTTTGAGATTTGGGAGAAAGGCTAAGCTGAGTCCGAGGTATGTGGGACCTTATGAGATTCTAGAGAGGATAGGTCCGTTGGCTTATAGGTTAGCATTGCCTTATGAATTATCCCAGATTCATGATGTATTTCATGTCTCTATGCTGAGGAGATATCGATCAGATCCCTCCCATGTCATTCAAGCTAATGAAGTTCAGTTGAGTGATGATTTGAGTTATGAAGAGCTTCCAGTGCAGATCTTGGATACTAAAGAAAAGGTTCTCAGGAACAAGACTATGCAGTTGGTAAAAGTCTTATGGAGGAACCACTCGGTGGAAGAGGCCACGTGGGAGCCATTGGAAGCTATGAAGGAGAAGTATCCCATCTCTTGATGATTGATGCAATTTCGAGGACTAAATTCTTTTAAGGGGAGAAATGTTGGGCCCGATTAGCATTAAGCATATTGATTTATTTTGAGGTTTATATTGATAATTTCTTTTAGTTAGAATAATTTGGAATTTTAAGGTTTCAATAATGATTAAAAAATTGAAAAGATTTAGTTAAAATTAGAATTTTAATAAGTTGGTAGAATTAAAAGAATAAGATGGAGTTAGGGTAAATTAGGAAGTTTTCTTAGGTTTTAAGGATTAAGGTTTATCAAGATGGGCTTTTAGCCCATTTTACATGTTATTAAATGAAGAAAGAAGGAATTAAGTGATGAATTAAATGGGAAACAAGGGAGATTGCCGTATGGAGAGGAGGAACTTACAAAATTTGCAAGGAAAATGAAAGAGTTGGTGAAATGACGTAGTTTTGATGCAAGGGCTTAGGTTTTTAAAGTTTAAGAAACAAAGTTCCTTAGGTTATTCTAGAAAACACACGTTACAAGAGAAAGGAGAAAAAGAATAGTGACTTTCGGTTAAGGAAAAAGAAGAAGAAGAAGAAGAAGAGGAAGAGAAGTAAGAGCATAGGTGCTTATGCTTTAGAAAGGAGGGGTTTAAGAGGTTTATTCAAGAAGAAAGTGGAGAGGAAGGTTTAATCTTCCAATAGAAACAAAAAGAGAATTTCGTGGGTCATCTTCTAAGGTAGGAAAATTTCGAAATTCTTGGGTATTTTAGGTAGGTTTTGGCTTAAATAGCTTAGTTTAGGTATGGGTTAAGTTAGGTAGGTGTTAATTCAAGTTTTCCTTTCCTTAGAAATGTTCGATTTTAATATCCTATGTTCTTATGGGATAATTATGCTTAATGAATTAAGGCATTTAGAGGAAGAGCCAAGGCCATTTGACCATCCTACAAGCTAAAGGAATTTAAGGTGGGTGATTTCTTAATAATTGAGTTAATAGGTATGTTATCGTTTTTATAATAAATGCGAATTAAGGTTTTTCAAATGACTTTGAATTTTCCTAGGAGTTACTCTTGGTGATGTTTTGAACTTGTATGTGATGTTCTTGCTTATGAATTTATGTTGGAATGGTTTAATGAATTGTTAAGTGGATGCGATAAGAATCTGTGATTTCGGAAAAAGAACGTCATTTTGGCAATTTATGTGAAAATGAATTTGTAAATGCCAGTTGAGGCAATTGATTTTGAACTGTGTGAATTATATGTTTTCTTTGGGTTTGTGGTAGTCCCGTCCGAGTCAGGTGCACCTGTCTAACCATAGGCTTCTCACTTTGCTGCAGGCACCGGAATTCCTTTCAAGGATTTCCATCGATCCGACTACATATAACTTCATGGAAATGTGTAGTACGTTCCATTTCGGATCCACCCGAACCACTTTGTTTGTGAATTTGTGATTTGCTAGGTTACTTTTGTGATATGTTAAGTTTGTAAATTGTTTGAAGTAGTAAATTCGGTGAAAAGAGTTGTAAAGTGAAATTGCTTTTATGAATGTGATCTTGTTTGAATATGAAAGAATGTATAATGGTTTCTGCTTATTTCTCATTTATTAAGTTATTACCCATGGAGCCGTCGAGCTCACCCCCCATTTCCCCTCCACAGGTGTCGAGCAAGTAATAAAGTCACCGCATCGGGATTGAGGCAACTCCGATGCATTTTGCTTTTGAAGCCATGTTTTGATAAATCAAGCATTAGCTTGTTCTTTGTAAATTTTACTTTTGTTGTTTTGGGATGTAATCGGGCTTAATGCCCTCTGGAGCTTTGTATTGACTCGTTTTCATCTAACTATAACGGTTTCGAAGTTTAAATGTACCTTATATATGTTTTCAAAGAATGTATAATTATGTAGGTTAACTTGATACAAGAAAGAGTAAAATTGGATTATGTTATGTTTTGGAAGCAAATAGAATCCTAGGAGTGTGCTACTGCCCTTGATTTGAAGTGTATTGGGTTTGAGTTGTGTTTTATGAAAATTGGAAGAATCGGTTTTATGCAGGTTGTGTGTTGGATTGAAGATTTTGGTTAGAGCATTTTTAGGGGAAATACTGTCCAATTTTCCTAAATTAGATAGCAACTTGTTTTGAGTTTTAGAGTATCTTAGAGAGAGATTTTCAGTGAGATGCCTCTTGAAGATTGTAGTGCATGATTAGATCTTTCCAATGACATAAAGTTTGTCACATTCGGACTTAAGATGAAAAAGTTATGAGAGCTGAAAGATTTCAGCTACTGTTGATGAGGGCTGAAATTTTGCAGCACCTTTAGATGGATTTTTCACCCTTTTAGAGGCTGATCTGGTTTTTGCTTTCTTCATGAAAAATATAGATTATCCTTTTATCTTTAAAATGAGGTATGATTTGCAATTATTGGAATTAGGAATAAAAAGTTATGAGGTTGGGAATGTTGACAGATTACTGTTCATTTAGGTAAAATTACTGTTCCATTGGAGAATTTATAGGCTGAAACTTTGAGTGTGTTTTTACCCACTTTAATGATTGAATTAATTTTTGCACCCTTCATGAAACTTTTAGAGCATCTTTTTATCTTTCCAATGAGGTAAAATGTGTCATTTTTAGACTTGTATGCTAAAAGATATGAATTTTCAAACTTTTGACATTATGTAGGAAAATTGAGTTTTGGGCTGAAACTTTGAAGTAATTTATGACCCTCTTAATGGCTAAATTAGTTTTTGAATCCTTCTAGGAAGTTGTATAGCTTCCTTTTATCTTTCTATTGGCACTAAATTGAAGAAATTTCGATTTCGGGGTGAAAAGTTAGACCTATTCAAAGTAAGAAGGTTATTTCAGATTTTTTCTAAAAAAATAAAAAATAAAAAATGATATGAATTCCTCGCAACTGAGTGCGAGGAGCGCACTCTGCTGAGTGTGACAGTGAGTGTCGCACTCAGCAGGGTGCGACACTGTTCCTTTTTAATTTTTTTTTTAATTTCTGATTTTTTTAAAAAAATGATAAATAAAGCCATTTTTCTTATTTTCTCCGTCTTTCCTCCGTTTGACCTCTGATTTTCACGATTTTCGAAACATTGAGTTTAAAAAAAAAATTTAGACCCCTTTTTAGTAAAATAAGAGTGTCAGGTTTTAGTCGGAAATTACGGATGGTATCAAAGCGAGTTACTTATGTAGCGGAATTGGATATAAATCCGTATTTGGGCGATTTTGTGATCTATAGAGATCCGATTAAGGCGATCTCTGATTCTATGTAACCTAGAGATATGGAATTTCATTTTCACGTAGGAATCGTATTTAATTGTGGGCCCTAAGCAGATTAATTTTTATTGGAGGAAAAATTAGGGTAAAATTACCAAGATTTGTTTGGATGACGTTAAATTAAGTTCGATTCGAGGTTTCTTTTGTGGTGAGGAAACCCTCCCTTGTGAGATGCGCGTCCAGATGTCACGTAGGACGTCAGACACGCGAATCACTGGGGAGGGGTTCCAACATTTCATGCCCCACTTACATATCTGAATATTATTAGTCGACTTTCCACAATGGAGTCGACTAGTGATGACTCCAACGGATATATTTAATCAGATCTTCCCATAATCTTCAATATTTATTGATGGGAATATTTGATCTCACATAATCTCTTGGTCGTTGTTTTTCTCTTGAATTTGTCAAGCTTAATTTGGATTAACTCTTTAATAGTATATCAATCCAAAAATACCTGAAATAATTTCTTAATCAATTCTATACATTTTATTATTATCAAAATATAGAAGGATTTTATTTGTCAACCATCATTGGTCTAACAATCTCCCCCTTTTTGATAATGACAAAACATTTAGAAATTGTTTAAGAAATGAAAACAAAGAAACATTGATCAAGGTTTTTATGCCTTGTCTTTATAGTTAGATTTTCTCCCCCTCAATCATATAAATCATTGAATTCAATAACCTTGCAAAATCGAATCCACAATTTTAATTTCAAAAACCAAAACAATTTTAACATATAGTACTCCCCCTTTTTGTCATACTCAAAATAATTAATACAAACCAACATTAAGAAACCACAATCACATTAAGAAAGGAACAAACCATCAACACGCATGTCCATAGTCTCAAATAACCATCCAATACAAGATGAAAATCACAAACAATATGAAGAAAACACTTATGAAATGTCGGTCTTGGCTAGATAAAAATACAATCATGGTGGAGAAACATCATCATGAAGAAATCTCAAAGGTAGAAGAGAATGTGTTTTCGGAGATTTGAGGAAGAAGTGAAGTTTTAAAGAAAACCCAGATGACTTATAGTCGACTGGTAAGGGGGTTAGTCGACTAAAAAAATAAAATTAAGAGTGGGGGTTGTCTGGCATAAAACTAGTCAACTGGTCGCATTTAATTAGTCGACTGGTTTTGAAAAATAGGTGTATTAGTCGACTAGTCGAAGACTAGTAGTCGACTATAACTGTAATATTTGCAATAGGAAACTGACTAACTCGAGTAATTCCTCAACTTCAGTCAACTTAAACTCCAATTAGTCGACTGGAATGATGATAAACTCCAAATAACTCACATTTTAGCCTAAGTGTAGATAATGATGATGTATTCTCAGATGGAATTGCATATTTACCTAATATTTGACCATTTTGTTGTGCTAATGTATGCATAAAAAATCAATCAACCAATATAATTTAAATCACACATACCAAGCCTCAATTTTATGTTCACAAACACTTCTTCTTTAAGAGGTTTGGTAAAAATATCAGCTAATTGATCATTAGTAGAAACATGTTTCAAACAAAGGTCACCTTTCAAACAATGATCACGAATGAAATGATGTCTAATTTCTATATGCTTTGTTCTACTATGCAAAATTGGATTTTTACTCAAAAGTACAATACTCCAAAGGAAACTAATACACAAACTAAATAGGTCATTCCCAAAAACCATCTCAGCTGACTGACCTGTGAGCCATACTTATCTTGCCAACACGCTCAACAAGGCAGGAAAAATCTCTTGCTAACTGGAGCTAGGAATCTACTATCTCTGTCCTGAAAAATATTTGCAATGTTGGGTGAGTTTGCGAACTCAGCGAGAAACCATCATCGATGGTTCACTCAACTCATGCATATTCAAACAATTCACATTCTATCACATATTAAAACATTACGAAATATCACATGCACTATCATTTCACAAATATAAGGCGTTTCGCCTTTCACACAGCTCACAATTAATCATTCATATATGCAATGTACATGTGACACTTTTCATTTTATTACGGTGTTATGACCGTGCGCCTGAGCTCATTAACTGTGAGCCAGTGGCTCTGAATTTCGTTGGGATTGAAGCCCTGATACTTTGAGCCTATGGCTCTAAATTACGTTGAGCTCGAGGCCATGTTGCGTTGAGCTTTAAGCTCTGAAATATGTTGGCTACACCGGTCACAACTGTCATTATTTGAACATGCCTTTATGCATGAATGCCCATATCTCACATCGCATTAAAACAAAATTATTGCCATGTACCACAAATGACACTTCTATATCAAGTTCCAAATATTTCAAACACCTATGGTCCGAAATCAATCAAAAGCAAACACACAAATCCTCCCTTAACTCCACATGGCATAAGTACATAATATTAAACACATAAAGGTTGAGGAACCAACTAGGTTACTCACCTCTAAACTTCCGAGCTACTGCCGGGAAGTCTCTGCTACGTCGGAAGCTCGACGCTCCACTTGAGCCTCTAAAACAATCAGAATATACAAACATTACTAATTGCACAATTTACAATAGTTAATAATGCACATAGGGCGAATAAATTATGTACTATACATGTTTATGACATTTCTGGTAGTATTCCCGAATCTTCATATCTCAACTCTTTTTCTCTAAAAGGTAGCAATCCCTAACACCATAACTCACTTGATTAAGTTTTGAACTCTCTAAAGTCACACTCCAATATATAAATCACATTCATTATTCAATTTCCCTCCGATTTCAAGAACTTTCGAAATTGATTTAAAATTTCTATTCTTATAAAATTCACAATTCTTAGTCTTTAAATTTCAATCACTCAATAACCAATTCATTTGGGATAAAACCTCAAAACCATCGATTGAAAGAACCCAATTCACCATCGACAAAAGGGTCGCGGTGCAAGATCGCTCGTCGCGGCGAGACCCCTCGCATGCGTCCCGGCGCATGCGCTAGCACTCCCCGCGGCGTGCCCGCTTACGCTAGCCGAGGAGTGCGTCTTTGCTGCCGCCAAGGCGTCTGAAAGGAATTGCTCGCCACAAGCGTCGATGAACACGTCATGGCGTGCAAACTCAAACACGCTTGAAACCAGTTTCTTAGTTCACGATTTTAATCCATCCAACTCAGTTCAAAACACTCCCAAACAACTTAAAACACTAAACACAACTCATCTCTAACCTCAATTCCATCAAATATCAATTATCCCTCAATAACCAAAATCAAAACAAAACAAACTCAAAAATTCTTTTCATCCGAAACTCATACACATTTCAACAATCATATACTCTAATCAATCATCAAATCAAACTATCTAAAGCGTAAAGGAGTAAGAACTTACTTGATTAATCCTTCAAATCTTCAAAAATCTCCAACCCTTTCACTCTAACCATACCCACGTCAATCACCCAATCCAACACCAAACTTCATCTTCTCCAACCCAATGCTCAAGGATAGATTATAAGGGAAGAAGGAAGCAATTAAGCAAGAAAATGGAAACAAAGAGCAAGGATGGTGATCCATGAAGAAGAAAAGAAGAAGAACAAGGAGGAAAACCAATTTTCCTTTCAAAAGCAAGAGAGAGTCGTGGGAGCAATTTTCAAAAGAGCAAGGGTTAAAAACCTAAGGAACTAAGGCATGTTTGGCAACTCCCTTGCCATATGCCCAATTCTTAGGGTCTAGACAAATCGAATTCTTATTCTAATCTCTCCCAATTTTGCAATGGTTATAATTAATAAGTCCTAAAAATCATAACTCTAATAATTCTCGTGCCAATTGCCAATCAATCTCAGAACCGGAATCCAATTAACCAGCCATTAGGTCATTTTTTCGGTCCAGACATAAAAGTCTGAAAATTTCAGAAAAATTCCTATAAATCCTCAAAATAGGAAATACTTGATTCTACACTCCAATTTCAATTCTTAAACTCCTAAAATTTAATTTTCACTCCAATTCTATATTCACAGCACACTTTACACAAAAATCACAAAATTCCAATTCACACAATTATACCGGGAATATGTCATACATGCATGTACCTGCATATGCTAGTGCAACAATTACCAATTATCAAATATAGAGGCTAAAATGCACGTGCAAATCAAAATATGCATACACACAATTCTAACCCAAACCAAATTACCTATATGCCGATCACATCAGTAACGGTAAATGAAAGCGTGGTGCTTGGTGCGTGAGGTGGAACGCGTAAATTAAACGATTAAGGAAAAAGACCATCGGAAGTTCAATGGATCCATCGTGAACAAACTCAAAACTTGCTTTCATGATTAAAACAAACACATCCATAAACCATTATCCAAAAGATGAGTTTTACAAAGCTTTAAGAACATTTTAAACCAAATTACAACTTTGAGTTCAAGAGCCAAAAATACAAAATACCCTTAAACCAATAATACTTGAAATGTAACTAAAGCCTTGACTTCCAAAAATATAACATTGAAAATAAGTAAACATCACAAAATGGAGTGCTGCCATAACTCGTGACTCACTCGGTCTCTTGCTCGTCACCTGAATGGGGGAGAGTAAAGGGGGTGAGCTATAAAGCTCGTGGGAACATATTCATAATATAGCAATAAGCAAAAGTATTCAAAAATAACTCATTGTCGTGGTACTTGTTAAAATCATAGCAATTGAGCATGTATGAGTCATTATCTTGAAAAATGCTTGATTCTTGAATAATTCATGATGCATGAAACATAATAACAAATCATAAACACATAACATAACATAATGGTTTAGGTTAGTCCCTGATTCATGACGTGCTACACATTCCCATCGAAATGGTTATGTGTAGACGTAGTTTCGTGAGGGAATCCTTGTGAGAAACCCTGTGCCACTTGCGGGCAGGCGGGAGAAGTCTTTTCGTGAGTCAATGTGCACTTGATTGTTCGTGAGGGACATACCACAAACCCACATAACATGCATGATTCAAATTCGTGTAAACTTGTTTGCCAAACTGGCACTTGCTTGTAAACTTGCTTGTCATATATTTCGTAAAACATGATTTTATGTACATGTATTCTTGAAAGGAGAACACCCTTTTTTTAAAACCTTTTTAATAATCATGAATGCAAATCATATAGCAAAATATAATCATTCCACAATAGCATGTAATGCAATCATTGATGATGCAATTTAAAGCATTAAATCTTTCTTGATTTGAACAAAACAATGAGTGACTTATATCTTATATTATAAACATGAACCCACCTTGAATTCCTTTCTTGTACTTCCCTAGGAATGAGTTTCCTCTAGATCCTCTTGCTCCTCTTGCCTCACTTGATTTACTAAAATAAGAACCAAAATTCCATTCAATAACTCATGCTGAAACAATATTTCTATTCTTAACTCCCATCCAAAATTTCATATCCTTAAAGACTGATTCAGAACTTCATTACTTCAGAAAACTTGTAGATCTATGACTCTAGTTTACAACGCATCAAAAATCACCTCAATAGGACTTCTGTAACAAAAGATATGCCCAAAACTTCAAAATTCAACTTTGCTGGAAACTGGGCCTCGCCGCGATGAAGGCTCGCTCGTCACGGCATGCGACCTGATGCACGTCGCGGCGTGCGGCCTGGCACGTAGCGGCGTGCGGCCTGATGCACGTCGTGGCTTGCGACCTGGCACATCGCGGCATGCGGCCTGATGCACGTCGCAGCGTACGGCCCGGCACGGCGCGGAGTGCTAGTTGATGCACGTCGCGGCATGCGGCCTTACGCACGTCGCAAAGTGCAGGTCGGGAGGTCGACTCCAAACCCAAATTTTTCGACATTTTCAAACCTTAATCCTTTCCATTCTCAAATACAACACTTCTAACCCTTAAAGCATGTCCTATACTTCCTTTCTAAGTTCATTCTAACACAAAATCATCAACAAACACAAAAACCCAAGGATTTAACCAAAGTTTCTGAAAACCCTAACTCCATCGATTCTAACTTCATACAACCCATTCTAGGTTTCAATCCGTCTCAAACAAGAGTAAAAGAACATAAACTTACCAACAAGTGCTTCAATCTGTTCGAAAATCCTCAAGAAAGCAAAGCCCCTTCTTTTTCCTCAAGCTTCCACGATACCCTCTTCCCCTTTTCTCCTCTTTCCCTCTCTTTTCTTCTTCTAATTCTATTCCTTAAGTCTAGATGGACACAAGTACCATATTACCCCTCCTTGCTAAGCCTTAGTCATCATAACTTAAGTGCCTTGCCCATTTTTCCCCTTATACACTTTTATTCTTTCTTTACCACTTATTCCACACTAATCTCAAATTGATCTTAATTTCCCACTAACACTTCCACTAGAAATCAAACTATGCAACAATTTACACAATCAACATAATTCATACTTAATAACATCAAGAAAAACAATTTGGGGCCCAACATTTCTCCCCCTCTTAAAAGAAATTTCGTCCTCGAAATTTACCTGAATCATCGAAGAGACTTGGATACTTCTCCTTCATAGCGTCCAATGGCTCCCACGTGGCCTCTTCCACTGAATGGTTCCTCCACAGAAGCTTAACTAGCTGAATCGTCTTATTCCTTAGGACCTTTTTCGTTGTGTCCAAGATCTCTACTGGAATTTCCTAATAACTCAAATCGTCTCTCAACTGGACCTCTGAAACCTGAATGATATGAGAAGGATCCGATCTATACCTCCTCAGCATGGAAACATGGAAGACATCATGAATCTGAGACAATTCTGGCGGCAACAACAACCTGTAAGCTAGTGGCCCGATTCTCTCAAGAATCTCATGAGGACCCACATACCTTGGACTCAACTTGCCTTTCTTGCCAAATCTCATTTCTCCCTTCTAAGGAGACGTCTTGAGGAAAACTTTCTCACCGACTTCGTACTCCATCTCCATCCGATGAGCATCAGTGTAACTCTTCATCCTATCCTGGGCTGCCTTAAGCCGCTGCTTAACCAGATTAACTTTTTCCACTGTCATCTGGATCAATTCTGGTCCAACCAGTTTCCTCTCCCCTTCTTCATCCCAACATATCGATGTTCTATGTAACATCCCGTTACTGTTAGCAAGGGCATTATGGTAATATTGGGTTAGACTGATAGGTTTCATTGCATTCATTGATTGAGCATGTTACTGGCTTCTAATTATAGAGGAATAGGTTTATTGCATATGCATTTATTCATAGGTACATGCATTCATGGTTTTCCGGTATTTTAATTGTGAGTATGAATTGATTGGATTGTGAACTGAAAACTGACTGGATCGTGATTAATTGAGAAATTAGAAGTAATTGGGCTCGAATGACTGATTTAGAATATTTTAAGAGCGATTGGCAATTGATAGTGCATATAGGAAATTTTCTAGAAATTCAGGAGAAATGTCCGGACCGGAAATCTTCGAGTGACAGACCGATTAACCGTATGAGACTGAAAGAATTGTCCAATGGCGATGGAAAAAAATTTGAGTGATACTGTAGGAAATAAAAATGTTGAGCCATTGAAAATTAGAGACTGAAAATTGAACTGATTTGAAGACCTATGTCTATAAATAGTTTAGGTTGGAAATTGAGGATTTTCTTAAGGCAAAAAGCTAGCTTCTTCTCTTCCTCCTCCTACGGTGAACGTCGATCCCTTTCGTTGGTAAGAGATCTCGACTATTTCTTGTGGTTTTCCTCTTATTGTGTATGGCTAACTTGATTCTTGTGGAGGATGAAGGTTGAGAAGATTGGAGAGTGGTTAATCGTGGATTTTGAAGGATTTTAGGGTTTACGGTGATTTTGAGAGATTTGTGGATTTGAACTTGATTGGTAAGTATTTATGGCTTTAATGTTGTTATTAATGGTTTTTGATGCATTTATGGCATTTATTATGGTTGATTTGGGTAGTTGAGAGTGTTATGGAGGTTTTAGAGTGAGAAATGGACGGAAAACAATCGGAGAAGACGGTGGCGCGACCCGCACATCGCGACGTCTGGCGCGACCTCGCACGCGACAGTAATTAAGTGCTTTCATGGCTGACGGGTTCACGCCATGCGAAGCAACCTTATCTTGTCATGGCGAAGGCGCATGAGGTCGCAATGACGAGGGCATTCGATTGGATTGATTTTTTGATTATTGGGCATAACTTATGGTATAGACCTCCGATTGGGGTGATTCTCGATTCATTGTGAACTAGGGAAAAAGATCTACAATTGAGGATAATTATGGAAGTTAGAATTTAATTTAAATGACATTGATTTATAGAGATTAAGGTCAATTATGGTTCCTATTGTGACCTAAGTATTGAATTGTGACTATTGGAGTTTTAATTGGGATTTTCTATGGAGAGGTTTTGATCCAATGGATATGGAATTGCTATGGGGTATATGAATTGAGAAAATTGAACTGAATTTCTAGGAATGGATCAATTATTGTCGATCAATTGAGCGAAGAGTTAGAATGGGGCATAAGACTTCAAAATTGGGTTTTAGCGCCAGGAAAATCATGAACATGCATTGTACATAATTTCATAGAGACATATGCATTACTGAATTGTTTAATTGAGCATTTAGTAATGGGACTGTATTTAACTGTTATAGAGGCGCCGTTGGATCGTCATTCTATGGTCATTGCTGGAACTTCCAGGCAGTAGCTCGGAAGTAACAAGTGAGTAACTTAGTTGGTTCCTCAAATTCCTGATTGTCTAAATGCTCCATGTGAATTACTTGCCAATGTGAATTGCATGATTACTGAAATGTATATAATCGAATTGCATGTTTTACTGAATGGGATTAGACTACTGCATGACACTGAGGAATGCAATACTGGGCTTTTATAGCCATACACTGAATTACTGAACACTGCATTACATGCATAAATGCATGATCAGATAATGGATATGTGACCCAAGTTGCTATTATCACTGAAAAGAGCCTCGAGCTCTAACACTGTACTGACCGGGCCTCGAGTCCGAGGGAGAAATCTCGACGCGCCCCCATCAATCTTGATGAGCACTTGGGCACAATACTGAATAATTGGAAAAGAGTCACATATGCATTGTATACACATGAATGATTGTTTTGTGACGATTACTGAATTACGTGATGACTGATTTATTGTTAATTATTATTTGATACTGCAAACTGTTATAGGCTACTGCAAATTTTTATATACTAATTGTATCTTACTGTGCCGTGCTGTACGCAATCTGCGTAATGCATGATTTGAGTGAACCATCGATGATGGTTTCTCACTGAGTTCGCAAACTCACCCAAAATTGCATCTAATTTTTCAGGATCGATAGAGTAGACTCCTAGCTCCGGAGATAGTTTTTTCCTGCCGTGCGAGCGTGCTGGCAAGAGAAGCGATGGCACACAAGTCGATCAGCTGGATTGGACTTTTGCGGATGACTTAGGATAGATGCTTGTATCAGTTTCCTTTTTGGTTTTGTTTAGGGGACTGATAGACTTGTCTATTATGATATTGGATGACTGTATCAAGATTATTTTGGATTTTAAAATTGACTGATTTATGATATATTATGGTTTTAATTATTGTGATGCCATGTGGATTAACAGTCGGATTTTCTAGTAGTGCACCTTTATCGTGGGATACGTGTCGGAGCGATCTTCGGGCATCCCGATGTGTACCCTACGGTGAGGGGGCGCTACATTAAGTGGTATCAGAGCATGGTTTGGCATCTGTTGGGCATAGTGTATTTTAGGCTGGAATCACTGTAAGAATAGCAGAACAGATCGGAATTTCTTATCTGTTTTAGGTCATCCGTCCTTGGAGATCGAGTTGAGCTACCAGCTGACCTGGAATCGGTAGGAGCTAGTAGGGAGTCCCCGATGTCTCTTTCAGAGGAGTTGCCTCCTCGAGTTCCTATGAGACGGGAACGGAGATATGATCGATCGCGTGGCGAGGCGCGTTGACTTCTATGGCGGCAGACCGATGCGGAGGTGAGGATGGCTAGAGGGGTGAGAGAGACCTCGATCGGATGGATTGCGACCCTGAGGAGAGGTTTGATTATGCCGTCTCTTTGCTGTGAGGTCCTGCATATCGATGGTGGAAGATCGTCTCGGTACCACGGACCACATTCTCGATCATGGGATGACTTTCTGAGGGCCTTCCGGGACAATTACATGCCCAAGGTCTATTTGGAAATGAAGATGCAAGAGTTCCTCGAGTTGAGACAGGGGCTGATGTTAGTGGCCGATTATGAGGTACGGTTCAATGAGCTGATGGGATATGCTTTGACTCTGATTGCTATTGAGACTGACAGGTGTCGACGTTTTGAGGGCGGACTCAATCTAGAGATCTGTACCCGATTGGCCAGGTCTGACATGGGTAATTTCATTGAGCTGAGGGCTGCTGCGGTGAGGATAGAGCAGTTACTGAGACAGAATGTGACTGAGATTGGTCAGGGGACCAGGACCAAGAGATCTAGTGATAGCCAGGGCAATGTTAGTAGAGGGTACAACAAGCATCAGGGTAGGCCCTTCAGGTCCGCAGGAGGGGCTAGACAGACTGGTAGTGGTGGCGGCAGTGCCAGAGTTTCAGGGCAGTCTGTTCCTTTATGCGAGCATTATGATAAGAGGCACAGTGGAGAGTGTCGGTGGCTTTCTGGAGCTTGTCTGAGATGTGGCTTGATGGACCACCTTGTTAGGAACTGTTCAAAGACTTTGGGAGCCCAGTCTACCATGACTGGAAGATCAGGCAACAATACCACGGTGCAGTGGAGCCGTGGAGGTAGATCGGGATGGAGAGGGTCGAGACCGAGGCCGAGCAGAGGGGTCCGCTGTGAGGGCAGAGGGTCCGAGCAGTAGACAACAGTCACAGGCTAGGGTCTATGCCATGACTCGGCAGGAGGCCCAGGATTCCCCGGATGTTATTGCGGGTATGTTTCTAATTTCTGGTTTTGAAGCATATGCATTGTTGGATCCTGGATCCACTCATTCTTTCATTGCACCGCATTTAGCATGTAGACTGCATGGGGATAGGCAGAGGTTACAGTATGGGTTAGAGGTGAGTACACCTCTAGGTAGTACGACTGTATTGGGAGAGGTCTGTATAGGATGTCCGGTTTAGATTGATCGAGCAGTTTTGAGTGCTGATTTGATTGTTTTGCCTTTGAGGGAGATTGACGTGATATTGGGGATGGACTGGTTGACTGCACATAGGGCTATCATGGACTGTTATACCAAGGAGGTTGTATTGGAGTCTCCTGGTCAGCCCAGGGTTGTTTTTCGAGGAGTTAGTCGGCAAAGGCCGAGGATGATATCCTTCTTGAGTGCCCTGAGATTGATGCAGGGAGGTTGTGAGGCCTATCTGGCTCACGTAGTGGATTCCCGAGTCGAGACGAGATTACAGGATGTTCCCGTAGTCAGAGAATTTCCAGATGTGTTTCCCAAGGAGTTATCGGGATTGCCACCAGAGCGGGAGACAGAGTTTGTGATTGATCTCATTCCCGGTACCGCTTCTATATCGATACCTCCGTATAGGATGGCACCGGTGGAACTGAGAGAGCTTAAGGCTCAGTTGCAGGACCTACTGGATAAGGGGTTCATTAGACCGAGTGTTTCACCATGGGGAGCTCTGGTACTGTTTGTGAAGAAGAAGGACGGGACTCTGAGACTGTGTATTGACTATAGGCAGTTGAATCGGGTGACAGTGAAGAACAAGTATCCACTGCCTAGGATAGATGATCTATTTGATCAGTTACAGGGAGCTCAGGTGTTCACTAAGCTGGACCTGCAATCAGGTTACTATCAATTGAGGATTGCAGAGGCCGATGTGCCTAAGAGTGCTTTCAGAAACAGGTATGGGCATTTTGAGTTCTTAGTGATGTCGTTTGGGTTGACTAATGCCCCAGCAGCCTTCATGGCTTTGATGAATAGAGTTTTTCAGCCCTACCGGGATCGGTTTGTGATTGTATTTATTGATGATATTCTGGTTTATTCGAGGAGTAGACAGGAGCACGCTAAGTATCTGAGGATTGTCCTTCAAGTCATGAGAGAGAGACAGCTGTTCGCCAAATTCACTAAGTGTAAATTCTGGTTGAATGAGATTGTATTTCTAGGGCACGTGGTGTCCGGTGAGGGTATTCAAGTGGACCCTCATAAGATAGAGGCGGTTATGAGTTGGGAGATTCCGAGGAGTGTGCCAGAGTTGCGGAGTTTCCTAGGATTAGCCGGATATTACCGGAGGTTCGTCGAGGGGTTTTCGTTGATCTCCGCCCCTTTGACGAAGCTTTTGAGGAAGAATGTGCCGTTCAGATGGACTGAGGAGTGCCAGAAGAGCTTTGAGAAGTTGAAACATCGGTTGACTACTGCACCGGTGTTAGGCATTCCATTTGGGACTGGAGGCTTTGTAGTGTACAGTGATGCCTTGCATTAGGGATTGGGATGTGTATTGATGCAGCATGGGAGAGTGATAGCGTATGCCTCGAGACAGTTGAGATCTCACGAGGTGAATTATCCAGTGCATGACTTGGAGTTGGCCGCAGTTGTCTTTGCTCTGAAGATCTGGAGACATTATCTGTATGGGAGACGTTCCATCTTCACCGATCATAAGAGTTCTGCAGATTGCTTAGTCGAGATAGCTCAATCGAGATGAGGAGATGGATAGAAACTCTTGAAGGACTATGATTTCGATTAAGTATCATCGAGGAAGGCCAATATATGACCCAAGTTGCTATTATCATCTTTGAAAAGAGCCTCGAGCTCTAATCTCAGATTGACCGGGCCTCGAGCCGGGGAGAAATCACAGCGCGTCCCCACTAAATCTTGGTGAGCACTTGGGCACAATACTGAATAACTAGAAAAGAGTCACATATGCATTGTATACACATGAATGATTGTTTTGTGACGATTACTGAATTACGTGATGGTGATTTATTGTAAATTGTTATTTGATCAAAACTGTTATAAAGCTCTGCAAATTGTTATATACTAATTGTATCTTACTGTGCCGTGCTACACACAATCTACGTAATGCATGATTTGAGTGAACCATCGATGATGGTTTCTCACTGAGTTCGCAAACTCACCCAAAATTGCATCTAATTTTTCAGGATCAATAGAGTAGACTCCTACCTCCGGAGATAGTTTTT
Organism: Erythroxylum novogranatense; assembly: GCA_029891385.1. Lineage (NCBI taxonomy): Eukaryota > Viridiplantae > Streptophyta > Magnoliopsida > Malpighiales > Erythroxylaceae > Erythroxylum > Erythroxylum novogranatense. Next base: position 36,133,702 of record CM057235.1, read on the forward strand.
TTCCTGCCGTGCGAGCATGCTGGCAAGAGAAGCAATGGCACACAGGTCGGTCAGCTGGGTTGGACTTTTGCGGATGACTTAGGATAGATGCTTGTATCAGTTTCCTTTTTGGTTTTGTTTAGGGGACTGATAGACTTGTCTATTCTGATATTGGATGACTATATCAAGATTATTTTGGATTTTAAAATTGACTGATTTTTGATATATTATGGTTTTAATTATTGTGATGCCATGTGGATTAACAGTCGAATTTTTTGGTAGTGCACCTTTATCGTGGGATACGTGTCGGAGCGACCTTCGGGCGTCCCGATGTGTACCCTACGGTGAGGGGGCGCTACATTCTACACCTCCTTCCATACAATGCTTCATATGGAGCCATTTGAATGCTCGATTGGTACGAATTATTATAAACAAATTCTACCAATGGCAAATGCTCATCCCAAGCTCCTTTGAAATCCAACACACATGCCCTGAGCATTCCCTCAAGCGTCCAAATGGTCCTTTCTGATTGACTAACCGTCTGAGGGTGAAAAGCCTTGCTAAAATGCAATTTAGTACCCAAAGCTTCCTGCAAGCTTCCCCAAAATCTCGAAGTGAACCGAGGATCCCTGTCAGAAACTATAGAATCTAGAATCCCATGCAATCTCACTACCTCATCAATGTACTTCCTTGCTAGCACATGCAACGAATCAGTCTACCTGATGGCCAGAAAATGGGTTGACTTCGTCAACCGATCCACAATAACTCAAATGGCATCATGCTTCCTACTGGTCTTGGGCAAACCCATCAGAAAGTCCATGGTCACTCTTTGCCACTTCCACTCAAGAATGGACAATGACCTTAACTTGCCTGAAGGCGCCTGGTGTTCAACCTTGACTTGCTGACACATGAGACACTTACTGACATACTCTGCTACATCCCTCTTCATGCCCTTCCACTAGAAATGCTCTCTCAAATCTCTGTACATCCTAGTACTACCCGGGTGCATGGCATAAGGCGCATTGTGTGCCTTATCCAAAATCTCATCATTGACCTCTCTGCTATCTGGAATACAAAGTCTGTCCCCCACCGTCATGAGTCCATCATCTCTCACTACGACTTTAGAAACCTTACCATTTCGAATTTCCTCCCGAAGCTTTCTCAAATCTGCATCCTGTGCCTGCAACTCCTTAACATTCTCCCTGAGTATCGGCCTCACTCTGAAATTAGCTAAAAGGCAATTTGATTCCTAATGCTTCAAGCTTATCTTAAGTTTGGCCATCTCTTCCAATAAAGGAAGATAAACTGTCTGAACATGGGCAATAGAAGACTTTCTGCTCAACCACTACATTCGCTTTGCCTAGATGTTACTCAATCAACAAATCATAATCCTTGAGTAACTCAATCCACCTTCTCTGTCTCAAATTCAATTCCTTCTGACTCAGTAAGTACTTGAGACTCTTGTGATCAGTAAAGATCCTTGTCTGAACTCCATATAGATAATGCCTCCAAATCTTCAAGGCAAAGATCACTGCTAATAACTCCAAATCATGAGTCGGATAATTCAACTCATATGGCTTCAGTTGCCTCGAAGCATAAGCTATCACCCCGTCTCACTGCATCAACACACAACCCAGACCATTCCTCGAAGCATCACTATACACTGTATAGCCCTCATCACCAAAAGGTAGAATTAGAACTGAAGCACTTGTCAATCTGATCTTGAGCTCCTCAAAGCTTTTCTGGCATTCATTAGTCCAGATAAACTTCTGATTCTTCCTCAATAGCTTGGTCATCGGAGCAGCTATCATGGAGAATCCTTCTACAAAACTCCTGTAGTAACTTGCCAGACCCAGAAAACTCCTCACCTCTGTCACTGTCTTGGGTGCATGCCAATTGACCACTGCTTCAACTTTCCTTGGATCAACATGTACACCATCCTACGATATCACATTCCCAAGGAATGTTACCTCATGAAGCCAGAACTCACATTTGCTGAACTTGGCATAAAGCTCTCTCTCCCTCAGAGTCCGCAAAACAATCCTGAGATGCTCCTCATGCTCTTCTCCACTCTTAGAATACACTAGAATGTCATCTATAAACACTATGACAAACTGATCCAGAAACTCCTTGAAGACCATATTCATGAGATCCATGAAAGCAGCTGGAGCATTGGTCAAGCCGAATGGCATAACCAAAAACTCGTAATGCCCATATCGAGTCCTGAATGCTGTTTTGCTTACATCAGACTCCTTGATTACGAAATGATGATAGCGACACGAGGTCAATCTTGGAAAGACCGTGCTCTCAGGTGATCAAGCGGATCATCTATCCGTGGCAGAGGATACTTGTTCTTAATAGTCACCTTGTTGAGTTTCCTATAGTCAATACACATCCGTCATGTACCATCCTTCTTCTTAACAAACAGAACCGGTGCTCCCCAAGGAGACGATCTTAGTCTAACATACCCCTTCTCTAATAGTTCCTTCAACTGTTCCTTCTGCTCCCTCAACTCAGCTGGAGCCATCCTATACGGAGGTATTGAAATAGGCGCGATTCCAGGAATCAAGTCAATAGCAAACTCGATTTTCCTGACCGGCGGCAAACCTGACAATTCATCTGGGAACACATCTGGAAACTCCCTCACAATCGGAAAATCTTCTTGCTTCCCTTCATTCGCATCGGCATCCACAATATGTGCCAAGAAAGCTTCACATCCCTGGCCCATCATTCTTTCAGCTAACATAGCTGAAATCAGTCTTGGCGATGGTGTCTTCCTATCCCCTCTGAAGATCACCTTCTCACTGTTACCCAAATCAAATTCTACCTCTTTCCGACCACAATCCAGCTTTGCCAGATATTTCTCCATAGTATCCATCCCCAGAATAATATCTAACCCTCGAAGGTCTAGCGGTAGTAAGTCCACTACCAATCTAGCACCATCAATGAAAAGCTCACACTGCTCAAATACCTGACTGATCACCACATTCCTCCCTAGAGGAGTACTAACAAGCAAGGGCCTATCCAACGACACAGAATTCACACCATGCAATGCTATGCTTGCAAAAACAAATGAATGCATGGAACCAAAATCTATTAAAACAAATACTGCTCAGCCAAGTAACTGAGCCATACCCGTGACAACCTCAGGCGCAGCTGCAGCTTCCTCCCTAGTGATGGCAAACACTCTTGCCGGCGCCTGACCCCTTGGCCTTCTTGGAGGAATAGTCTTCCTTGTAGTCCTAGAGCTGCCTACCTCAGTAACTGGCCTGGTTCTCACTGTTTCTGCACTCCTTGGAGCTTGAAACTGCGACCCTTCCTGTTTCGGTGCCTGAGAACAGTCCCTGAACTTATGCCCTTTCTCTCCACATCTGAAACAGACTCCAAGCATCTTGAGACACTCTCCCTGATGACGTTTCCCACACTGGTCACATAAGGGGTTGGTGAACCAGCTCTTTCCTGCTCTTCCGGTGCCTCCCACATTCGAGGCTTGCCCTGATACTGCCCTCACCTTCTTGTCCCTGGTAGCCCCACTCCTACCCACTTCACTCTGACTGTGAAAGCTCCCCGTGCTCCTCTCAGGCATAGGAGCACTAGCACCCTTCTTGAAAGTCTGCTCCCTGTTCCTCCTCTTCCTGCTTACTTCATTTCGGATATTCTCTAGCTTCTCAGCCTGGAGAGCAGCATCCACCAATTGCTGGTAGTCACAGAAATTGTGGATCAAGACTTTCTCCCTGATCCCCAAGTGAAGACCTCCTTCAAACTTACGACACTTGTCTTCTTCTGTCGCCACAATGTTGACTGCATAACGAGAAAGCTATGTGAACTTCAGCTCATACTCGCTCACACTCATGTCTCTCTGAGTGAGGTTCAGAAATTCTCTGGCCTTATCTTGCACATAGAATCTGGAGAGATACTTCTTTCTGAACACTTCTACAAAGTCTCTCCATGTCAGCACCGAAGGAACAACCTGACTGTGAGGCACTGATTCCCACCAATGCAGTGTGTCACCTGCAATAGACTGACTTTGCATAGTCTAGCTTCTCCTCATCTGTACATCTCATCTGAACTAGAACCCTCTCGGTCCTCTTCAACCAAGCTTCAGCCTTTCTGGATTTGTCGTCCCACTGAAATCCACAGCCCCAAACTTACGGAGCTTATCATACTGCCCACTCCTGTCTACTGGAGCTTACATCAGAATCTGAGATCTCTGACCTATGGCATACGTGAAAGCCTGAGCAAAGGCTTGGAAGAAACTCGAATCCATGGGATTTCCCTGAGGCATAGGAGGAGGAGGACGAGGCACTTCTTGTTGCAAACTAGGTGCCTCAGAAATCGGAGCGGAATGTGTCCCAGCATCCTAAGGAACATGGGATTCATCCGTGCTTCCTTGACGAGAATGAGACCGAGTCATAGCTCCTCGATTTCTCTTTCGAGGTGGCATTTTCACTCCTTCAATATAAAACCATTGAAAATCTTTAGTTCAAGTAAGGCAATTTCAAAGTATGTAGAAACAATTCAAATCATGTAAAACAATGCAAGTTATTCCTTGAAAGCAATGCTATGCAGCCCTAGACCAAAACCTAGGTGCTCTGATGCCACAACATGTTAGACCTCGTTTCTGGAGCCCAACATAGGACATGAAAGCATGGTGCTTGGTGCGTGAGGTGGAACGCTTAAATTAAACAATTAAGGAAAAAGACCATCGGAAGTTCAATGGACCCATCGTGAACAAACTCAAAACTTGCTTTCATGATTAAAACAAACACATCCATAAACCATTATCCAAAAGATGAGTTTTACAAAGCTTTAAAAACATTTTAAACCAAATTACAACCTTTAGTTCAAGAGCCAAAAATACAAAATACCTTTGAACCAATAATACTTGAAATGTAACTAAAGCCTTGACTTCCAAAAATATAACATTGAAAATAAGTAAACATCACAAAATGCAGTGCTGCCATGACTCGTGACTCACCCGGTCTCTTGCTCGTCACCTGAATGGGGGAGAATAGAGGGGGTGAGCTATAAAGCTCGTGAGAACATATTCATAATATAGCAATAAGCAAAAGTATTCAAAAATAACTCATTGTCGTGGTACTTGTTAAAATCATAGCAATTGAGCATGTATGAGTCATTATCTTGAAAAATGCTTGATTCTTGAACAATTCATGATGCATGAAACATAATAACAGATCATAAACACGTAACATAACATAATGGTTTGGGTTAGTCCCTAATTCATGACGTGCTACACATTCCCATCGAAATGGTTATGTGTAGACGTAGTTTCGTGAGGGAATCCTTGTGAGAAACCCTGTGCCACTTGCAGGCAGCCGGGAGAAGCCTTTTCGTGAGTCAATGTGCACTTGACTGTTCACGAGGGACATACCGCAAACTCACATAACATGCATGATTCAAATTCGTGTAAACTTGTTTGCCAAACTGGCACTTGCTTGTAAACTTGCTTGTCATATATTTCGTAAAACATGATTTCATGTAAATGTATTCATGAAAGGAGAACACCCTTTTTTAAAACCTTTTTAATAATCATGAATGCAAATCATATAGCAAAATATAATCATTCCACAATAGCATGTAATGCAATCATTGATGATGCAATTTAAAGCATTAAATCTTTCTTGATTTGAACAAAATAGTGAGTGACTTATGTCTTCTATTATAAACATGAACCCACCTTGAATTCCTTGCTTGTACTTGCCTAGGAATGAGTTTCCTCTAGATCCCCTTGCTCCTCTTGCCTCACTTGATTTCCTAAAATAAGAACCGAAATCCCATTCAATAACTCATGCTGAAGCAACATTTCTATTCTTAACTCCCATCCAAAATTTCATATCTTTAAAGACTGATTCAGAACTTCATTACTTCACAAAACTTGTAGATCTATGACTCTAGTTTACAACGCATAAAAAATCACCTCAATATGACTTCTGTAACAAAAGATATGCCCAAAACATCAAAATTCAACTTTGCTGGAAACTAGGCCTCGCCGTGACGAAGGCTCGCTCGTCGCGACGTGCGGCCTGGCACTTCGCTGCGTGTGGCCCGATGCACGTCAAGGCGTGCGGTCTAGCACGTCGCGGAGTGCCGCCTGATGCACGTCGCGGTGTAACATCCCGTTACTGATAGCAAGGGCATTTTGGTAATATTGGGTCAGACTGATGGGTTTCATTGCATTCACTGGTCGGACTGATAGTTTTCAATGCATTCACTAATTGAGCGCGTTACTGGCCTCTACTTATAGAGGAACAGGTTTCTTGCATATGCATTTATTCATAGGTACATGAATTCATGATTTTCTGGCATTTTAATTGTAAGTATGAACTGATTGGATTGTGAACTGACTGGACTGACTGGGTTGTAATTGATTGAGAAATTAGGAGTAAGTGAGCTTGAATGACTGATTTAGAATAGTCTAAGAGTGATTGACTATTGATAGTGGTTTATAGGAAATTTTGGGAAATTAGGAGAAATGTCCTGATAGGAAATTTTGGAGTGATGACCAATTGATTGACCGTATAATCTTGAAAGAACTGTCCAATGGCAATGGAAAAATTAGAGTGATCTTGTTAGGAAATTTAAAATGTTGAGCCATTGAAATTTAGAGACTGAAATTTGGACCGAGTTGGAGACCTTTAATACATAAATAGCTAAGTTTGAATGTAGGAATTACCTAAGGCATTTCTTCTTCTCTCCCACGGTGATTTCGATTTCCTCCATAGGTAAGGATTCTTCGATCTTTCCTCTATGGTTTTCTTCCTATTGTGCTAGCCTAACTGATTTATTGTGATTGATGAAGGTTGAGAAGGATTGGAGTGAGTTATCGTTGATTTGAGAAAGATTTAGGGTTCTGGTGATTTTGAGAGATTTGTGGATTGATCTTTGATTGGTAAGTTTTAATGGCTTTAATGTTGTTATTAGTAGTTGTTTCATGTATTTATGGCATTTATTGTGAAAGATTGAGTAATTAGGATGTTTAATGGAGGTTTTAAATAGCATTAATGGCGAAAAATCGATCGGAGAAGACGAAGGGCGACCCGCACGTCGCGACGTCTGTACACTGACCTCATGCAAGGCGAAATTCGATGCTTTCGCCTTGACGAGAGCAGCGAGACGCCGCAGCGAACACCTTCGCCTACGTCGCGGCGAGTCGCGAAGAGGACGCACGCCGCGGCAAGCGATCTTCTCTTCGTCGCGGCGAGGGTTGTAGGTCGCGGCGAATGGCAGTTTTCTGATTGAATGAGTGTTTGTTTATTGGACATAATTTATGGTATAGACCTCCGATTGAGGTGATTCTTGATTCATTATGAACTAGAGAAAGAGGTCTACAATTGAGGATAATTGTGGGGGTTAGAATTTAATTTAATTGGTATTAATTTATCGAGATTAAGGCCAATTATGGTTCATAGTGTGACCTAAATATTGAATTGAGACAATTGGGGTTTTAATTGGGATTTTCAATAGGGGTTTTGACCCAAATGATAGGGAATTGCTATAGGGAGTACGAATTGAGGAAAATTGACTGAATTATAAGATTGGATCAATTATTATCGATCAATTGGGCGAAGAGTTAGATTGGGGTATAAGAGTTATAAATTGGGTTTTAGCGCCGGGAAAATCGTGAACATGCATTGTACGTAATTTCATAGAGACATATGCATTACTGAACTGTTTAATTGAGCATCTAGTAATGGGACTGTATTTTACTGTTATAGAGGCGCCGTTGGATCGTCATTCTACGGACATTGCTGGAACTTCCAGGTAGTAGTTTGGAAGTTACAGGTGAGTAACCTAGTTGGTTTCTCAAATTTCTGACTGTTTAAATGCTCAACGTGAATTACTTGCCAAATGTGAAACTGTATGATTCTTGAGATATACATGATCGGATGGTATGCCTCTCTTGTATTGGATTGTGAAATTGCATGATTACGAAATGTCTGAAATGTACATGATCAAATGACATGTTTCTCTTGTCTTTGGTGAATTCTTGCATGATCTTGAGAAATACAATCTTTGGGCTTTTATAGCCATACATCAATTACTAGACATCGCATTGCATGCATAAATGCATGATCGAGATAATGGAATGTGACCCAAGTTGCTATTATCCTTTGAAAAGAGCCTCGAGCTCTAACATCTTTGTCTTGGCCTAGCTGGCAGGGGAGAAATCCTTAGCACGTCCCCATGAACACTTGATTGAGCACTTGGGCTGTCTTGAATAATTGGAAAGAGTCTCATATGCATTATATACATGGTGATTGAATTGCCAAATTGTGTGATGATTCTTGAATCGTGTGATGCCATGGTTTCTTGTAAATTGTGATGTGATCAGAAAGCATTCATACTCTTGTAATATTGTTATTGATACTATACATTGTTGTAAACTCATCAGCTGCTATATATCTTGTCAATTGAATATTCTTGTGCCGTCTTGTACGCAATTTGCGTAATGCATGATTTGAGTGAACCATCGATGATGGTTTCTCCTTTGAGTTCGCAACTCACCCAAAATTGCAACCTATTTTTCAGGACTGATATAGTAGACCCCTAGCTCCGGAGATAGCCTTTTCCTACCGAGCGAGCGTCTTTGGCGGGAGAAGCAATGGCACCTGCAATCGGTCATTGGGTTGGATTTTGAGGATGACTTAGGATAGACGCTTGTATCAGTTTCCTTTTTGGTTTTGTTTAGGGGACTGATAGACTTGTCTATTCTGTTATTGGATGACTGTATCAGATTGATATTATGATTTTAAAATTTAGTGGTTTCCGATATTGGGTTATGTTATGGTTTTAATTTATTGCGATGCCATGTGGATTTTTAATGGAAATGTTCTAGTGGTGCACCTTTATCGTGGGATACGTATCGGAGCGACCTTCGGGTTTCCAGATGTGTACCCTACGGTGAGGGGGCGCTACATTAAGTGGTATCAGAGCATGGTTTGGCATCTTTTGGGATTAGTGAAATTAAGTTGGAATTACTGAAAGGATAGTGGAACTGATCGGAATTTCTTGTCTGTTTTAGGTCATCCGTCCTTGGAGATCGAGTGGAACAACCAGCTGACCTAGAATCGGTAAGAGCTAGTAGGGAGTCTCCTGCGCCTCATTCAGAGGAGTTACCTCCTCGAGTTCCTGTGAGGCGGAGCGGAGATATGATCAGCTAACGTGGCGGGGCGGTTGACTTCTATGGCAGCACCGACCCTGCGGAGGCTGAGGGATGGCTAGAGAGGACTGAGATAGTCCTCGACCAGATGGACTGCTACCCGGATGAGCGTTTCGACTACGTGGTTTCTCTGCTACAGGGTTCTGCATATCAGTGGTGGAAGACTGTTCCGGCGATACCACCGGCCCCCTGCATACATGGGATGACTTTATGAGGGCTTTCAAGGACAACTTCATGCCCAAGATTTATCTGGAAATGAAGTTACAGGAGTTCCTAGAGCTGAGACAGGGACAGTTGACCGTGACCGACTATGAGGTGTGGTTCAACGAGTTAGTGGTTTATGCTTCTTCATTGGTGGCTACTAAGGCTGACAAGTGTCGGCATTTTGAGGGCGGACTCAATCTGGAGATCCGTACCCTATTGGCTAGATCCGATATAGGCAATTTCATAGAGTTAAGGGCTGCAGCAGTGAGGATAGAGCATTCTTGAGACAAATATATGGTGAGGCCGGTTAGGGGACCAGAATTAAGAGACCTAGTGATAGCGAGGCAATCTTGGCGAGAGAGTGCAAAGAAGCGTCGAGTAGGCCCTTGAGTCCGCAGGAGGGGCTAAACAGTGGGTCATGGGCGAGAGACAGCTTTACCTGGTGGTAGTGGTGGCGGCGATGTCGAGTTTACGACGATCGCTCCTTATGTGAGCATTGTGGCAAGAGACCTGATGGAGAGTGTCGATGGCTATCTGGAGCTGCTTGAGGTGTGGTTCGATGGACCACTAGTAAGGAACCGCCTTGACCGTGGGAGCCCAATCTGCTATATTGGAAGATCTGTAGCAATACCACGGTGCTGTGAGTCGTGGTGGTGGGTCCGGATGGAGAGGCCGAGGCCGAGGTCGAGTCGGCGGAGGATCAGCAGTGAGGTCGGAAGAGCCGAGTAGCGCACGCAGCCTCGGGCCGAGGTCTATGCCATGACTCGACGGAGGCCCGGATTCCCGGATGTTGTTGCGGGTATGCTTCGATTTGGTTTGAAGCATATGCATTGTTGGATCCTGGATCCACCCATTCTTTCATTGCACCGCATTTAGCATGTAGATTGCATGGGGATAGAGAGAGGTTACAGTATGGTTAGAGGTGAGTACACCTCTAGGTAGTACAACTGTATAGGGAGGTAGATGTGATATTTGGGATGGACTAATTGATCAAGCGCTGAAGGGCTATTATGGATTTGTTTCACTAGGGAGGTTGTGAGGCCATCTGGCTCACGTAATGGATACTGGAGTCGATCAGATGATTATAACTGAAGAATTTAGCAATGAAAGGATAGACTGGAAATAAATTTTAAATAAGTGAAAATTCATTATTGGGAGACCTGAGTCTATTGGAAACTCAAGTGTGAGAGATAGAATTTGTTACTGAGAAAATATGCGTTGCGTTATCGTAACGAATCCGACTGTGTAAGAGGATTACTGAACTGTAAGGAAAAATTAGTCATGAAATTGAGGGGATTATTGGTTCACAAAATTTTTTTATGTAAATGTTTAGGAAGTATTAAGTTGATATGAGGAATACAGAGAAAATAGTGTAAAGGAACTTGTGGCAGAATATGATATTTAGAAATTGAGAAATCATGAGAGAAATTTTCAATTCGAGTATTAACTGTATCGTTGTAAATTCGGAGACTTTGTAATACTTATTGACGTGTCCCAATGAAGGTTATGATGCAATATGTTGAAATGGTGTAAAGTAGTTTTACGTGCATAGGGATAAGTATAATCTTTTGGACTGTATTATAATTGATGACTGGAATTTATTGTGTGGATATTGTTCTGAAAGCTTGGAGATACTGGTTGGAATAGAAACATTTCAGATATGGCTATGAATAAGCAAATTGATAGCGATCAAGGTAATAGTGAAATTGAAGGAATTGAAAAGGATTATGCGGTTGAGGTTTTAAAATCTAGCTAGTGGTGCAATATAATGTACTGAATAGAAAATGCAATGGCAAAGGATCTTTATTTGGGCGTTAAGGCTATTAAACCTAGTATAATATCGAGTCATTGTCGATCTATCAAGGAGGTAAAAGGAATGTATCATTATTAGTTATAGAATTCGGATCAAGTGTGTATAGAAAGAATCCACAAAGTAAATTGGGGATTTAGAAATTGCAAACCTTATTGAGAAATTCAAATGGGATTCAACTTTTGAGGAAACGATATTTATGACTGCATTGTGAAGTATGTGTTTACCCACCAAAGAAACCGTTAGAGAAATCTCTAGGAATCATCAAAGTGTTGTGTTTCCGTAAGAGTGTATAGAAAGAGTAATTGAAGATATAGAGTGTGGAATCGAATAGTTTTCGTGGGGATAACTAACTAACGTGACTGCTGAGGCAAAAGTGAGGCTGATATTCGTAGAGTCCGTTGAGATTGAGGTATTATTATGGTGTTACCATTCGAATAGTGCATAAGGATTCGTTGACCCTACATTAGAGTGAACAAGTCCTGAATATAGTCGAAGACTATGATTGATTTGAGTGAATGATGACAAGTGGAATGAATCTGAAAAGGGGTTGAGCGATCCAAGTTAATGACAATGAGTCGAATCGATTAGGATCGCGGTTATAAGAATCTGATGAAATTAGTGTTTTAACACTAAAGAGATGTAATCTGATAAGTAAATCGATGAAATATTTCGAAGTGTGTAGCGTTGGCCAAAATGTATAAAAGGAGATATAGGTATATAAGGAAACTAAATTCGTTACTAAATGGCCTCTATGTGTCCGTCGTGTAAATAGATTGGTAAAGTGGGTTAAAATCTAAAAGATGACTCTGATTTACAGAGTGTTTTATGGACTGGATTAATAAACAGTGTTAAGATCTGATAAATGTGTTTCTGGTACCGAATGTGAGGATTTGCGAATAATAATAAGGAAATGAGTGAGAATCGGAATAGAAAGGAGCGGATAAATTCCCTTATCCTCCTGATCAATTGTATATGAAATTTCGGGGACGAAATTTTTATTAGGAGGGGTGAATTGTAACATCCCATTACTGATAGCAAGGGCATTTTGGTAATATTGGGTCAGACTGATGGGTTTCATTGCATTCACTGGTCGGACTGATAGTTTTCAATGCATTCACTAATTGAGCGTGTTACTGGCCTCTACTTATAGAGGAACAGGTTTCTTGCATATGCATTTATTCATAGGTACATGCATTCATGATTTTCTGGCATTTTAATTGTAAGTATGGCGATTGGATTGTGAACTCGATTGGGTATTTGGATTGTAATTGATTGAGAAATTAGGAGTAAGTGAGCTTGAATGACTGATTTAGAATAGTCTAAGAGTGATTGACTATTGATAGTGGTTTATAGGAAATTTTTGGGAAATTCGGGAGAAAATGCCCGGACTGGAAATTTTGGAGTGACAGACCGATTGACCGTATAGTACTAAAAGAACTGTCCAATGGCAATGGAAAAATTAGAGTGATACTGTTAGGAAATTTAAAATGTTGAGCCATTGAAATTTAGAGACTGAAATTTGGACTGAGTTAGAGACCTTTGTCTATAAATAGCTAAGTTTGAATGTGGGAATTACCTAAGGCATTTCTTCTTCTCTCCCACGGTGATTTCGATTTCCTCCATAGGTAAGGATTCTTCGATCTTTCCTCTATGGTTTTCTTCCTATTGTGCTAGCCTAACTGATTTATTGTGATTGATGAAGGTTGAGAAGGATTGGAGTGAGTTATCGTTGATTTGAGAAAGATTTAGGGTTTACGGTGATTTTGAGAGATTTGTGGATTGATCTTTGATTGGTAAGCTTTAATGGCTTTAATGTTGTTATTAGTAGTTGTTTCATGTATTTATGGCATTTATTGTGAAAGATTGAGTAGTTAGGATGTTTAATAGAGGTTTTAAATAGCATTAATGGCGAAAAATCGATCGGAGAAGACGAAGGGCGACCCGCACGTCATGACGTCTGTACGGCCTCGCCATGGCGAAATTCGATCTTTCGCCATGACGAGAGCAATGAGACGCCATGTGGCGCCTGGTTCCACGCCGCGGCGAACACCTTCGCCTATGTCGCGGCTAGCCGCGAAGAGGACTCACACCGCGGCGAGCGTGCTTCACGCCGCGGCAAGCGATCTTCTCTTCGTCGCGGTGAGGGCTGTAGGTCGCGTCGAATGGCAGTTTTTTGATTGAATGAGTGTTTGTTTATTGGACATAATTTACGATATAGACCTCCGATTGAGGTGATTCTGGATTCATTATGAACTAGAGAAAGAGGTCTACAATTGAGGATGATTATGGGAGTTAGAATTTAATTTAATTGGTATTAATTTATCGAGATTAAGGCCAATTATGGTTCATAGTGTGACCTAAATATTAAATTGAGACAATTGGGGTTTTAATTGAGATTTTCAATAGGGGTTTTGACCCAAAGGATAGGGAATTGCTATAGGGAGTACGAATTGAGGAAAATTGACTGAATTATAGGATTGGACCAATTATTATCGATCAATTGGGCGAAGAGTTAGATTGGGATATAAGAGTTATAAATTGGGTTTTAGCGCCGGAAAAATCGTGAACATGCATTGTACGTAATTTCATAGAGACATATGCATTACTGAACTGTTTAATTGAGCATCTAGTAATGGGACTGTATTTTACTGTTATAGAGGCACCGTTGGATCGTCATTCCACGGACATTTCTGGAACTTCCAGGTAGTAGCTCGGAAGTTACAGGTGAGTAACCTAGTTGATTTCTCAAATTTCTGACTGTTTAAATGCTCAACGTGAATTACTTGCCAAATGTGAAACTGTATGATTACTGAGATATACATGATCGGATGGTATGCCTCTACTGTATTGGACTGTGAAATTGCATGATTACCGAAATGTCTGAAATGTACATGATCAAATGACATGTTTCTACTGTACTGGACTGAATTACTGCTTGATATTGAGAAATACAATACTGGGCTTTTATAGCCATACACTGAATTACTGGACACTGCATTGCATGCATAAATGCATGATCAGATAATGGAATGTGACCCAAGTTTCTATTATCACTGAAAAGAGCCTCGAGCTCTAACATTTGTCTTGGACTGCCTAGCCCGATTGGAGAAATCACGACCGTCCCCATCGAACACTTCTCGAGCACTTGGGCTGTCTTGAATAAGCGGAAAGAGTCTCATATGCATTATATACATGACTAATTGAATTGCCAAATTGTGTGATGATTACTGAACTGTGTGATGCCATGATTTACTGTAAATTGTAATGTGATACTGTAAACCGTTCTATGCTCTTGTAATATTATTATTGATACTATACATCGTTGTAAACTCATGTAACCGCTATATAATCTCGTCAATTGAATATTATTGTGCGTCTTTGTCGCAATTTATGTAATGTATGATTTGAGTGAACTATCGATGATGGTTTCTCACTGAGTTCCCAAACTCACCCAAAATTGCAACCTATTTTTCAGGACTGATAGAGTAGACCCCTAGCTCCAGAGATAGTCTTTTCCTACCGAGCGAGCGTGCTGGCAGGAGAAGCAATGGCACACAGGTCGGTCAGCTGGGTTGGATTTTGAGGATGACTTAGGATAGACGCTTGTATCAGTTTCCTTTTTGGTTTTGTTTAGGGGACTAATAGACTTGTCTATTCTGTTATTGAATGACTGTATCATATTGATATTATGATTTTAAAATTTAGTGGTTTCCGATATTGGGTTATGTTATGGTTTTAATTTATTGCGATGCCATGTGGATTTTTAATGGAAATGTTCTGGTGGTGCACCTTTATCGTGGGATACGTATCGGAGCGACCTTCGAGTTTCCCGATGTGTATCCTACGGTGAGGGGGCTACTACGCAAAGATCTTGACCCGACGTCGTCGCAGACTGGTCCGAGGTCGACTCCGAACTCAGATTTTTTGACATTTTCAAACCTTAATCCTTTCCTTTCTCAAATATAACACTTCTAACCCTTAAATCATGTCCTATACTTCCTTTCTAAGTTCATTCTAACACAAAATCATCAAAAAAATAAAAAACCCAAGGATTTAACTAAAGTTTCCGAAAACCCTAACTCCATCGATTCTAACTTCATACAACCCATTCTAGGTTTCAGTCCGTCTCAAACAAGAGTAAAAGAACATAAACTTACCAACAAGTGCTTCAATCCGTTCGAAAATCCTCAAGAAAGCAAAGCCCCTTCTTTTTCCTCAAGCTTCCACGATACCCTCTTCTCCTTTTCTCCTCTTTCCCTTTCTTTTCTTCTAATTCTATTCCTTAAGTCTAGATGGACACAAGTACCATATTACCCCTCCTTGCTAAGCCTTAATCATCATAACTTAAGTGCCTTGCCCATTTTGCCCCTTATACACTTTTATTCTTTCTTTACCACTTATTCCACACTAATCTCAAATTGATCTTATTTTCCCACTAACACTTCCACTAGAAATTAAACTATGCAACAATTTACACACTCAACATAATTCATACTTAATAACATCAAGAAAAACAATTTGGGGCCCAACAATTCTTCTGCTCTGATACCAATTGTAAACGATCTAGAAGGGGGATTGAATAGATCTTTTAATCTTTTTTCGCAAAGAGCTACAAATAACAGAGAATTAAAACACACAAAATAAACAATTAAAACTGAAATGTAAAAGAGTATAGAAGAGAGGCAAACACTGTTTTTATAGAGGTTCGGTGCAAAGACCTACGTCCTCTACCTAAGCTCCCACTTAGGATTTTAGCAAAGCACTTTGTTACATACTTTTTAGTTTAGTGTGAACTTTTCAACACCACTTGATTTCCGGCTCAAGCTACCCTTACAATTGAATTATTTTCCGGCACAAATCCTACCACCCAAGTGATTTTCCTCTAATCACTCAACTCACAATACAATGATAGAAAATTGAAAACGATAACTCTCAGTACAGATGAGTAGAATTAAGACCAGACTAATAGTAGAATGAGAGCAAATTGATGGAACAATAATAGTATGCTTTGATTTGGACTTCTCTATTTGATCATATGATCTTCCTCTATTTATTTGCAATCTTTAAGATGATTGTAGCCGTTGGAGGAGTCTATTAGCGATTGTAAAATGATTTTCTTTCCATTTGTAGTCGATTGACTCATCAGATTTTGTTCAGCTACACCTGATAGTCGACTAGTCGAGGTGTTATAGTCGACTAGTACCTTATAGTCAGCCTATCTCTAAAGCATCAGTCGACTAACTCTTACGTTTTTTTTGCGAGTTTCATCTCCGCTCTTTGAATAGTTGACTTATGTGATGATAGTCGACTAGTGCTTCTATCCACTTGATTAGTAGTCGACTTGTAACAAGTTGGTCGACTTATTTCATGCCCCACTTACATATCTAAATATTATTAGTCGACTTGCCACAATATAATCGAATAGTGATGACTCCAATGGATATATTTAATCAGATCTTCCCATAATCTTCAATATTTATTGATGGGAATATTTGATCTCACATAATCTCTTGACCGTTGTTTTTCTCTTGAATGTGTCAAGCTTGATTTGCATTAACTCTTTAATAGTATATCAATCCAAAAATACCTGAAATAATTTCTTAATAAATTCTATACATTTTATTATTATCAAAACATAGAAGGATTTAATTTGTCAACCACCATTAGTCCAACATATATGATTGTCTAAGTCATTTTATGTGATAATGCGTATGTTTAGTATACATACTAGGATGTTTAGCCTAGGTTTTGTGTTATTTTCATATAACTTGCATGTATATGTGATTATATATGATAAATTGCATGTTAGGTTATAAATGAAGGCTTTTAAGCTTTAAGGTTTGCATGTTTTTCTTGTGTTTTGGTGTACATACATATTGCATAGCTGTATGTCAATGTATGGGTAGAATTTGGGGCTTATTTATGTTGATTATCAACTTACTTGCATGTGAACTTGTTGTAGGTATCAAAGGAGAAACATAAGAAGAAAGTAAGGTTGGAAGCAATAGCTCACGATTATTACCCAAGTAAACGTTGGAATTTTCTAGCTTTCCAGTCGACAATTCAAGCTTTCTCCACTTGCATCCTAAGTTGGTTTAAGCACCAAAAGGGGTATAAAAACCCATTTTAAACAATAAAAAAAAAGAGGGACATTGAACACACCAAAAAGAGGAACATAGACTCATTTTTGGGTAGATTTTCAAGAAGAATCAAGTGATTTCAAAGGATCTCAAAGCTACCACATCAAGTTTTAGTTTTGTTCTTCAACTCATAAGCCTTTTATTCTCTCTTCTCTCATTTGTTTTTGTTTAGCATTCTATGGAGAAGGTGTATGGATTTGTTGTGAGGATGTTGTTGATGATTGTAATGGATTTATAAGGGCCTGTTTGGTTCTACTTTTTTTTCCTTTTTGTGGTTTTTATGAAAAATGAAACAAGTAATAAAAATGTGTTTGGTTGAGTATTGTTGTCATTTCTTGTTTCTAAAATAAAAAAACTGCAACAACTTTACTAAAACATAAAAAGACGTTCTTGTATCTTTTAAAAAAAATTTCTTTTTCATAAAAATAACAACCTGTCCTAATTTGACTCTAAATACCTATCGCTTCCATACTTGTTGTCGTTGTTGATGATCATTTAAAAAGTTATCGCTTCCATCCTCCATTTTCATCCCACTAGCGATTGTTCTGATGCTAATTGATCTGCTGGAAGCTCTACCACTCGGTTTCCTCGGGCTTCCTTTTACATGACACCTTCCCAATCCAATTGCGGACCAAGTCACCATTAACCTTGGTCGCATCTCTGCATTATGTTGATTAGTGCTTGTCATCGTCTGGCTAGAAAGTTCCCTCGTCACCACTGTCCTTTCTCATTTCGCTGGAGACCTTGAAACCTTCTCTCTTCCCTCGATGTAAAGATGCTTTCTTGGTGTTTTTAAGGGTGATATGATGACTCTGTTCTTGCTCATTGCCTCGTCTTCTCTTATCTTTGTCATAGTGGTGGTGGTTTTTGTAGTTGCTATTGCTATTGTTGTCAAAAGAGTATTAGTGACATTGTTACACATCTTGGAGGCTTGAGAGATTTCTGGAGTTTTCTTTGCTACTTATAACTCTTCTTTATCTTGGAGGCTTGAGAGATTTTTGGAGTTTTCTTTGTTACTTATAACTCTTCTTTATGCTTTTTTTTAATTAAATCTAGAACTTTAGCTTTAGGTTATTGGACATTGGGAATTTGGGTACCGTTGTGAGGTGTTGATGGTTTGGAAATAGGAGTTTCAGATAGGACTTCTTTAATAGTTTCTTTTTCAAGAGATGATGGTGGTTGCGAGGTTACAGTGAAATGAGGTTTTGGGTGATGAGAGTTTTTCTTAACAATGATGGAGCTCAAATAAGAACCTATTAAAGTGTAGAGTGTCTAAAAAGTGGTGTATGTTTAATATCTTGCTTAACTTCTCTCTTGAAATTACTTGTAACATCTGCTTAGTTTTGTTTTTTTTTTCAGTTTTTATTAAAAATTTCAACTAAATAAGTTTTTATTTTTAATTAAAAAATAAAAACTTAAAACTTAAAATCACAATAAAAAAGTGGAACTAAATGACCCCTAAGTAGATTTTGGTGTTATTCTTACCATAACTATGTAAGAACTCAGTTTGCTTTAATGCTTATGAAGTGTGGACTCTATATGCCTAGCTTATATTGAGAAATGGAGTTAGGAAATCATTCTGGATGTACCATAAGAGTCGACAACCTTCAAAACAGTTCACACATCAATTTAAGATGATATTAGAGAGAGATCTTGGATGTTTTGATGATTTTTCAATAGGTTACTTCATATCCACTTAATGGTTAAGTAAAGATTGTAGATTGAGAGGTCACATACTGAACTTTGATCATTATTTCCAGCTTAATTGGTTTGAAAGTTAAGAGAGAAAGGGATAATACATTAGAATGCCTAGAACTAAGCATTATTACATTACCGAAGTGAGGGTTTACATGGTATGAAGAGAATGACCTTAACCTTTATAATTTGATTCTCTAAACCAAAATTGTGTTCTTATTTTTGCGATATTTTGAAGTGTGTTTGTAACCTTTAAATTTTGAAATTTTCAATTTCAATCTCATTATTTGGTTTACTTAAACAAAAGTCAATTTGTATTACAAGGTGACTAACCAATCCTCAAGGGAATGATACCTTGCAATACTATTTTATACGAGCCATATACTTGCAATATAACAACTTCAATTAATTTTAAAACTTTGAGTTAAATAAGAAGGAGCTAACATATCACATCCCCATATTCAGAACAAAAGTAGACTAGGCTCTTAGACTAGACCAGAAATCAAGAAAGAGTGAAGATGGTAATCCTTTAGCGAAGATGTCAACATAATGATATGATGAGAAAACATACAAAACCTTAACGTAACCCAAAACTTTTTTTTCATGAACAAAGTGAATGTCTATCTTAATATGCTTTGTTCGTTAGTATTAGATCATATTGATGGAGAGTTAAATAGCATTAACATTATCACAATAGATTAGTGTCGTATTAGTTAAAAGACAGTGAAGCTCAAGGAGGAGCTTATGCAGCTAACATGTCTCTGCGACAACATTTGTGACACCAAGATATTCAATTTTTGCATTAGAATGAGATGTTATGGTTCGACATTTAAACGACCAAGATAGCAAGTTTTTGTCAAGAAAGACATAGTACCAAGAGATAGAGTGCCTAGTAATAGGATATCCTTTCCAATCAACATTCATATCCACAATGGGATCATCAATGCAAAGGAGGAGTAGAGGTGAAGATCATGATCAAGAGTACACTTACCCTTAATATAGTGTAGGATGCACTTTAGGGTATGAAGGTGTGGCTCTCCAAGATCATGCATAAAGAGACAGACCTGCTATACAATATAGGTAATCTTAAGTCTAGTAAAGGTCAATCTTGAAGAGCATCTACAAAGACTCCTGTATATAGAGGGATCAGAGACTAGAGAATTAACACTAATAGATAACTTAGTTTTCGTGTCCACTTGAGTCATAGAAAAGTTACAATTAGCCATATTAGTATGTTCTAAGATCTCCTAAGCGTACTTATACTAAGACAAAAATAAGCTATCTTTGTTTTCAACACAAAGATGCCTAAAAAATAATACAAGGGACCCATATTATTCATTACAAATTCTTTGCTAAAAAAGGCAATGATCATTTATAATAGTGCGGCAGGGGAAGTCATCAAAGTGATATTGCCAACATAAAGAAAGAGAATAGTCATATCTTTACCATAATAATAGTCAAATAATGAAGCATTCAACAACTAATGTAAAGCCCCAAATTGTACCCTAGTTGGAATGCTACATGAATATGAAAGTACATATATGATAGATATTAAAAATTGTGATATGATTGAGAATTACATTTGACTTGAATTTTGGTTTAATGGATCATACTTAGTGAATTGGAATTAATTAACACCATTAGATAATTGAGGTATTAAAATATACATTTCGACTAGGAAAATTATCAAGTGGCAAGATAAGTTGATATGTGAAAATTGGAATGACTAAGCCTATGAGTTAGTGACATTTTGCACAGTTGATGCCTTGACATTTGGCAACATTGGTTGAGTGACAAGTGGCCTAATTGAATTGTGATATTTGACAGCCACACATGAAGATATATAGATGGATTCATTGAGGGATAAGTAGATTATCTTCATGTATGACATGTGGCTTGATTAAATCAAGAACACCTAGCATCCAAAGAGTTAGGCAGGTGGTGAATCATCTCTCAATTTTTAAGTTTCTTCCTTCTCTCTTCCCTTTGTTGACTTTTGATATAATTTGAAGCATCACTTAACTTCTTTGTAAGTTACTGTATCAAGAAGTAGGTATTGCTATTTTAGGTATTATTGGTGTGTTGGTGATACAATTTGCACCTTGGTCTAGGAGTTGTGTTTGGTTACTTGGAATACTAGTTGGCTTGCTTCTTTGAAGTTGTTCTTTGAATTTAAGAAGGTAAGGGAATGCTAAACTTGATTTCATGTTATAATATGATATGTTCGATACTTGAGTTGAATAGAATATGTGAAAACATGATGATAAATGAATGCTGGAAAAATGATCCTTGTATGATAACTTATAGTTTGGTTTTCATGTGTGAAAGATATTGATTTATAAGTTACTTAATGAATGATTTTTTTAATTGGTTTTGGAAATGAATTTGATGTGGAATTGAGGCATGAATAAGATGGAATTGATGAACTATGGTGAAGGGATGTTGAAGGAGTATGAAGGAGTTAAGTTTTGGAGGTAGTTTGAAGGTTGTAGGTGAGTGAACCTTCGGTTCACTGATCCCACAATCATGGGAATTATGGGGCATATTCCCACAGTCGTGGAAAAGGGTTAGGAAGGTGAAAAACTTGGTTTTGTGAAATTTTTGACATATATAAGGTTAGGGCACTTAGTAATGGTTTAATTGAACTTAATTGAGGTTAAAAATAAACTTAGATGATGTTAGATTAATTGATTAGAATTTAATCTAGTTATGGACTATTAATTGACGTAATAACTCAAAGAATAAGTGATTAATTAATAATGTGTCTACTGTTAAAATGTATGGTATGTTTTGTGTTTTAAAGAATACAAATGCCTTTTAAGCGTTTTATGTGATGTGAGTTGGATATGGATGTTTGTGATTTGGGAATTTTGATGATGTTATGTAATATGTAATGATTTAATGTTTCATTGATATATTGATCCAAATGCTTATGTTTATAAGGGATATTGAGTTTAGATCAAAAGGGAGAAAATATGTTTAATTTGAGAAAAATGAAATAAAGATATATGTTATACACTACTTTAGTTGCTTATGACTCTGAAATCTGAAATGAATTATTTTAAAACTGTCAAGTCCTAGTCATGGGTAAATAGGCATGCCTAGAAGGGTCTGCAGCTACTCCTGTGACACTAATGTGTCTCTTGATATTGACACTTCGGTATCTCTCGATATCAACACTTCAGTGTCTCCTGATATTTGACACAACAGTGTCTTTCGATACTGAGACATAAGTCTCTCCCGTTCTGTTATACCAATCATGGTCTCTTCTATTCTAGTCCCATTATCCGCTTTTGTAAAAAGGATTAGCAGACTAACTTGATTTGTATTTTGATACATGTTTGATTATGTTATAAACAAGTTCATATTTGAAATAAGGTAAATTATGACCTAATACAAGATGAATTCCAATCTGATATAAGTTCTAATCTATTTTGGCATAATTATGCTCTATTTTGAGACTTGTGCATTATGTTATGAAGCAATGACATTTTGTTCTAATATTTATATGTTTTGTTCTGCATTGGTGAATCATAAACTATTCTGAGACACTTAATGTTTAGGTTGCTCTTGAATATGAATAACTAGTGACTGCTTATGATATGATTAGATTATGAACATATTAATGTTAAACAATTGTTAATAAGAAAGAATCGCCATCATGTATCCTGTTTAGTTATTCCTCACTAAGCTTTATGCTTAGCACGATGGTTTTTCCTCTTTGTGGGTTCTAATATGAAGGTTTAAATACTGGGACAAAGACAATCGTAGTGGTCAAGAAATTGTGTTTTGCTCCGGAAATGTTCAGTTTATTTTTGAGTTGTATTTAATGTAATGAGACATGTTGGAATTTGTATTTTGTGAGTGTATGGTTTGTAATAACTATAGCACAAGTTAGAATTGGATTTATGGCATGTATTTTGGCAAGTTCAATATGTATGATATATATTATGTTTTGTTTATAAAATAACTCCTAATGGATTGTAATGCTCATTTGCTTGAGTTTCTGGAAATGCGTGTAAGGGACTGTTTAGTATGTTTTGGATTATTTTTGTTCTATTTTGTGTAACATCTGCATATTCTCCTAGGGGGTATATGGGTGTTACATCATTTGGTATTAGAGCATAGTTTAGGTGATTCTAGTTTAACCAACGCTTAACTATTGCTTATATGTGGATATAAGAGTTGTGTTGACCTAATGTGGGTTGTCCCATATTTTGGTTATAGAATTAAATATAGAAAGATCTCACGAAGCCGTTGATGAGATTTCTGAGAGTAATAATCCTGAACAATCTCGTCCATTTATGTCTGGACCTTTAGGGGTGAATCGAGATGAAATAACACCACCTCCACCTTCAACTCAAGGGAAGCTTTGGTTAAGTTGTCGTAAGACATGATGACTTTGCTATATCGTATGATGACACCCAAGGCTTCGATTGATCAGTTACAGAGGTATGGAGTTGAGGAATTTACTGGAACATCTCTAAAGGAGTCTAAAAGAGCTAAATTCTAGTTAGAGAAGGTGAAGAGGGTGTTAGATGAAATTAGTTGCCACCAAATCAAATGGTGCATTGTGTTGTTTCTCTTCTTCAGGGAGTAGCCTATGAGTGGTGAATTTTTGTTTTAAGAAATCCTCAGTTACCAGAGCTTCTAACATGGGATTTCTTTTCCCAAAAATTTAAAGCCAAGTATGTGATGGAAGCTTACAAAAAGGAGAAGTGGAAGCAGTTTATAAACCTGAATTAGAGAAACCTGTATGTTGCTGAGTACAATAGGGAGTTTAATCAAATCAGTAAGTATACACCTGAACCTGTACTTACTAAGGAGTTCTGGCGTCATCAATTTAAAGATGGTTGGAATGACTCGATCAAAGAACATCTGGCATCATTCACTCTTTTGCAACAAATGAGTTACTATTAGCTGGTTTCAGTTGCTATTAAGTTAGAGAAGTAAGAGCAGGTGAAGAGCAAAAGGGCTCAGTAAAGGGGCTTTGCTAAAGGAGGTCAGTCCTCAGACAAGCAGAGTTATGAAGGTACTTTCTCTGTACCAGAATTTATTCAGAGATCTGTAGCTCAGGGAAGGTGATAAAGCTTTCCCTCATTGACTACTTCTGGTAGGGGTTCCTCTATGAGCAGAGGATCTAGTGCTCTAGAGTGCCCTTATTGCTCCACACATCATTAGGGTACTTGTTTTAGGCCTATAGGTGTATGTTTTTGACATGGCAGCACTAAGCATCTGATAGCGAATTGCCCTATGAGATAGTCTCAAACATTACAAGTTAGTGGGGAGGCCTCTCATACACCTGCTGGAAACAGAGGATAAGGTAGAGGTCGTAGAGGATCTAGTTAGATCAGACCTAATTCGAGTACTTATTCAGAAACTATTGATCGACCTGCTATACCTTTTGCACTAGCTTGAGCTTATGCTTTGAAAGCTTGCGAGAATCAGGACGCACCTGAAGTCATCGCTGATACTATTTCTCTTTTTAACTCTAAAATACATACCTAGATTAATCCTGGATCCACTCATTCTTATATTTCTGTTGGAGAAATTCCTTATAGAAAGATGCCTGTAGATCAGTTAGATTATGACATTCATGTAACCAGTCCTCTGGGTAGTAGTGTATTGGTTAATAAGGTCTATAGAAACTATCCTATTATGATTCAAGGCAACGAGTATGTTGCGGATCTAATTGAATTGCCTTTTCATGAATTTGATTTGATTATGGGTATGGATTGGTTATCTAAGCATTAGGCAGTGATTGATTGTAGTTCTAAGACAATTATGCTTAAGAAGCCTGATCAGCTTGAAATAGTATTACATGGCATCCACACTAGTTCTCTAGCTAATGTCATATCTATTATATAAGCTCGGAAGCTCCTCAGGTAGGGATGTGAAGCTTACCTAGCTTTTGTATTTGATTCTAAGAGGGAGTGTGTTAAATTGCAAGATATTCCAATGGTGAGTGAATTTCCATATGTGTTTCCTAAAGAACTACCTAGGCTCCCTTTTGAAAGGGAAGTAGAGTTGTCTATCGAAGTTATACGTACCATTGCTCCTATATTCAGAGTATCGTATAGGATGGCTCTCACTAAATTGAATGAATTGAAAGTGCAGTTGTAAGAGCTTCTGGATAAAAGTTTCATTCGACCTAGTCTCTCACCTTAAAGAGCACTGGTTCTATCTGTTAAGAAGAAAGATGGTACTCTTCGAATGTGTATCAATTACAAGCAATTGAACACAAAGTCACAGTGAAGAATAAGAATTCTTTGCTAAGGATAGAAGATTTATTTGATCAATTGAAAGGTGCAGGAGTATTTTCCAAGATAGAGTTGCGATCAGATGGTACTATCTATTGTGGGTAAAGGATGTGAATGTTCCGAAAACTATATTTAGGACCCGTTATGGAAATTATGAATTCTTAGTGATGTCATTTGGGCTAACTAATGCTCCAACTGTATTTATGGATTTGAACTCTTTCATTTGTCCTTTAGTAGAGGCCCTTTCCCTTCACGACGTAAAAAAGAAGGATCGTTTATTCCAGTAAGCCTTTCTAAGCCATCGAAGTAAATGTGAAGAAAGTGAGAAGTTTTTTAGGTTTGGCTGGATACTATTGTCAATTTGTGAAGGGGTTCTTAGTGATATCATCCCCTTTTGACTAAATTGTTGCAGAAAGGAGTGAAACATGAATGGTCTGCCAGATGTCAGACTAGTTTTGATCAACTTAAAAGAATGGTTATTGAAACTCCTATGTTGGCTCAACCTACTTCTGGTAAGGAATATGTTATGTTTAGTGATGCATCTATAAATAACAGTAGTAGTAGTGTTTTGAGCTTACAGTAGTAGTGTTTGCTTTAAAAATTTGGCGACACTACTTATATCATGAAAAGTGTAGGATATTCATTGATCATAAGAGTTTGAAGTATCTACTTATCCAGAAATAACTTAATATGAGACAAAAATGTTGGTTGGAATTATTTAAAGACTATGAATGTATTATGGATTACCATCCATATAAGGCTAATGTTGTGGTTGATGTCTTAAATTAGAAGACTATTTTGACTTTGTCAGTGCAGCAAGGTGAATGGGAACTTGTATCTGATGGAGCTTTAATAGCTCAGTGAAAGCTAGGCCTACCTTGACGCATGAAATCTATGATGCTCAGAGAGTTGATGATAAGTTGCAACAACTTATCTTGGTTATTCGGAAAGGTAAACAACCTAATTTTTCTGTGAAAGGAGATGGTGATTTGTATTATAAAGATCGATTGTGTGTGCCAGAAAATGATGAATTGAAGAGAAAGTTATTGTTTGAGGCCCATAATACTGTCTTTACTGTGCATCCTGGAGGAAATAAGATGTATCAAGATTTAAAATAGCATTACTAGTGATCGGGTATGAAACGAGATGTTATAGACTATGTGTCCAAAAGTTTGACATGTCAGCAAGTTAAAGCTAAACACTAAGTTCCATCTAGTTTATTACATCCCATTTCGATTCGTTAATGAAAATGGGATAACTTTACCATGTATTTTGTCACTAGACTTCCTCTCATTAAGAGGAAACATGATGCTGTATGGGTGATTATAGATAAGTTCACCAAGCATGCTCACTTTCTTCCTGTTTGTATCTTCGATTTAGTTCGAGATTATAAAAAAGTCTGCAAAAGGCTTTGGGTACTCAAGTCAAGTTCAGTACCACTTTTTAACCTCAAACATATGGACAATCTGAATGGGTTATCCAAATATTAGAAGATATGCTTTGGGATTATGTGTTAGAATTTTCAGGAAGTTAAGATAATTATCTTGCTCTAATGAAGTTCGCTTATAACAACAATTCTCATACTAGTATTGGCATGGCGCCGTATGAAGCTCTATATGGTAGGAAGTGTAAAACTTCGATTTGTTGGACTAAATTGTGTGAAAGGAAGATCATCAGGCCTGATATTGTGAAAGATACTGAAGAAAAATTTCAAGTTATTCAACAAAGATTGAAGGCTGCCAGTGATAGCAAGAAATCCTATGTTGACCAAAAAAGAGAGATAATGAGTATCAGGTAGGAGATAAGGTATTTTTGAAAGTATCACCATGGAAACACATTGTGAGATCCCACATAGATTAGAGAGGGGAACGAAGTATTCTTTATAAGGGCACGGATATCTCTCCCTTACAGACACATTTTTCATGGCCTAATGCACCAGATCCCATCAGAACTCCAAGGTTAAATATGCTTGGGCGAGAGTAGTATTATAATGGGTGACCTTCTGGGAAGGCCTCGAGAAAAGAAAAACTGTGAGAGCTTAGCTGGGCCAAGGCCCAAAATAGACAATATCTGTGAGCAAGTGATTTGGGTTGCTAGAGGTGGTATCAGAGTCGATACCTGAGCCGTTGTGTAAGCTAAGCTAGACCCCAAAAAAGGGCTGGGCCCTAAGGGTGTGGAGAGTGTGAGATCCTACATCGGTTAGAGAGGGAAACGAAGTATGTCATATAAGGGTACAGATACCTCTCCCTTATAGATGTGTTTTCCATGGCCTAATGCACCGGATCCCATCAGAACTCCAAGGTTAAATGTGCTTGGGCGAGAGTAGTACTAGTAAAAGAAAAACTGTGAGGGCTTGGCTGGGCCAAGGCCTAAAGTGAATAATATCTGTGACCGGGTAATTAATCAACACCATTAGAGAATTGAGGTATTAAAATATACATTTCTACTAGGAAAATTATCAAGTGGCAAGACAGGTTGATATATGAAAATTGGAATAACTAAGCCTATGAGTTAGTGACATTCGGCACAATTGATGCATTGACATTTGGCAAAATTGGTTGAGTGACAAGTGGCCTAATTGAATTGTGACATTTGGCAGCCACACATGAAGATATGTAGATGGTTTCATTAAGGGATAAGTAGCTTACCTTCATGTGTGACATATGACTAGATTAAATCAAGAACACCTAGCATCCAAAGAGTTAGGTAAGTGGTGAATTATCCCTCCTTCTTAATGTTTCTACCTTCTCTCTTCACTTTGCTCCTCTCAACTGAAACTCTCTTACTCTCTCATAAACTTTTGGACTTTTACTACAATTTGAAGCATCATCACTTAACATCTTTGTAAGTTATTGTATTAAGAAGTAGGTATTGCTATTTTCTGTGTTATTATTGTGTTGGTGCTAAAATTTGCACCTTGATCTAGGAGTTGTGTTTGGTTGCTTAGAAGACTAGTTGTTTTGCTTCTTTGGAGCTGTTCTTTGAAGTTAAGAAGGTAAGGGAATGCTAAACTTGATTTCATGTTATAATATGAAATGTTCGATACTTGAATTGAATTAAATATGTGATAAGATGATGATAAATGAATGCTAGAAAAATGATCCTTGTATGATAACTTATGGTTTGGTTTTCATGTTTAGAAGATATTGATTTGTAAGTTACATAATGAATGATTTTTAATTGGTTTTGGACATGAATTTGATGTGTAATTGAGGCATGAATAAGGTGGAATTGATGAACTATGGTGAAGGGGTGTTAAAGTTGTATAAAGGAGTTAAGTTTTGAAGCAGTTTGAAGGTTATGGGTGAGTGAACCTTCAGTTCACTTATCCCACAATCATGGGAATTATAGGACATATTCCCGCTGTTAGTGAATATATAAAACCAATTAAGTCGGCCTCAAACAATAACTTAAGCTATTGTGATGAAACGGTCACTTAACATGGTATCAGAGCCTCTGTGACCAAGTGATCATGAGTTCAAATCCTACCACCCACATATTATTCAGCACAAGATAGAGTGACCTGTACAAGTTTCAAGCCCAAAGGACTTTCACTTAAGGGGGTGTGTTAGTGAATATATAAAACCAATTAAGTCGACCTCACACAATAGCTTAAGCTATTATGGTGAAATGGTCATTTAATATGATATCAGAGCCTTTGTGTCTAAGTGGTCATGAGTTCAAATCCTACCACCCATCTATTATTCAACACAAGGTAGAGTGAGCCTGTGCAAGTTTCAAGTCCAAAGGACTTTCACTTGAGGGAGTGTGTTAGTGAATATATAAAATCAATTAAGTCGAACTCACACAACAGCTTAAGCTATTGTGATGAAGCGGTCACTTAACACCCACGGATGTAGAAAAGGGTTAGGAAGGTGAAAACTTGATTTTGTGTAATTGTTGGCATATATAAGGTTAGGGAACTTAGTAATAGTTTAATTGAACTTAATTGAGGTTGAAAATAAACCTAGATGATGTTAGATTAATTCAGTAGAAGTTAATCTAGTTATGGACTATTAATTGGGGTAATAACTTAAAGAATGTGTGATTAATTAATGATGTGTCTAATGTTAAAATGTTCGGTATGTTTAAGATGAATGTTTTCTTAAGAATACAAATGTGTTCCAAGGGTTTTATATGATGTGAGTTGGATATAGATGTTTGTGATTAGGGAATTTTTATGAGGTTATGTAATATGTAATGACTTAATGTTTCATTGATATATTAATGCAAATTCTTATGTTTATAAGGCTTATTGAGTTTGATCAAAAGGAAGCGAATATGTTCAATTTGAGAAAAATGAAATAAAAGCATATGTTATACACTATATTATTTGCTTGTGATTATAAAATATGAAATGGATTGTTCTAAAACTGTTAAATCCTAGTTGTGGGTAAATAAGCATGCTTAGAAGGGTCTACAGTTGCTCCTGTGACACTAAGGTGTCTCCCGATATCAACACTTTGGTGTCTCCTAATATTTGACACAATAGTGTCTTCTGATACTGAGGCATAAGTCTCCTCTCTTCTGTGATACCAATCATGGTATCTTCTGTTCTGGTCCCGTTACCCACTTTTGTAAAAAGGATTAGTAGGCTAACCTGGTTTGTACTTTGATACATGTTTGATTCTGTTATAAACAAGTTCATATTTGAAATAAGATAAATTCTGACCTGTTACAAGATGAATTTTGATTTAATAAAAGTTCAAATCTCTTTTAGCACAATTATGTTTTATTTTGAGACTTGTGCATTATGTTATAAAGCAATGACATTTTGTTTTAATATTTGTATGTTTTGTTCTGCATTAATGAATCGTAAATGTTCTAAGACACTTAATGTTTGGGTTTCTCTTGAATATGAATAACTAAAGACTGCTTATAATATGATTAGATTCTAAACATATGAATGTTAGTTAGAAACAGTCGTCATTATGTATCCTGTTTAGTTATTCCTCCCTAAGCTTTATGCTTAGCACAGTGGTTTTGCCTCTGTGTAGGTTTTAATATGAAGGTTTAAAAATGAGACAAAGACAATCGTAATGGACAAGAAGATTGTGTTTTGTTTTAGAAATGGTCAATTTATTTTTGAGTTGTATTTAATGTAGTAAGACATATTGGAATTTGTGTTTTGTGTGTGTATGGTTTGTAATAACTGTAGCACATGTCAGAATTGGATTTATGGTATGTAATTTGACAAGTTCAATATGTATGATGTATTTTATGTTTTGTTTATAAAATAAATCCTAATGGATTGTAATGTTTGTTTGCTTGAGTTTTTGGAAATGCATGTAAAGGACTATTTAGTATGTTTTGGATTATTTTGGTTCTATTTTGTGTAACATTTGCATATCCTTCCAGGGGGTATGTAGGTGTTACAACTAATAAAACCAATAAAGGTAATGTAAGCAGAAAATTGTTGGTACCAAGCCCTTGGAGCCTACTTAAGTCTATAAAAAGATTTTTTTTAGGCCATACATATAAACCAAATGAGTGTCATCGTCGAAGCTAGGTGGTTAGCACATGTAGACAGTCTCTTATAAATTATTACAAAGGAATGCATTTTTGACATTCAATTGATGTATAGGCTAAGAATGAGAGATAACCAAGCTAAAAATAATGCAAACAATAGATGGATTTGCAACGAGGCTGAAAGTCTCATTATAATCCAGGCTAACTTGTTAATAGGTTCCAACATCCATTAAATGAGCCTTACGGCAAACTAGAATGCTATCATAATCAAATTGATCCATAAAATCTCATTTAGATTTGACAATACTAACTTCTTAAGTATCATTTTTAACTAAAGCATAATATTCTTTAAGTGTTAGACCCTGAATTTTTTTTTATGATGCCATTAAGCATGAATTGTGATGATTATGTGAGTTAGACTTAGTTTGATTTATTTTGGAATAATAGTGGAATAATAGTGTGAGGGCATTTTGGGAAATTCACTTAAGTTTGAATGGGTTTAGGCTTGTAACGAGGGGTAAGTTGGTCTTTGTTCCATGCCTTAGGTTAAGAGGAAAGAAAAGAAGAAGAGAAAAGAGAAAGAAAGGAAAATAGAAGAGAAGAGAAAGAGGAAGCACCGTCGGTGAGAAGAGGAGAAGAGAAGAGAGGTTTTGCGATTTTTGAGTTTTCCGACTGATTTGAAGGGATTTCTGGTAAGTTTACCTTCCTTCCAACTTGTTTTAGTTGGATTAAAACCTAAGATGTCTTGAATCTGTGAGAATCGAAGGTTTTAGGGTTTTAAGGCAAAAATGGTGAGATTTCTTGGGTTGATGCATTTGTGACTTATTTTGAGTTGTTAATGGGCTAGAAATGTAGTTTGAGACTTGATCTATAGTTTGGTTATGTTGCATTTGTGTTTGGAGAAGGATTGAATTGTGAAAATGCAGAAAAGTCGGGTTGGTCGTTTTCCGGGGCCGTGCGTCATGACGTCTTGAGTTCGTCATGACAGTGAAAATTAAATTCGCCGTGACGAGTGGGTGGATGGTTCGTCGTGACGTGCGAACCTGTGTTCACCGCGACGTGCGAGTAGGGTGCCTTGCATGGCTCACTTAATGTCGCCATGACGAGCGGGCCGTTCGCTGCAACTTCATGAGAGAGCCCTGTTATCCGAAAGTGAGATTTTCATTTTTTTTGGGGATATCTTTTGGTTTGGATGTCCAATTGAGGTGATTTTGGATCCGTTGTGACCTCGAAAGAAAAGACTACAAGTTCTATGAAGAAGGGAAGTTTGGAATTAGTCCATGTAGGGTTGAATTTTGGAGAAAGTCGAATGTAGCCTTTAGCACTTTATTTTAGCTTTCAAGCTTTAATTATATTGCTATGGATATTAATTGTATGGAAACTTGGTTTATTATAGGGAACCAAGCGGAGTTGACCCAATCGCAAGAGGAAGGACAGCAGTGAGTCTGATACTCAAGCGATACTAGGTGGGTAATATGTTTATGGTTATTGTGTGTATGGGCAAATTGCCTGATGTATGCTTGCTTGCATGATGTGACATTACTTGTGTTGAATTCTATGAGAATATTGAACTAAATGTGAACTTGCATTATGATTAAAAATATGCATGGCTTCATAGGCCTTATGGCAATGGACAAGAAGGAGAATTGAGAAAAATGTGAGAAATGCTATGAGCATGAATCGAATGGATTATGTGATTTATTTGGGTAAGAGAGTTACGGATGGAGTCACGTGCACGTTGACAGTAAAGCCTTCTCCCGGCTGCCCGCTTGTGGTAGCGAGATCCTTGAAATCAGACTCGGATAGTTCTGGTTTACCTTTGGGTTATCCGAATCATTCTGAACTCTC
This sequence comes from Erythroxylum novogranatense, assembly GCA_029891385.1. NCBI lineage: Eukaryota > Viridiplantae > Streptophyta > Magnoliopsida > Malpighiales > Erythroxylaceae > Erythroxylum > Erythroxylum novogranatense. The sequence goes on from CM057235.1 coordinate 36,166,291, forward strand.
GAGCCAATTGATTGTGCATACGATGGACTTGTTGAGCATAATACATGTTTGCTATGATTGACTTGTTTCATAAAATTGTTATGTTGAAAATAGAAATTGCATGACCTATGTTTATCTGAATGTGAATTATTTGATGAATGTGGAATTATGAATATATGTATATTGCTTGATTGTGGCTCGTTGCCAATGGCTATAAGCGTATCGCCATTGTGCTATGACTCACCCATTCTCTCCCCTCCTCGGTGCGGATCGAGGCGATTATCGACCTTGCAAGGCATCGGAAACTTGAGCTAGTTAGGAGCCTTGTATAGGTTAGTATTTTGGTTAGCCACCAACATTTCATCATGGAGCATACTTTTGTATTTTGGGATTTAATTTCATTTTGTATTGTGTTATATTTTGAGATACTTATTGCATTTCTTGAATGAGAATGATGATGAATTATGCAATTGGGAATGGTGAATGGATGTTTAGAATGCATGTATAGAATGTGTATATGTATGAGTATATGTATTGTTATATGAATCGAATGGTTCTTTGTATGGATGTTGGGATCGGGTCAGAAGGTATTTGGGCCTAACGCCGGCGCGACTTAGGGGCGCCTCGAAATCGTACATCAGGGCCAGACTGAACATGTTTGGTATCAAAGCCTAGGTTTAAGTGTCCTCGGTTTAGAATGCATAGTAGGATGAATTGTTTGCTATCTGACTCTTTGTTGCATTGATTAAGTGACATGCATATCATGCATACATGTAGATTGCCATATAGCTAATCCTTAGTGTTTACCTTTGAAGAATGCGATGCCACCTCGTAGAAGGACACGAGGAGTGATCAAGGATCTGCTTTTGACTCTCCGACGAGAGGAGAGGGTGATGAGTCGATAGCCCGAGGAATCTTGAGGCTTCGTAGGGCTAGGTAGTGAGCCCGTTTTGTCGCCGACGCAGAGTCTCCGATCCATGAGCTAGTGCCTCCTTTGGATCAGAGGCTGCTTTGAGGCGTTTACTCGAAGCATTAAATGCGGCTATGGGCGATTCCGACCTTACATTTACGCTTGACTCGAAAGGCGGGACGATTTGATAGATTGAGGAAGTATGGGGCGTTGATTTCTTTGGGACTTGGATCTGAAGAAGTGAGACTTAGTTCTTGAAAGAGCGAGAGAGTCTTGGATCGAGATAGAGTCACGAGGATGACGAGAGAGTCATCTATCTTGCCTTGCTTCGAGGAGATGCACTTCAACGGTGGGAGGCTGTGCCGGGGGCAGTTAGGCGATGGGGTTGGCATGGTAGGATTTAGTGGTTGTTTTCGGGAAGAAGTACTGTCGGTATATGTTCGTGAAAGCGAGGAGTTCCTCGGTTTGACTCGAGAGGATATGGTTGTCGTGAGTATGGCGTCGGTTCACAGATTATCCGTATGCTTGATTTGATGCTAAGTGAGGCTTCGGATGTCGCGAGTTTGAGTCGGGATTACTGGCTATCGGAGAGAAGGTGATTGTGTAGAATTTTGTGATTTCCAGTATTTGGTTGAGGCGTGAGGGTGGAGAACATAGAGAATATCAAAGTCGGTGAACAAGAAGAAAAGGGCGGAGAGTAGTCCGGGAGGGGGGTAGCACTAGTACTCCTATGCAGGACAGAGTGCTAGGAGCTTCCTGTTGATCGAGAGGAGAGGCGATGGTGCGAGCCGGCCGAGGCCGATGAGGACTTCTCTTTTCTCACCAAGCCTCAGCGGTGGGTGTGGTAGAAGGGAGATGGAGATAGATCGTTAGTCGAAGTGTGAACACTACTGGGAGGCTCATAGAGGAGAGTGCTTGATTGGCGGAGCTTGTTTCAACTGTGGGAGAAGGGACACATTGCGGAGAGTGTCCTCGGCCTCCTGACAGGAGAGAGGTCGGATCTGAGCTCAGGAGGGCAGAGACCATGGGACGGAAGGGGTGTGTGGTGGGCGATTGATCGTCTAAGAGGGTGAATCTTTCGGGGAGACCGAGAGGGTAGGCACCAGCTAGGGAGGATGCTGAGACCGCACCAGATGTTGTCACGGGTACAGTACAGTTATTTTCTGATGTTGTGATTGTGTTGATTGATCCGGGTTCTACTCACTCGTTTGTTTCGTCGAGTAGACCTGTGTGTGATTTGATTGTGAGCCCTTTGGATACTCGGCGATGGTGAGTACTCAATCGGTCGATATATTGTGATTAGTCAAGTGTATAGAGGTTGTGAGATTAGCATCGGTGGAGATCTTCTAGCGGTAGATTTGATGCCACTAAAAATGGCGGTTTAGATGTGATTTTGGGTATGGATACTTTAGAAGTACAATGCCCGTTTAGATTATAAGCGGAAGGCGGTGGAGTTTCAATTGGATAGTGGAAAGAGAGTGGTGTTCTTGGGGACGGAAAGCAAGTCCACGAAATTGTTTGACATTGACAGAGAGAGATGATGAGTAAGGGTTGTGGGCGTTTTGGCTTATGTGATCGACTCGAGGGGCGATAGAGGAAGCCGAGGATATTCCGGTGGTCGAGGATTTCTCGGACGTCTTTCAGGAATTGCGGGACTACCGCCACTCGGAAATTGAGTTTCCATTGAGCTTTTATCGGTCTGTGACCGATTTGATTCATACTACCGGATGACTCGTGAATTGAAAGAGCAAAGGACAATGGAGGAATTATTGGAGAAGGGTATATTCGACCGAGTTCTTCTCCTTGGGAGCTCGGTTCTCTTTGCAAAGAAGAAAGATGGATCATTAAGGATGTGTGTGGACTACCGAAGTGAATCGAGTTCTTTGTGAAGAACAAGTATCCGCTTCCTCGCATTGATGATCTGTTTGATCAATTGCAAGGCGAGAGTCTTCTCTAAGATCGATTTGAGATCGGGATATCACCGATTGAGGATCAAGGTCGGATGTGCGAAGTCGCTTTCGGGACTCGGTATGGGCATTTTGAATTCTTGGTGATGCCTTTTGGATTGTGAATGCTCCTGCGGCGTTTATGGATTTGATGAATCGGGTATTTAAGCCATTCTTGGACCAATTTATCATTGTCTTTATTGATGATATATTGGTGTATTCAAGTGATCGGCATGATGAGGAGCATTTGAGGATGGCTTTGGAGACTTTGAGGATGAATGAGTTGTATGCCAAATTCGACAAATGCGAATTTTGGCTGAAAGAAGTTGCATTTCTTGGACACGTGATCTCAGAGCAAGGAGTTCATGTGGATCCAAAGAAAATAGAAGTGGTGGTGAATTGGGAAGCCCCGAAGAATGTAACAGAAGTGAGGAGCTTTCTGGGTTTAGCAGGCTATTACAGGAGATTCGTGGAGGGATTCTCCATGATAGCCGCTCCGATGATGAAGTTGTTGAGGAAAAATCAGAAGTTTGTTTGGAGTGAGGAGTGTCAGAGGAGCTTCGAGGAGCTCAAGCATCGGTTGACGATTACTCCGATTCTGATGTTGCCTTCGGGTGATGAGGGCTATATTGTATATAGTGATGCGTCGAGGAAGGGTCTTGGTTGTTTTCTATGCAGGGAGATCGGGTGATTGCTTATGCTTCTAGGCAGTTGAAGCCTTATGAGCTGAATTATCCGACGCATGATTTGGAGTTAGCAGCGGTGATCTTTGCTTTGAAGATTTGGAGGCATTATTTGTATGGAGTTCAGACTCGGATCTTCACTGATCATAAGAGTCTCAAGTATTTGCTGAGTCAGAAGGAATTGAATTTGAGGCAGAGAAGGTGGATCGAGCTACTAAAGGATTATGACTTGTTGATTGAGTATCATTCGGGCAAGGCCAATGTTGTGGCTGATGCCTTGAGCAGGAAGTCGTCGATTGCTCATGTTCGATCAGTTTATCTTCCTTTATTGGAAGAGATGGCCAAGCTTAAGATAAGCTTGAAGCAGGAGGAGTCGGAGTGTCTTCTCGCTAATTTGAGTGAGACCGATTCTCGGGGAAAGGTTAGGAATTACAGGCTCAAGATGCAGATTTGGCGAGTCGGGATGAAATTCGAAGGGTAAGGTTTACGAGATAAATGTGCGGGATGATGGGCTTATGGCGGTGGAGAGCAGGTTGTGTATTCACGATGTGCGGGAGGTTAAAGTGAGATTATGGATGAGGCACACAATCGCCTTATGCTATGCATCCGGGTAGCACCGGGATGTATCGGGATTGAAAGCATTTTTGGTGGAAAGGCATGAAGAGGATGTGGCGGACTTTGTGAGTAAGTGTCTAGTGTGTCGATGAAGTCAAAGCGAATACCGGGCACCTTGAGCAAGTTAAGGCCGTTGCCTATTCCGGAGTGGAAGTGGCAAGGGTAACAATGGACTTTGATGGGTTTGCCTAAGACGGCGGAGGCATGATGCCATTTGGGTGATTGTGGACCGGTTGACCAAGTTAGCCCACTTTTTGGCGACCAAGCAGACTGATTCTTTGCATGTGCTAGCAAAGAAGTATATCAATAAGATAGTGAGATTGCATGGGATTCCGGATGCAATTGTGTCCGATAGAGACCCTCGGTTTACTTCGAAGTTTTAGGGCGGTTCTGGGAAGCTTTGGGGAATGCTAAATTTTAATCCGGCGTTTCACCCTCAGACGGATGGTCAATCTGAGAGGACCATTCGGACTCTTGAGGGGATGCTTCGGGCTTGTGTGATAGATTTCAGAGGAGCTTGGGATGAGCATTTGCCGTTGATCGAATTTGCTTATAACAATTCATACCATTCGAGCATTCAGATGGCTCCATATGTGGCATTGTATGGGAGTAGATGTAGGACTCCCATCTGTTGGGATGAAGAAGGAGAGAGGCAATTGGAAGGACCGGAATTGATTCAGATGACAGTTGAGAAAATCAATCTGGTTAAACAGCGACTTAAGGCAATACAGGATAGGATGAAGTGTTATGTTGATGCTCACCGAAAGGAGATGGAGTACGAGGTCGGTGAGAAAGTGTTCCTTAAGACATCTCCTTGGAAAGGAGTATTGAGATTCAGCAAGAAAGGGAAGTTGAGTCCGAGGTATGTGGGTCCTTATGAGATCCTTGAGAGGATTGGACCACTCGCCTACAGATTGGCGTTACCTCCGGAGTTATCGCAGATTCACGATGTTTTCCATGTGTCTATATTGAGGAGCTATAGATCGGATCCTTCTCACATCATTCAGACTAGTGAGGTTTAGTTAAGGGATGATCTGAGTTATGAGGAGCAACCGGTGGAGATTTTGGATACCAAGGACAAGGTCCTTAGGAACAAGACGGTTTAGTTAGTCAAAGTCCTTTGGAGGAACCATTCGATAGAGGAGGCTACATGGGAGCCATTGGAAGCCATGCTGGAAAAGTATCCGCATCTCTTTGACGATTCAGGTAAATTTTGAGGATGAATTTTCTTTTAAGAAGGGGAGAAATATTAGACCCCGAATTTTTTTTTATGATGCCATTAAGCATGAATTGTGATGATTATGTGAGTTAGACTTAGTTTGATTTATTTTGAGTTGTTAATGGGCTAGAAATGTAGTTTGAGACTTGATCTATAGTTTAGCTGTGTTGCATTTGTGTTTGGAGAAGGATTGAATTGTGAAAATGCAGAAAAATCAGGTTCGGAGTCGTTTTCCAGGCCCGTACGTCGCGACGTGCGTATGAACACGCCGCGACGTGCGAGTTCGTCGCGACGAGTGAAAATTAAATTGGCCGCGACGAGTGGGGGACGGTTAAATCATGACGTGCAAACCTATGTTACGCGCGACGTGGGTGCGTCATGGCGCTTGCTAATGATGCATGTGGCGAAGCCCTGATTATCTGAAAGTGAGATTTTCATATTTTTTTGGAGATATCTTTTGGTGTGGATGTCCGATTGAGGTGATTTTGGATCCGTTGTGACCTCGAAAGAAAAGACTACAAGTTCTATGAAGAAGGGAAGTTCGAAATTAGTCTGTAAGGTTTCATAATTTTAGGAGAAAGTCGAATGTAACCTTTTAACGCTTTATTTTAGCTTTCCAAGCTTTAATTATATTGCTATGGATATTAATTGTATGGAAACTTGGTTTATTATAGGGAACCAAGCGGAGTTGACCCAATCGCAAGAGAAAGGACAGCAGTGAGTCTGATACTCAGCGATACTAGGTGGGTAATATGTTTATGGTTATTGTGTATGGGCAAATTGCACGATGTATGCTTGCTTGCATGATGTGACATTACTTGTGTTGAATTCTATGAGAATATTGAACTAAATGTGAACTTGCATTATGATTAAAAATATGCATGGCCATAGGCCTTATGGCGATGGACAAGAAGGAGAATTGAGAAAATGTGAAATGCTATGAGCATGAATCGAATGGATTATGTGATTTGTTTGGGTAAGAGAGTTACGGATGGAGTCACGTGCGTTGTGATAAAGCCTTCTCCGGCTGCCCGCTTGTGGCGAGATCCTTGAAATCGGACTCGAGATAGTTCTGGTTTACCTTTGGGTTATCCGGATCGTTCTGAACTCTCGAGCCAATTGATTGTGCATACGATGGACTTGTTGAGCATAATACATGTTTGCTATGATTGACTTGTTGCATAAAATTGTTATGTTGAAAAATAGAAATTGCATGACCTATGTTTATCTGAATGTGAATTATTTGATGAATGTGGAATTATGAATATATGTATATTGCTTGATTGTGTGGCTCATTGCCAATGGCTATAAGCGTATATGCCCTTTGAGCTTGCAGCTCACCCCATTACTCTCCCTCCTCGGTGCGGATCGAGGGCGATTATGGACCTTGCAAGGCATCGGAAACTTGAGCTAGTTAGGAGCCTTGTATAAGTTAGTATTTTAGTTAGCCCACCACATTTCATCATGGAGCATACTTTTGTATTTTGGGATTTAATTTCATTTTGTCTTGTGTTATATTTTGAGATACTTATTGCATTTCTTGAATAAGAATGACAGATGAATTATGCAATTGGGAATGGTGAATGGATGTTTAGAATGCATGTATAGAATGTGTATATGTATGAGTATATGTATTGTTATATGAATCGAATGGTTCTTTGTATGGATGTTAGGATCGGGTTCGAAGGTATTTGGGCGCCAACCAATTGGCGCGACTCGAGGGCATATAAATTCAAACATCAGGGCCGGACTGACATTAAGCATTGCTTTTTGCCTGTTAGGATCTTTGAGAGTTTGTTTGTGACTTTGGGGAATGAAAGGTTGATTTTGGATATTGAGAGATAAGAGTTATTTTAGTTTGAAGATACCTCATTAGCTAGGAGTAATTATAGGATTTCGAGGGGTAAAAGGAGGAGGAAGGGGGAGAGGAATGTAGCGCCCCCTCACCGTAAGGTACGCACTAGGACGCCCGTGGGTCGTTCCGACGCATATCCCACAGCAAGGAAGTGCTACTATCGAAAACGAACACTAAACACTCGCATGGCATCATTACAATTAACTGAATTATGAAATCCACTAAATTTTTAAAGCCACAGTAATCTTTCATTTCATATTACTAACTGAAATATGGACAAGTCTATCAGTCCCCTGCAGTCTCAATACAGTATCTCAAAAAGGAAACTGATACAAGTCTATACTAAGTCATCCCCAAAAATCGTCCCAGCTGACCAACCTGTGAGCCATCGCTTCTCTTGCCCACGCACTCACACGGCAGAAAGAGTCTATCACGGGAGCTAGGAATCTACTAGCGCTTTCCTGAAAAATAATTGCAATGTTGGGTGAGTTTGCAAACTCAATGGGAAACCATCATCGATGGTTCACCCAACTCATGCATATACATACGATATATCACATAACCACACGATAACATATTCAGAACACTATCAGACAATTTACATATTTTCAGCATAACATAACTCAGATATGTCACTGTGCAATCGACACATAATATACGCATTCTCACTTTTCACAATACAGTCAGATGCATAATGCATGTCAATTCTCATTTTATGTCCGTGTTGTGACTGAGCGTTAACACTGTCCCAATTGGGGCACATTACACAGTAATCTCATTTTAGGCAAGTAGGAGAGCCCTCAGGGTATGCACTACTGCTCGCTCACACCAGGGATAGGAGAGCCCTAGTGGGTATGCACTATTCCCTTTCAGCCTTAGGCCCTTTCACTGATAATCGAGCTTAAAGCTCTGATCACTAATTGCTCCAGTCACAACTGTTTATTTACCGATTTTAATCATGCCTAGCATGCATTCACACTTGCACAATCAATAACACATATATATCAATCGATTCTATTTATCGCATTCAGAACACTTACTCATAATTTCAGCTCATCTATTTCACAATTACAAGCACTCACATATTCATAGAACATTTAACACACAAAGATTGAGGAACTAACTAGGTTACTTACCTGTAACTTCCTAGCTACTGCTTGGAAGTCCCAGCGATATTCGTGGACTGACGATCCAACGGTGCCTCTATAACAATTTAAACAAATTCTCATCACTAGATGCTCAATCAAAGAAATTCGATATTGCACATGTTTTAATTTAAAGCTGTACGATGCATGTTCACGATTTCCCGGCGCTATAACCCAATTCAGCAATCTCTTGCCTCATAACCAAATTTCACTATTCACTAGATCCATATCATCCATTAATTTCATAAGTCTCCAATTTAAACTCTCATAGTCATAATAAAATTCTTAGGTTACAATAGGAACTATACTCGACTCTCTCTTTCTATGATTGGGAACCCGCTAATTAAAATTTGAACTCTTATTCTTTACCTCAATCGTAGATCTCTTTCTCTAGTTCACAACGAATCCAGTATCACCTCAATTGGAGGTCTACACTATAAAATATGCCCCAAAAAACAAATTATTTCACTTGAGAAATCCCTTATGGCGACCAAGGGTCCTTATCATGACGTGAAAAGGGCCTTCCATGCAGATGTGAAAAAATACGTTAAATCATGGCGAAGATCCACACGCTTGTCGCGGCGTCTCGGTCCGCTCGTCGCGGCGAGCACGCACTGACTCGTCGCGGCGAAGCCAATTGCAGACGTCGCGACGTGCGAACGACTTCGTCTTCTCCATTCGATTTTTCATCTTTCTCTCTCTATAAACCAGCATTAAACACACTCAATTACCCATATATCTAGCATTTAAACTCATTAATACACCAAACAAAAATAAATATCAACATAAAAGACATCAAACTCACCAAATCAAAGCTCAAATCCTTAAATGTCCGAAAATCCTCCAACAAGCTCCAACACCGATTTTCACCCTCAACTCTCAACTCTCTCCATCTTCCTCAAGAATCAAGCTAAGCTTTGTGTAGGGAATGGCAGCAGCAAGAAACAATCGAAGATCACACACCAGGGAGAAACGAAAATCACCATCGAAGAGAAGAGAAGTTTTGCCCTAGGAGGAAATGTCTTTATCTTAGATTTCAAAACCTAAGGTATAAATATAAACGGTTGATTTAAAACCTATAGATTGTAGTCCTCAATTTCATTCAATTTCAGTCTCTAAATTCCAATGGCTCATCATAAAAATTCCTAAACTCATAAATCTAAATTTTCCATGCCATTTTCCCATCAATTTCGGAACCGGAATCTAAATCATCAATCTCTAAGACATTTTTTCGGTCCAAACCCAAAACTCTAAAAATTCTAGAAAAATTCCTATAAATCCTCAAAAATATAAAACACAAGGTCCTACATTCCAATTTAACTTTTCAAATCTCTAAAATTCAAATCTCACTCCATTTAACTATATAAAGCCAATAACTCATATCTCACATAAATTTACACTTCAAGACATATATCACAATTAATTGCCGGAAAAATCATGAATGCATGTCACTACGCATATGCATGTGCAAAATGATCTGTTTCTCTAAAATCAGAGGCCACAAATAATACTCAATGAATATATGCAGTAAAAATTCCTATCCTGTCCTAATTACCAAAATGTCCATCACATCGGTAACGGGATGTTACAAGGAAGATGAAAGATTATGCTCTGAGTGAATAGGAAGATTAATACAAGAGGAGAGATAGCAGTAGGTAGGAAGGTGAAGGAGGAGACGGTGGTGGTGAAGGAGAAATAGGGGAAGGGGGAACTAGATCTTGTTAACAAAGGTGATATAGTATAAGGCCACGAATTGGATCAAGAAAATCATATAAGTGAGCATTAGATGTACTTTTTGTGGCAAAGGGAAATTCTTGCGCATCAAATGTAACATATAGAGAGATGATCAACTTCTTGTTAGTAAGATTAAGGCACCTATATCCTCGATGATGGAAAGGATAGCCAAGGAAAACATAAGGTGTAAAACGAGGAGCAAGTTTATGGCGAACTTTGAATGACAAGATTGGATAACATAAGCATCCATAAATGTGAAAATGGGAGTAGAAGGTTAGTTTATTAAATAGTATTTTAAAGGGTGTTTGATTATGAAGGGTGGTGGTAGGGTGAATATTAAGTAGATGCATGACCATGTGTAGTGCTTCTATATAATATTTTTGTTGCATAAAAGTTTGAAATAAAAGTGTGCACATGATGTCATTGATAATGCGAAGCATTCATTCAGCTTTTTTTTTTGGGTATGTTCCCATGCAAGAAAAATGATGATGACATGATTAGCAAAAAAATTTACGAGAGGGGCATTATCAAATTTCATTTCATTATCACATTAAATATTTTAATTCTAGCTTGGAATTGTGTCAAGATAAAAGCCCAAAAAACTGGAGCTTTTCAAACCTTGATACTTAATATGCAGTGGATGCACCCAAAGAAAATGAGAGCAATCATAAAAAGTCAAATAATATTAAAATCCACTTATACTCAAATTTGGTGAAGTCCATAGATCGAAATGTATGATATCAAAAGGGACAAAACTAATATAGGGAGAGAGATACATTACGAATAAAAAATATAAGAGATATTATTTAAATTAAAAATGGTATTGGGATTACCTGCTTTAGATGTCAAGTGGGAATCTTGTACTAGAGTCAAGGTACCATTGATTATCGATGGGCTGTTGAAGAGAGAGTGAGTTAAGTGCTTGTGGAACATCAATGCATTGTTGTCTAACCCATATAGTAGGCTCCAAGATATGTGATTTATGTCATACTAGACTCATAACTAGCAAGTCGTGGAGCATTTTAATGCAAGTAAGGTCCACCTATGTTAAGAAGTTATCTTTGCAGCCTAAAATGGTGTAATAGGCCATATAGGAGGCCTAAAAGGTGGTTGATCATGCTGGGCATAAGGGAATGTAGATCAATTTTATCAATCTAGTCGTTGACCATTTCCAACAACCTTGCCAATTATTGTAGTTAAGGCACCCTCAATCATGATTACCACCCTTATTATGATAGTTTTCGTTTGCACCCCATTAGAAGTAGAATGGGAGGGTTGGCATCTTTGTGATTTAGTGGAGGTATACATCACAGTATATAAGTATGATAAATATGTTAAAGTTTAGAAAGATGTGTTTCTTCTATAAAAAAGCATGGAGTGGGCTTTGAGAAAAAGAAGGAAGAGGCTCCTAGTACTTGATTATATTTGCAAGAGTGGCGTACTTTTCAATTAGGGCATTGAGAAATTAAAGATTCATGGTCTTATCATCAATAGGTTGGTCAATATTGGCGAGGGAATCAATAAGGGACTAGACTCATTGGACATATGCAGTGATAAGAGAAGACCTCATACTTATAACATAGAATTCTTCTATCAATTAAAGGGCTTTAATATAGAGATTATCCTTAAATAAGACCTTGGCTCATGTCGACAAGTTATAAGAAGTGTTCTTTTACATGGTTTGCTTCGCGGTACTATCAAGAAAACTTAGGACTTCCACACCAGTGGCATTGGCAGTAAGTAAGGTTACCTACGAATTACATTAAGTGTAATATCCCGTTACCGATGTGAGAGCATATCGGTAATTTGGATGAAGTGAGTAGTGAGTGCATTCATGATTGAATTGCACATATAGTAACCTTGCTTGCATCAGTGATGAGTGTGTAGATTGCACATGCATATCTGATGGCATGCATTAATGATTGTTCCAGAATTATCGTGTTTATGAGTTAATTTGTGAGTGTTGAGATAAATGAGTTAGATTTGAATTAAAGTGGATTAAGGAAATTAGAGTGTAATAGTTGTGTTAGAGTTGGTGAGAATTTCTTGAGTTATTGAGAATTGATGAATAATGTGAATTGAAGAGAGGATTAGTTGTATAAATGATTTGATCGAAATTAAGAATAATTAGATTGTATAGTGACTTAGTGTGGAAAGTGAAGTTGTGGAATTGAGAATTGAGAGTTGAGTATAGAAATGAGTGTTTTATAATTTTGAGAAATTATGATAATTTTCGAAATTTTAGAGATTTGTGTTGAGACCTAAGAATGGCCTAGGGACTGAGAATTTCGATTCGGGTCCGAAAGTGAGTGGTAAATAACTTGAAAATTTAAAGTTATGAGTTTAAGAATTTTGGTGATGAGCCGATTGAAATTAGAATTGAAATTAAGTGATTTGAGGATGATAGATTTTGAATCTCGGTTGAAATCGACCTTGTATATATAAGTGGTTTTGGGAGTTAGGGTTTAAAACATTTTCCCTTTTCCCTTCTCCTTCGCCGTCGACGATCGTGAGCTTCTTCCTTGGAGATTTCGTGGGTTTCTTTTCAATGTGAGTGGAAGAGTTGTTAGAGAGCTTGATGAAGTTGTTGATGGCTGAGATCTGAGAGTGATTTTGAGAGAGATTGAAGCTTGGAGGATTTCGGACGGTTTTGATTTTAGGGCATGGACGATTCAGTGATTTGGTAAGTTTTAATGCGATTAATGTTGTATTTATGGTTGTTTATAGCATTTATAGCATTTATAGTGTTAAATATGAGTGATTGTGGTTTGAGGGAGAGCATTAATGGCGGAAATGCGAATCGGAGGAGATGAACCAGTCGCACGTCGCGACGTAGGAATTTAATATTTAATTGAGGCGTCGCGACGGCGGAAGGATTTAGGCGCGCGACATGACGTGCGTGAGACGTCGCGGCGGTAGCGAAATTCACGCCCCGACGAAGGCTAGAAGGCGTCGCGGCGGCGTGAACAACAGCTTCACGCGCGGCGAATGATTCGTGCCTTGCGTGGCATTCCTGTCTTGTGCGACGAAAGTAGAGAGGTCGTGATGAAGAATGAAAGTGTAATGGAATTGAATTGGTTTTAGGGTATATCTTTTAGTGTAGACCTCAATTGAGATGAACTTTGATTCGTTATGAACTAGAGAAAGAGGTCTACAGTTGAGGTAGAGATTGAGAGTTTGAAATTGATCAGTGGAATTTTAATTAGCGAAAGAGAGTCAATTTCAGTATTGAATTTGACTTAGGGATTATATGTTGAGCAATTAGAGTTTAAATTGAGGATTTAATGAATGAGATAGACCTAGTGAATAGCAAATTGTGGCTATGAAGTGAGAAATATTGAAATCAGATTTGAGAGCTGGAAATCATGATCATGCACCATATCATTGCGAATTAAGACATGTGCATTAGTGAATTTAATTAATTGAGCAAGTAGTGATGAGAATTCATTTGAATTGTTATAGAGGCGTCGTTGGATCGACAGTCCACGGATATTGCTGGGACTTCCAGGCAGTAGCTCAGAAGTTACAGGTGAGTAACCTAGTTAGTTCCTCAGCTTTTATGTGATTAAATGTGCTGTGAATGTGTGTAAATTAAGTGTAAAAGTGAGTGATATAAATGTGAAGTGAATGAGTTAAATGTGATAAGTGTTAGTGATTGCACCAAGTGTGTTATATAAATGTGAATACCTGTGATTGAGAATCAGTGTATATAATTGTGAGTAAGTGTTTGATTGTGACAAGCGAGTGAAGTGAGATAAATGTGCTAGAGACTGTGCAAGTGATAGTGCATGCTTAGCATGATTATAAGCGGTAATCTAAGCAGGTTGTGGTTGGAGCAATTAGTGATCGAGCTATAAGCTCGATATCGATGAATGGGCCTAAGGCCAATGAAAAGGAAATAGTGCATACCGGAGGGCTCTCCTATTCCTAAAGTGAGTGGGCGTAGTGTATACCCAAAGGGCTCTCTAATTGCGAAAAATGTGATCAACGTGATAAGTGCCCGTGTCGGGACGGTGTTAGCACGCTTCATCTGTGATGCCATAAAAGAGAAATTGCATTCATATGCATCAGAGTGTGCAGATGAAGTTGAGAGTGTGTTATATGTGACAAATATGAAGCGATACGTGCGAGTATGCGATAGTGTAAATTAATGAGCGATATGTGTGAGCTGTGATGTAGTATACATGTGTAAAGTGTTTACAATGTTTTTAATTGAGTAAATTGTGTATAGTGTTATAAATTGTGCTAAAATATATTTATGAGATATATTGTGTATATCGTGAGTTGGGTGAACCATCGATGATGGTTTCTCATTGAGTTCATAAACTCACCCAACATTGCAATATATTTTTCGAGACGGCGTCGATGGGACCTTAGCTCTGAGATAGTTCTTCTTCTTCGAGAGTTAAGTGATCAAGTCGGTGATGGATCCTGGTCGGTCACCGGGGTGACTTTGAGTTGATTTTTTGGGATGACCTAGTATGAGCGTTTGTATCGTTTCCTTTTGAGCTGTTGTATTTAGCTTGTAGGGGTGATAGATGGTCTATATTCGGATTAATTTTAGGAAATGAAAGATTATGATTGTGGTTTTAATTTTCAATGAATTTCATTATCGGTTTATTTATATTGATGCCATCGAGTGTTTAGTGATCGTTTGTGATCGTAGCACTTCCTTCTTTGTGGGATATCGTCGGAGCGACCCACGGGCGTCGGTGTGTACCTACGGTGAGGGGCTTCTGATAGGTGATATCGAGCATGGTTTGACATCTTTTGGGCATAGTGTATTTTAGGCCTGAATTTCGGTCTGCGGTAATTGATCGAATTGTGACTTTATTATAGGTCATCCGTGTTTGGGGATCAAGTGGAGCAACCAAACCTTAGATCCGTGGGAGCTAGTAGAGAGTCCCTATGCCTCATCTGATGAGTTGCCTCCCGAGTTCCCGAGGCGGAAAGGAGGTTTGATAACTTGCGTGGGTGGGGCGGTCGATTTCTATGGCGATCTGACCCTGCTTGAGGTGAGGATGGTTGGAAGGACGGAGAGAGTCCTCGATCGGATGGGCTGTGATGTGGTGGGCGTTTTGATTCTGTGATGTCATTGCTTGAGGTCACCTTGCTCGATGGTGGAAGGCTGCTCCGGCGGTTCCATCAGGCCTCGCTTGTTGACTTGGGATGATTTCTGCGGGCATTGAGAGATAATTTCATGCCCAGGATTATCTAGAGATGAAGATGCGGGAGTTTCTTGAAATGAGGCGAGGCGGATGTCGATGGCGGACTATGAGTGCGATTTAATGAGTTAGTGGGATATGCTCCTTCTTTGATTGCCTTAGAGTCGATAGATGTCGCAGATTTGAGGCGGACTCAATTTGAGATCCGTTCGGTTGGCCCGATCGGATATAGGCGATTTATTGGCTATGAGCATTCATGCAGTGAAATAGAACAACTTTTGAGGCAGAGACGGGCTGAGACTAGTCAGGGCCCCAGTGGCAAGAGACCGAGTAGTAGTCAGAGTAGTCAGGGCAGTGAGAGCAGGAGTAAGCGCCAGGCTAGGACTTTTAGATCGTGAGCAGAGGAAGACAGTCAGATCACGGGCAGGAGGGCGATTTGCTCGAGCTAGTGGTGGCCGTGGCGGTGTCGAGGTCTGGTCGAGTATCCCACTGTGTGAGTCTTGTGAGAGGAGGCACGATGGAGAGTGTTGGAGGGCTACCGGAGCTTGTCTTAAGTGTGGTTCGATGGACCACCAGCTCCGGGAATGTCCCTTCACTGTGGAGGCCCAGTCGGCAAGGACTGGAGGATCAGGCAGTGGTTCTACAGTGCAGCAGAGCCGTGGAGGCGGATTTGGGTTCAGAGGCCGAGGCAGAGGCCGAGGGATCAGTGGTGAGATCTGAGGGACAGAGCAGCGGTCAGCGGTCCCAGGCCAGAGTCTATGCTATGACTCGGCAGGAGGCGCAGGAGTCTCCAGATGTCGTTGCGGGTATGCTTCTAATTTCTGGTTTTGAAGCATATGCATTGATGGATCCTGGATCCACTCATTCATTTATTGCACCGTATATGGCATGTAGACTGCATTGTGATAGAGAGAGATTGCAGTGTGGTCTAGAGGTGAGTACACCTCTAGGTAGTACGACAGTGTTGGGAGAGGTCTGCAAGGGATGTTTGATAGTGATTGATCAGGCAGAGTTGAGTGCAGACCTTATAGTGTTATCTTTGAGAGAGATTGATGTGATCCTAGGGATGGACTGGCTTACTGCCCATAGAGCTGTGATGGATTGTTATACCAAGGAGGTTATGTTAGAATCTCCTGGTCAGCCTAGAGTTGTTTTTCGAGGTATTATTCAGGCAGTGCCAACTAGGATGATTTCGTTTATGAGCGCCCTGAGGTTGATGCAGGGAGGGTGTGAGGCCTATTTGGCCCATGTGATTGATTCTAGAGTTGAGCAGAGGTTGGAGGATATTTCAGTGATCAGGGAGTTTCCTGATGTGTTCCCCGATGAGTTATCGGGTTTGCCGCCGGATCGGGAGATGGAATTTGGGATAGACCTCGTTCCAGGTACCGCTCCTATATCTATTCCTCCATATAGGATGGCACCGGTGGAACTGAGGGAGCTTAAGGCTCAGTTGCAGGAGTTGTTAGATAAGGGGTTCATCAGACCCAGTGTTTCACCGTGGGGAGCTCCAGTGCTATTTGTGAAGAAGAAGGATGGGACGTTGAGATTGTGTATCGATTATAGGCAGCTTAATCGGGTCACTGTCAAGAACAAGTACCCACTGCCTAGGATCGATGATCTATTTGATCAGTTGCAGGGAGCTCGAGTGTTTACCAAGTTGGACTTGAGGTCAGGATATTATCAGTTGAGGATAGCGGAGACCGATGTGCCTAAGAGTGCGTTCAGGAGCAGGTATGGGCACTTCGAGTTCTTAGTGATGCCATTTGGGTTAACTAATACCCCGGCAGCTTTCATGGCCTTGATGAATAAGGTATTTCAGCCCTACCTGGATCAGTTCGTGATAGTGTTCATTGATGATATCCTAGTGTATTCGCGGAGTAGGCAGGAGCATGCAGATCATCTGAGGATCGTATTGCAGATCATGAGAAAGAGGCAGTTGTATGCCAAATTCACGAAATGTGAATTTTGGCTGGATGAGGTGGTCTTCTTAGGCCATATAGTGTCTGGTGAGGGTATTCGAGTGGACCCTCACAAGATAGAGGCAGTAAGGAGTTGGGAGGTTCCGAGGAACGTGTCAGAGTTAAGGAGTTTCCTCGGACTAGCAGGTTATTACCGGAGGTTTGTCGAGGGGTTCTCAGTGATCTCAACCCCTTTGACAAAGCTTCTGAGGAAGAATGTAGTTTTCAGATGGTCAGATGAGTGTCAGCGGAGCTTTGAGGAGCTTAGGCAGTGATTGACTACTGCACCAGTGTTGGTTTTGCCGTCAGGGTCTAGATGATTTGAGGTTTTCAGTGATGCTTCGCAGCAGGGTTTAGGCAGTGTTTTGATGCAGCATGGGAGAGTGATAACGTATGCCTCGAGGCAGTTGAGGTCTCATGAGAGGAATTATTCAGTGCATGATTTAGAGTTGGCTGCAGTTGTGTTTGCCCTGAAGATCTGGAGACATTATTTGTATGGTGAGACGTTCCAGATCTTCACTGATCATAAGAGTTTGCGGTATTCTTTGAGTCGGTGAGAGTTGAATCGAGATGAGAGGAGATGGATTGAGTTGTTGAAGGATTATGGCTGCATCGATTGAGTATCACCGAGGAAGGCCAATGTAGTGGCGGATCGTTGAGTAGGAGATCTCATATCGGTCGACTCGATTGATTGAGAGATTGCCTAGCTTTGATTGATTGAGGCGCTTAATGTGCGGATGGATTTGGTTCGGGATGGAGCCTTGATTGCTACTTTGAAATTTGAGGCCGATGTTCTGAGATCGGATCGAGAGAGTGCGGATCGGGACCCAGTGTTAGTGAGGCCCGATGGATAGAGTCGGATCGGGGTTGATTCTTTGAGTTTGAGTTGAGAGATGGGACTCTTTGGATGGGTCGGAGATTGTGTGTGCGGATGTGGATGGTGAGACGAGATTTTAGAGGAAGCGCATGTGGCGCTTACGCGATGCACCGGGGTGACTAAGATGTATAATACCCTTAAGTTGCATTTACGGTGGCGGGTATGAAGAGGCAAGTGGCGAGTTTGTTTCTCGGTGTTTGGCGTGCCGGAGTTAAGTGAGCACCAAGCCCCATTGGGAGATTGCATTCGTTGCCCATTCCAGAGTGGAAGTGGGAGCGGATTACTATGGATTTTATTATGGGGTTGCCTAGGTCGCCGAGGCGGTGTGATCGATCTGGGTCATAGTGGACCGATTGACCAAGTCGGCTCACTTCTTGCAGTCTTGAGAGAACAATACTCTCGTCAGTTGGCCCGAAGTATGTGATGTAGATTGTGCGATTGCATGGGGTCCCGATGTCGATAGTGTCAGCGAGGATCCCAGATTTACGAGGTTACGGAGGAGCTGCGATCGGCGTTAGGTTGAAGTTGAACTTTAGTCTGCGTTTCATCCTCGAATGTATGGGCGAGTGAGAGGGCGATTAAGGCTGTTGAGGACATCTTGAGAGCTTGTGTATTAGAGTTCGAGGTGCTTGGGATCAATACTTGGCTCGATTGAGTTTGCGTACAATAATCGATTACCAAGCGGTATTGGGATGGCACCGTATGAGGCCTTGTATGGAAGATCGTATAGATCACCCTTTATTGGGATGAAGAGGGTGTGAGGATGCTCGAGGTCCGAGCTGATCCAGATCTTGTGGATAAAGTTAGAGTGATTGAATCGCATTAAAGGCGGCTCGGGATAAACAGAAGAGTTATGTGGATCGGCGATCGGCGTGAGATGGAGTATAGTGTGGGCGATAGAGTGTTCCTCCGAGTGTCGCCTTGGAGAGGAGTGTTGAGATTTGGATGGAGGGGCAAGTTGAGTCCCCAGTATATCGGTCCTTATGAGATTACTGAGAGGATTGGACCGTTGGCCTATAGATTAAGATTGCCTAGTGAGATGTCCCAGTTGCATGATGTGTTTCATGTGAGTATGCTCCGGAGATATCGCTCAGACCCGATGCATGTGATTCCGGCTCAAGAGATTGAGGTAGCGAGTGATCTGAGTTATGTTCAGGAGCTAGTGCAGATTATCGGATCGCGGGTCAAGCAATTGAGGAGCAGGGTGATTCCATTGGTGAAAGTCCTATGGAAGAACCATTCATCAGAAGAAGCAACTTGGGAAACTGAGGAGCACATGAGGAGGCAGTACCCTCATCTGTTCGATCAGTCAGGTATGAAATTTCGGGACAAAATTTTTATAAGGAGGGGAGAATTGTAACATCCCGTTACCGATGTGAGAGCATATCGGTAATTTGGATGAAGTGAGTAGTGAGTGCATTCATGATTGAATTGCGCATATAGTGACCTTGCTTGCATCAGTGATGAGTGTGTAGATTGCACATGCATATCTGATGGCATGCATTCATGATTGTTCCAAGAATTATCTCGTGTTTATGAGTTGATTTGTGAGTGTTGAGATAAATGAGTTAGATTTGAATTAAAGTGGATTAAGGGAAATTAGAGTGTAATAGTTGTGTTAGAGTTGAGTGAGAATTTACTGAGTTATTGAGAATTGATGAATAATGTGAATTGAAGAGAGGGATTAGTTGTATCGTGATTTGATCGAGAATTAAGAATAATTAGATTGTATAGTGACTTAGTGTGGAAAGTGAAGTTGTGGAATTGAGATTTGAGATTTGAGTATAGAAATGAGTGTTTTATAATTTTGAGAAATTATGAGAATTTTCGAAATTTTAGAGATTTGTGTTCGATAGGAAGAATGGCCTAGGGACTGAGAATTTCGATTCCGGGTCCGAAAGTGAGTGGTAAATAGCTTGAAAATTTAAAGTTATGAGTTTAAGAATTTTTGGTGATGAGCCAGTGAAATTAGAGATTGAAATTAAGTGATTTGAGGACTGATAGATTTTGAATCTCAGTTGAAATCAGCCTTGTATATATAAGTGGTTTGGGAGTTAGGGTTTAAAACATTTTCCCCTTTTCCCTTCTCCTTCGCCGTCGACGATCGTGAGCTTCTTCCTTGGAGATTTCGTGGGTTTCTTTTCAGTGTGAGTGGAAGAGTTGTTAGAGAGCTTGATGAAGTTGTTGATGGCTGAGATCTGAGAGTGATTCTGAGAGAGATTGAAGCTTGGAGGATTTCGGACGGTTTTGATTTTAGGGCATGGACGATTCAGTGATTTGGTAAGTTTTAATGCGATTAATGTTGTATTTATGGTTGTTTATAGCATTTATAGCATTTATAGTGTTAAATATGAGTGATTGTGGTTTGAGGGAGAGCATTAATGGCGGAAATGCGAATCGGAGGAGATGAACCAGTCGCACATCGCGACGTAGGAATTTAATATTTAATTGAGACGTCGCGACGAGCGGAAGGATTTAGACGCCGCGACGTGAGGTACGTAGACGTCGCGGCGAGCAGGCGAAATTCCACGCCGCGACGAAGGCTAGAGGACGTCGCGGTGAAGGCGTGAAACAGGCTTCACGCCGCGGCGAATGATTCGCGCGCCTTGTGGCGTTCCCTGTCTTGTGAAAGTAGAGAGGTCGCGGTGAAGAATGAAAGTGTAATGGAATTGAATTGGTTTTTAGGGTATATCTTTTAGTGTAGACCTCCAATTGAGATGAACTTTGATTCGTTATGAACTAGAGAAAGAGGTCTACAGTTGAGGTAGAGATTGAGAGTTTGAAATTGATCAGTGGAATTTTAATTAGCGAAAGAGAGTCAATTTCAGTATTGAATTTGACTTAGGGATTATATGTTGAGCAATTAGAGTTTAAATTGAGGATTTAATGAATGAGATAGACCTAGTGAATAGCAAATTGTGGCTATGAAGTGAGAAATATTGAAATCAGATTTAAGAGCTGGAAATCATGATCATGCACCATATCATTGCGAATTAAGACATGTGTATTAGTGAATTTAATTAATTGAGCAAGTAGTGATGAGAATTCATTTGAATTGTTATAGAGGCGCCGTTGGATCGACAGTCCACGGATATTCTGGGACTTCGAGCGTGCTCGGAAGTTCTGGTGAGTAACCTAGTTAGTTCCTCAGCTTTTATGTGATTAAATGTGCTGTGAATGTGTGTAAATTAAGTGTAAAAGTGAGTGATATAAATGTGAAGTGAATGAGTTAAATGTGATAAGTGTTAGTGATTGCACCAAGTGTGTTATATAAATGTGAATACCTGTGATTGAGAATCAGTGTATATAATTGTGAGTAAGTGTTTGATTGTGACAAGCGAGTGAAGTGAGATAAATGTGCTAGAGACTGTGCAAGTGATAGTGCATGCTTAGCATGATTATAAGCGGTAATCTAAACAGTTGTGACTGGAGCAATTAGTGATCAGCGCTATAAGCTCGATATCAGTGAATGGGCCTAAGGCCAATGAAAAAGGAAATAGTGCATACCCAAAGGGCTCTCCTATTCCTAAAGTGAGTGGGCAGTAGTGTATACCCAGAGGGCTCTCCTACTTGCCGAAAAATGTGATCAACGTGATAAGTGCCCGTATCGGGACAGTGTTAACGCTCAGTCACAACAGTGCCATAAAAAGAGAAATTGCATTCATATGCATCTGAGTGTGCAGTGAAGTTGAGAGTGTGTTATATGTGACAAATATGAAGCGATACGTCTGAGTATGCGATAGTGTAAATTGTGAAGCGATATGTGTGAACTGTGATGTAGTA
Organism: Erythroxylum novogranatense; assembly: GCA_029891385.1. Lineage (NCBI taxonomy): Eukaryota > Viridiplantae > Streptophyta > Magnoliopsida > Malpighiales > Erythroxylaceae > Erythroxylum > Erythroxylum novogranatense. The sequence continues at coordinate 36,188,160 of CM057235.1, forward strand.
TACATGTGTAAAGTGTTTACAGTGTTTTTAATTGAGTAAATTGTGTATAGTGTTATAAATTGTGCTAAAATATATTTATGAGATATATTGTGTATATGCATGAGTTGGGTGAACCATCGATGATGGTTTCTCATTGAGTTCGCAAACTCACCCAACATTGCAATATATTTTTCAGACGTCGATGGGACCTTAGCTCTGAGATAGTTCTTCTTCTTTGAGAGTTCGTGATCAAGTGCGGCGATGGATCACAGTCGGTCACCGGGTGACTTTGAGTTGATTTTTTTGGGATGACCTAGTATAGACGTTTGTATCAGTTTCCCTTTTTGGACTGTTGTATTTAGCTTGTAGGGGACTGATAGACTGGTCTATATTCTGGACTAATTTTAGGAAATGAAAGATTATGATTGTGGTTTTAATTTTCAATGAATTTCATTATGCGGTTTATTTATATTGATGCCATGCGAGTGTTTAGTGATCGTTTGTGATCGTAGCACTTCCTTGCTGTGGGATATGCGTCGGAACGACCCACGGGCGTCCCGGTGTGTACCCTACGGTGAGGGGGCGCTACATTAAGGATTATTAAATTCAAGGGTAAAAAGTACACATACCTTGATGTTATATATATTAAAGGCATTATAAACAGTGGTTGGTGATTGGTTTTTCTTTTTTATCATAATTATCAAACACCATAACAAAATATAGGATAAAATAATGATGGAAGATATATGATAATAGTGATAATAAAGGTTACTAGGTGAGTAGATTAGAAGAGAAAAGACGGGACAATGACTTGAATCAGTTTGACGCCAATAAGGAAAAGTAAATATGAGATTAAAAAGAAAAAATAGAGATTATGACTCTGATACCATATAAACAAAATATCTTAAAGAAGAAATGCTACCCCTGTTGAGTCAAAATGACTTTACATATATGTATGATTTTGATGAATAACAAAGAAGAAGCAAAAGTAGACATAAAATAGAAAAGACAGACAAAGAAAATAAAAAGCAGACGAAGATGAGAAAAGCAGATGCAGACTGAGAAAAACACAGACGCAGATGCAGAAGTTAAAAACAGATGCAAAAATACAGACATAAAATGAAAAGCAGATGTAGACGCAGAAGCAAAAGTAGAAAAACAGACGCAGACAGACACAAAAATACAGACACAGAAAGACAGACGCAAAAATACAGATGGAGAAAAGCAGACGCGGAATTCAAAAGAAGACGCAAGAGTCAGTTCGAGTTAGTTACAGAACTCAACTGATTAACCGTTTCTTTCAAGATTCAAGATTCAAGAAGCAGTTACAGACGAAGACTATAAATATAAGTTGAAGTCGAAGATATTAAAGTTAGACAAGTTAGCCAAGTTAGCGAAAATTAGCCAAAAGAAAAAGCGAATTGTGCAAATTAGCTGAGAGCTAATTTTACTGTAACAAGTTTCAATACTTTTGTAAGAAAGTAGTTCAGATAGCCTGCAGAGGCTAAGTGTGAAAGAATAGTGAGTGTAGAGACTTGAAGAGGCTCGGAAAGAATACTTGTAAAAGTTGAAGAGATAGTGAAATCTCAGAAAGAACTCTGAGGACTGGACGTAACCCACGGTTTGGGGTGAACCAGTATAAAATCGCTGTGTCAACTTCTCTCTATCCTATTCCTTTTTAAGTTTAAGTTTCGTTATTACTTACATTTCGAAACAAAGCTTTCAAAGTTTTGATTAATTTGAACTTATCAAAGTTTCTGTGAAAAGAACTTGATTTTAAACAAAACTGTTTTGAAAGAGTTTTCAAAAAGGAGAATATACAATTCAACCCCCCTTCTCGTGTATTCGTTATCGTTTTATAAGCATTGTACTAACGTGTGATTTACTTTAATTGGTATCAGAGCTTGGTATCCAAGAATCACTGTAGCAAAGTGTGGATTAAAGATAATGGCAAAATCACATATATACATTGCAGAAGGTGCCTCAGTCACGAGACCTCCAGCATTCAACGGAGAAGACTATAACTATTGGAAAGCTAGAATGCGGTTGTTCATAGAATCTACTCATGTCGACCTTTGGGATGTGATAGAGAATGGACCATATAAACCAGTAGACGAAGATGGAAATCTTATTCCACGGACTAGATGGACGGCTGACCAAAAGGCCATAATTCAGCTCAATTCTAAGGCGAAATACTTCTTGACGTGTGCCCTAAGTAGGAGTGAATATGATAAAGTTCACGGATGCGACGCTGCGAAGGAGATGTGGTATACACTGTCCATCGCTCATGAAGGAACAAGTCAAGTCAAAGAATCCAAGATAAGCATTCTTGTGCACCAGTACGAGCTTTTCAAGATGAAGGATGAAGAATCTATTGATCAAATTTTTGGAAGATTTCAAACAATTATCAATGGACTGAAAGCCCTTGGAAGAACGTACAACAACCAAGATCACATACGGAATATCTTGAGAAGTCTACCGAAGAGGTGGAGACAAAAAGTGACGACGGTGCAGGAAGCGAAGGATTTAAGCGTGCTGAAACTTGACGAGCTGCTTGGATCACTGAAGATTCATGAAGTAGAGCTTGATGCTGAAGACAAGCCCAAACGGGAAAAGTCAATAGCACTGAAGGCCGGACAGAAGAACCACAAGACTCAAAGAAGGAGAAAGTTATCAAAAGCACTAAAGATAGAAGAATCGAAGAATGATGACTCAAGCGAATCAGAACAAGAGTCGAGTGGTGAAGATGACGAACTATCGTTCATTTCCCGCAAGCTAAGACGGATGTGGAAGAAGAACTCCAAAGGAAGTCAATTCTTCAAAAAGAATAGCAAAGATGATGGTAAACCAGAAAAGACATCTATCATATGCTATGAGTGTAATCAACCTGGACACTACAAGTCAGAATGTGCTACTCTGAAGAAGAAACCAAAGAAGAGTAGAGAAGGCAAGAAAAGCATGATGGCAATGTGGGAGGATCTAGATTCATCAGAATCAGACACAAACTCTGAAACATCTGAACATGCTAATATCTGCCTAGTAGCCGAAGAAGAAAGTGACGAGGAGGTAACCTCTTAATATGATAACTTGCATGAAGCTTATTCAGAGTTATTAGAGGATTCCCATGCTATTCTGAAACAGTACAAACTGTTAAAGAAGAAGTATATAGAAAACCTCAAACATACAGAAGAAATAGAGAGAGAAAATATGTGCTTAAAGAAACAACTTGAGGAGAAAAAGAAGGTAGTAGATAAAACTGATGAGATAAATCAGTTGAAGCTCATAATTAAAAGCCTTTCATCTTATTTAGCTACATTCACTGAAAGTACTAAAAGAATGAATGAGATGCTAGAAAAATGTAGACACCCGAGTGACAAAACTAGATTAGGGTTTACGGGTAATAAGTCTCATTCTCATATAAAGCCTCTTTCTCAAAGTAAAGTGCACTACCAAAAACATTTTCATCAACATTTTAGTAAAAGGGATCAAAGAACTCCTTATATGCATATTACTAACCAGAAAGGACCCAAGAGAATATGGGTAGCAAAGAATAAAATAGTTTCTCCTGCAGATATCCTTTCTTGAAAGATGCGACAAGCATCGTTGGTATTTAGTCAGTGGTTGCTCGCGACATATGACAGGAAGAAGGTCTATGTTCCTAGATCTTCAGTATAAGAAGGGAGGATCAGTGACTTTCAGAGACAACCAGCAGGGCAAGATAATTGAAATCGGTAAGATAGGTAAAGATTCCTTTGCATGCATAGATAATGTACTGCTTGTTGATGCTCTGAAGCACAACTTGATTAGTGTAAGTCAATTGTGTGACTTTGGTTTTATAGTCACATTCAATTAAAATCTTTGTGAAGTTAGAAACAAAGATGGGTCTATATTCTTTTCTGCCAAGGGAAGAAATAATCTTTATAAAATTGACTTAGAAGATTTTCAAGTTCAAAATGTTTCATGTTTTCTATCGTCTGAAGAAGAAAGACTAATCTGGCATAAAAAGCTAGGTCATGTCTCTTTTAAACACATTTCAAAGTTGGCAAATTTTGATTTGGTAAGAGGTTTACCAAAAATGAGTTTTGACAATGAATTTTTCTGTGAAAGTTGTTTGAAAGGAAAACAAGTTAAAACATCTTTTTCTTCTAAAAATATTGTAACATCTTCTAGACCTTTAGAGTTGTTACATATGGATTTATTTGGTCCAACTAGGACAATAAGTCTTGGCGGAAAGAAATATGGACTTGTTATTGTTGATGACTTTACAAGATTTTGTTGGATATTGTTTTTGTCACACAAGGATGAATCTTTTAAATGTTTTAGGACCCTTTCCAGAAAGTTACAGATAGAAAAAGGAGTACCTATAGCCAGTATCAGGAGTGATCATGGTGGAGAATTCGAGAATGAGAAGTTTAGATTATTCTGTGAGGAGAATGGAATTTCCCACAATTTCTCTGCTCCAAGGACTCCACAACAGAATGGAGTTGTTGAAAGGAAGAACAGGACGATTCAGGAGATGGCAAAGACCATGTTGTGTGAGATGAATCTTCCTAAGTATTTTTGGGCAGAAGCTGTAAATACAGCATGTTATATTCATAACAGAATACTGTTGCGACCACTATTGAAGAAGACTCCCTATGAGATATGGAATGGAAGGAGACCAAACATATCTTACTTTCATCCATTCGGTTGTAAGTGCTCTATTCTGAATACAAAGGAATTGTTGGATAAGTTCGACTCAAAGACCTATTCAGGAATATTTCTAGGCTACTCATCTATATCTAAGGCTTTTCGGGTATATAACCATATCTCAAAGACTATTGAGGAAACCATCCATGTCAAGTTTGATGATAGTTTTCAACCCCATAGGAAAGACGACATGGAGAATGAAGATCCTTCAAAGAACTTAGATGATACAACAGAAACTCCATCATCAGGAACTCAAGTAGATAAGGTTGAGGATATTCCAGAAACTATAGGATTAAAAAGAGATTGGAAGTATAGGAGTTCTCATCCAGAAGAGCTAATTATCGGAGAGACCTCAGAAGGAGTTAGGACAAGGTCCAAATTCAGAAGAGAAGCTAATGTGGCTTTCATCTTTGAAATAGAACCTAAGAAGATTGAGGAAGCCCTTCAGGACGAAAGCCCTTCAGGACGAAAGCCCTTCAGGACAAAGCTTGGATTTTAGCCATGCAAGAGGAGCTGAATCAGTTTACTAGGAATAATGTCTGGTCCTTAGTTCCGAAACCTTCAAAGAAATCCATTTTAGGAACTAGATGGGTCTTTAAGAATAAGTTAGACGAATCAGGTAGAATGAGTCAGAATAAAGCTAAATTAGTAGCACAAGGCTATAATCAGCAAGAAGGAATAGAATACAATGAGACATATGCTCCAGTAGCAAGACTTGAAGCTATTAGGATTTTGCTGGCATATGCTGTTTGTCATGATATAAAGCTTTTTCAGATGGACGTGAAGAGCGCTTTTCTGAATGGTTTTATAGACGAAGAAGTGTATGTGAAGCAACCTTCTGGCTTTGAGGATGTTAAGAATCCAGAATATATCTATAGACTTCATAAAGCTTTATACGGCTTGAAGCAAGCTCCTAGAGCTTGGTATGATCGTCTAAGTAATTTTCTCTTGGAGAATGGGTTTACTAGAGGTCAAGTGGATAAGATGCTTTTCAGGAAGAATTATGAGAATGATTTTATCTTAGTTCAAATATACGTTGATGACATTATTTTTTGTGCTACTTCAAGGAAGCTATGTATGAATTTTGAGAGTCTGATGAAAAATGAATTTGAAATGAGTATGATGGGTGAGCTAAAGTTCTTTCTTGGGTTGCAAGTTAAGCAAACCAAAGGGAAAATTTTTATCCATCAACAAAAGTATGTGAAGGAATTGTTGTGTAAATTTGATATGAATAATGTGAAGCCAATGGCAACTCCGATGCATCCTTTGAACCTTTTTTCGAAAGATGAACTTGGTAAGAAAGTGGATCAAACCTTGTTTAGGGGGATGATTGGTTCTTTACTGTATCTTACAGTAAGTAGACCTGATATTTTATTCAGTGTATGCTTGTGTGTAAGGTTTCAGGCCGATCCTAGAGAATCTCATTTTATTGCTGTTAAAAGGATTATGAGATATCTCACAGGTACTACTGATCTTTGCTTAATGTTTGAGAAAGGTAAAGATTTTAGGTTAATCGGATATTGCGATGTGGACTATGCCAGAGATAGGATTGAAAGGAAGAGCACTAGTGGTGGATGTCACTTTCTTGGCGCAAACCTAGTTTCCTAGTCAAGCAAGAGACAAAGCTCAATCGCTTTATCAACTGTCGAAGCCGAGTACATGTCTGTCGCAAGCTGTTGTTCACAAACAATGTGGATCAAATATCAACTAGAAGATTATTCAGTTCAGGAAGAAGAGATCCCAATCTATTACGACAACACTAGTGCAATCAATCTATCGAAGAATCCAATACAACATTCAAGAGTGAAGCATATTAAAGTCAGACATCACTTCTTAAGAGATTACGTTCAGAGGAAGGTGGTGACACTACAGATCGTTGAAACAGAGTATCAGTGGGCAGATATCTTCACTAAGCCATTGAGTGAATAACGGTTCAAGGAAATCAGACGGAACCTTAACATGGTTATGTTAAATGACCAGTCAAGCTAAGAGATCGTCAAAGTTAACGGCGTCAGAAACAGTAGTTTACAGCTGGTAACTTCTCTCACAAGAAAATTATGGAGTGAAAATCTCATAGTCTTGAAAATCCCAATGATTCTAGAACACACCAAATAAGGCCCCTACAAGTAGGCTGAAATTAAAATCATTGTGGTTACTCTCAGATATATACGCTTCATCTCTCTCGAACACTCTTGAGATCAACTTTACTTTTGAAGAAAACCTTTCCAGAATCAGTTTCTATTCAAAGATCAAATGGAGTCAGCTATGATGTATGGAAGACATGTGGATTTTGAATCTCTAAGGAGCAACAACATGAACGTTGAACTAGAAATTGTAAAAGCTGGGTGGAGAAAATTCTTCCAGGTGCGAGAATCGGTGTATACCGATGAAGTATATGACTTCTGGAAGAATGCGCAACTGGTGGATGAAACCATCGTCTCCACAGTATATGGAATCTCTATTATTGTGACAAAGGAGCTAATTGAAAAGGTGACTGAATGCTCATCGGTTGGAGAAACCCTTTCAACCAAAGCCAGATGGATGTCCCAGCTTAACATGAAGGAAGAAGATGTCAGAAGACAGTTATATGGCGTTAATGACCCATAGGAGAGGAAGACCTCGAGTCTGGTCCGGAAGGCTAGGGTTTTATATGCGATTTTGTTTAATTGCATCCTACCGAGAGTCGGGTCAAGGCATCTTGTTACTACCTTGGATGAACAATGTTCGTTCTTTTTGTTGAATCGCCGTCAAATAGACCTACCATGTTTTATTTTTCATTATATGGTTAAGGGAATGAAGGATACCAACAGCTATCCTTACGGCATGTTGCTCACAAGGATTTTTAAGGAATCCGGAGTCCTTCTTCACAGAGGAGTCAGAAGGATGGTATCTGTTAAGAGTACTATTAACTCTGATGCGGTAAGAAGAATGGGCTTGAAGGTGGTAGTGAAAGAAGAAACAGAGACTACGATGAAAGCAAGAACTGAGGGGGAGCGTTTATTGGAGAAGTCTCCCGCTATAAGTTCTAAGTCTCAAGTGGGTACGAGTATGCCCATAGAAGAAAAAAGAAAATGTCTGGAAGACCTTTGATCAAACAGGCGAGCCCTCGAAGAGAGCCGAGCCTAGTTCGGAGGACTGATGAAGGAGCGCAGAAAAGAAAAGGAGAGAATTTTTTAGGTGAGATTTCCAAAAAGGCGAGGAGATCACCAAGGATTCCCACTCTGCAACAACAGGAAGAAAAGAGAACCAAAGAACAGTGTTGGATCCCGTTTCTGGAACCCAACTACTCATACAGATTTCCTCATACGCATACATGATTCCTTAGAAAACCTCGACTAATCCAAAAAAAAATCCCGATATAAATTTTTTTTTTCATCTTAACTCCATTTTCATACTTAAAAACTTAGCTCGGTTCTTTAGAAGGTTCAAAGTTGCTTTCTAGCAACTTACCAAATGAATAGTGCTTTTGACCATATGAATAGTAACCAGCGAAATTCACCCTCATAACTTTTTCATCCTAAGTCGGAAATTAACCCACTTTATACTTGTTTGAAGATTTTGACAAGCTCTATCAACCTTAAGAAATACCTTTTTCCAAATCAATCATTTCGAGGTCTAAAACCTAATCGAAGTTGCTGCCCAAATTTAGGAAAATTTGGACAGCACCTCCCTAAAATAGATCTAGCCAAAATCTTAATCTAACCATCCAAGCTCCAACCTGCATAAAACCACTTCTATCTTCCATTTTCAATAGCACAACCCATACTCCAATTCAAAGGCAGCAACTCATTCTTAAGTTTCTAAACTTTTCAATCCATAAAGCATTACAATCTCATGCTAACTTTTACAACTCCAATCCCAATCATACAACCATACATTAACTTATACATTACATTTGAACTTCAAATAGTAAAGGATATATTTATATAAAGTATGTTTGGAACTTCAAAACCTTATGATTTACATAACAATAAACCAATACAACTCATCAAAGGGCATTTAGCCCGATTACAACCAATTTAACAAAAACAACGAATAAAGAATAAACTAATGCCTTTCTTTAACAAACATAACTTCAAAAGCAAAATGCATCGAATTTGTTTCAATCTCGATCGAACTCGATTTCTTGCTCAAAACCCGAGGAGGGAGATAAGGGGTGAGCACGACAACTCCGTGGTAACAATTTAATAAAAGAGACATAAGCATACGAAATTGTCTTAAACCATTATTTTCAAAAGATATTTGTCAAATCATTTTTTCCAATAAGATAAAACATTTCAAATAAACCCTTTTTTCCAGTTGTCATCTTTCCGATAAAACACAACATTTACAAAGTTAACACTTATAACACAAAAACACATATTCACATAACCAATGGATTTACAAAGTCAACAAGGCACATAACAAAATGGAATATTGACAAAGTTAACAAATATCACATAATAGCACAAAATCACATATCAAATGGTTTGAGTGATCCTAACAGAACGTACTACACATGTTCGACAAGCGACCATGTATAGCAGTGAATGTAGGGAGTCCGATTCGAGCTCCTATGCCACTAATGGCAAAGTAGGCGAAGCCTTATGACAAGTCTTGCACTTGCTAATCGAGGGATCACTACAAACCCACATATTCGTGCATTTTCACATTATACTTGCCTAACATGGCATTTTTCCAAAGTCTCATAATTCACTATTCGTGCATTTATACCACATAATAATGTAAGGCACTGAATACAAGTTCATATCATTTACGATTAATAAAGTATTTCAACATTTTGCAAGTCATCGGAAAAACACTTAATAGCATTTATTTCACAACAATTTCGTAACTCACAACTCAAATATTAAATAGTTACCCACCTCTTATCCTTTGGCTTGCACTTAGTCAAATTGATCTTCCTCAACCTCCAATGGTTTTAATGGCCTTATTCAAAACATAAAAAAGTCCTAATTAATAAAAGATCATATGCTGAAATTTTCTAAAGAATGAAAAACATGAATTAAAACCTATCCAACTGTGACTATGCCATTCTTCAATTATAACTATCAAATCCCTTCTCAAACTTAATCCAAAATTTCATCAATCTCATGCTCTACAAAGATCCACCAATGCTGATTTTCTTCTTTCCATTTCCATAATCCTTCTTCTTTCCTTATCCTTTCATCCACTAACTCTTCAATCCATCTTCACTAAACATATTGAACACAATAACCAAATACCTCAATGCTGGAATTTTCCAAGCATATAAAAACTTAACTTAAACACTAACTAACTTTACCAACACCTTTTCCAAACTATACCAATCATAACCTTTATCAATTTAATCCATATTTTGTTGAAAATCATCAACTCTAGGCCATCCATACATGCTGAATTTTTTCCTTTTCATTCTTTTCATATTCTTTCCTTATCCCTCACCAATCATTCATTTAAATCACCATGATAACCAAGAAAATAAATTCTAAGCAAAATCATGAATTAACCAAATCATACACATGCTGGAATTTTCCAAAGACAAGGAAAACATGTAATTTCTTTGCCATCATCTTAGCCATCCTTTATCTAAGTCATTACCATCAAAACATATCTCTAAACTAAGCAAAATCCCATCTTAGATGCACAATTTAACAACAAATCAAGTGCTGGAAATTTCCAAGAATGGGACAACTTAAAATTCATGCAACATCATATTACCTATACTTTAACCTAACCTTTAACATCAAAGCTCAATAGCCATCAACTTTTGAAAAATCCTTACCTATATGAAAACCCAAAGATTTCAGATTTTGCTTCTTTCTTGAAAACTAAATTCTTTTTCTTTCTTTCCTCATCAATCCTTCATCATTACATTTCAAACCACCATCATTAAACAAACTACCAACAAAAACTATGAATTAACCAACTAATACCAATGCTGAAATTTTAATTCAAGGAAAACATGAAATTTCTTCAACATCATCTTACCCATGACTTAGCTCAACAATTTACATTAAAACTCATCTTTAACACCAAAAACATCTATGAATTAACAAATGGGAACATTGCTGGAATTTTAACAATGCATGGAAAAACTTCCATTTCAACTTTCCTAACTTCCTTATACCTTCAATTACTTTATTTGACTTGAATCGAGGCTTAAAACTCTTACTTAACATAAGATCAACATGCTGCAATTTTTCAAAAATGACTTGACTTTCAATCTACATAACCTCATATACCTCACTTATTCTCTATCTAAATCATTAACAACATCAAAACTCATTCAAACCACTTTCATAAACACATTTTAACACAATTACCCATTGCTGGAATTTTTTAAAGGAATGAAAAACTTGGCTTAAACCTTACAAAATCTCACTTACAATCTCACTTATACCTTTCCTTAGCTATTTCAACTAAAACCCCCTTCAAAACTATTCCAAAATTTCGAAATTTCCAAAACCTAAGCCATACACAAAGCTGAAAATTTCCAAACATCAAGTCTCTTCTCTTTTCCCATTCTTTCCTAACCCAATCATCATCAATCATCATATTAACCAAGGAAAAGGCAAAATCTAACAACATGTTGAGACAATTTCGTAACCCTAACCCTATCCCCAAATCTGAAATTTTAACCTTCATATAAACCTTCTTCTTTCTTCATCAATCAACTTCCAAACATCAGAGGTAAGCAAGAAAAGAGGAACTATAACAAGAAACCCAAGAGATTTTCAAACCCTAACCTTGTAGAGACCCACGAAATCCTCTTGCTTCCAAAGGAGGGTTAAACTCTTCCTCTTCCTTCTAAGAAGACTCTCTCAAACATCTTTCTCCTTGGCTGGCAAATCCATCTTTCTCTTCTCTTCCTTGTTGTTTTCGAAAATCTTCTTTCTCTCTTGGCTTCTAGAAATGTCGTGAATGGTGGAGGAGAAGGCTTAAATTTTCTAACTTAAACCTAAGCTAAAACGACACCCCATAAGTCTCTCCTCCTTGCATTTTCGTTAGTCACATAAGGGTTGGTCACTTAAGGGTTGGTCAAAGTTCAATGGTCAAGCCTCCATCCTTTCTAATTTAACTTAACCCTAACTTTCTAGCCTAAGTCATTTCCTCCTTAAAATCCTTCCAAAATATTTCATTTCCTCCTTCTAACTTAAACTTTTGTGGGCTCCCACTTAAAAGCCCACTTGCCTCCCTTCTTTTTCATTTACTTAACCATAACAACCCTAGCCCACATAATTGCTTCCCCATCAATTACAAATCATTCCAAAGGCTAAAAGCCCATTTTAATAAACCTAAAGCCTTATAACCATTTAAACAAAACCGAATTTATTCATAACAATATTTTAAGGCCTAATTTAATATTTCCTTATTCTTTGAATTTCTAAAATCCATACAAGCTCTAATTCAATTTTAATCTCCATCACCTAAATTCATAGCAACCTCAATTTATATAACAATATATCACAAAATAATAATTTCTCAACAAATCAAAGTTCACTAAATCCTTTCATTAAATAATCATAACTTAAGCAATAAAATCCTCAATTTATTCCAATCAAATTACAATTATCAATCTAGACCTCAAAATAGTTTAATTATGCCTCAAGATAAGTTAATCAAGCTTGTTGACTAGAAAAAGAATCGGGGCCCAACATTTCTTCCCCTCTTAAAAGAATTTCGTCCTCGAAATTCATAACCAAGTACTATATTCTCTTAACTCATATCTTCCAAATGATCCTAGTCATTCACATATTCAAATTCTCACCACACATATTCATCATGTTTTTCACCTCTATATATCATATACTATCCATATCATATTCACACACCAATAGATCTTATCATAATTTCACAAGTACATACACTTCACTCACTTTCAAATCTTCCTTAGTTCTCTCACAAATACATAAATATATCTCTCACAAATGCATATTCGAAAACAATAACCCAAATCATCATCAATTGCTAATCTCATTTTCATTTTCACAAACCTAAAATCACTCAAACTTCTTATCACACATATTCCTATCATCAAGCTCATCTTTAAAGATTCATATCTACACCTCACATATATCGAAGTCATATCCTCTAAATTCCTCATGGATTTTTGTTTAAATCTCAGTTTCTAGCATCATAATCCTAAACGCAAACATAATTCTGCACCTAAATCAAACCATCACATAGGTTTTTCCAATAATTGTTGCAAAAGTCATTCATGTCACTAATTCCATTTTATCACAAATGTTTATAAATCCTATGTACCCAGTTAAGACCATAATACTGGGCTCTGATACCATAACTGTTGGATCCCGTTTCTGGAACCCAACTACTCATACAGATTTCCTCATACGCATACATGATTCCTTAGAAAACCTCGACTAATCCAAAAAAAAATCCCGATATAAATTTTTTTTTTCATCTTAACTCCATTTTCATACTTAAAAACTTAGCTCGGTTCTTTAGAAGGTTCAAAGTTGCTTTCTAGCAACTTACCAAATGAATAGTGCTTTTGACCATATGAATAGTAACCAGCGAAATTCCGACCCTCATAACTTTTTCATCCTAAGTCGGAAATTAACCCACTTTATACTGTTTTGAAGATTTTGACAAGCTCTATCAACCTTAAGAAATACCTTTTTCCAAATCAATCATTTCGAGGTCTAAAACCTAATCGAAGTTGCTGCCCAAATTTAGGAAAATTTGGACAGCACCTCCCTAAAAATAGATCTAGCCAAAATCTTAATCTAACCATCCAAGCTCCAACCTGCATAAAACCACTTCTATCTTCCATTTTCAATAGCACAACCCATACTCCAATTCAAAGGCAGCAACTCATTCTTAAGTTTCTAAACTTTTCAATCCATAAAGCATTACAATCTCATGCTAACTTTTACAACTCCAATCCCAATCATACAACCATACATTAACTTATACATTACATTTGAACTTCAAATAGTAAAGGATATATTTATATAAAGTATGTTTGGAACTTCAAACCTTATGATTTACATAACAATAAACCAATACAACTCATCAAAGGGCATTTAGCCCGATTACAACCAATTTAACAAAACAACGAATAAAGAATAAACTAATGCCTTTCTTTAACAAACATAACTTCAAAAGCAAATGCATCGAATTTGTTTCAATCTCGATCGCGAACTCGATTTCTTGCTCAAAACCCGAGGAGGGAGATAAGGGGGTGAGCACGACAACTCCGTGGGTAACAATTTAATAAAAGAGACATAAGCATCTGAAATTGTCTTAAACCATTATTTTCAAAAGATATTTGTCAAATCATTTTTTCCAATAAGATAAAACATTTCAAATAAACCCTTTTTCCAGCTTGTCATCTTTCCGATAAAACACAACATTTACAAAGTTAACACTTATAACACAAAAACACATATTCACATAACCAATGGATTTACAAAGTCAACAAGGCACATAACAAAATGGAATATTGACAAAGTTAAAAATATCACATAATAGCACAAAATCACATATCAAATGGTTTGAGTGATCTAACAGAGCATACTACACATGTTCGACAAGCGACCATGTATAGTCAGTGAATGTAGGGAGTCCGATTCGAGCTCCTATGCCACTAATGGGCAAAAGTAGTGAAGTTTATGACAAGTGCGCACTTGCTAATCGAGGGATCACTACAAACCCACATATTCGTGCATTTTCACATTATACTTGCCTAACATGGCATTTTTCCAAAGTCTCATAATTCACTATTCGTGCATTTATACCACATAATAATGTAAGGCACTGAATACAAGTTCATATCATTTACGATTAATAAAGTATTTCAACATTTTGCAAGTCATCGGAAAACACTTAATAGCATTTATTTCACAACAATTTCAGTAACTCACAACTCAAATATTAAATAGTTACCCACCTCTTATCCTTTGGCTTGCACTTAGTCAAATTGATCTTCCTCAACCTCCAATGGTTTTAATGGCCTTATTCAAAACATAAAAAGTCCTAATTAATAAAAGATCATATGCTGAAATTTTCTAAAGAATGAAAACATGAATTAAAACCTATCCAACTGTGACTATGCCATTCTTCAATTATAACTATCAAATCCCTTCTCAAACTTAATCCAAAATTTCATCAATCTCATGCTCTACAAAGATCCACCAATGCTGATTTTCTTCTTTCCATTTCCATAATCCTTCTTCTTTCCTTATCCTTTCATCCACTAACTCTTCAATCCATCTTCACTAAACATATTGAACACAATAACCAAATACCTCAATGCTGGAATTTTCCAAGCATATAAAACTTAACTTAAACACTAACTAACTTTACCAACACCTTTTCCAAACTATACCAATCATAACCTTTATCAATTTAATCCATATTTTGTTGAAAATCATCAACTCTAGGCCATCCATACATGCTGAATTTTTTTCCTTTTTCATTCTTTTCATATTCTTTCCTTATCCCTCACCAATCATTCATTTAAATCACCATGATAACCAAGAAAATAAATTCTAAGCAAAATCATGAATTAACCAAATCATACACATGCTGGAATTTTCCAAAGACAAGGAAAACATGTAATTTCTTTGCCATCATCTTAGCCATCCTTTATCTAAGTCATTACCATCAAAACATATCTCTAAACTAAGCAAAATCCCATCTTAGATGCACAATTTAACAACAAATCAAGTGCTGGAAATTTCCAAGAATGGGACAACTTAAAATTCATGCAACATCATATTACCTATACTTTAACCTAACCTTTAACATCAAAGCTCAATAGCCATCAACTTTTGAAAAATCCCTTACCTATATGAAAACCCAAAGATTTCAGATTTTGCTTCTTTCTTGAAAACTAAATTCTTTTCTTTCTTTCCTCATCAATCCTTCATCATTACATTTCAAACCACCATCATTAAACAAACTACCAACAAAACTATGAATTAACCAACTAATACCAATGCTGAAATTTTAATTCAAGGAAAACATGAAATTTCTTCAACATCATCTTACCCATGACTTAGCTCAACAATTTACATTAAAACTCATCTTTAACACCAAAACATCTATGAATTAACAAATGGGAACATTGCTGGAATTTTAACAATGCATGGAAAAACTTCCATTTCAACTTTCCTAACTTCCTTATACCTTCAATTACTTTATTTGACTTGAATCGAGGCTTAAAACTCTTACTTAACATAAGATCAACATGCTGCAATTTTTCAAAAATGACTTGACTTTCAATCTACATAACCTCATATACCTCACTTATTCTCTATCTAAATCATTAACAACATCAAAACTCATTCAAACCACTTTCATAAACACATTTTAACACAATTACCCATTGCTGGAATTTTTTAAAGGAATGAAAAACTTGGCTTAAACCTTACAAAATCTCACTTACAATCTCACTTATACCTTTCCTTAGCTATTTCAACTAAAACCCCTTCAAAACTATTCCAAAATTTGAAATTTCCAAAACCTAAGCCATACACAAAGCTGAAAATTTCCAAACATCAAGTCTCTTCTCTTTTCCCATTCTTTCCTAACCCAATCATCATCAATCATCATATTAACCAAGGAAAAGGCAAAATCTAACAACATGTTGAGACAATTTCGTAACCCTAACCCTATCCCCAAATCTGAAATTTTAACCTTCATATAAACCTTCTTCTTTCTTCATCAATCAACTTCCAAACATCATAGGTAAGCAAGAAAAGAGGAACTATAACAAGAAACCCAAGAGATTTTCAAACCCTAACCTTGTAGAGACCCACGAAATCCTCTTGCTTCCAAAGGAGGGTTAAACTCTTCCTCTTCCTTCTAAGAAGACTCTCAAACATCTTTCTCCTTGGCTAGCTGAAATCCATCTTTCTCTTCTCTTCCTTGTTGTTTTCGAAAATCTTCTTTCTCTTCTTGGCTTCTAGAAATGTCGTGAATGGTGGAGGAGAAGGCTTAAATTTTCTAACTTAAACCTAAGCTAAAACGACACCCCATAAGTCTCTCCCTCCTTGCATTTTCGTTAGTCACATAAGGGTTGGTCACTTAAGGGTTGGTCAAAGTTCAATGGTCAAGCCTCCATCCTTTCTAATTTAACTTAACCCTAACTTTCTAGCCTAAGTCATTTCCCTCCTTAAAATCCTTCCAAAATATTTCATTTCCCTCCTTCTAACTTAAACTTTTGTGGGCTCCCACTTAAAAGCCCACTTGCCTCCCTTCTTTTTCATTTACTTAACCATAACAACCCTAGCCCACATAATTGCTTCCCCATCAATTACAAATCATTCCAAAGGCTAAAAGCCCATTTTAATAAACCTAAAGCCTTATAACCATTTAAACAAAACCGAATTTATTCATAACAATATTTTAAGGCCTAATTTAATATTTCCTTATTCTTTGAATTTCTAAAATCCATACAAGCTCTAATTCAATTTTAATCTCCATCACCTAAATTCATAGCAACCTCAATTTATATAACAATATATCACAAAATAATAATTTCTCAACAAATCAAAGTTCACTAAATCCTTTCATTAAATAATCATAACTTAAGCAATAAAATCCTCAATTTATTCCAATCAAATTACAATTATCAATCTAGACCTCAAAATAGTTTAATTATGCCTCAAGATAAGTTAATCAAGCTTGTTGACTAGAAAAGAATCGGGCCCAACATTTCTTCCTTCTTAAAAGAATTTCGTCCTCGAAATTCATAACCAAGTACTATATTCTCTTAACTCATATCTTCCAAATGATCCTAGTCATTCACATATTCAAATTCTCACCACACATATTCATCATGTTTTTCACCTCTATATATCATATACTATCCATATCATATTCACACACCAATAGATCTTATCATAATTTCACAAGTACATACACTTCACTCACTTTCAAATCTTCCTTAGTTCTCTCACAAATACATAAATATATCTCTCACAAATGCATATTCGAAAACAATAACCCAAATCATCATCAATTGCTAATCTCATTTTCATTTTCACAAACCTAAAATCACTCAAACTTCTTATCACACATATTCCTATCATCAAGCTCATCTTTAAAGATTCATATCTACACCTCACATATATCGAAGTCATATCCTCTAAATTCCTCATGGATTTTGTTTAAATCTCGGTTTCTAGCATCATAATCCTAAACGCAAACATAATTACCTAAATCAAACCATCACATAGGTTTTTCCAATAATTGTTGCAAAAGTCATTCATGTCACTAATTCCATTTTATCACAAATGTTTATAAATCCTATGTACCCAGTTAAGACCATAATACTGGGCTCTGATACCATAACTGTTGGATCCCGTTTCTGGAACCCAACTACTCATACAGATTTCCTCATACGCATACATGATTCCTTAGAAAACCTCGACTAATCCAAAAAAAAATCCCGATATAAATTTTTTTTTTCATCTTAACTCCATTTTCATACTTAAAAACTTAGCTCGGTTCTTTAGAAGGTTCAAAGTTGCTTTCTAGCAACTTACCAAATGAATAGTGCTTTTGACCATATGAATAGTAACCAGCGAAATTCCGACCCTCATAACTTTTTCATCCTAAGTCGGAAATTAACCCACTTTATACTGTTTTGAAGATTTTGACAAGCTCTATCAACCTTAAGAAATACCTTTTTTCCAAATCAATCATTTCGGAGGTCTAAAACCTAATCGAAGTTGCTGCCCAAATTTAGGAAAATTTGGACAGCACCTCCCCTAAAAATAGATCTAGCCAAAATCTTAATCTAACCATCCAAGCTCCAACCTGCATAAAACCACTTCTATCTTCCATTTTCAATAGACAACCCATACTCCAATTCAAAGGCAGCAACTCATTCTTAAGTTTCTAAACTTTTCAATCCATAAAGCATTACAATCTCATGCTAACTTTTACAACTCCAATCCCAATCATACAACCATACATTAACTTATACATTACATTTGAACTTCAAATAGTAAAGGATATATTTATATAAAGTATGTTTGGAACTTCAAAACCTTATGATTTACATAACAATAAACCAATACAACTCATCAAAGGGCATTTAGCCCGATTACAACCAATTTAACAAAAACAACGAATAAAGAATAAACTAATGCCTTTCTTTAACAAACATAACTTCAAAAGCAAAATGCATCGAATTTGTTTCAATCTCGATGCGAACTCGATTCTTGCTCAAAACCCGAGGAGGAGATAAGGGGGTGAGCACGACAACTCCGTGGGTAACAATTTAATAAAAGAGACATAAGCATACAGAAATTGTCTTAAACCATTATTTTCAAAAGATATTTGTCGAAATCATTTTTTTCCAATAAGATAAAACATTTCAAATAAACCCTTTTTTCCAGTTGTCATCTTTCCGATAAAACACAACATTTACAAAGTTAACACTTATAACACAAAAACACATATTCACATAACCAATGGATTTACAAAGTCAACAAGGCACATAACAAAATGGAATATTGACAAAGTTAACAAATATCACATAATAGCACAAAATCACATATCAAATGGTTTGAGTGATCTAACAGAGCGTATTACACATGTTCGATAAGCCACCATGTATAGTCGTGAATGTAGGGAGTCCGATTCGAGCTCCTATGCCACTAATGGGCAAAGTGAAACTTTATGACAAGTGCGCACTTGCTAATCGAGAGGGATCACTACAAACCCACATATTCGTGCATTTTCACATTATACTTGCTTAACATGGCATTTTTCCAAAGTCTCATAATTCACTATTCGTGCATTTATACCACATAATAATGTAAGGCATGAATACAAGTTCATATCATTTACGATTAATAAAGTATTTCAACATTTTGCAAGTCATCGGAAAAACACTTAATAGCATTTATTTCACAACAATTTCAGAACTCACAACTCAAATATTAAATAGTTACCCACCTCTTATCCTTTGGCTTGCACTTAGTCAAATTGATCTTCCTCAACCTCCAATGGTTTTAATGGCCTTATTCAAAACATAAAAAGTCCTAATTAATAAAAGATCATATGCTGAAATTTTCTAAAGAATGAAAACATGAATTAAAACCTATCCAACTGTGACTATGCCATTCTTCAATTATAACTATCAAATCCTTCTCAAACTTAATCCAAAATTTCATCAATCTCATGCTCTACAAAGATCCACCAATGCTGATTTTCTTCTTTCCATTTCCATAATCCTTCTTCTTTCCTTATCCTTTCATCCACTAACTCTTCAATCCATCTTCACTAAACATATTGAACACAATAACCAAATACCTCAATGCTGGAATTTTCCAAGCATATAAAAACTTAACTTAAACACTAACTAACTTTACCAACACCTTTCCAAACTATACCAATCATAACCTTTATCAATTTAATCCATATTTTGTTGAAAATCATCAACTCTAGGCCATCCATACATGCTGAATTTTTTCCTTTTCATTCTTTTCATATTCTTTCCTTATCCCTCACCAATCATTCATTTAAATCACCATGATAACCAAGAAAATAAATTCTAAGCAAAATCATGAATTAACCAAATCATACACATGCTGGAATTTTCCAAAGACAAGGAAAACATGTAATTTCTTTGCCATCATCTTAGCCATCCTTTATCTAAGTCATTACCATCAAAACATATCTCTAAACTAAGCAAAATCCCATCTTAGATGCACAATTTAACAACAAATCAAGTGCTGGAAATTTCCAAGAATGGGACAACTTAAAATTCATGCAACATCATATTACCTATACTTTAACCTAACCTTTAACATCAAAGCTCAATAGCCATCAACTTTTGAAAAATCCTTACCTATATGAAAACCCAAAGATTTCAGATTTTGCTTCTTTCTTGAAAACTAAATTCTTTTCTTTCTTTCCTCATCAATCCTTCATCATTACATTTCAAACCACCATCATTAAACAAACTACCAACAAAACTATGAATTAACCAACTAATACCAATGCTGAAATTTTAATTCAAGGAAAACATGAAATTTCTTCAACATCATCTTACCCATGACTTAGCTCAACAATTTACATTAAAACTCATCTTTAACACCAAAAACATCTATGAATTAACAAATGGGAACATTGCTGGAATTTTAACAATGCATGGAAAAACTTCCATTTCAACTTTCCTAACTTCCTTATACCTTCAATTACTTTATTTGACTTGAATCGAGGCTTAAAACTCTTACTTAACATAAGATCAACATGCTGCAATTTTTCAAAAATGACTTGACTTTCAATCTACATAACCTCATATACCTCACTTATTCTCTATCTAAATCATTAACAACATCAAAACTCATTCAAACCACTTTCATAAACACATTTTAACACAATTACCCATTGCTGGAATTTTTTAAAGGAATGAAAAACTTGGCTTAAACCTTACAAAATCTCACTTACAATCTCACTTATACCTTTCCTTAGCTATTTCAACTAAAACCCCTTCAAAACTATTCCAAAATTTCAAATTTCCAAAACCTAAGCCATACACAAAGCTGAAAATTTCCAAACATCAAGTCTCTTCTCTTTTCCCATTCTTTCCTAACCCAATCATCATCAATCATCATATTAACCAAGGAAAAGGCAAAATCTAACAACATGTTGAGACAATTTCGTAACCCTAACCCTATCCCCAAATCTGAAATTTTAACCTTCATATAAACCTTCTTCTTTCTTCATCAATCAACTTCCAAACATCATAGGTAAGCAAGAAAAGAGGAACTATAACAAGAAACCCAAGAGATTTTCGAAACCCTAACCTTGTAGAGAGACCCACGAAATCCTCTTGCTTCCAAAGGAGGGTTAAACTCTTCCTCTTCCTTCTAAGAAGACTCTCTCAAACATCTTTCTCCCTTGGCTAGCCGAAATCCATCTTTCTCTTCTCTTCCTTGTTGTTTTCGAAAATCTTCTTTCTCTTCTTGGCTTCTAGAAATGTCGTGAATGGTGGAGGAGAAGGCTTAAATTTTCTAACTTAAACCTAAGCTAAAACGACACCCCATAAGTCTCTCCCTCCTTGCATTTTCGTTAGTCACATAAGGGTTGGTCACTTAAGGGTTGGTCAAAGTTCAATGGTCAAGCCTCCATCCTTTCTAATTTAACTTAACCCTAACTTTCTAGCCTAAGTCATTTCCCTCCTTAAAATCCTTCCAAAATATTTCATTTCCTCCTTCTAACTTAAACTTTTGTGGGCTCCACTTAAAAGCCCACTTGCCTCCCTTCTTTTCATTTACTTAACCATAACAACCCTAGCCCACATAATTGCTTCCCCATCAATTACAAATCATTCCAAAGGCTAAAAGCCCATTTTAATAAACCTAAAGCCTTATAACCATTTAAACAAAACCGAATTTATTCATAACAATATTTTAAGGCCTAATTTAATATTTCCTTATTCTTTGAATTTCTAAAATCCATACAAGCTCTAATTCAATTTTAATCTCCATCACCTAAATTCATAGCAACCTCAATTTATATAACAATATATCACAAAATAATAATTTCTCAACAAATCAAAGTTCACTAAATCCTTTCATTAAATAATCATAACTTAAGCAATAAAATCCTCAATTTATTCCAATCAAATTACAATTATCAATCTAGACCTCAAAATAGTTTAATTATGCCTCAAGATAAGTTAATCAAGCTTGTTGACTAGAAAAAGAATCGGGGCCCAACAAACAGAGTGAGGCAGAAGTTCCTGGATCTCGCATACCTAAAGCGACAAGGTCTCTAGTCTCGATTCTACAAGAAGACTCAGCCAAATAGGCTAAATAGACTGAGAAGAAAAGAAAGTCAGAGTCTGAGAAGGAAAATCTCAAGTTCAGAGAACTTCAAGACTGACTGAAGCAGAAGAGAAGACTAAGAAGATTAGTCGAAAGAAGAGTGTATCCACTGCTAGGGAAGTTAGTCAGAAGAAGCAAAGTAGAGTTTAGGAAACTCCCATTGTTATTCAACAGGAGGAACCAGAGGAGCTAAGCCTAGTTCAGGAGAATCCTATTGAAGATCAACAAGAGGCAACAGCAGAATCAAACTTGGTTCAAGAACCATAGGAGAAAAATGATGAACCTGGTCTGATTATATTCAACTATTCCAAATTTTGAGAAGACACAAGTTGAAGATTAGATTGGTTGAAGTTGTTACCAAGAGGAGGACTGTTATCGCTATCTTTAATCAACCAAGGAAAAAGATAATGGCTGTCGTACAAACTATTTCGATAAATAGTGACACATTGCATTTACTGAAAGAAGATGAAAAGATTTTCTACGATGTCTTGAGGGATGCTGCTATAAAGCCATACCCTACAGAAATGACCAGAAGACCATGTACTATTTATCCCATCACATAGAAGACAGTAATAAAGGTTGTACCAGATATTCAGCCGAGATATCCTTTGGATTTGAATAAGGGGAAAATGAAGCTATTTCCTGAAGAAACAAGTGATGATCTGTCCGCAGATCAAATTGCAGAAGAAGTGCATAGAATTGATGCAGCATGCGCTTCAAAAGAGAATACAGACGAAGCTGGTTGCAATTTTACGGATAAAAATGAACACTGTCCAGTAGGAGGAAGACTGCTTACAGACACTTTCATTGAATCGTTTGTGCAGACAGTATTACGTATTAGACCACTCTCTGATACACTGTCTTTACAAGATGAAGCCATACTCCTACAAGGAAGACAATTGCTCATGCTACCTGTCCCGTATGATTTAGATCTTCCTGAATCTAATACATTTATTCGTCCACCAACTATTGAGATTAATGAAAATTACATTCCATCCTCGGATGCATATGCTACAACATTTCCGTTCTCAGCACCCTTGGAAGATAATGATCAACCCTCCTCACCGTTTGACTCTCAAGCTGAAATCAGCCAACTATGTGGTGAAGTCAATGAGATAAAGGAGATGATGAATGAGATGAAGAAGATGATGATAGAAATGTTGAAGAGTCATCGTCGTTGATCATTTTTTATTATAACAAATAGGGGGAGAACAGAATGAGCAGAAGAAATGGAAGAATCACAAAGGGTGTAACTGAAGGAGTCGAAGAAGAACAGAAAGACGGAAGAGGAAGATTTTGTGAAGATAAGATTTTTTTCTTAATCATTGTATTTTTTATTTTCTTTTGTATATAATTTATTATCATCAAAAAGGGGGAGATTGTTGAGTCAAAATGACTTTACATATATGTATGATTTTGATGAATAACAAAGAAGAAGCAAAAGTAGACGTAAAATAGAAAAGACAGACGAAGAAAATAAAAAGCAGACAAAGATGAGAAAAGCAGACGCAAACAAAGAAAAACACAGATGCAGACGCAGAAGTTAAAAATAGAAGCAGACGCAGAAGTTAAAAACACATACGCAGACGCAGAAGTTAAAAACAGATGCAAAAACACAGATGCAAAATGAAAAGCAGATGCAGACGCAGACGCAAAATGAAAAGCAGATGCAGACGCAGAAGCAAAAGTAGAAAAGAAGACGCAGACGCAGAAGAAAAGTAGAAAAGCAGACGCAGACGTAGACGCAAAAACACAGACACAGAAAGACAGACGCAAAAATACAGACGGAGAAAAGCAGACGCGAAATTCAAAAGAAGACGCAAGAGTCAGTTCGAGTTAGTTACAGAACTCAATTGATTAACCGTTTCTTTCAAGATTCAAGATTCAAGAATCAAGAAGCAGTTACAGACGAAGACTATAAATATAAGTCGAAGTCGAAGATTACAAAGTTAGACAAGTTAGCCAAGTTAGCGAAAATTAGCCAAAAGAAAAGGCGAATTGTGTAAATTAGTGAGAGCTAATTTTACTGTAACAAGTTTCAATACTTTTGTAAGAAAGTAGTGCAGATAGCCTGCAGAGGCTAAGTGTGAAAGAATACTGAGTGTAGAGACCTGAAGAGGCTCGAAAAGAATAATTGTAAAAGTTGAAGAGATAGTGAAATCTCATAAAGAACTCTGAGGACTGAACGTAGCCCACGGTTTGGGGTGAACCAGTATAAAATCGCTGTGTCAACTTCTCTCTATCCTATTCCTTTTTAAGTTTAAGTTTCGTTATTACTTACATTTCGAAACAAAGCTTTCAAAGTTTTGATTAATTTGAACTTATCAAAGTTTCTGTGAAAAGAACTTGATTTTAAACAAAACTGTTTTGAAAGAGTTTTCAAAAAGGGGAATACACAATTCAACCCCCCTTCTCGTGTATTCGTTATCGTTTTATAAACATTGTACTAACGTGTGATTTACTTCAACCCCTACTTTAGCTTTTGACTATTGTACTATTTTTAGGATTACAAAGGAGTGGATATATGCACAATATATACCTATGTACATGACAAACATCACGACTAAAATCACGGTTAAATAAAAAATTATTAAAAATAATAATTTACATTAAATAAAATATATTCACTTATATTCTATCATCAGTATCATTATTGATATATTAGTTTTTTGTTAATGAAAATCAAGAAACGTTATTTCTGACACTCTAAATCATTGTAATTAGATTAAGAAAACTATGGACTTTGCATAAAATCTTGATGTGCTGCCGAGATGGATATAGGTTAAACCAACAAAGACGTTATGCTCAGTTGATCGAGAAGTGTAAAATAAATTAGGTGATAAAATAGCTATTTATTAACAACAACACCATCTAGAAGAGTCCTGCTAAGCCCGAGATTTTGGGAAATCTAGTAGTACACAACGTTATCTCTACCAAGTATAGATTGTTTTCAATAGACCCACCACACACACACACACACACACACACACACACACACACACACACACACACATTTACATATTAAAATAAAATAAAATAATACAACACTAATTTAAAATAATACAACATTAATTTAAAATTAAAAAAATAGAGTAAAAATAACAATACTAATATTATAGATAAATAAATATAAATAAAATATAAAAATATGTAGTAATATATATAATACTAACTAATAATAATAAAATATAAAATAAGTAAATGTAATGAAATAGTTATTTATCAACTGGATTTAAAGCTATGTGATGTCAATAAATGTAATGAATTGAAGACAAACATTGCAAAGATTGACAAGCGCTAAATGAAGATGAAGAGAGAGGTTGAAACATAAAAGGAACAAAGGCGATGATGCAGCACAACAATTGACATGGAAGACTGAATTGAGACCAGATGACGTGAGAGTGGACATCAAAACATTGACTAAACTGAGGATGATGGAGAAGGTGACGAGGCCACATGCAAACTATTTACGAAGGGCCTTGATTTGCTTATAATAAGCCCATCTGATACAAAACACACCATTTTCTCTTTTTTGAATCTTTCCTCTACTTATTGTTGTTTGCTAACATTGGCAGGCTACAAGTTGCTCTACCCTTCCCTTCAAATGTAAGATATGTTGTTAAAATATTAACAAACCACAACAACAAAAAAACACAGCACAGAAAAATTTAGGAAGAGGAACTTTTATTGATTTTGAAGAAAACTCATTAACATTTCTACAAAATAACAGTGGACACTTTAAATAGATAAACCCATATGGTTTGTTGCAAATTTTTTATTCACTACATCGAATCTTATTGAAGCATAATAAAAAACACTTAGTGGGCAATAATTTCACAACCCTAAAATCTAGAATAGATAATAACAATTCCTAAACTATAAGGATAACAACAAAGAATAAAAAGAACAATTCAAAAATCACATGTTTAATACTTGAATTAACCCAACAATCCACCCCTTAATTCAAGGATGGATGTCTTCAACCCCCATCATGGCACGAAATTGATTAAACTTTGTTTTTGTTAATGCTTTGGTTAGGATGTCTGCTGGCTGGTTCTTAATATTGAGATACTGCTTTTGAACAATTCCTTTAGTAACTAAATCATGTATGAAATGAAATTTGATCTCCACATGCTTTGTTCTCCTTTGTTGGACATGATTTTTGGATAAAAAATAGTTGATTTATTGTCACAAAAAATAACAATTGCTTCCTTCTGCTCTTGCCTCAAGTCTTTTAATATTCTCCTTAACCAAACCACTTGACAAGTTGTAGTTATAGCAGCTGCATACTCTACTTCAGTGCTTGAAAGTGCAACATATTTTTATTTTTTGGAGGGCTATGAAATTGCTCCAGAACTAAGATTAATCAAATAGCCTGTTATGCTTTTCATATAATCTACATTAGAAGCCCAATCATTGTTAGTAAAAGAGACAAGAGAATTTGACTTTGATTTTGAATACTGGATGCCAAAGCTTGATGTTCCTTTAATGTATTTGAATACTGGATGCCAAAGCTTGGTGTTCCTTTAATTTATCAAAGGATCCTCTTAGTTGCTTCAAAGTGAATCTTGCTTAGATTATGCATGAAACGAGAAATAAGGTCCACAAAATAAACAATATCAAGTTGTGTACGAGTAAGATACATAAGACTTCCTACAATGCTTTTGAACATTTTCTCATCAACCCTTTTAGCCCTGTCATCCAAACATAATTTCTCGTTTGTGTTTAGTAGAGTTTTGTTAGTTTTGCATATCTTCATTCTAGCTTTTTTTAACAAATCCACTGCATGTTTCTTTTGAAAAATGAAAATACCATGTGAATCTTGAACAACTTCAATTCCTAAGAAATAATGCAATGAACCAAGGTTAGACATATGGACTCTTTAACATGCTTATTATTTTTTATGAACTCCTAGTATAAATCATGTCATCCACATATAAACAAACAGCCAAAATATCACTTTCATGGATTTTAACATAGAGTGTAGGTTCATTATGACTCTTTTAAAAACCATTTTCAATAAAATAAAAGTCAGTTTTGCTATACTAAGCCCTTGGAGCTTGTTTGAGCCCATAAAGTGCCTTATACAATTTATACACTTCATGCTCTAGATCTTTCACAATAAAACCTTTAGGTTGTTTGGCAAATGCATCTTCTAACAACTCACCATTGAGAAATACAAATTTTACATCCAGCTGAAAGACTTTAAAGCCATTATAAGCAACCAAAGCCAAAAGAGTTTGAATAGTGACAAACCTAGTAATAGGAACATAAGTTTCAGTGAAGTCAGTATCTAGAATTTGAGCATATCATTTGGATACTAACCATGCTATATACTTTTATAAAGAGCCATCAGGATTGAAATTGGATTTGTAAATCCATTTGAGACCGATTGCTTCTTTTCCTTCTAGTAGATCTACTGATGTCTATGTTAGTTCTTTTTAATTATTTTGATATCTTCTTCCATTGCTACACACCATTCTCTTTTCTTAATTACATCTTCAAAGTTACTGAGTTCTAAAATAAGACTACCATATTGACAAGATTCATAAATTTCAACAAGACTTCTCACCCTTATAGGAGATGATTATAAAGAAGATTCTTAATAAGAAGCTTCAACATAGCTAGCTGGCTCACAATCATCAATTTTAAGCATATAACTAGGCCTCTCATTCATATCTTTCCAATCTCAAGCATCATTTTTGTTAAAGACAACATAACAACTAATAATCAGCTTCTCAAAAATTAGATCAAACAACCTATAGCCTTTAGTTTCTTTGTTATAACCAATAAAAATACATTTCCTACTCTTTCCATCTAGTTTTCTTCTTAATTCAGTAGGTACAAATCCATATCCAACACAACCAAATGTTTTTAAGTGACATACTTTGGGTTTACAGTCATGTCATACTTCATAAGGAGTCATCCCTTGAATCGCTTGAGTTGGAAATCTATTGAGAAGATAGATAACCACCCTTACAACTTTAGCCCAAAAATTCTTCGGAAGGTTTTTCTTCCTTAACATGCTCCTAGCTAGCTGCTTCAACAATTGTTTTATTTTTTTGCTCTTTGTGGTGTATAGTTGATTGTATATTGTCTTTAGACATCATAAAAGTTGCAGAAATTTTCAAATTCTGTGGAATTGAACTCATCGCCACAGTTAGTTCGCAATTTCAAAATAGGGCAGCCATTTTCTTTCTTAACCATAACTTTAAATTCTTTAAAACATTCAAAAGAATCTGACTTCTCTATTAAAAAATAAACCCAAGTTCTCCTTCAAAAATCATTAATAAAGAGTAAAATGTACTTACTACCACTCAACGAAAGTATTTGCATTGGTCTACAAATGTCTACTTGTACTAACAATAAAGGTTTGGAAGCTCTCCATAAACTTTTTATAGGGAATTTGTCTTGATGATGCTTTTCAAAAATGCAGGCTTCACAAAGCTTCCTTTCTCCAATAACTTTTAGAAGGCCATTTACTATATTCTTTTTAGATAACAAGGTTAGTCCACTAAAGTTAAGATGACCAAACCTTTAGTGCTAAAGCAGAATATCATCACTATTTATTGCTTTGAAAACACTAATAAGAGCAATAGCAAATACAAATGCAAACATCTTATCCTCTCCCATTTGAATAGAATAGAGAAATTGCATACTTTTATTTTCATAAATCATACATTTATCATTATCAAAGACAACAAAACAACCTATCTTCATTAACTAACCCATACTAACAAGATTTTGAGCCAAACTAGGAATATGCGTTGCATACTTAAACCTAGTCGTACTCACCCAATCTTACTTCAGTCTTTAAGGATTCATCAATTTTCACAAAGAATTTTTTATCACCAATCGTATGGTTACTACAACCACTATTAGGATACCAAACATCAGTAGTTATAACTTTGTGAGAAATTAAACAAGCAATGAACCATTTTTCTGTAAGTGGTAAGTCGACTTGTACCATGTGTAAGTCGACTTATGCTTGCTCGGTACCGATAAGTCGACTTGTACATTGGATAAGTCGACTTATTCAAGGACGATCTTGTTTATTTGTGCCCTAAAGGCAATCCCTCTAGCTGCTTTTATTCACGATCGTGCGCATCGAATGAATAAATAAAGAAAAGGCATAATTCATTAATTTGATGTTCATGAACATTGTTTATGAATTGATTGGATCTTTAATCAAATTAATGAAGTCCATGATATATGACATAGCATGAAGGAAATTATGATGTGATCATACTACTGAGATTCCTATCATGTGCAATTATGTCAAGATATCTAAATTCTCCTAGTCATAGGATTAATGAGACCGACATCATTAATCCGGACAGATTAACATATGGCATACTCCTTGATTGGATCAAGCGGTGGATCTCGAAAACTGTAAATATGAGATATTTAGAGTTGACATATGGATGCTTACTAGTAGTAGTAAGTTCATTGGATGACTGTCATGAGATCATCACATGGATATCTTATCTAAGTGTCGTTGATAATCTCATCATAGCAATGGTGCAAGTATCCTTAGACTTGAGGTACTCGAGGCTATCTTGATATCTTGATCCTGTGCTTTGACTCCATTCCTTGTTGCCTTCGGAGGTAACTCATAGGGTGGTGCTTGGGTACAGTTTGAGGTATTCGAAGATAATTGAGTAGCCAATAAAGGATTCACCACTTCTGGATTAGCAGAAGAGATACCCATGGCCTCTTGTCAGGATCATTACTCGGAAATCTCTGGCCAGAGTGAATATGTCATGTAGAGTGTCTTCATGGACATATAGAGTAATGAGTCCTAGGGCGAGAACTATTATCACTGGGCTGGACTTGGTCTAGTAAGAGTTGACACTTTGACCATACTCATAACCAAGTGGGGTATAGGATGGTGACAGGACGAATTGCACAGTAATTGTCTATGGAAGGGTTCGTGATCTGGTTCATGATGAATACATCAAACCGATTACTTTCCGGTCAATTGGGGTCATGATGTGTTGCTAGATACCGCTCATGACTTGCTCAGATTAATTGTTAATCTAAGTGGCCAACATAACCGGAACCTAAAGGGTCACACGATAAGAGTGTTTGAGAGAATCAGAAAATAGTAATTAGACGAGTTCCAATTATGGAGAGCATTCGGATTAAATGGATCCCGATGGGATTGGGATATGTCCCGATGAGATCGCGACATCAATATTCTTTGAAAAAGGTTTTGGTGGTTTTCCATGCCGGGACCCGGTAGAGACCGACCCAGTGTGGTGACCGGACCACTTGACAATATATATATATATATATATATATCATTAATTAATTAAATAATTAATTAATATATATATATATATGTGTACGTGTAAAGGGAGGAGAAGAAGCAAAGGAAGCTTCTTTAATGCTTAGTCACCAAAGTTGCATTAAATTGCAAAAGGACAAAAGATGAGTGGTGATATGAAGATGATGTTCGTATGGTTTGGGAGAGGCATGAGAAAAAGGAGTTTTCTTTAACCTTTTGCAAGAGAGATCATCGTGAATGATAGAAGAAGAAAGAAGGTTTTGAGAAAACCTAAGGCTTTCATCTTCTCCATTGATTTCTTCATCTTCTCCTCCAAGCTTTTGTCATCTTCTTCAACGTTGATCCAAGCTCTCCAGGACAGAGGTAGGCTCTAGCAGGCTTTATTCTGTTCTAGCTATTCCCGGTCAAAGGGTTTGACTCGTTAGGTTTTCTGATCTCTGCGTGGATACCTTTAGAGATAGTCTCTATTGGCTATTCAGGTTTGAGGTCTTCATACCGACACCTGGATCCTGGGTTTCGGGAAAGTCCCGGGAACAAAAAAAAAAATTTTCCGCTGCCGGTACATGTGATGTACCTCCCGGGATTTTCCTACAGTGGTATCAGAGCGTCTGGTGTCGTGTATGAAGCTAAAACCGAAGCTAGATCAGAAACCCTAAGTGTTGTTGATGTTGATGCATGCATACTGCCTGATTTTCGAATTTATATTGTGATATATTTTTCGAAATTTTTCTGCCCAGGAATGTTCATAACATGTTAGAGAATATGTCTATGAATGTTCAGAATTTATTGATTTGATTTGATATAGTTTTGCTAATTAATTCCCTAAGCTTACAGATGCTGTTTTTGAAACGATTCTGTGAACAGGCAGTAGTATAAAATCAAGAATAAATTCTAGAAAAATCTTTTTCTGGATTTTCCTTCACCTACATGTCTCTAAGATGTTGGTGAATGTCTGTGAGCATGGAAATTGGATTTCAAGGTGATTGGATATTTATTTTCGATTTTATTCTATGCTGTTGGGAATTGCTGTGCTGATGAACACAGATTTTGAATCGGTTTTGTTATTTAGGTTGACTGAGTTTTTGATGGCCTAAAATCCTGAAAAAATTCATGTAGCCTGAACATGTACCAACCTATATAATTTTCTCAGAATTTATTGAAATTTTTTCATTGATCATTTCAAGCAATGTACGAATCGGGCAGCTTTGGTGAAAATTGTTGGGGCTGCTTTTGCTTGGCTTGATTGAGTTTGCTTTTTCAATTCCAATGCCTTACAGCATTTTTAATGTGATTAAAATGTGTTATCTTGATGTAGTATGATTTCCAAATTGAATTGCTTGAAGTTGTTTTTCCAAGAATTTTGAATGCGAATTGGTCACATTTGTGTCTCGTTAGTATATTTCATTTTCTTGCTTGTTTTGGTCGTCACAAATTTTGTGACAAGTGCCGAGTAGTTTTGAGAGTGTATACACTAGCTTGAGATGCTTAGGATGATAATTTGGGTGTTCCTAAATTGTTTGAAATGAATGAGTTTTGACTCATTTCAAGCTTTTCATATAGTTTGACTATTTAAGGCTTTCATGGTTCAATGAATTGTTCATTGATACATCAAATTTATCGATATTACCTTAGGTATGTAGGTGTTGTGAATTGGAATTGCAATGATTGAGGTATTAGCCGATTAGAAAGTATAGCAATTCTTTTTGGATAAGTCGACTTGTTTTATACATAAGTCGACTTGTTCAAAGTTTTTGGATAAGTCGACTTGTACTATACATAAGTCGACTTGTTCAAAGTTTCGGATAAGTCGACTTGTATTGTACATAAGTCGACTTGTTCAAAGTTTTGCATAAGTCGACTTATATTAGACAAGTCGACTTGTGTGTGAAGCGAGCATAAGTCGACTTATATCGATAAGTCGACTTGTGTGTGAAGCGATGGCTTAAGGCGACTTGCATTTGATGTAAGGCGACTTATGACATAGCTCTAGTTGGATGATGGATGATTATAAGGATTGATTCAATGTGATTGATGACACCTAAATCATTCCATATAGTCCTAGTGACTATGATCCTTCACTTGAGTCTAGAGTTTCTAAATCCTCCTCGGTATATGAAAACTAACGCCTTCCATTAATATGGTAAGAACCGAGTTCTTATAGGGATGGGTTGTTGGCTAAACCCAAGCTCACTCTATACGGATATGTTCAAACCATGAAAATATGATTTTCGATTAATGGGTTGGTTTTCACCGAAGCGTTGGTTTGTTAAGTAAACTCAAGGTCAACGTGGACAGAGGTGAAATTGGGTAGCATATATCGGATGTATGCGCATCAAAGAGTTGATACCCAATGTAAGTGCACACATCAACAAGTTGATAGCACTGATCGATAGTTGTGTCTAAGATGTAATTGGTATATCTGATACCTCCCGAGACTTAAGGTGGCTTGTTGGGTAAACCCAAGGTCATTCTCAAAGTCGATTATCGATGATGCAATTGGTATGACCGATACCTACCGATTGACCTAAGTTGTGGCTTGTTGGGTAAACCCAAGGTCACTCTTAGCAATGTCGGATATCGACCCACTAGGACATTATGTCACTTTGTTTCTCTGGATTCGTAAAGAGGGTTATGAATTCTAGGAAACTAGTGGGAGCCATATGCATATCATGCAAGTCCTTATGATCATGCAGGCATATCTATTCTATCATTCCTTCTCTTTATCGCGTTTAGGTTGATTGAAGAAGTCTTTTAGTGTGAATTTATGCTCTCCTTTCTGGACCGATTTTCTTGATTGGCTGAGGACTCTAAGAATTGTTCTCAGATCTGAGGAACTGGGATACGTCCTAGATGTTCCACTTCCAGATGCACCTGCTGTCGATGTTTCTGATAAGGATCAGAAAGCATATCGTAAGCATCTAAAGGACAGTGATATGGATAATTGCATTAGGCTTGTCTTGATGTCACCAGAGCTGCAGCAGCAGCACGAGTCCATGGATGCTCACTCTATAGTATTTCATCTTAGGGAGCTGTTTGTTGAGCAAGCTTCGATGCGAAAGGTTCGAGACCTCAAGGCTTCTCTTCATCACAAAGATGGCTCCAGGGATATCTGCTGTGCAGTATGCCCTGAAGATGAATAGCTATATTGAGAGATTGTCCGCCTTAGGATTTGTAATGAATTATGAGTTAAGTAGATACTTAATTCTGGTTGGATTGTCTGATGGTTATTCACAGTTTGTGATAAACTATCGGATAAACCAAATATCCACAACAATTTCGAGCTAATCAATCTGCTCATGACAATTTGAAAGGTGCTATCAAGAGAGATAGCAAGTGCTAGTGGTGGATGCTCCTTCTTACGGTTCTAAGAAAAAAAAAGGAAGTGCCATCAAGGAAAAACCAAAGATTCTGCCCCAAAAGGATTTTGCTTTCATTGTGGCAAGTCTAGCCACTAGAGGCGAAACTGTAAAATCTATCTGGAGTCCCTGAAGCAGTAAAAGGCATCAGATGCCTCTACTCCTTCAATTATGTTTGTCATTGAGGTTGATACTATTCCTGATCAAAACATATCGGTCTTTGATACCGGTTGTGGCTCACACATATGAAATGATATGCACAGCCTCAGGGACAGTAGAAAGCTCATTCAAGGAGAACTAGACCTTCGTGTAGGTAATGCAGCAAGAGTTGCTACATTAGCCGTAGACACTTATGTCTTGTTACTCCCTAGTGGGCTTGTATTCAAATTGGATGATTGACATTTTGTACCTGTTTTAAACAAAGAACATATTGTATGTTTCATGTTTAATTAGAGCTGGTTTCCATTGGACTTTTAGTAGCAATGGTTGTTCTATTAGTTCGAATGGAATGCTCTATGATACTGGTACATTATGCAATAGAAATGACATATTAGATATGTCATATCCAGTTATGAATGTCAATGACGCGGAAAGACATAATCGAGATAATTTAAAATCAACTTACTTATGGCATTGTCGAACGGCCATATAAATGAGACACGCATCGCTAAGCTCCATGAGAGTGGATGTTTAGGGTCATTTGATTATGAATCATATGACACATGCGAATCTTGTTTATTAGGCAAAATGACTAAGTTATCCTTCAATGGAAAGGATGAACGACTGGATTATTAGACCTAATACATTCGGATGTATGTGGTCCGATGTCCATCCATGCCGAAGTGGTTGTCGTCACTTCATTACTTTTATCGATGATTATTCACGATATGGGTACATGTATCGATGAGATACAAATCAAGCGTTTGAAAAGTTCAAACAATTCGAAATGAAGTAAAAAGCGCTTTGGTAAAAGTATCAAGGCATTACGATCGATCGTGGTGGAAAATACTTAGACCAGCAGTTTTGGATTATCTCGTAGATAATGGGATTTTATCTCGTTCACTCCACCTTGCATGTCGCAAAGACAATGGTGTGGTTGAAAGGAGAAATCGAACCTTGTTAGACATGGTGCGATTGATGATAGGTTTTACTGCAGCTTTTAGGGGTATGCTTTCGAGACAAATTGCTTACTTGTTAAACAGAGTTCCATTAAAGATGTTGATGTTACTCCATATGGAGATATGGACTAACCGAAAGCCCTATCTTTCTCACTGAAAGTTTGGGGTTGTCTGCTTATGTGAAGCGGACACGGTCGAGATTAGCTTGATGCAAAGTCCGACAAGTGTTTGTTCGTGAAATATTAATTCTACCTTGCTTAGGAACAAAATTGTTTGTTTCAAAACATGCTGTTTTCTTAGAAAGAGTTTCTTCAGAAGAGGACAAGGGAGCAAAGTTGAACTTGGAGAAGTTCAAGATGCTCGAACAAACATACATCAATCGCTCAACTCAAACTG
The DNA here is from genome assembly GCA_029891385.1 of Erythroxylum novogranatense. Lineage (NCBI taxonomy): Eukaryota > Viridiplantae > Streptophyta > Magnoliopsida > Malpighiales > Erythroxylaceae > Erythroxylum > Erythroxylum novogranatense. The sequence continues at coordinate 36,223,786 of CM057235.1, forward strand.
TCGCTCATATAGATGAGGTAACAGTTCAACCTTCTATTACACACAATTTCGAGGTCACGTAGATACGCTCTGCTCCTCGAGAAATATGGATTTCTCGGGGAACAGAATGACGATTGCTCATATGAGATGATGAGCCTGCTACTATGAAGAGGTTCCAAGAGTTCGAGTGCGGAAAATGGCTTGCCATGAAATCGAAATGGATTCCATGTAAGAAAACCAAGTATGGACTTTGGTTGTTACACCGAAGGGATAAAACCCACAGGGTGCAAAGAGGTTTTAGAAGAAAACCAACATGGATGGTAATCTGATTACCTATGAAGCGAGACTAATGGCCAAAGGATTTCGTCAAAGACAAGGAGTTGACTATGACGAGACCTTCAGCCCCGTAGCAATGCTTAAAACCATTCGGATACTCCTAGCCATTGCCGCTCATTATGATTATGAGATATGGCAAATGGATGTGAAGATAGCTTTCCTTAACGGAATCGGCGAGGATGTGTATATGACACAACCAGAGGGCTTCACATCTTATGATGGCGAAATGGTATGCAAGCTTCAGAAATCCATGTATGGATTGACGCAAGCATCCAGGAGTTGGAATGTCCGTTTTGACGAGTTAATCAAAGAGTTTGGTTTCTCATAAAATCCGGATGATCATTGTGTGTATAAGAAGGTTAATGGGACTGCAATCGTTTTCTTTGTGTTGTATGTAGATGACATACTGTTACTCGGAAACGATGTCTCTATGCTGCAATCAGTTAAAATTTGGTTGTCCAAACAATTTGCCTTGAAAGACCTTGGTAAAGCAACTTATATCCTTAGGATATAGATTTATAGAGATAGATCAAAGGTTGCTTGGTCTTTCACAAGCATCGTACATAGATGAGATGCTAAAGAGGTTTAGCATGAAAAGATGCTATGTATGAAGCCCGATGTATCGTATGCTCTAAGTGTTACGAAAGGATACCAATCGGTTCTAGTGAGGGTCATCGGGTGGTATCAAGAATATCCTCTAGTACCTTTGAAGCACTAAGGATGTTTTCTTGATGTTTGGAGATGGAAATCTCCTAGTGAGCGGGCATTCAGATGCCAGTATTTAATCTGATAAGGATGATTCTGAATCACGATCAGGTTATATACATTCACACTGAATAGCGTGGCGGTCAATTGAAAGAGTTTCAAAACAAGAAAGGACTGCTGATTCAACAACCGAGGCAGAGTACCTGTCGCATGAGATGCGCAAAGGAAGCAGTTTGGATCAAGAAGTTCATTACTGAACTTGATCTAATCCCTAGCTGTGATAGGCCCATAGGATTGTATTGTGATACAATGGGGCTAGTGCGCAAAGGAATCAAGGTCTCATCGACGATCCGAACATCTACTCCGCCAATTCGGGAGATCATTAGTCGAGATGATGTCCTGATAGAGAGAAATCCCACAGAGCAAAGTGTTGCTGATCCGTTGACAAAGCCATTGTCACAGGAGAATTGTGATTCTCATCGACGCGCTTATGGTATTAGATACCAAGGCGATTGGCTTTAGGTCAAGTGGGAGATTTGAAAGTGGTAAGTCGATTGTACCATGTGTAAGTCGACTTATGCTTTGTTCGGTACCGATAAGTCGACTTGTACATTGGATAAGTCGACTTATTCAAGGACGGTACTGTTTATTTGTGCCCTAAAGGCAATCCCCTCTAGCGCGTTTTATTCACAGTCGTATGCAGACTGAATGAATAAATAAAGAAAAGGCATAATTCATTAATTTGATGTTCATGAACATTGTTTATGAATTGATTGGATCTTTAATCAAATTAATGAAGTCCATGATATATGACATAGCATGAAGGAAATTATGATGTGATCATACTACTGAGATTCCTATCATGTGCAATTATGTCAAGATCTAAATTCTCCTAGTCATAGGATTAATGAGATGGACATCATTAATCCCATGCACTAGCATATGTCATACTCCTTGATTGGATCAGCGGTGGATCTCGAAAATGTAAATATGAGATATTTAGAGTTGACATATGGATGCTTACTAGTAGTAGTAAGTTCATTGGATGACCGTCATGAGATCATCACATGGATATCTTATCTAAGTGTCGGTGATAATCTCATCATAGCAATGGTGCAAGTATCCTTGACTTGAGGTACTCAAGGCTATCTTGAATCTTGATCACGTGCTTTGACTCCATTCCTTGTTGCCTTCGGAGGTAACTCATAGGGTGGTGCTTGGAGTACAGTTTGAGGTATTCAAGATAATTGAGTAGCCAATAAAGGATTCACCACTTCTGGATTAGCAGAAGAGATACCCATGGCCTCTTGTCAAGATCATTACTCGGAAATCTCTGGCCAGAGTGAATATGTCATGTAGAGTGTCTTCATGGACATATAGAGTAATGAGTCTTAGGACGAGAACTGTTATCATATAGAGTGTCTTCATGGACATATAGAGTAATGGGATTGGGATATGTCCCGATGAGATCGCGACATCAATATTGCTGAAAAAGGTTTTCGGTGGTTTTTCATGCCGGGACCCGGTAGGACCGACCCCAGTGTGACTGGACCACTTCAGCAATATATATACATATATATATATCATTAATTAATTAAATAATTAATTAATTAATTAATATATATATGTGTGTACGTGTAAAGGGAGGAGAAGAAGCAAAGGAAGCTTCTTTAATGCTTAGTCACCAAAGTTGCATTAAATTGCAAAAGGACAAAAGATGAGTGGTGATATGAAGATGATGTTCGTATGGTTTGGGAGAGGCATGAGAAAAAGGATTTTTTCTTTAACCTTTTGCAAGAGAGATCATCGTGAATGATAGAAGAAGAAAGAAGGTTTTGAGAAAACCTAAGGCTTTCATCTTCTCCATTGATTTCTTCATCTTCTCCTCCAAGCTTTTGTCATCTTCTTCAACGTTGATCCAAGCTCTCCGGGACGGTAGGTAGGCTCTAGCGAGCTTTATTCTCATTCTAGCTATTCCCGGTCAAAAGGGTTTGACTCGGTTAGGTTTCGATCTCTGCGTGGATACCTTTAGAGATAGTCTCTATTGGCTATTCAGGTTTGAGGTCTTCATACCGACACCTGGATCCTGGGTTTCGGGAAAGTCCCGGGAACAAAAATTTTTGTTTTCCGCTGCCGGTACATGTGATGTACCTCCCGGGATTTTCCTACATTTTCCACATAAGCATCCTTTTCATCTTTTGAATTTGGACATTCAGTAGTTTTTTTATAACAATTCTTCTCAATATGCCCATATGTTTTCAATAGTGATATTGAGTAGTATTTTTATTCTGACCTTGCTTATTTTTATACCAACAATCATTATCAACATGGTTTGTTCTACCACAATATGAACAAGCAACAAAATCATAATTGTTACCTCCACTAAAAGAGTTTCTTTGCTGGCCATTATTTCTTCCTCTTTCTCTACCTCTTCCATGAAATGATCTACCATGACTGCGACTTGTTGAATCATTGGATGTTTTTTCAAATCAAGCTTTGATTGAAAGGCTTGCTAAAGAGAAGTCTCTGTTGTCCTATTCATTCGTTACTTATGCACTTGGAGAGACCTCATTAACTCTTGTACAAATTAATTTGATATATATTTTTACTCTTCAATTGCTATAACAACATGGTCAAATTTTAAAGGAAGACTTTGCAGCACCCTCTCAACAACCTTCTGGTATGTTAGTTCTTCTCCAAATTTCCTAATTTGATTCACAATCAAAAGAACTCTTGAGAAGAATTCTTGAATGGATTCTCACGACTTCATCAACAAATTATCAAACTCTCTACGCATAGTTTGCAACTTCACTATGATAACTTTGTCTGCACCTTCATATTCTTCTTCAAGTAATTCTCAAACCTTCTTTGAAGTTATGGCTGTCATAACACGAGGAAAAATGGTTTCATCTAATGCCTGTTGAATTAGAAATAATGCCTTAGCATCCTTCTTTTCGCTTGCTTTCAGCTCATTTTGTTAAGCAAAGGTTAGCCTTATACCTTCTTCCATATCTACAAAATCCCCGAGACCATTTTCAACTAAATCCCATAAATTATGGGATATAAATAAAGTCTTCATCTTTATATGCCAAAAATGATAATTGAGGCCAATAAAAATATGAAGGTTTTTAGATGAGTTTAGATTGAAACTGGTACAAGTCATTTTGCAACCTGGCTCTAACACCATTGTTGGCCCCCGAAATTTTTTTTCTCTAGTTAAACATGATTTAAAAGGATTTTGAGGTTTTGATAGATTAAATTTTTGGAGTTAATTATTATGTCAAGGTTAGTAGGATTTTATTGCATAGATTGATGGAATTTAAGTGTTAATGTTATAAGAATGTATCAAGGGCAAAATTCGCAAGTCACTTAAGGTTAAAAGATATAAGGATTATATGGAAGAGCAAAAGGGACATCTTGCAACCATAAAGGGTTTAAGTTAGAAGAAGAAGAAAAAAATTGATAGCTTGTTTGAGAAGAGAGAAGCACGAGAATGAAAGAAGAGAAAGGGGAAAAAGAAGAGAAAGCTAGAGTTTGGAGATTCTAGAAAAGTTTGAAGAATTTGGAGCTTCAACAAGTAAGTTATGCTTTAAATTTCATAGGTATGGTTGAATGAAACTCAAATATAGCTTAATATGTGTGGGAAGTTGTTGATGAATGATATAGGCAAGTGTTCTCTTCTAGGGTTAATGATCAAAGATAGATTATGATGTAACTGTAAATGATATTAGGTTGAAATGAAGTTGTAAATGAATTAAAAGAGATGGTTTAGGGATAGGATGGATTATATTTGAGAGATGGGAAGTAAAAAGATGAAGAATGTCGAAAAAAATGTTCTCAAAACATGTTTTTGGACAAGTTCGCCGCGGCGAACTCAACTTTCCAGCACTGAACATGCTTTAGTATTTTAGGCATAACTTTTTGTGTAGCTATCCAAATGAGATGAGTTTTGATTTGGTGTAAACTAGAGACATAGGGCTGCAATTGTTTTTTGATGAAATGGAGTTCTAAATCAGTCTTTAAAGATTTCAATTTTTTAATAGAAGTTGAACATAGAATGTTGTTTTAGAATAAGAACAACTCAAAAACATTTGTAGTATAACTTTTAGTTTGCTAAACCAAATTGAATGATTTTGGTGTCATTAGAAACTTAAGACAATGGGGAATATTTTTGTAGAAGAGAGTGTTATCAAATTTCATCATTTAACTGATCTTAATGCTCATGGAAAATTGACCCGAAGGTTGGTACTTTTGGAAAAGTTTGAGTATTTAGGATTTATCTTAGTGGTTATGCTATATATAAGTCCTTAAATTGTATTCCTATTGAATGGGAATTTTTGTCGTTAATAAGGGAATCAAAGAAGGCAAGAGAAGCAAGAGGAAGGACATCCTTAAACCAATTTCTTAAGCAAGGAAATTTAAGGTAGACTTCATGTTTATAATAGAATTAATGAGCCATAAATGTTTCCTTTTAAAGCAAGAGAATAAAATGTTTTCAAATTGCTTCATAATTGTTGCATTATTGCTTTAAATGATTTGAGAAATTGCTATATGTTTGATATGTGAATTTGGTTGATGAAATGGGAGATATTTCATGTTCATGAACAATTGTGTTTTCGAAATATGCCTTTGTGTCAAAATGTCAAGAAATATCATGTTTTCGAAGTGTGCTATTTAGACAATCTGCTTTCAAGCCATGAAATAAGTGTTGTGTGGGTTTGTGGTAGTCCCTCAAGAATGTCACGTTCACGTTGACTAAGTTAAAAGCTTCTCCCGCCTGCCCGCTAATGGCACGGAGCTCCTTCATGGACTCCCTCAAGCTTACGATTACATAGGACCATTATGTGAAAATGTGTAGTGCGTCATATTTATGGATCTACCCAAACCATCTTGTTGTTCTTATGTGTTTATGATATGTCGACAAGTTGATGCATACATGATTTGCATTGTTGAGAGTTTTAAGAAAGAAGTGTTTTGTGATTTTAAATGTGGAATGACTATGTTTATGAAAATGTTCAATTGAAATGAGCTTTATAAATGGTTTTGCTTGTTATTTGTTATAAACTTGTTACCCACAAGTTTTTAAGCTCACCCCCCCTTCGGTCCCATCTTCAGGTAAAGAAAATGAGATCGAGTGATCAAGAGTCAAGGCATCGCTTCGAGTCCTGCTTGTTTTGTATTTTAAGCTAAATTTGGTAATCATGAGGTTTTAGTCACATTTCAAGGATTATTAGTTCAAGTATCTTATGTAATTTGGGATTTTAAGACATTGATTTATTGTGGTTTGAAATGTCATTACAACTTTGTAAGAACTCTTATCTTTTGATGTTAATGAATTATGAATGATGTATGGATGATGTTGAATAGAAGTATGAATTTGTGTATGAATAAGATTGAGTTGAATTTAGGTATACTTGAGAAAGTTATCGATTTGAGATGATGAATTTTGAACACGAATTGTTGTTACACATAAGTGAGATGTTATGGAAAAAGAAAGATAGGAAATTATGAAGTATGAGAATTATTTATAAGAAATGAATTAAATGAGTAGAGATTAGAGAGTATGATGAAATAATATTGGTAATTGAATGGTTATGTAATGATGTGGTATTAAAGGAAGTAAATTTGGGACAACTTAGAGTGGAAGTTAGGTTAGGATAGACGGAGAAACCTAGGGAAGGCTTTTGAGTGAACCCTTCCCGAAAGGTGTTATGTTGGTAAATTGGGCATTTTCTCCACGGTGAAGATAAGAGGTTCACCGCAGCGTATTTATTCCAAGAGGAGCGGAAGGGAAAATTCTGGACCTTCTCCGCTGCAAACTTTCCTTGAAGGGTCTTCGCATGAGTTCTCATCTGTTTGCCGTGGCGAAACATAATGTTTGCCACGACGAACCTGTCCACTAGGACTCAAGGATCCAATATTTATGGTAATAAAGCATGAAAATGAACCGGTGAGGATTAAGGAGATTTCATTGGTATCAGAACGCTAGGTTCTACAGTTGTGATATCAGAACTCTAGGTTCACTAGGTTTAGTATCTTACATGGGCATAAGTGTATGAGTTACACGCATAAGCAATTGTTAATAGTTTGAGATGATAGAATTAGTGAGAAAAGAAAATGAAAATTTGTGGATATTTTAAAAAAAGAGATATTACATAATCCGATATGTTAAGCACAGATTCAACACTTGTGGTTATGTCAGTGAATTTGGTGATAGAATTTTGTTGTGGGTATGTACTTAAATTGTTATGGATGTGAAATTATGTTCATGAATTGATTGAGACATAGTATATAGGTAAATATGTCGAATCAGGATTCAATGTATTTGGATTGGGGGATGCATTATTGAATATGAAATCAATGTTGCATTGTGGTGATATATCCCGGGATGTGATATAGATGTAAATGTATTGTCAAAGATTGTTTGAGGGAAATAAGGATATAAATATAAATGACAAGATTTAAGGTGTACAAGCAAAGTGGAAATTGAAAAGTTGAACTCAGAATTTATGATCTGGTATAAGATGGTGCTAGTGAATTGAGATCAGAATTTCAAGATGGCTATGCATTTATAATTCTAAGTTCATTAAGAATGTATGTATGGAAAATGAAGTAAGTGATAGTCATATATGTAGAAGTTCTCAAAGTTATATCAACCGGTTATTATGAGTACATATCTGATAAAGTGGTTACATTAGTGAATAATGTGATTGAGTACATACGGGATCTATATTAGGATATGGTATATAAGGTAATCTATAATCCCTATAGCTAAAATTATGAGATAAATCAGAGTAACAAGATGGGAGTATGGTATAGGTGATTTTGCTAAAAAGGTAGCTACTAGGGAGGAGAAATTTTTGAATAGTCATAGAATATTCGGAGGTTGTTCAGAATCAATTGCGATTAATGTATCATTAGCATGAGTTATGAATTGGTGACCTGCTGGAATTAATTTATATATAGGATGTAATGATCTTGATGGTACATACCAAAATATAAGAGTAAACGAATATGCCTCTTATTTCATTGAGTCTTATTATAAGGAATATTTTGATCATGTAAAGAGTGACCGAAATTAAAATTATTGGAATATCATGAACAGTTGAAATTAATCTTATTGAGATATTAAGAATGGCTGAAACATCAATGATGAATATAGTTGATTGATAAAGATTGCATGAATAGTATAAATGATAGTAACAAGAAATCTTCTTTCGAAGAAGAATTTCATTGAATTAGGTTAAACAGATTAGATAGTTTATATTAAGAGTGATCGAAGAAAGGAAAAATCAGAAATGAATAAGTGATGAATCAAACGTGAATAGTAGGGTCATATCTCTAGTGGAGACCCAAGTATAAAAGGTAGAATATACTATTGAGAATGCATGTATTTTGCTTGATGTAGAGTATCCAACTATGTGAGTGGATTTTTGAATTTGAGGAGACATTAACTGCTAATATGAGGAGAATATAGATCCATGTTATATTCAGTGTAAATATGTTCGGGAGAGACAAATTTGACCTGATGAATGTGTTACAAACACAGGAAGTTAAGATTGAAAATAAATTGAAATGTTTGGAGAAAGTAGTATGAATGAGCAGACAGATAAGTCAATGTAAAATAAGAGGAAATCAAATGAATTGAGAAAATCATTCGAGAAAGGCAGTCAATTGAGAAATTGAGAATAACAAGAGATAATATTACCTCATTAAGGAATCTGTTACTTAAGGAATTACATGAACTAATCAGGGGCACATGGAGTTTGATAATAATTGTTTGAGTTAACCATTGCCCCGACAGTACTATGGTATTGAAGATTAAAGCGATCCAAGAAAAATTTGATGATATATTAAATGTGTTCGAAAAGTTGAGAAGAATAGTTTGAATACATGAGGAAAAACATGTAAATCGTATGAGTAACGAAAGTAAAGAGAATTTTGAAGAATTATAGCACAATATTAATTATATCGTCTGAATTTGGAGATTTTATAATATACAGTGATGTTGTATAATGTATGAATTGGAACTTGTTATAAGAGTGATTATTTTGAAAGTTTGGAGACATTATAAGTACAGAAACATTTTGAAATATACGGATCATGTAATTTTAAGGTAATTATTAAGTTGAAAGAATGGAATACGAGACTGAGGCAACAAATAGAATTATCTGAAGGATTATGATTGTACAAATGAGTACTATACTAGTAACACTAGCATTGTAATCAAATGCATTGAATAGAGAACCCGATAGTAGTGAAGCATTAATTCAGATATTGAGGTTATCAGATCTAGTGCAAAAAGAGGAGCAAAGAATGTTGAATTGAATGTTGGGTTAATTGATTAGTCTCTGAAAATTTAAAATTAGTTTCATATGAAAAGCCCAAATTAAGGATTCAGAAATTGTGAACCTTACTAAGAAATTGGAAATGAATACGAATTTTGAGTTCAAATAGAAAGAATGATACTTTGTGATGGAAATAAGAAGTATGTGTACCGATAAAGATGATAGAGCAAAGAGATTATTAGAAAAGTACAAATAGTAACTTAAGTTATACATCCTAGTAAGAATACGCTGAGATAGCGTTTGATAGCTAAGGAGGTAGAAGCTAGTGACCAAGCTTGTGAGTTGCCAACAATCTTGACTGTTGTAGATATGCCTAAAGCTTATATTGTGGAGTTCATGGGAACATGAGATCAATGTATAGTTTTGTTAGATTTTTAAGCATTACAATCATTATCATAGTGATTTCCCTAGAATATTGTGTGAGGAGCTAGATAACAAAAAGAGTCGTTCGCTTTTGCATTGTGATGAATAAGGTATAAAATGGTTGAAGGCCAAAATTGATTGAGGGTTGCTAATAAGTTAAATTGATCTATATTAGAAATTAAGTGATTCAAGAAAGATGAATGAAATAGATGGATCAACACCAAGGGTATGAATATTATAGTGAAATAGACATAAGAGTTAAGTGTATTATCACCACAAAATGATGTGAATCAGTAAGTGAAAGATAAATTATCTTTGAGAGTATCACCGTGCCAAGGTGTGCTCAGGGTAGGAAAAATGATTAGCTAAGCCCAACATGAATTAATCTGTATGAAATAATTATGAGAAATGCTACTGATGAAATATGCCTTAGATTCGTAATGTGATATATGTGTGTATGCTAAGAATATTGATATGATATGATATTGGTGTTATCGACTCGGGAATTGAAAATTGTGAGTAATATGAAATATATTAGGGAAACAGATAAGATAGTTTAATATCTGAATAAGTCATGGAATGATTGTTTTGAATTCGTTAACTAGGGTGATTTGAAAGAAATTATTTAAGTGATGAAGTTAAATGGAAAACGGAGGAAGCATACCTCTACCTATTAATCAGTCAGATAAGAATTTCAAGGATGAAATTCTTTTAAGAGGGGAGAAATGTTGGTCCCCGAAATTTTTTTTTCTCTACTTAAGCATGATTTAAAAGGATTTGAGGTTTTGATAGATTAAATTTTTGGAGTTAATTATTATGTCAAGGTTAGTAGGATTTTAATGCATGGATTGATGGAATTTAAGTATTGATGTTGTAAGAATGTATTAAAGGCAAAATTGGCAAGCCACTTAGGGTTAAAAGATATAAGGCTTATATGGAAGGGCGAAAGGGACATCTTGCACCCATAAAGGGTTTAAGTTAGAAGAAGAAAAAAATTGTTGGCTTGTTTAAGAAGAGAGAAGCACGAGAATGAAAGAAGAGAAAGGGGGAAAAAAAGAGAAAAGCTAGAGTTTGGAGATTCTCGAAGAGTTTGAAGAATTTAGAACTTCAACAAGTAAGTTATGCTTTAAATTTCATGGGTATGGTTTAATGAAACTCAAATATAGCTTAATATGTGTGGGAAGTTGTTGATGAATGATATAGGCAAGTGTTCTCTTTTAGGGTTAATGATCAAAGATAGATTATGATGTAATTGTAAATGATATTAGGTTGAAATGAAGTTGTAAATGAAGTAGAAGAGATGGTTTAGGGTTAGGATGGGTTATATGTGAGAGATGGGAAGTAAAAAGATGAAGAATGTAGAAAATCATGTTCTCGAGACATGTTTCTGGATAAGTTCGCCGTGGTGAACTTTTGGGTTTCGCCGCGGCAAACTCAACTTTCCAACATTGAACATGCTTTAGTATTTTGGGCATAACGTTTTGTGTAGTTATCCAAATAAAATAATTTTTTTTGGTGTAAACTAGACATAGGGCTACAATTTTTCTGATGAAATGGAGTTCTAATTCAGTCTGTAAAGATTTCAATTTTTGAATGAAAATACAATGTTGTTTTAGAATAAGAACAACCCAAAAATGTTTGGGATATAACTTTTAGAGTGCTAAACCAAATTGAATGATTTTGGTGTCATTAGAAATTTAAGACAATAGGGAACATTTTTGTAGAAGAGAGTGTTATCAAATTTCTTCATTTAACTAATCTGAATGATCATGAAAAATTGACCTAAAGGTTGGGACTTTTGGAAAATTTTGAGTATTCAAGACTTATCTTAGTGGTTATGCTATATATAGATCCTCAAATTGTATTCCTATTGAATGGAAAATTTTGTCATTGATAAAGGGAATCAAAGAAGGCAAGAAAAGCAAAAAGAAGGACATCCTTAAACCAATTTCTTAAGCAAGGAAATTCAAGGTGGGTTTCATGTTTATAATAGAATTAATGAGCCATAAATGTTTCCTTTTAAAGCAAGAGAATAAAATGATTTCAAATTGCTTCATAATTGTTGCATTATTGCTTTAAATGATTTGAGAAATTGCTATATATTTGATATGTAAATTTGGTTGATGAAATGGGAGATATTTCATGTTCATGAACAATTGTGTTGTCGAAATATGCCTTTGTGGCAAAATGTCAAGACAAATCATGTTTTCAAAATGTGCCATTTGGGAAATCTGCTTTCAAGTCATGAAATATGTGTTATGCGGGTTTGTGGTAGTCCCTCAAGAATGTCACGTGCATGTTGACCAAATTAAAGGCTTCTCCCGCCTACCCACTAGTGACACGGAGCTCCTTCATAGACTCCCTCAAGTTTATGACTACACAGGATCATTATGTGGAAATGTATAGTGTGTCATGTTTATGGATCTACCTAAACCATTTTGATGTGCTTATGTGCTTATGATATGTCGACAAGTTGATGCATACATGATTTGCATTGTTGAGTGTTTTGAGAAAGAAGTGTTTTGTGATTTTAAATGTGGAATGACTATGTTTATGAAAATGTTCAATGGAAATGAGCTTTATAAATGGTTTTGCTTGTTATCTGTTATAAACTTGTTATCCACGAGCTTTTAAGCTCACCCCCCCCCTTCAGTCCCATCTGCAGATGAAGGAAATGAGATCGAGTGATCAAGAGTCAAGGCATTGTTTCGAGTCCTACATGTTTTGTATTTTAAGCTAAATTTTGTAATCATAAGGTTTTAGTTGCATTTCAAGGATTATTAGTTTAAGTATCTTATGTATTTTGGGATTTTAAAACAATGATGTATTGTGGTTTGAAATGTCATTACAGCTTTATAAGAACTTTTATCTTTTGATGTTAATGAATTATGAATCATGTATGGATGACGTTGAATGGAAGTATGAATTTGTGTATGAATAAGATTGTGTTGAATTTAGGTATACTTGAGAAAGTTATCGATTTGAGATGATAAATTTTGAATACGAATTGTTGTTACACATAAGTGAGATGTTATGGAAAAAGAAAGATAGGAAATTATGAAGTATGAGAATTATTTATAAAAAATGAATTAAATGAGTAGAGATTAGAGAGTATGATGAAATAATATTGGTAATTGAATGGTTATGTAATGATGTGGTATTAAAGGAAGTGAATTTGGGACAACTTAGAGTGGAAGTTAGGTTAGGATAGATGGAGAAATCTAGGGAAGGCTCTTGAGTGAACCCTTTCCAAAAGGTGTTATTTTGGTAAATTGGGCATTTTCTCCGTGGCGAAGATAAGAGGTTCACCGCGTCGTATTTATTTCGAGAGGAGCGGAAGGGAAAATTTTAGACCTTCATCGCAGCAAAGTCAAGAGTTCACCGCAACGAACTTTCTTTAAAGGGTCTCCGCATGAGTTCTCGTCCGTTTGTCATAGCGAACCTGTCCATCAAGACTCAAGGATCCAATATTTATGGTAATAAAGCTAGGAATGGCAATGGGGCGAGTTTGGGGCGGATTATGCGATCCCCGCCCCCATCCCCATTTATAATTTCGTTCCCCATCCCCGCCCCATCCCCATCGAGTTTTTTTCAACCTCCATCCCATCCCCATCGGGAATAACATCCCCATACAGACCCATTTCCCGTTGGGGATGTTATTAACAAAAAATATATATTGCTACGCTTGAAACGAAGAAAGAACTGCAATTTTTAAAAAATATTATAATGTATAACACAAACATAAAATAAAAATAAATTGTTAACCATTGTAGAAAAAAATAGCATTGTCTAAGTCTTCAAAGCCATCCATAAAACTATTGATCTTATGAACAAGAATTTATTTAAGCACCTCCTGTAAAAAAATAAAAATTAATCATTTGATTTTTAAGATAAAAGACATCAAATTAAAATTTTAATATAAAGTAAAATAAAAAGTGTTCATAGAAAAATTACCTCATTTGTATCTTCATCATACTCAATCTTTGTGGAATTTTAGATCTATATCTTACGAACAAGTTTCTAATAAAATAAAATAAAAACATATAAAATTTAGTACTTAATCTATAAATAAAATTGCTTTCATAATTTTAATAAATAAGAAATATTACCGTAATCTCATTCCATAGCCAACTTTGAGCACACATTAAAGCCTCCAAAGTTTTTTGATGAAGTCTACTACGATGCGGGTAACCAATCTTCCACTTGGTACTAAAAGCGATTAAAAGCAACGGTAGAAATTGGAACCGCTAAAATATCTCTCGCTATTAACATTAAAGTTGGATACTTGATCCATTAGCCTTCCACCAACCTAATATATCAAAATCATTGATTCTCGCAACACTTTCTCCTCCAAATATTGGTCCAATTCAGATTTTGCAAGTAATGAGCTACTCTCACTCTCAAGTGCCATTTCTTCATCAAAATTACCTAAAAAATCTCTATTGCCAATATCAATGCTTGAAGAAGTTTGAACACTAGTAGCATCATCACCTTGACCAATTCTTGCTTTATACTCTTCAAGCAAGTCATAACAATAACCTTGAACTTTTCTAACTTCATCAGCATACCCATACTCTCCATAGATTCTCTTAAAACAATAGGTCAACAACTTAGTTTTGTATCTTGGATCTTAGTTCTCAGCCATTTTCTTAATCACCTCATTAGGTGATCCAAGCCAATTACTCAATGCATATCTGATCTCACATATTTTTGGAAAATAAACATTAGATGTTGGATATCTCGCACTGAGAACATTTCAAAGGCGAAATAAAAAGTTCTAGTTTCTCACACACTTCTTGTGTCAACTTCCATTCCTCTTGATTGGTAAATTATCGAACAATGCCTCACGTTGTTCCGACGATAGAACACATCCTTGTATATTAGAGCGAGAGTAAGCATCATATATGTAGAATTCCATCGAGTCTTACAATCTAGTACTAATTTCTTAGTACTTGAAATACCCAATTGATGACGACTTCCTCAAATTTTGTACTCTTTTAGGAGATGCGGTCAAAATACAACACAATCACGAACTCTTACTATAGATTTTCCAATGACATCCATACCAAATTGAACAATTAAATTTAGTATATGAGCACAACAACGCACATGAAATAATAATCCTTTCAACATAAAATTTGGTTTCTAGGAATCTTATCCAATACCCAACTAATAACCCCATCATTGGTAGAGCAATTATCAACTGTTAGAGTTGAAAGTTTCTATCAATATTCCAATCAATATACACTCCAATAATGCATCGCAAGTGCTTTTGATGTGTGGACATGGAACATAGATAAACCTAAAACAAATGAATAAAAAGCATCATCATATATGTTCAATTAATGTGTATACATAATCTAACAGTAATGATACTTTAATAAGAACTTGATAAGAGTTATACCTCATAATTCGACTTTGCAAAGTCCAATTCTCATCAATAAAGTGAGTTGTAACAGCCATGAACCCTTTTGATTGATTCTTTGAAGTCCACATATCCGTTGTTAAAGCAATCCTCTGCGATTTGCCTCCAATAGACTTAAAGTCTTTGCCTCTCGATATCGTAAATCCTTAAAATGTCACTTTTGATTGTATTTCTAATAGGAATCTTGAACAAAGGTCGTAAACTAGCGAATAATAACGAAATCCATGATGTTCCACCATGTTTAAAGGATATTCATGCAAAATGATCATTTTAGCAAGATACTCTCTTGACTTCTCTTGATCAAATGAGAATTTTTTTATATTCACCGCTTCTTTGTTTCCTCTTCTTGTTTCTTCGGTTATGATTACTTGTTGTCCTATATCTCTGACACTTCTTCGTGGACATATCTTAAAATGATCATGCAAGTGCTTTGTGCCATCAGTGCTCTTTCCTGTTAATTTTTTATTGCAATAGTTACACACAGCCTTCTCCAATCCATTAATTTTTTGTTTCTTAAAGTGTTGCCAAACTACCGATGTCAATCTCCTTTTATGATCTGCAGTAACGTTTGAACTCGATTCAACATTGCCATGAATGTTTGCTGGTATGGTTTCTTGAAATGTTGAAGATGTGTTGTTAGCTACAAGTTCTTGAGTAGCATTCGAATCAGCTGTACTTTGATTTTGTTGAGATTCCATCTGTTTTTTAAAAAAGAAGGGAAGATCACGTTAATAAAATCCCCAATTTCGGTTCAATTCATTTTCATAACTCACAATTCACTTCAATTCATTTCAATTTCATAACTCACAATTCACAAATGACACCAAATAAATCAACCTCATAAGCAAGACAAGGATCAAAATGGATGCACATACAAGTACATTGGCCCTCACAGAAATATGACCATTCTCAAGTTCCTTGCCTTGTCCAACCAATCATATCTAACAGAGTGGCACACACTATGGTTCAACCGATATGAGACTCGATATACATCAACAAAATACCAATTCAGAATTCACTGAAAAATGCATTCCACTTGACAACAGTATGACTGAAAAGTGTAAATGCAAGCAAATAAAAAGCTCCATGAAGACAGAATAAGCAGAACTTCCTAGCAGCATAATACAATCTGATTATCAATAGCACTGCATAAAGTTAGATGTTCAATGTAAGAAGATCCCACTATGAGTCTAATTTGTAATGTTCGGTCACAGTGATAACAAAAAATATGAATGTCAAGTTTCTCAAATGGATACATTTTTTGCAGCCCTTACTAGAGAAAGTTTGGAGTCAAATCATTCATAACCCATCCACTGCTTGGCTGGGTGTTTTGGACATTATCCTTATGTTTTCATGAACAAAGAAAGATACAAGTTTGATGGCAAATGTGAGCTAATAAAATGATTGAGCTTTATTTTTTATCTAGCCTTTTTCATCTGCAAATAATTGCAAACTAAAGGCATTGCAAATTGATTTCAAAAACTATCCCTTTCTGAACTTTGCGTTGGAGAATTGTTCACCTATAAGTACCATCTGTTGAGTCTGATATCACAAATAGTTGTACAAAGTCTCGTTCATGGGAAAATCCCATTGATGCAAGGGTCTCAAAACCAGACCAGATAAATTTAATCGAAATCGTTTTCACTCTGAGAGCAACCCAGCTGTTCTTCAAGCACTTTGAAGAGTAAAAGTACAGAACCACGTGGAGGAACATTGGAAGCAACGCAAAGGCAAAAACGTACCTGACGCGTGGTCACCCAGACGGAGAGGGGCGCAGGTGGCACACGGAAACGGTGAATTGATCCCCTCTTCTTGGACTTTATCCAATTGCTGGCACACGCCGCTGAGTCACTCCGACCAAGATCACGGAGGAGAAGCGGAAGACCGAAGACACGAGCAAGATCACGGAGGAGAAGCGGACGGCAAGGAACAGGCGGCGGGAGAGAGACGGACGGCGAGGCAGAGAGAAGAGAGAGGCGAGCGTTGCTGCGTTAGACGGAGAGAGACGGACGCTGGAGCCTGGACGCATGCCTTCGGGGGTGGGGTAGATTTTTAGGGTTAATTAAAATCATACGGGTCGGGTCGGGTCTGGTTTGGTCTGGTGGGGCAGGTCCTCATCGGGGATGGAGACTATAATCTCCATCCCCGCCCCAAATATAAATGGGGAAAAAACCCCATCCCCTATCCCGTTTATTCGGGGCAAAATGTGCCCCCATACCCGTCCCGTTCGGGTCGGGGAATATCGGATCCCCATCGGGGCGGGGCTTTTTGCCATCCCTAAATAAAGCATGAAGATGAATCGATGAGGGTTAAAAAGATTTCATTGAATTACGCTCACGTTTTAGGACTTCAAAGTTGAGCTCTAGAAACGGGCTCCTACAACCACATTGTTAAAATATTAACAATCCATAATAGAAAAAAAACACCGAAGAAAAATTTAGAAAGATGAACATTTATTGAATTTGAAGAAAAATTCATTGACATCTCTACAAAATAATAGTGGACACTTTAAATAGACAAACCCATATGGTTTGTTGCAGATATTTTTTCACTACACCTAATCTTAGTGAAGCATAATAACAAACACCTAGTGGGCAGTATTTCCAAAACCTTATAATTTAGAATAGATAACATCCAATACCTAAACTATGGGGATAACAACAAAGCAGAAAAAGAACAAGTCAAAAACACATGTTTAATACTTCAATTAACCCACAGATGTGGTACCTTTTTTTTCATATCATCTTAAGAATGTCTATGCCGTTGGTGAACAAAATGCATAACCATTTTGAGTTTGGAAAGTGAAGCTTGGATGTATGATTCCTTTGAGACTGGTATAAGTTTGACAAATAACGCAATTGGCAACGACAAAGATGCCATCACAATGCAAGCCAACCATTGTATCCAGTTCAGCCTCTCTGTATTTGCAAACTTGTTCAAAAACTCCACCATAACCACCTGAAGAATAATGGTTATGCCCACAATTCCAAGGAACAAGTGGTTCTTATGTATGCCTTCAAACACGTTCTGCTTTTCCAATTTTCTAGCGTTGAATTCGTTGAAAACTTGGCACAGCACAAAGGTATTGAATATCAATGTGTCGTTTACCTCAGCACTCACATTGAATATAGACTCACCCTTGAACTGCAAGGTCAAGAGTATTGCTATCTGATAAACAGCTTGAGATATAATATTTCTCCACATTATGCTTGTTATGAGGGGTTCAGTTCGTCCCACTGGAGGTCTCTGCATCAACTCATCGGTAGGCCTCTCGGTGGCAAGAGCCAGAGCTCCTAATGAGTCCATAATGAGATTAACCCACAGCAATTGTACTGCTGTCAGTGGAACTTCGCCAGCAGAAACTGCAGCTATGAAATTGATCACAAGAGCTGCAACATTCACAGTCAATTGAAACTGTATAAATTTTTGGATGTTGTTATAGACACATCTCCCCCACCTTAACACAGTGACAACAGAAGTAAAGTTATCATCCAAAATGACGATGTCCGAATTTTCCTTGGCAACCTCAGTTCCTTGTATGCCCATAGATAGCCCTATATCAGCTTCTTTGAGCGCAGGTGCATCGTTCGTGCCATCTCCCGTCACTGCAACAACATGGCCTCTTTGTCTTAGGCATTGCACCATTAGAAGTTTATCAAAAGGTGATGACCTTGCCATCACACAGATTTTGTCAACCATTTCCATTCTCTGTTCATGGGTGTAGTTACGAAATTCGGCTCCTTCTATCACGATTTCTTCATCGTTGTTGAGCTCTAGTATTCCACATTCTGTGGCTATAGCTTTTGCGGTAAAAATGTTGTCTCCCGTTATCATTTTTATGTTCACTCCTGCAGATTTGCAAGTTTCTACAGCTTTCTTGGCCCCAGTTCTACATGGATCTTTGAGACCAACAATCCCTAGCAAATTCATACTATCTTCTTGTAGCTTTTGTTCTGCAGCATTATTAGTCTGGTTCTTCAGGTCATTTTCAGTAATTCTCTTGTGAGCAAATGCAACGCATCGAAGGCTACTAGCTGCCATGCCTTCTATTATTTTTCCTATTTTACTTCTTCCATCTTCATCCAGGGACTTTATGATTCCATCAGCTTCATAATAGCTTGAGCACATGGCTAGTATCATCTCAGCAGCTCCTTTCCAGTGTACATGAACACTGTTGTCAGCCAATTTCCTTACAGAAACCCCACTTCGTTTCTTCTCTGAATTGAAGGTTTCCAATTGGAGAATGGTGTGATTTTTCTTCAATTTCTCCATGTTCATGTCCAGTGCAGAGACAGCCCATGAAAGGATTGCCTTTTCAGTTGGACTGCCTGAAAACTCAGGTAAATATCCTGGTGCAGCTACGTAGACACTGCCAGTTGTGTTCAAACCAACTCCTTGGTGGAATAATTCCAGGACAGTTTGATCAATATTGCTATACGAATCCTCAAGGGACTCTTGACCTAGCCAAAATTTAGCTACTTCCATCTGATTTTTCGTCAATGTGCCTGTCTTATCCGTGCAAATAACAGTTGCTGAGCCCATAGTTTCACAAGCGGAGAGTTTTCTAACCATAGCTTGATCAGCCATCATTTGCTTCATCGAATAAGCTAGTGTTAATGTGACTGCCAAAGGCAAGCCTTCTGGAATTGCCACAACAACAATAGTAACTGCAGCAGCAACAATTCGTACTACTGCATTTAAAATATCTTCTGTTTTAGTTCTACTAGGATCATACCTTCCAAAATCATCTGTTGTATTTCTTGTGAAATAGCGAATCAGCATCACTATAAGAACTAACAGAGCAACTAAAAGCCCTGCCTTCCCAATCGAGGAAGTTAATTTGTCGAGTCGAGCTTGCAATGGGGTCCTTTCATGCGAGTCCCGAGTAATGGAGCTCATCATTCTTCCCCATGCGGTGTTCATTCCAACTGATGTTACAAGCATTGTAGCAAAACCATTTGCCACTTTTGAGCCAGAGAAAAAGAAGGGATTGTCCTCTGAATTGATTTCGACATGCTCACTTTCTCCAGTCATGCTTGAGTCGTCCAGTAGCACGGAATATCCGTTCAGGAACAATCCGTCAGCTGGAATTTGATCGCCTATACTCAAGAATACAATATCTCCAGCAACAATGTCGAATATGGATATCTGTTGTCGCCGACCGTCTCTTAACACATCAATCTTGAAATTGTCGCTTATTTTGGATAGTTTATCAAACTGTGTCTCCTGCCTGAAGTTGCTTAAAGCAGAAACAACGACAACCAAACTGACTGCAACGAAGATACTCCCACCTTCGTACCAACCATTTTGGGGACCATGTTCATTGATCCCAAAACCCAGAGCAAGAGCTGCACATACCAGTAGGATTACAATAGTTGTATCTTTAAATGCATCAAGCACAAAAAATAGAAGCCCCTTTGGAGGTGGCCGAGGATAAATGTTGCAACCAAACTTGTCTTTTCTGAAGCTAACTTCTCTATCGTCGCCATGGATTCCAGTTTTTAAGTTTGTCCCCAGAGCCTTGGCGACACCTTCAACTCCTCGAAATTTTTTCAGGGCCGCCAAGCTTTTCTCCTTCACAATGTCTGTCAATAGTTTATGATCAAGCTCAGTAAATTCGGAACCTAAAATAGGAACAATGCCATCATTGTAGTCATAGGTTGATGATTTTACTTCTACTTCTATGTCTAGGGAGGTGTAGGGAACAGAGTGCAAGACATGACTAGATTGATGATGAGTGATTTCGTGAGACACGGCGTTTCTCACAAGAGAGAGCATTGCCCGAGCAGAGTAGATAGTCAAATAGACGATGCGCCATCTCCTCTGAGCTTTGAGAGTGGTGGCAAGCAATGTCGTGCAGTTGAAAGGGGACTGCTTGCTACCAGTCATGGTTAGAAATTTGGAAAGATGTTTAACAGTGAAACGAAGTTGAGACAAAAAGGCTTAGATGTTTATTTGAGATGGAGGAGTTAAGCATCCTATGCGTTCTTTATAACGAAGGGTTATTTGGCAGTGAAAGTAGAAAATATGTCCCTCAAATGCCGTAGTCCACCAAGTCTGCATCAACCCTGCGACAATTCATATTAGGCATTTATTTTTATGGGTCTCACATAATAAATAATTGAAATGAATTATCATAGAGTTGGTCTACAATTAGTGGAACAGATAATCAGGTCCGAAAATATGTCCTTTCCCTTTGATTGTTTGAAAGATTGCCTTATTCTATGATATCTTATTACTTGTCCACGCTCCTCACTCCTGGGGGAGTTCTATGCAATGAATTTTCACTTTCGGTGTGAGTCCCACCTTTCTATTACAACTAAATAATTCCAGATCTTCTATTTAATTTTATGATGTCTTATTGTGTTCAGTAAATCTCAATCATTTATTTATGTAGATCTCGTATAGGTCCTGCATAAATAAATGACTGAAATTTACAGAACACAATAAAACATCATAAAATTAGACAGAAGATCATGTCCTCAATTAAATGGCTTGGCAGTGTTTAAAATATCGCACTAGATATCAACCAATTAAAGAAAAAATTAAAAATTAAAGTTACTAAATATAAAATTTAAAACAATAATAAAAATAAAATTTATATTTCTATATTATCATTTATTTAAAATATAATTATGTTTAAATAAAGAACTCGAACTTTATTTTATCTTTTTAATTATTTTAAATATTATTTTATAATTTAAATATTATTTTTAACACGTTCTTAAATTACTTTCAGTGAAATTACTTATATACTAAGTAATAATTTAATTTATTAAAATTCATGATAAAAACAATAATTAATTTTAATAATAATAATTTAAAATTTTCAATCAAAATATAAATAGATAAATAAATATAATTTATTAATGAAATTAAATAAATTTAGTAATTTTAAGAATAAAATATTAATTTATTTTAACAATAATAAATAAAATAAAATTTTAAGTAAAGTATAGAGATAAATAAGAAATTTAAATTTTAAAAAATATAATTTATTATTTTGATTGTACGAGAGTTTTAAAAAGAAAAAAAATCTCAATTGTTGTCAAAAACTTCAACGTGCATTAATGTTAGAATGAGAGAGGGTTGGGGTGCAAAAGTAAATATAGGCCCACATGTTTGACAGATTTGAGATTAAAAACTGAACCGATTTTTAAAAATCGCGTAATCGATCGGTGGTCCAATACAAATCAAACTGAGAGAGGACCGATTTACATTTAGTTTTAAAATTATTTGCAATAAAAACATTATTTCTAAAATTAGTGAAATATATGTAGTTAATAAATAGACCTACATAAGAGATTATAATATATATCTCAACTTATTAAAATAATACAAGAAATAGAATTTTACTGTTATTTTGAGGTTTTATAAATAATAATATTAACTAATGTTTTAATTTTATGTTAAAAATTAAACTAATAAATCAAAAAGTTTAAGATTTAATTACCATTAAATTATTATAAATTTAACTAGTCTTTATTTTTGAATAATTTAAAATTTTTATTAAATAAAAATTAATTAATTGATTAAATTAAAAAAAATTGTTAGACCACGAGATATTTTAGGAGGGTTCTAACTGTAGGAAGATGGTTTTAAGCTATTTACTTTTAGACTAATCCTCGTTCAAACTGAATCGATCACAAAAAATTAAGCGTTGATTAAACAGATTTTTTTCATTTTTAAGACTTAAATTTGGGATAACAATAAAAATTATTAACATAATCTAAAAAGTAAAAGAGTGAACCAAAAAGATTTGCCGACTCTTTCTTATTATTAATTGACGGCAGCACGCGTGCCACACGGAATGGCGCATAATCGCGCTGTCTGTGCTTCTTTTTGCGTATGAATCTCTGCTTCACATTTTCTTCTTTTCGTTTGGTCATGCCGCAATTTCTGTTCAATCTTTGCTGCTAATTTTTGTAGTTCTCTTCTCCAGGATGTGAAAAAGAACATGGCATCCACATGTACTCCTGACTCACACTCGGAGGAGATTCATTCCAAGTTATAGCCGTCAAGAAAACTTAATCCAAACTGTGCTTCGTTTAAGCACCTGAAATCACTTGGAATAATACTGCAAAGCAAGCATCGGTTGCATAAATGATTGACTAGAAGGAGTGCCTCCATCTCCATCCATTCACCACAAGACATATTACAGCTATTTGTCCAAGAGAAAATCTTTTTCTTTGATGAATCCTGTACTGAATTGATTATCTATCTGATTAATAAGCAGCAGTTCCATGAAATAATGTCATGTTGGCAGGTTGGTGCTTTCAAAGCATCAAACCATAATAGCCCCTAGTGACTATGGATGTATAAAGAATTAAAGACTTGAGTTACCTGGCAATTTCCTCTGAATTTCCTTGCAACTTTGGCAAACGAAATTAGCAGCACATTTAATGCAATACGGCTTGACAGTTCAGAGGAAAAGTTAAAAAGACACATGCCAGGCTGAAAGAGGGTAGCCTGTAGTTTTGTTGGTACATTACAGTCGACATGGAAACTTCCCAGCATCTTCCCTGATCCCAAAAGGTCTTTTTCGTGGAAAATGCCTCTGACGCAGTGCCCGTGATGTCTGAAGAAAGAGGAATGACAGTTGTCACCATGTACCAAAACAAAGGACAATAATTAGACCAATTCTTCTGCGGCAACAAAAGTAATCCGGCTTTTCTCGAGCTACTCTAGCTGATAATGATTATGAAAAAATTGAATAACTTGGATTAGTTCGACAATAAAAATCTTTAATTAGATTAATTAATTTAATCTAATAACTTTTATTATTAAATTAGGAGATACTTTATTTAAAAATATGATAATAAATCAATAAAATGGAATAAATAGTAATAATTAGTTATTTGTTATAATTGATTAAATAATTTTTTATACCTAAATTTTAGATAGTAGTCTATATCTTTCATGTGTGGGATGAATAATAGTTAGTTATTTATTATAATTGATTAAATAATTTTTCATACCTAAATTTTAGGTAATAGTCCATATCTTCCATGTGTGGGAGAATTGATTTTGATTTCTACTGATACTAATATTTTTAAAAATTTAATTAAATATATATATATATATATATTTTAAATAATAATATCTCAATACAGTAAAACAGTCTTCATTAAATTATGGTAAAGTCTCCTAAATTGCCGTAGTCCAATTTGTTTGTGAGAGCTTTTGAAATATATGACGTATTGTGTTTTGAGTTCCCCTACGTCTACAAATTAATTTGTCAAACAAATTATTTGAAAAGTATAATTAGTGAACGCTCCATTTTTTAAAAAAAAAAGTCATAAAAATATCTCTTTGTC
Source organism: Erythroxylum novogranatense (assembly GCA_029891385.1). Lineage (NCBI taxonomy): Eukaryota > Viridiplantae > Streptophyta > Magnoliopsida > Malpighiales > Erythroxylaceae > Erythroxylum > Erythroxylum novogranatense. The sequence goes on from CM057235.1 coordinate 36,248,259, forward strand.
CAACTCCAAGTATTTTATTACGACAATGCTATAAAATTAAAAGTAGATTCTTTTTAAAAAATCGATGCCTTGATTTAGAAGTTAGAAATCGTTCTGGAGTTTTTTTTTTTTTTTAAAGACCTAATAAAGTGAAGACCTGGGTGGAGAAACGTAAAGATTCCGTCCTATTAAACTAAACATTTTCTAACCCATAATATGGGCGAGCGACGAAATAGTCTCTCAAGTGGAGTTGGATCCACATCATATAAGGGAAAAACAAGATGTGATTAGTTGAACAACAATGAGCGGAAATTTGTTGGAAGTTGCTTCGTGTTTTTTTCTAACACTTGTCAGTCATATCAATACCTGAAGAGACTGACTACAATAAGGTTTTTTTGTGAGTTCTTCCTCACGTCTACGTTACCCAAGATTCTTAAGCAAAGCAAGACTTCCACGTATCCCTAAGTTCCTAAGTTATCAGTCTCATTTACCAAAAATTCAGAAACACTTAACCACCCCCAAGTTCATGAGCTACGCTTATTTTAGAACGAGGTAAAAATTAAGAAAGACTTTAACCCCCGAGTCCAGGAACTAAGCTTATTTTAGACAAGTGACGGATCAACATTACCTAGACAGTATGGTCACTTAACCCCCCAAGTCCATGAGCTACGCTTATTTTAGACCGGGGCAAAATTTAAGAAAGACTTTAACCCCCGAGTCCAGGAACTAAGCTTATTTTAGACAAGGGATGGATCAACATTACCTAAACAGCAGTGCCGGCCTTGGACAGGGACAAGTAGGGCACCTACCCAGGGCCCACTATGAGAAGGGGCCCGACAGCCCCCCTCTCTAAACTCTAAGACTTTAACGTTTGCTAGCTAATGACCTTAAAATCAATGTCTTCCTCCTTTTCCATCCGCCTATTATGTGCCCTTATCATAATTCATAACGTTAGCTAACTTTTAACGATATAGTCATCTTATAACGTTAAAGTCATTAAATAAATATAAATGACTATAACGTTATAACCTAACTTTATAACAATTTTTTTTAAGTAAAGGTAATTTTGTGGTCCTCGTGCTTATAAATAGTCTTAAAATATTTAAGTATACTTTTACCTTTTAATTTCTTTATTTTCATCAATATATATATTTAAAATACTCTAACTCAAAAATTAGCAGCAAAAAATTTTACGATTCTGTCTTCTGAATTTTGAATATAATTTAAAGGTAAAGTTTTATGATTTTTAAATATATTTTTACTCTTTGTTTTTATTTTAATATTAGATATTAAATTTTGCTATTAGGTGAAGGTGGTTTTGAACAACATAAAGAAAACTTAAGTGATGAGATTCATATTCACGAGGATATTAGAAATCTGAGTGAGAATGATCACGTACCAAATGCATCCACTTCAGAAAATTTACAGTATATTGAGCAAGTAAGCTCTATATTGGACATTTATGATCATAAGAATTGGGATAATCTTGATAATAAAATAAGGGATATTTTAGTTGAAAAAGGGCCTGTAAGAGAGTTGAATCTTACATTTCTTTTAAACAATACCTCTCGTCATTTTTCATATTCTTATTATTATAGAAATTTGAGCAATGGAGAGATTAACGATAGAAAATGGTTGGTTTATTCTAAGCATGTAGATAAAGTAAATTGAGTCATTTATATTTCAAACAAATACGTAAACTTAAGTATATTGTCAATTTATTGAGGTCATTTTTTTAATTTCGCCCAAGGCCTATAAAACTATAGGAACGACCCTGCTAAAGAGTATGGTCACTTGCGTATGAGGAAATGAAACTACAAACTTTCTTCCTAGTTTTCTTGTTAATTCTTAATTTATCCATAGAAACCAAATTTTATTGTGAAATGAATATTGGGTTAATTACCAAAATAAAATCTCAAACTTTCTTCAAAATTTCAATTATAGCTTAAACTTTAAAAAGTAGCAATAAAATATCCAAACTTTTAATTTTTTTTAATTTTAGCCCGATGCTAGTCTGATCGTTACCTTCACTGACGTAGAATTGCTACGTGTCCATGGACCCTCATTCATCAGGCATGCTAGCGTTATTACGAGAAGTCAGTCTGATTAGTGAAACGATGTCGTTTCATGATAAAATTGAGATGACATCGTTTCAACAAAACTGAGACAATCACACCTCGTCGTCGTTATCAATCTGTAACCTAAATCCCTAACTTTTCTGTTACTCATACACGGAATCACTCTCACCTCGTCGTTCTTAATCTATAACCTATCCCTAAGTTTGTTTTCACTCACGCTCACTTTGTAATCTAAATTTGTTTGTTTTGGCCGACGTTCTCACCCTCTTAGCTTTTAGATCGTAACATCGTCGTCCTCATCATTTCTCCCATTGTCGAATGGTCATTTTGTCCCGCCCTTAACCCTTCTCGCATCGCATCACCGGAAGCGTGATTTTGCCCTTCTTGACAGTCAGTCATATACAGGTTAGGTTTTCATTTTTTTGTTTAAGATTTCATTGTCTTCTTTTATCCTCTGATTAATATTTGATGTTCTGCTAGAGGTGTAGATGATGTAGCTATTTCTATTGTCTCTTGTTCTGCTCCCATAAGTTGGTGTGCGAAATGATTTCTGCATAATAGGAAAATTAGGTGGTGTTGAATGACCCCTGCTAACGTATTTTAGTATGACTGTTAAAAATTATTATTAGATCAAAATTTACAGTTAAAATGCATTAAAAACCTACCCACATTCTAACTTGGCAGGTTCATATGTTCAAGGCGTAATGTTGGTGTTAAAAGGATTAATATAGTCAACTGAGGAATCCTAGTCAGTAATGGAACTTTCACCATAAGTTCAATCGAACAACTATTTTATGTTTTCTTATCAGTTACTTAGTCTCTTAAACCAAAAATGCTGAGAAAATTTCATATAAGTAACATATGGATAAACCTATCATCAACATGAGTTTAAATACATGTATTTGTTTAGAGAGAGGGGATTCACTTATATGAAGTATAAATAAACACAAGGAAGCTACTTTAATTCTTCATGCAAAAGGTTGTTATCCAACCTCATCCTAGAATACTTTGGTCTAAACTTGTGTAGTTTATGTTTGGATGTGGGTGGAGGGAATGGAATGAAATGGCCCAAATGACTCAGGCCATTGTTTGGGAGTCTATTTGAAACAGGATGGAATGGCAATTGATGGCTTTGGAAGCCATCCTTTGCCATCCAAAATCCAATATTTTGTGACCTCCCAAATTGGGGGATCAGAGATGGAATGACATGGCTTGCCTTCCAAACCCTCTCTTATTTTATTTAAATTTCCAAACAATGGAGTGACCCATTCCGTTCCATTAATTGTCATTTCATTCCATTCCATTCCATCCTAAACTCCCAAACATACCCTAGTCTAATCTGAGAGTGGTGTTTACTTTGTAGCTAACAGACTACTTACGTGAGCTTTCTTATAGAAAATTTTAAACATAACTAAAACCTATATGTTTTAAAATCAAAAGGAGACACAGGATCATTTATTTTTCGATTGTCCTATTCTCTTAAACAAAAATATGGACTAACTAATTACTTGTCATGTCGACCAACTAAACAAGATGACATAACATGGTAAGGTAGCCACATATAATGAATGTTACAAAGAATAATTATAGAAGTTATTTTTGTACCTAAATGATAAAGTGAATCTTCTTGTAGACAATGCAAATGGAGATGACTCATATGTAAGAACACAAAGAACATAGGCAATATAAAGTGTACAAAATTGAAGTACTTTGAGATTAGAAGATATGGAGTAAAATGGTGATATTAAATATGATTTACTTGTTTGTAGGATTTTTAATTTTCCCAATTTGATATTTGTTAGATGTTGCTACTTTTTTTCTTCTTGGAATACTTATCATTGTGTATTTAGTCACACTTTCCCTTTGTAGATGTTGGTTAATTTCGAATTTTATTATGGTGGAGTATTGGAAAGGCAGGAAAATAAATATGTTAGGGGTAAGATTAAAAGAAAAAAAAGGATATAGGTATTGATGAACTAAGCATGTTAGTTCTAAGGGATTTTCAAAGATAAAGGACATAGAGTAATCTCTATGTTTTACAAATTTCCACATGAGTCCATTAGAAGCTTAATGGAGTTAAGCTTACAGCATGACAAGGAAATGTTGGCTATGCTCCAAAAATGGAAGAATTGAATTATCAAAATGTTGAAATCTATAATGATCATGGTTATGAGAATCCTGCGACAGATAATGCGGAGTCAAACTCTAATGATGAATTGGAGCAAGATGAGGGGTTGCCCCAAGTTGAATTGGAGCAAGATGATGACTTCATTGTTATGCAAAATAGTGATTATGGAGTTGATTTAGTTGATGAGGAGTTCTTTGGAACTGATGATGAAGAATATGTTTTTGCTGGAACAAATGAGAAGAGATGTAGGAAGACTTTACAAAGTAGGCTTGAATGCGACAATGTTGTCGATGATGTTGGTGGTAGGGTGACAAGGTGTCGTTACCCTTGCAAATTAATCCTACATGAATAACAAGTAGTAAATAGGAGTAGGGATTGTTCCCTCAAAGATATGATAATGGAATTGTTGGACCCACACCCATTAGTAGGTGTTTGGGGTTATACCAACTCGTGTGTTTGCGGGTTATCTTGCGGCACACGCCTTAGCTCAACGGTAAGAGGCGGTTCTTTGGGACAACAAAATCTCGAGGGTCGAGTTTCGATTCCCAAAGAGGACAAATACTGATTAAGGTTGGATGTCGCGGTATAACCTGCAAACACACACCGGGATATAACCCCCAAACACCTACGGGTGGGGTGTGGAGTCCAACAGGAATGCTAACTATCGTCAAACTTGTCAACAAAATTCCTTTCATGAAAACCAACACAAAAACATAAATGAAACAAAATTTTAATATCTAAAATGCAATCTAACCTAAATAATTAAGAATCAAATGCAAACTACTAACTAAACCAGAAAACAAAAACAGTTAACGAAAAACAAAAATCAAAAGACAATCTATCGCGAACAGAATCATATTTGATGCAAACAGCAACTAAATGAAATCAACTAAATTGATCTCAAACCAATTCATGAAAATAAATGAATGGGGGGGGGGGGGGGGGTTCATCTCGGCAATTCAGAATTTAAAGAACACGAAAATAAACAAGTGCTAAATCAAAATTCGGAAGAAACCAGAAGTGAAAGATTAGAATAAAAAAAATAATTACGGAAACTTCAATTGCAAAGGATTTCTCCAACGAAACCAATTAATTCATTCATCAAACTCTAGGAATTATTTGCGTAATGTGTTTAAATAATCACGGAATACCAACTTAGTGATTTATGCTTCTTAACTACTAAGAAAACAAATCTTCGCAAACAATCATAGGATTCATAACTACTAATCCACCTAAATCGCGTACGAATGTTACTTAATCGGTTTAATTTTCTTGCCTTGAAAACTTTGACAACTACTATCATCAGTTTAAGACAAAGTTCGAATTCTCTAAGATTATGTTTGACAACTACTATCAACAATAAATCAATTAATTTTCCAACTACTACCATCAATTAATCAAATAGCCATTAAAGGATCAGAATTCAAACACATGTTTGCAAATCACGAACACAAGAATTGATTAAGATTAAATCCTCATGAATTAATATAGGTTCGAAGGGTATTACCCTTTACAATTGAAATACAAATTTAGCTACACATACCTAGTAAAGCGTTGCTACCACCAAATGGTCTAAGACAATTGCGTTCCTTTCGAAAAGATTTAAAAAATAGGAATGCGACTGGGAAGTATGAAGAATAATCCAGAGAAAAGATGCCTAGACCTAGAGACCAAAGTCATATATATATATCATTCCTATCATGATGTGGTTGACTAAATTAAGAGGCCAACTATGAAACGAATTCCTCCTCTGCACGTCAATTGATAGAGGTCGCAACCACTCTTTAGCATCTGCCTAACTAGCCATTCAAAGTAGCGTGGCTTCTTCAGGCGAACATAGAGTCATCTTTAAGTAACCAATGGAGTCATGCCATGTCATCCAAGTGCTTTGAAAATCGATTAAAATTTTGTTAGCTTTGAACTACATTTTTGACAATACACCAGGGGTCAATTTCGATTATGTATAAAAATCAAGCAGTGATGATTTAGGAGCTCAAATTTTATCAGTAGCTTTTTCTTTGAGTTAGCTTCAATATGAGAGTTGAATCACTAAATTCCACTATCTAAGTCAAACGTTATGATTGAAACATCGTCGAAAGGTCATTCTGGCGATCCAAAATCTAATGCAACTTTTGGGAATTTATTTCTCCTAAATTACAACTCATAAAAATCTGAAATTAGTCCAAAAAAAATCCATCAATGAGTCAAGAATTTATGTATGAAATTTCAAAATTTTTGGATAAACCAATTTCGAGATAAAAATCCCATAATGACTAGAGGTCAAGTATACTAGGAATCTAAAAGCAGTGCAATTCGAGTTTATTTGTTTCATTTATGCATTTTACGTCAACGAAACCTAAATAATGCTAAAACATGATAAACCGACTATAGCTGAACGTAAAATGAACGTAAATGAGTCTAAATTAAGTCCTAAGGATATATGAAAATATGAGTATATCAAATTCCTCCACACTTAGCTCTTGCTTGTCCCCAAGTAAGAAAAAGCACATAAAGTAGAACTACAGAAAACCTAAAGAACAAAGTGCAGAGAAACAAAAACATGCAATTCAAGAAAAATACTTAAGTATGTAGCATTCGAATCAAATCCCCAACCATATCAAGCAATTCAAGCATGATAACTATAACTCGATTTACCACGATCAGCACATAAAATCAATGAACTCAGTTTACATGTAACAGTCGAGCTAATCTAGCATAATAGAGTTAGAGAAAATCTATGCCATATCGAAATAATAAGTCCTCTCATTGATATATACTCAAACACTCAAACTGTTTAGGCTCAAATGTGTAACTCTCAAAATTCGATCAATGAACACATTCTACCATATGCTTGCTTTTCAATCTGGACAACACTACCAAAATGCGCATCTACTATATACAAATCAAAAGGTCTTTAACATGGTTGTAATGGGGCTTGGCTAAAGGTGAGGTAAAAGAAAGGTAAGAGAAGGCTAAAGCAAAAGAAGTAGAGCTATACAGAATATCATAGAATTCATGTACATGTATGCATCCAGGCACATAATTCTACAAATTAAACACAAACAACTCCACTTCTTTTAGTTCCATTCAGACTTCCCATACACAAGTATATAATTCGAAACACTTAGGAAACACTTTTCTTTTTCTTTCTCTCTTATATCACAGCAAAAACTTTTTCTTTTTTTCAACAATGTCGAGTTGTGTTCATAGCCAAACATTTGGATTAACACCACATCATTATATATCAACCAACTCACTTCTTCAACTTTTCTAATAAATGCTTTACTAACCTTGGCCATAAGGTATAGAGTATAACAATGAGATCAAGGCTAAGTTAATAATGTGTAAAGCAAAGAAAATGATAAAAGATTAAAGGGGCTTTCTAATTGAAATCATGCTTTAGGTTGGCTATTTAAGCTCAAGTGGTTTAACCTAGATGCCTTTATCATGTTCATGCAAGCATGCTAAGTCAAGATATTAAGCAAGTTCTAGAGAATTATACCGTTGAAAGAATGCACACAACAAAGAATAATGTTGAAGGCACAAGAGCTCACATAGGTCATCTATTAAGTCAATACAACATAGTTTCAAGGTCACTCTACTATCTAGAAAGCTTAAGTTTTACATGTAAACCCATTCATCAAGTTTATACATTCATCGTTATTAACCAAATCTCACGCATAATACTCAAACTCGCTCAACAGTTGGGAATCCGAAAGAAAACTAAATCACTTAAGATGTAAGAAAAACAAAAAAAATATGTTTGCAATTTTCAAGAATTCTTTTTTTCAAATTTTTTGGTATATTTCATGCAAAATATGAAACTAAAGAGAAAATTTTCTCAAGTCAAGCAAAAGCAAGAAGGTGCGGCAATTTGCCCCTCAAAAGACAACATAAATTCGAACCTAGACTACCATTTTAACCTAGAAACGAACAAAAGTCTCCCCCCCCCCTCTTAAAACATAACGTTTTCCTCAATGGTGAAGTAAATGCAAGAAGGAAGATGCACACCAAATCTGAAAAACAGAAACAAAATCCAATACCTAGAAAAAGTAATAAAAACTGAAATAAGAAAGAAAGGAAAGAAGAAATCAAATATGATTTATCTCTATTGGGTTGCCTCCCATTAAACACTTTTGGTTATAGTCGTTAGCTCGACATTGTGTGCGCATCATTCTCCATAGTTTGGCATGTCCATTGCCACTTTCTTCGTCAAAATGTCCTTGAAACCTTCATAAAAAGAATTCAATCGATGGTCGTTAACTTTGAAGTTTGGGTTGCTACCTATGGAAGAAGTGGAACCTTTTCAGTACGGCCTTGAAAGATTGGTTGCAAAAGTGGGATCCTCGGTCACTAATGATAGCCTTGGGAATGCCATGCCTGTAAAAAATGTCAGACTTCACAAAATTGATGACAACTTTAGGATCATTAGATTTGGTCGCTAATGCCTCAACTCACTTAGATACATAATCAATTGCAAAAAGGATGTATAAATTTTCATTAGATAAAGGAAAAGGACCCATAAAATCAATGCCCCAAACATCAAAGCCCTCACTGAATAACAAGAAAGTTTGCGGCATCTCATTCTTACGAGTAATATTTCCTACCTTTTGGCATCGATCATATGTCTTGCAAAATTTGAATGCATAGTTGAACTACGAAGGCCAAAAGAAACCACTATCAAGTACCTTATGTGTTGTGTGTTTGGCACCAAAGTGGCCACCACAAGAATAAGTATAACAGAAATTTAAAATAGAATGAAACTCATCTTGATGCACACAATGCCTAATCACTTGATCCGAACAAATTTTTCACAAGTATGGATTATCCCAAAAGTAAAATCTAGAATCAGCGTGAAATTTATCATGTTGGGTTTTTGTCATACCTGCGGGCAGCTCGTGGGTAACTAGAAAATTAACCAAATTAGCATACCATGGCTACGACAAGGAGGAACTCAGCGCAAACAACTTCTCATCAGGGAATTCAGCAAGAATAAATCCAGCCTTGGCATTATTGTTGCGCAATCTACTCAAGTGGTCAGCAACAAGGTTCTCGACATCTTTTTTGTCCCTAATTTTGAGATTAAACCCTTGTAGAAGCAAAATCTAGAGGATAAGCCTCGGTTTGGTCTCCTTTTTCTGAATGAGGTACCTATTGTTGGAACCCGATCCGGAACATCGGATCCCAACCGGAAAACGAAAGGCGAAGGAAACGGATAACAAAGCGAAATGCAAAACAAAAACGGAATCGCCAGCAAATCGAAGCGAATAAAAGGAACATAAAGCATAATCAAATCGGAATACGAATCAAATTACACATCGGAAGCAAATTGATCGAAAGCGGAAACATAAATCAAAAACAAAGCGAACTCACCTCGAAATTAAAGGGAATGGAACCGAATTTATACAAGCGAACGCAATAATTGAACTGAATCAAATGCCGTCATCCTTGAACAAAGCAAAGGAAACTTACTCGCGTTGGAAACCTAGACTATCCAAATCCGGTATAAATTTTTTTTTCTCTTTCTTTCTTTTTTTTTTTTTATATAACTATCATATTCAATCTCATGCAAATCAAATACCAACAATTCCCACTTTACAAATCTCAACTCACTTAATTCTTCTTAATCATGCAATAACTCAAAAATTCCATTTTTGAGTAAAACTCTTATTCTAATTCTTTTTCGACTTTTTCCGTAACACCAATTTTATCGAAAATCGGGCAGCATAACGGTTGTATTTAGACAGCCCAAAAATTTCTGCAAGAAAAAAAAATACACTTCTAATACATATCCCAATCAACACAAGTCAACATCGGACCTCCCGTCCGGGATCCATCACACCAGTAGAAACACAATCCTATATCTAAGCACTTCATAATCTCAATCCATCATACATACTTCAATTCGAATACAATTCAATCATATTCATATAAACTACCATGATCTACTTATATAATCCAATTCCACTATCATACATAAATTCAATTCCATAACTTAACTTAAATACATCATCAATACCAAAGTGACATTTTCAATCCACGATATCAAACCAAAAACCACAATCTCAACGAACCCTATTATTGACACATGCAGAACTGATATCTGGACCGTCTTCATCCAATCTCCTGCTTGGAAACCTGGAGATGGGGATGAGAGGTGGGGTGAGCTTAACAGCTCAGTGGGTAACATACGTATAAATGAAACATAAGCGAAAATTTTCTTTTCAAACTTTTCAAACCTTTCCCATTCGGAAATTTTATCCAAAGACTCATTTTCAAATTTTTTCAAAACATTCATAAACCTTTATCAACATGTTTTTAAGATTTGTCTCAACATTTTTATTTATTTCAAAACATTCATAAACAGTTTCCGAAATTCATTTCTCAAGTTCTCAACCTTTTCACAAATCATGCAAAATTTCAACATGAATGCATCACATAAGAGAAATTTCACGCACATAAACAAAATCAAAATCACATAACATAATGTAATGGTTTGGTTTCGGTCCTAACAGATATATCGCATTCAGCGTGAAGCAATCATGTGTAGCCGTGAATGAGGGGAGTCTCAAATCGAACTCCTAAGCCACTTGCAGCAAATGGAGAAGGCTATCGAGGAAGACAAAGGCAATCGACTCTACAGAGGGACTGACCAAATCCATACAATTCACATATTCATGCTTAAAACAAACAGACAGCCGAAGGCACTTTTCGAAATTTCACATTGTCATGTCGTGTCTTACTAGACACGTACACATTCACTAAGCACATAATTTCATATGTCATATTGCAAAATACAAATGCATCAATCAATTTCTTACAAATTCACAATCATTCATCAAACAAGTATGCAACACAAAATAGATAACAACTTTATCAATTCCTTTGAAATATAATTCTTACACATTTAAAATCACAATACACATTTCTCATCCAAAATTTAAACCACGATTTTCACCTTTTATTCAAAACAATAAAATCACTAATCATTTTAATTTCTTAAATCGATTTCCAAAAGCATTTCTCTCCTTGATTTTCCAAAACATAAATAACAATTTCTTAAAAAATTCAATATATCTTGAATAACAATTTTCTTAAATCAATTTCCAAAATCCTTTAGAAACAATAAATCTAACTTTTGTAATAATTTTCGTAATTCCGCACATGCTCGAAATCTATCAATATTTAAAACCTTTGAAAACTTTCAAATTGAAAGTTTCAATTTCTCATATCATTGAACATATAACAAAATTTCTAAAGTTATTCCAAAAGCAAAGAATTTCATCAAACGAAAATCAAACAATTACATAAACGATATTTTATAATTAATTCCCAAAAGCATTCGGAAATCATAGTTTTCCTACTTTCCAAAACAAATGAAATCATGATTTTCCAAACATATATATTTTTTAAAACAACATTTTTATACCTATTTCAAAAACATTTAGAAATCATAATTTTCCAATCATTTTCATAAGAAATATTTTTATAACAAATTCGAAACATTCAAAAATCTTACAAAACCAATCTTTTATCACTAATTCCGAAACTATTCGGAAATCATAAATGTTTCCAAACGTTTTAAGTAAACGATATGTTATAAACGATTTCAAAACAATTACTTTCCAAACCTTTATTTAAACACGATTTTAAAATCAATTCCAAAATATTCAAATCCAAATTTTCAAACACTTAGAACTTGGAGCAATTTTCCAAACCATTTGAAATCAATACCAAAATTCGATACTTTCTTTCTTCCACCTTCTCAAAATCATTCGGAAATCCAAATTTCAAACCTTTACATAAATAATTTGAAATCATAATTTTTTAAACACTTTTATAATCAATTTCAAAATCATAAACTTTTAAACACTTTCGAAATCATAAACTTATATAAACCATATTTTATAAATAACGCCAAGAATGTTCGAAATCATCATTTTCAACTACTTTTATAAACAACATTTTGTATTATTTCATAAACATTCGAAATCATAAACTTTCAAATCTTTACATAACTATATTCGATAAATATTTTCACAAATATTTGGAATTTATAATTTTCAAACATCTTCTTAATAAAATCGAAATACTTTCCTTCTAGATTTTCCGAAAGTATACACAGTAAACTTTCAAAGCATTCATCTTCTATTTTTTTTTAAAACTCAAACAAACAATCTTTCAATTGTATCAAAGTATTCAAAACAATAAATTTACAATATCCGAAACAACACATTTTCAAACACTTTCACTTTCGGATTTTTTTCAAGAACACTTACAAAGCTCATAATTTCGAAAATAAATATGATACCCACCTTATTTCCATGCAAGCATCTTGTTCAATGCTTCACTTTGACCTTTGCTTCTCTCTCTCTTCCAATTTAACAAAACCTAAACCATAATCATCCAAATTCACATCATAAATAACAAAATCTTCAAAATTAACTTAGGAATTCACCAATTTACCATAATTCCAAGCTATCTAACTCACCAATTTACAAAACCCCAATTCACCAAGTTGGCCTAAACCAATTTATCCAAATTCAATACCATAAATTACAATTTCTTCAAAATTGATTTCATAACTCACAAACTCATCATATTTCAAGCCATCTTAATCCAACAATTTCTAAAAATCCCAAAATCCCCAAATTTTAAATTTGACCTAAATCAATTCACTCAAATTCAAATCTCATAAATAACTTAATTTCTCAAATTGAGCTTAACAAACATTAATTCCTCACATATTCAAGCTATCTAAATCTCCAATTTTGAAAATTCTCAATTTTTAAAATTGACCTAAACCCTCAATTTACAATTTTTCAAATTAAACTTCACCTAAAGCATAAACATCAAAATTGACTTAGGATAACTCAAATTCATCACTAATCCAAGCTATCTAAAGCATCAATTTCAAAAACCCCCAACTTTCAAATTTGACATAAACTCCAATTTTCAATTAATCCAAAATTAAACATAATCATAGTCTAATCTCTTCAAATAATCATAGATAAACTAAATCCATAACCATTCCAAGCTTAATCAACCATCAAACAAATCAAAAACTCAAGCTTTCTCTCTCTTACCTTCTCTCTCTAATTTCGGATTTCACCATGTTGCAAGCTTCCATTTTCTTCTTCCTCCTCTTTGCTCTTACAACCAACGAAAATCACTTAGAAAACCCAAGAAAAACTGACCTTCAAGCTTGCTCCACCATGGCCGAACCACCTCTTCTTCTTCTCTTCATCGTTTTTCTCTTCTCTCTTCTTGTATTTGTTTCTTATTTTGCTACTAATAATCGTGGACCAGAAGCCTTATACGACAGCCACAGGTGAGTCTTTCCATGTCACTTAAAATGGTGCCAAAATGACCAAATTACCCTCACTTATTTGCCTATTTCCAAAATTGCCCCTGCAGGAACTTGAAAAACTGTCACCTTGCGATCTGATTTCAGGCAACTAAACGAAATAATTTGGACAAACTTTCTACTAGAGAATTGTTCCCCTAGATCATACGAATCCAACGCCACTAACCGCGCTCAATTCGGATCAGAAACAAAGAAGTTATAGCCGAAATACTATCGGACCTTCACAAAATCCGAGACTGAACATTAACATAACTTAAATCCAGAATTTGACAATCTTAGGGATGAAATTAAATTTCGATCCCTTCACATGATTTTTAGCTCCATATCTTAAGTTTATTTTCCCTCAAGAATCAACTCAATCGGAGTTGTACAGCTCCCGAACTTTGCGAAATACTGAATCATGTTCAGAAAATTATCCAACTTATAACCTATAACCAAATCTCTTACTTTGGTTCAATCAATATCTTTCCGTTTAATCTCCTAAAAATCATAATTCTTCAAGAAAATGAAATTAATTGTCTTAGGAATTCAACGCTTCAAAAATCAAATCAATCAGATGTCGGACGAAGGAATTATAAGCAAAAGATTACAAAAGGGATCGGATTAAAAACAAAGTAACGGAACTTCAAAATCGAACTTTTCAAAAATCATATCTCTCGATCCCGAACTCGGAATTTGACAAATTTGGTGTCAATAAAAAGATCAAAGGAAGCTCTACAACTTCCCTGAAGTACTCAAAACCAAATTAGGTCTCGAAAGAGGTCAAAAACTCAATCAAAGATTCTGTCCAAAACAGCTTTTCCTAAACGACTTTCAATTTTTTTAATCGCTCATAACTCCTAGCCCCGATATCGAAAAATTGCAAACTTTATATCAATGGAAAGATAAAAACATCATCTAAAACTTTCATGAAGACTACTTACTCCAATTCAGACTAAATCCATACGACGAGTTACTTCGAAGCATAGAACACACAAATCTATACTTAATAACATTTTCAAAACAAAGCATATCTTCATAAATTCATATCTTTCAATCCCGACATTGAAAAATAGCAAACTTTATGTCCACAAAAAGCTCTCGATAGAGGCTACAATTTTCATGTTGATCATTTTCTCGAATTTTGCCTAAATCAAAAAGTCAACTTTTTCTTCAAAAAGTCAAACTCTAATTGAACTTTTACTGATCATAACTCTCACTTCCGATATCGAAAAATATCAAACTTTATGGCTACAGAAAACTCTCAACATAACTTACAAGTTTCATGTAGAGCATTTTCTCAAATTTTGACTAAATCAAAAGTCAACTCTCAAAGGCCAAAAAGTCAAACTTTTCATATTTTTTCATTTTTTTCACACTTTCTCTCTTTATTTCTTGATTTTCAACTTAATTTCAATTAACTCATCCACTTTTCAATATTTCTTATTTTCACTCCAAAATCGGGGTCCAACACCTAAGGGCTGCATGATAAAAAAAAATAAAAACCTTAGTACCCAATAAATATGGCCGAAACTTTTCTAAAAAAAACACAACAACAAATAGCTCTTTTTCGATCGTATGATAGTTGAGTTGTGCATCATCCAAAGTGCAAGAAGCGTAGGCAATGATGTGCAAAAATTGTCCCTCTCGCTGTCTAAAGACTGCTCTCATGGCAAAGCCACTTGCATCGCACATAATCTCAAAAGGAAGCTCCCAATTCGGTGGTTGGATGATGGGAACAGATGTGAGGCTTTGTTTCAGAGTTTCGAATGGTTGTTTGCCTGCATCGTCAAAAACAAATTCGATGTCCTTCGCTTAAAGCTTGTAAAGGGGTACTACAATCTTCGAAAATTCCTTAATGAAGCGTCGATAAAATCCTATATGACCAAGAAAAGAATGAACATCCCTCACGCATGAGGGGTAAGGCAAAGACAAAATAACATCAATTTTTGCTTTATCGACCTCTAAACCATGTGAAGAAACCACATGCCCTAAAACAATCCTTGTTCAACCATAAAATGACACTTCTCATAGTTTACAACAAGGTTAGATTTCATATATCTTTTTAGCACTAAAGATAGATTTTCAAGACAATAATCAAACGAATCACCATAAACAAAAAAACATCCATAAATGTAGCATCCCGTCACCGATGGGATGTGTACAGTTCATTACATTCGTATTTGGCATGTGCATGCATTATAGAGTTTGTGTAAAATTGGCATTTGTACGTACATACATGTATGACATATTTCCGACTTAATTTGGACAATTTGAATTTGGAGATGATTAGGTCATGTGTGGAAATTAGGTCATATTAGACTTGGAAATTAAATTTGAATGGGAAATGAAAGCTAGGAAGTTGAATTATGAAATTGGAGTATATGATAATGAGTTTTCTATTTTTGAGGATTTATAGGAATTTTTCTGAAATTTTCGGAGAAATAGGCTCGGACCGAAAAAATTTGATCGAGGACTGATTAATTGGATTTTTGGTTCCGAAATTAATTATCCAATGGCTCAGACAGGTTAGGAATTTGATTTGAGGAATTATGGTTTAGCCATTGGAATTCGGGAGAAATTAGAATTTAAAATTTGGACTGAGGTTGTTCGGATTGGTCTAGTGGCAATTCCATTTGCCAAACAATGCCTTAGTATTTGGATATAAAACCTAAACTCTTTGAAAATCCTTCCACGATGTTTCTCCTTCCTCCTTCATCGTGGATTTTGCTTGGAATTTCCTCTTGATTCCTTCCTACCATTAACTCCTTCCTTTGTCACTGATTTATTCCCTTGAATTGATGATTGAAGAAGAAATGAAGATGGGTTTTGATGTTGGTGTTGCCGTGGATGTCGATGAGTTGGTTTTGGTGTGATCCTTGAAGATTTGAGGTTTTTAATCAAGTAAGTTGCTTCTTTCTTGCACTGGATAGATAGATTTATTGATTAATTGAGTTACATAGATGATTTAGTTTGAATATTGTAGGATTTGGAAGTTAGGGTTTCCGATGATGTTTTTCGTTGATTTAATGTTGGAATTTTAGGGATATTGATTGTTTGATGAAATAGAAGCTAAGAGTAGTTGTATGATAGGTATAGAATTATTTAGGAGTGATTTGTGAAGTGAAAAATGGGATTTGAAGAAGATTTCAGTCGAAAATCTGGAGATTTCTGGATTTTCCGGCGTGTCAAGTGGTCAGACGCCATGACGCATGATGACGTAACACGCCATTGTGGCGAAGTGGATTGTTTCGCACGCCGCGACGTGCGCGTAAGGTGCGCCGCGGCGAGGACGAATGGCACGCGGTTCGCCGTGGCGAGGACGAACGGCGCGTGGTTCGCCGCGACGAAGGTGGTTTGAGAGGGGAGCTCGCCGCAGCGAGGGAGCTGATGCCGCGGCGAGGAATGTTTGTTTCTGAAAAATTGAAATTGAGGTTTTAATTGGGAGATTTAGAAATTTGGGATTTAGGAAATTGATGATTCAATTAGTTATGGATTAAATTCAATTTGGAGATTATGAATTTGGGAATTAGAAATTGAGATCGGAAAATTCGGATTTTGTCGGAATTGTCATAACACGCATAATGTAAGTGATCTAGAAGGGGGGGTTGAATAGATCTTAAAATTCTTTGAAAAATTTCTACAAGAAAATCAGAAGTTAAACACACAAAAATAATTTAAATAAACTTAAATGAAATAGTATAGGAAGAAGATCAAACACTGCTTTTATAGAGGTTCTGTCTTTAAGACCTACGCCCTCTACCTAAGCTCCCACTTAGATTTTGCCAATCACTTTATTTGCACACTTTGTAGTTGAGTGTGAACTTTTTACAACTTCACTTGAATTCCAGCTCAAGCAACCTTTACACACGATTTGTATTACGGCACAAATCCTACCTCACGTGACCTTTCCTCTAGCCACCAATTTTAACAACACAATGTAAAATTGAAGAACAAATACTCAAGGTAATTTGTAACAATATAAGAGCAATAATGAGCAATGTGAAGCAATAAGAGAGTATTTGAGCTTATAGAACTTATATATCATCTCCTTGCTTCATCCTCTATTTATAGTCAAAGAAATATAGCTGTTGGAGCTCTTCTAGCCGTTTCTTGATTTGATATAGTCGTTGCTTGATCTTCTCCATTCCATTTTTAGCAAATTGGACCGTTGGAGCTGAATCTGTGCTTCAATAAGTCGACTTGTCGAATACATAAGTCGACTTGTTTCAACCATTTACGTAAAACATGTACCTCCGCTCTCTAATAAGTCGACTTGTTATGTATAAGTCGACTTGTTTCCCTCGATAAGTCGACTTGTTTCTCCCGATAAGTCGACTTGTTTGCTATAAGTCGACTTGTCTGAGTTCATCTTCATATGTAAGCCATCTTGTAATGTGTAAGTCGACTTGTTTAGCCTTCAATAGTAACATTCGTTCAAATCCTCTAGAATCTTCATATTTTATGCCACTTATACTTAGAATGAACTCGCTTTCTTGATTTTTCAATAATTAAACATTTGCTCATCTTGTTTTGCATGATTCTTTCCTTGAGTAACACCTGAAAATAATTTCTTAACTAATTCTAGATATTTTATTATTATCAAAACATAAAGGGATTTAATTTGTCAACCACCATTGGTCCAACAATCTCCCCCTTTTTGATAATGACAAAATATTTAGAAATTGACAAGAAATTTGAAAGATATAAAATATGATCAAGGTTTCCTTGTCTTGATGGTTAGTTTGTCTCCCTTTAATTAAAAATTAATGAATAAATATTAAAGCATGTTCACTCCCCCTAAATCAAATATCAATTTCAATCTTACTCCCCCTTTTTGTCATGATCAAAAAATCCAAAAGATTAAAATAGCAAAAATCCAAAATTCAAAAGATAAATGCAATGAAACACATAAAGCAAGTAAACACAAGTTGAAATGTTGGTCAAGGCACAATGCAATACACATCAAGATGAAGAATCATCATACCTCGACTTGATGATGGTCCAACAAACAAGATGTCCAAAATTCCTAATAATTCATTTAAATTTTCCTAAGTAAACAACACGATGAATGTATCTTCGGATGTGATTGCATAAATGCCTTAAATTTTGACCATTTGATGTAAATGTAACCAAACATAAACTCAACCAAATGAATGTAAATCACACATTCCTAGTCTCAATTTAATATTCACAAACACATCTTCCTTAAGCGGTTTAGTAAAAATATCAGCCAATTGATCATTAGTAGAAACATGCTTCAAAACAATGTCACCTTTCAAGCAATGATCACGAATAAAATGATGTCTAATTTCAATGTGCTTTGTCCTACTATGCAATATAGGATTTTTACTTAAACAAATTGCACTTGTATTATCACAATAAATAGGAATATTTTTAACCATAATACCATAATCTAGCAATTGATGTTTAATCCAAAGAACTTGGGCACAAGCACTTCCAAATTCTACATATTCAGATTCAAAGAAGGAAATGGCTACACTGACTTGCTTTTTACTAGCCCAAGAAATTAAAGATGAACCTAAGAAATGACACAATCCACTAGTACTTTTTCTATCAATTCTACAGCCACCATGATCAGCATCACTATATGCATACAAATCAAATGAATCACAACTAGGATACCACAAACCATGATTGATGCTTCTACTCAAATATCTAAAATTCTTTTGCATGCACTCAAATGTGAAACCCAGGACATGATTGAAATCTGGCACATAGACATGTGGCAAACATGATATCAGGTCTAGAAGTAGTTAAATATAAAAGAGAGCCGATCATACCTCTATAGAGTTTTTGATCAACGTCTTCTTCATTTTCATGTTTTTCCAAGACCAGATTTATCGCCATTGGTGTTGCTGCCACTTTGCATCCATCCATTTTAAATTTCTTAAGAAGTTCCTTGGTGTACTTTGATTGATGGATGAAAATGCCATTTTTTTGTTGCTTGATTTGCAATCCTAGAAAGAACTTGAGTTCTCCCATCATGCTCATTTCAAACTCATCTTGCATTAAATCACTAAATTCCTTACACAAAAATTCATTAGTAGCACCAAACACAATATCATCAACATAAATTTGACAAATAAGCATATCATGATCAACATGTTTAATAAACAAAGTATTATCTATCTTACCACTAACATATCCATGTTGAGTTAGAAATGTACTTAACCTCTCATACCAAGCTCTAGGTGCTTGCTTTAGTCCATAAAGTGCCTTCTTGAGTTTGTATACGTAATCTGGATGCTCATGGTCTTCAAATCCGGTTGTTGCTTGACATAGACTTCTTCTTGAATATACCCATTTAGAAATGCGCTCTTGACGTCCATTTGATTTAATTTGATCCTTTTATGTGACGCGAAAGTACATAGCAATCTAATTGCTTCCAAACGAGCCACAGGAGCATATGTTTCATTGTAATCAAGACCTTCTTCTTGATAAAATCCTTGAGCCACTAACCTTGATTTATTTTTGATTGCTTCACCATTCTCATCGTATTTAATCCGATTTACCCACTTGACTCCAATGATGGTCTTATCCTTTGATGGAGCTACCAAATCCCAAACATCAATTCGCTTAAACTGATTAAGCTCCTCTTGCATAGCTAAAAGCCAATTCTCATCTTTAAGCGCTTCTTCTATATTTTTGGGTTCCACCAATGAAATGAAAGCTGAATTACTCATATTCTCATAAATGTTTCTCCTAGTCCTTACTCCAACATTCAAATCACCGATCACTTGCTCCATAGGATGATTCTTTGCTTTTGCCCAAGATTTAGTGTCGGTTACATGGTTTTCTTCATCCAGCTTCAATTCCTCAATCTTGGATTCAATTTCTTCAAATTTATTACCCGAACTACCGCATCATCATCAAAACAAACCTTTCTCGGGGGTGAAATTATTTCATCAAATTTAACATGTATACTTTCTTCAACACATTTAGTCCTATTATTATAAACTCTAAAAGCCTTACTAGTTTGAGAATAACCAATAAATACACCAACATCGGATTTAGAATCGAATTTTCCTAAAATACTCTTTCCATTATTATGTATAAAACTTTACAACCAAATGGATGAAAATAGGAAATGTTGGGTCTCTTACCTTTCCAGAGTTCGTAGGGTGTCATATTTTGTCTCTTCGCAAATGTACCCTATCGATGATGTAGCATGCGGTATTGATCGCTTCTCGCCCAAAATGATTTAGGAAGATTGTACTCATTTAGCATAGTCCCGCTCATTTCTTCAGTGAGCGATTCTTCCTTTCCACCACACCATTTTGTCATGGTGTTCTTGGTGTAGAAAGTTGTGCTCCATACCGTATTTTTCGCAAAGATTTTCGAAAGGTTCACATTCAATTCTCCTCCATGATCGCTTCTAATTGCAACTATAGATGATTTTTCTCATTTTGAACCAATCTACACCACTTAGTAAATTCATTAATGGCATCATTTTTATTAGCAAGAAATCTTACCCAAGTAAATCTAGAGAAATCATCTACAATCACTAGGACATACAATTTTCCACTAAGACTAGCATGCCTAGATGGTCCAATTAAATCCATATGCACAAGTTCAAGAATTCTAGATGTGCAAATTTCTTTCTTTGGTTTAAAAGATGCTCTAACATGTTTTCCTTTCAAACATGACTCACACAAATGATCTTTAACAAATTTAATCTTAGGCAAACCTCTTACAATGTCATTCTTTGAAAGCTTAGAAATTAAAGGCAACGGTGCATGTCTTAATTTCCTATGCCATAAAAATGCATTTTCTTCTAGTGTCACTAGGCATTTTCATTGAAAGAACTATCATCATGCAGATCTACAATGTACGTATACCATGTCTTAAACCAATAAAAGCTATATGATCATCCTTCTTAACCATGCAATGTGATGATTCAAAACTTACATTAAAATTCATGTCACAAAGTTGAGAAACACTTAGCAGATTATGTTTCAACCCATCAACAAGCAAAACATTGTCAATGGTTGGCAAAGGTTCCTTACCCACTTTACCAATTCCTATGACCTTACCTTTGTTGTTGTCTCCAAAGTGACAAATCCTTGATTCTTTGGTTGAATTTCCACAAAAGGTTTTTGTCTCCACTCATGTGTCTTGAACACCCGCCATCGATGTACCAAGTGCTTGACGACCTTTCATTCTTTGCTTGTACCTACAATATCAACGTTCTTTCTTCTTATAGGTACCCAAGCCATTTTGGGTCCGCTTTTGGTTAGCCATATAAACCACGTTGGGTGGTGTTGTGCCTTTATAACCCAAATTTTCTTTATCTTAACACATCTTCTAGTACTTTTGCAAACAAGTTCTATGTGGCCATCTTTCAAACATCTAGCACATCAGGCAACTTTTTCATCTTTAGTAAATTTTGAAATTAAAGAACATTCTCTCGTTATATGGATCATATCCTAAACCATGTTTGGAGATAGTATATCTTTGTAAAGACAATAGTTCTTCAAACTTAGCATTTCCACCAAAGAACTTTCCAACCACATAAGAAAATTCTTTTGAAGTCTATCAAGTTCGCAAATAAGATTTTCTTTTCAATAAGACATGCTAAATGATCTTCTTTTGGGCTATCTAAATCATCAATTGTTTCATGTAGAACACTATTTTCAGCAATCAATTCACGATTTTCTTTCTTAATTTTTGTTAATCTCAATAGCTTCTTCAAAATCACCAGAAAGAATCAAAAGAATCTTGTAGATCTTGGTCATTGAGAGTTACCTCATTTTCATCATCGCTGATGAACTTTTTGCCATAAGCGCCAAATTGTTTTCTTCGTCACTTTGGTAGGCTTCCTCATCGTCACTCAAGTGGCTACCAAGCTAGTCTTCTTTTTACCTTTGTCGATTTGTCATTTTTCCGAAAGTTCAATGTTGATGACGAGCTTTTGCACTCTCTTGCGAGATGTCCCTTTTCCACATCTCCAACATTCTTCGTTACCTTTCTTTTCATCATAGCCTTTTGTTTTTCTTTCAGGTCAATCTCTTTCTTTCTACCGCTTTTCGCCATTTAATTCTTTCCTTCGGTTTTGAGAAGTCCTTCAACTTCCTTAAATTTCTCGCATATAGCGATTTCCTCATCTTCTTCGTCTTCATCTAGTTCCTCATCACTTTCATCAAAAGAGGTGTAAGCTTTAAAAGAAATAGATTTTGAGGCTTACCTCTACCTCCTCTGGATTTGAGAATTATCTCATAGTTGATGAGAGATCCTACTAAAGCATTGAATTCTAGATGGTTTAGATCCTTCGACTCCATGATCATGCGGTGACTTGAGAGTCCCATTCCTTAGGTAATTAACGAAGAATCTTCTTTACCTTCTCACTATCCGTCATGTGCTTTCCCAGTTGCCTAAGCCATTTATAATTTCTGCAAACGGTCAAGCATTATAGAAATTGACTCACCTTCCTTCATTACTTAACATCTCATAGTCGTGGAGAAGCATGTTGATTTTGTCTCCGAACTTGATTTGTCCCTTCATGAGTGACTCAAGTCTCTCCACATTTCCTTGGCAAGGTGCAAGAATTTACCCGGTTTCTTTCCTCAACCGTTAATGCACAAGATATCGCCTTCATAGCTTTGGCGTTGATGTAAGCTTGCTTCCAATCGTTATCATCATACTCCAGCTCGCTTTTCAACTCACCATTTTCTTTTAGAGGAGCTTGAAGTCCGAAGATAATGATCTTCCAGTATTCAACTCCCTCACTTATAATGTGGTATTTCATAGGATTTTTCCACGAAGAATAGTTAGAGCCATTAAACAAAGGAGGTCGGTTATTAGTATTACCTTCTTCCGCTAGGTTGTTGTCGCCATCCCGATATACTTCGCTTTCGATACCAATTGTAAGTGATCTAGAAGGGGGTTGAATAGATCTTAAAATTCTTTGAAAATTTTCTACAAGAAAATCGAAGTTAAACACACAAAATAATTTAAATAAACTTAAATGAAATAGTATAGGAAGAAGATCAAACACTGCTTTTATAGAGGTTCGGTCTAAGACCTCGCCCTCTACCTAAGCTCCCACTTAGGATTTTGCCAATCACTTTATTTGCACACTTTGTAGTTGAGTGTGAACTTTTACAACTTCACTTGAATTCGCTCAAGCAACCTTTACACACGATTTGTATTACGGCACAAATCCTACCTCACGTGACCTTTCCTCTAGCCACTCAATTTTAACAACACAATGTAAAAATTGAAGAACAAATGCTCAAGGTAATTTGTAACAATATAAGAGCAATAATGAGCAATGTGAAGCAATAAGAGAGTATTTGAGCTTATAGAACTTATATATCATCTCCTTGCTTCATCCTCTATTTATAGTAAAAAAAATATAGCTGTTGGAGCTCTTCTAGCCATTGCTTGATTTGATATAGTCGTTGCTTGATCTTCTCCATTCCATTTTTAGCAAATTGGACCGTTGGAGCTGAATCTGTGCTTCAATAAGTCGACTTGTCGAATACATAAGTCGACTTGTTTCAACCATTTACGTAAAACATGTACCTCCGCTCTCTAATAAGTCGACTTGTTATGTATAAGTCGACTTGTTTCCCTCGATAAGTCGACTTGTTTCTCCCGATAAGTCGACTTGTTTGCTATAAGTCGACTTGTCTCGAGTTCATCTTCATATGTAAGCCATCTTGTAATGTGTAAGTCGAATTTGTTTAGCCTTCAATAGTAACATTCGCTCAAATCCTCTAGAATCTTCATATTTTATGCCACTTATACTTAGAATGAACCTGCTTTCTTGATTTTTCAATAATTAAACATTTGCTCATCTTGTTTTGCATGATTCTTTCCTTGAGTAACACCTGAAAATAATTTCTTAACTAATTCTAGATATTTTATTATTATCAAAACATAAAGGGATTTAATTTGTCAACCACCATTGGTCCAACACATAGTACGTAAATTATTCGATTCATATGCATCATTGGACATTAGAATTGGTACATTTAGTAATGTTATTTATATTTTGATTGTTATAGCGGCTCAAGTGGATCGTCGATCTTCAGACGTAGGCGAGACTTCCCGGCAGTAGCTCGGAAGTTATGAGGTGAGTAACCTAGTTGGTTTCTCAACCTTTATGTGTTTAAATTTTATGCAAATATGCCATGTGGAGTTAAGGACGGATTATATGTGTTTGATTTGATTGATTCCGGACCACGGGTGTTCGGGATATTTGGACTGTGATATAGAAGTGTTGATTGTGCATAAATTGTTCATAATTGATTTCAAATGGTGAGAATTAGGTATATGGAATTCTAATATGATGCATGTATTGTAAAGTAGACATGTGCATACATGCATAACAGTATGATCAGATAAAAAGGCAGTTGTGACCGGTGCGACATCAGATATGAGAGCTTTAAGTTTGAATGCACGTGGCTTCGTGTCTAACGATTGTCGAGCTATATGCTCAACGTATTAGGGCTTTTGAGCCCAATATTTCTAGAGCCAATGGCTCAACGTATATGAGCTCAGGCGCATGGTCACAACAACGAAAGAAAATGAAAGAGTCACATGCACATTGCATATATGAATGATTACATGTGAATTGTGTGAAAGTCATATCGCCTTATAAATACGAAATTGACTGCATGTGATTTCTTGAATGTGATAATATACGATATTATGTGATTGTCTGTATATGCATGAGTTGGGTGAACCATCGATGATGGTTTCTCACTGAGTTCGCAAACTCACCCAACATTGCATATATTTTTCAGGACAGAGATAGTTTGACTTCTAGCTCCGATCGGTGAGACTTATCTGCTTGTGTGTTGCGTGAGAGGAGCATGGCCCATGTGTCCGTGGGGATCTTTTGGGGTATTTTGTGGATGACTTATATAGAGCTATGTTAGTCCTTTTTGGGTCGTCTGATGTATATATGATTGATGATGTATTGACGGTTTCATGAATGAATGGAAATGAATCTTTTGGTTTTAAATTTAGCGAATTTGATATTACCGCTTTTGTATGGATGCCATGAGGTTATAGAATGATAGTTTGGTAGTGCACCCTCAATGCGTAGGTTGTGCATCAGTGCGACCTACTGGCGACCTTGTATACTCTACTATGAGGGGCGCCACATTAGGTGGTATCGAGCATGGTTTGGCATCTTTTGGGTATAGTATATTTTAGGCTTGAATTTCGTAAGGAAAGCAAGAAATTGATCAGATTTGTGACTTTATTGTAGGTCATCCATTTTTTATGATCAAGTTGATCAACCAGCTGACCAAGGATCAGTCAGAGCGAGTAGGGAGTCTTCTGTGCCGATGTTTGAGGAGCAGCCTCCGGCAGTTCCCATGAGACGGGAACGGAGGTATGATCGCCTGCGTAAGCAGGGGGCCGTCGATTTCTACGGCAACACAGACCCTGCTGAGGTCGAGGGTTGGTTAGAGAGGACCGAGCGGGTCCTAGATCAGATGGATTGTGACCCTGAGGAGCGCTTCGATTATGCTTGTTTTTTGCTCGAGGTCCAAATTATCGCTGGTGGAAGATCGTCCCGTAGTTCCACCAGCCTTGTGTGTTGACTTGGGCTGATTTTCCGAGGGCTTTCCAGATAATTTCATGCCCAAGGAGTATTTGGATATGAAGATGCGGACTTTTAGAGTTGAGACAGGGATCGATGACAGTGGCAGATTATGAGGTCAGATTTAATGAGCTGTCAGCGTATGCGTCCGTTCTGATTGCCTCCGAGGCTGATAGATGCCGGAGATTTGAGGGAGGGCTGAATCTGGATATTCGTACTAGGTTAGCCCAATCAGATATGGGTACCTTTGTGGAGATGAGATCAGCTGCTGTCAGGATTGAGCAGCTCTTGAGACAGAGCCGAGCTGAGATCGGTCAGGGATCTAGAGGTAAGAGATCCAAAGGATGATCGTGGTAGCTCCTAGAGCACAAGCGACGCCAGAGCAGGTTTAGATCAGCTGGGGGATTCAGACAGTCGGGTTCGGTTCAGAGAGGGAGATTTGGGCAGGCTGGGAGTGGTAGTAGTAGTGGCAGAGGGCGTGTCGAGCTTTGCGGTCAGATACATTGTGATAAGAGGCACAGATGGAGGTCTTGGCGAGTGACAGAGCTTGTTTAGCTTGTGGTACGATGAACCATATGATCGAGAATTGTCCTTTGACTTGGAGTTCATCACCGCTAGTGGGAGAGCCGGTAGTAGCTCGGCAAGCAGCAGAGCCGTGTGATGAGACTGGATTTAGGGGCAGAGGTAGAGCCCGGTAAAGGCGGAGATTCTTTGTGGGGACCGAGGGACGAGGCAAGAAGTCGCAGCCCCTGTGCTGGTCTGCCATGACCAGGCAGAGGCCCAGATTCTCTGAGGTGGTTGCCCCCAGGCCAGGGTCTACGCCATGACCAGGCAGGAGGCCCAGGATTCTCCTGAGGTGGTTGCAGGTTTGCTTCTACTTTCAAATATAGAGGTGTATGCATTGATAGATCCAGGGTCCACGCATTCATTTATTGCACCGCATGTGGCATGTAGATTGCATGTGGATAGGGAGATGCTACAGTATGGGTTGCAGGTGAGTACACCTTTGGGTAGTACTACTGCTTTAGGAGAGATCTGCAGGGGATGCCCGATTCGGGTAGATTCAGCAGTATTGAGTGCAGATTTGATTGTGTTACCCCTTCAGGAGATTGATTTGATTTTGGGATGGATCGCTCACGCCCATAGGGCTATTTTGGATTGTTATACCAAGGAGGTAGTATTGGAGTCTCCTGGTCAGCCGAGGGCTGTATTTCGAGGTGTTAGTCAGGCAGTGCCAGCCAGGATGATTTCGTTTGTGAGTGCTTTGAGATTGATGAGAGGTGGCTGTGAGGCTTATTTGGCGCATGTGGTGGACTCTAGAGTGCAGCAGAGGTTGCAGGATGTCCCTATGATCAGGGAGTTCCTAGATGTGTTTCCCGAGGAGTTACCGGGTTTGCCGCCGGATCGGGAGACAGAGTTCGAGATAGACCTCGTTCCAAATACCGCTCCTATATCGATACCTCCGTATAGGATGGCACCGGTGGAACTGAGGGAGCTTAAGGCTCAGCTTCAGGAGTTATTGGATAAGGGTTCATCAAAGGTAGTGTTTCACCGTGGGGAGCTCCGGTGTTGTTTGTGAAGAAGAAGGATGGGACTATGAGACTTTGCATCGACTATAGGCAGCTTAATCGGGTTACTGTTAAGAATAAGTACCCACTACCTAGGATCGATGACTTATTTGATCGATTCAGAGGGAGCTCAGGTGTTCACCAAGTTGGATTTGAGATCCGGTTATTATCAGTTGAGGATCGCAGAAGCCGATGTGCCTAAGAGTGCTTTTAGGAGCAGGTATGGGCATTACGAGTTCTTAGTGATGTCGTTCGGGTTGACTAATGCCTCGGCAGCCTTCATGGCCTTGATGAATAGGGTTTTTCAGCCATACCTGGATCAGTTTGTGATCGTATTCATTGATGATATTCGTGTATTCGAGTTCTAGATGGAGCATGCAGAGCATTTGAGGATAGTGTTGCAGATTATGAGGGATAGGCAGCTGTATGCCAAATTTACCAAGTGTGAATTTTGGCTGGATGAGGTGGTGTTCCTAGGTCATATCGTGTCTGGTGAGGGTATCCGGGTGGATCCTCACAAGATTGAGGCAATGAAGAGTTGGGAGATTCCGAGGAACGTGTTAGAGTTGAGGAGTTTCCTCGGATTGGCAGGATATTATAGGAGGTTTGTCGAGGGGTTCTCAGTGATCTCCGCCCCCTTGACAAGACTTCTGAGGAAGGGAGTAGCCTTCAGTTGGAAAGATGAGTGTTAGAGGAGTTTCGATGAGTTGATACATCGGTTGACGACAATGCCGTTAGTTAGCCACATATGAGCGGGAGGATTTGAGGTATTTAGTGATGCTTCGCAGCAGGGTTTAGGCTGTGTATTGATGCAGCATGGGAGAGTCATCGCGTACACTTTGAGACAGTTGAGAGCCCATGAGGGTAATTATCCTGTGCATGACCTGGAGTTAGCAGCAGTTGTATTTGCTCTGAAGATCTGGAGACATTATCTTTATGGGGAGACCTTCCAGATCTTCACCGATCATAAGAGTTTGAGGTACTTGTTGAGTCAGTGAGAGCTGAATCTGAGGCAGAGGAGGTGGTTAGAGCTGCTTAAGGATTACGACTACACTATCGAGTACCACCCAGGGAAGGCCAATGTGGTGGCTGATGCATTGAGTAGGAGATCGCATGGTAGTGCAGCTCAGATTCAGGTTTCGAGGTTGCCGTGCTTAGTTCAGTTGAGAGCTCTCAATGTGCAGATGGATTTGAGTCAGGAGGGAGCTTTGATAGCGACTTTGAGGCTGAGGCCAGTGTTGCATGATCGGATCAGGAGGGTTCAGGATCGAGATCCAGCGTTGGTGAGACTGATGGATAGAGTCAGATCGGGATGGCTTTCTGAGTTTGAGCCGAGAGATGGTACTTTGTGGATGGGCCAGAGGTTGTGTGTTCCGGATATAGATGATTTGAGGCGAGAGATTTTGGGGGAGGCTCATTTGGCTGATTATGCCATGCATCCTGGTGTCACCAAGATGTATCGCACTCTTAAGTTGCATTTCTGGTGGCCAGGTATGAAGAGGCATGTAGCGGAGTTTGTTTCTCGGTGTTTGACGTGCCAGCAGGTTAAGGCTGAACACCAGGCTCCAGTTGGGAGATTGCATTCGTTGCCCATTTCAGAGTGGAAATGGGAGCGTATTACGATGGATTTTATTATGGAGTTGCCCAGGACGCCGAGGCAGATTGATGCTATCTGGGTCATAGTGGACCGATTGACTAAATCGGCTCACTTTTTGGCAGTGAGGGAGAGTAATACCTTCGATCAGTTGGCCCAGAAATATGTAGCAGAGATAGTACGGCTGCATGTGGTCCCAGTTTCGATAGTGTCAGATAGGGATCCCAGATTTACTTGAGATTACTGAGGAGCTGCAATCGACTATGGGGACCAGATTGAACTTCAACGACATCTTTTCATCCTCGGACGGATGGGCAGAGTGAGAGGACTATTCAGATTGTTGAGGATATGTTGAGAGCCTGTGTGTTGGAGTTCCGAGGTGCATGGGATCGGTATTTGCCTCTGGTAGAGTTTGCTTATAATAATCGATGCAGAGCAAAGATTGGATGGCACCGTACGAGGCACTCTATGGGAGACCGTGTAGATCCCCTCTTTACTGGGATGAAGAGGGTATGAGGATGTTAGAGGGTCCCGAGCTGATCCAGAACACTGTTGATAAGATACAGTTGATTCGGAGTCGCATCAAGGCGGCTCAAGATAGGCAAAAGAGTTAAGTGGATCAGCATCGGAGAGAGATGGAGTATGCTATGGGAGATAGAGTGTTCCTCAGAGTGTCTCCGTGGAGAGGAGTTCTCAGATTTGGCCGTAAGGGCAAGTTAAGTCCTCGGTATATTGATCCGTATGAGATTACCGAGCGGATCGGACCGTTGGCGTATAGATTAGCCTTGTCGAGTGAGATGTCTCAGTTGCATGACGTCTTTCATGTGAGCATGCTTCGGAGATATCGATCTGACCCGACTCATGTGATTCCGGCTCAGGAGGTAGAGATAGCCAGCGATTTGAGTTATGTTGAGGAGCCGGTGCGGATTATTGGATCGCGGGTCAAGCAGTTGAGGTCCAGGGTGATTCCATTGGTGAAAGTCCTTTGGAAGAACCATTCGACCGAGGAGACGACTTGGGAGACTGAGGAGCACATGAGGAGGCAGTACCCTCATCTGTTTGATCAGTCAGGTAAGAAAATTTCGGGATGAAATTTTTATTAGGAGGGGAGAATTGTAACATCCCGTCACCGATGGGATGTGTACAGTTCATTGCATTCGTATTGGGCATGTGCATGCATTATAGAGTTTGTGTTACATACATGTATGACATATTTCCGACTTAATATGGACAATTTGAATTTGGAGATGATTAGGTCATGTGTGGAAATTAGGTCATATTAGACTTGGAAATTGAATTTGAATGGGAAATGAAAGTTAGGAAGTTGAATTATGAAATTGGAGTATATGATAATGAGTTTTCTATTTTTGAGGATTTATAGGAATTTTTCTGGAATTTTCGGAGAAATAGGCTCGGACCGAAAAAATTTGATCGAGGACTGATTAATTAGATTTTCGGTTTCGAAATTAATTATCCAATGGCTCGGACAGGTTAGGAATTATGGTTTAGCCATTGGAATTCGGGAGAAATTAGAATTTGAAATTTGGACTGAGGTTGTTCGGATTGGTCTAGTGGCAATTCCATTTGCCAAACAATGCCTTAGTATTTGGATATAAAACCCAAACTCTTTGAAAATCCTTCCATGATGTTTCTCCTTCCTTCTTCATCGTGGATTTTGCTTGGAATTTCCTCTTGATTCCTTCCTACCATTAGCTCCTTCCTTTGTCACTGATTTATTCCCTTGAATTGATGATTGAAGAAGAAATGAAGATGGGTTTTGATGTTGGTGTTGCCGTGGATGTCGATGAGTTGGTTTTGGTGTGATCCTTGAAGATTTGAGGTTTTAATCAAGTAAGTTGCTTCTTTCTTGCCTTTGGATAGATAGATTTATTGATTAATTGAGTTACATAGATGATTTAGTTTGAATATTGGAGGATTTGGAAGTTAGGGTTTCGATGATGTTTTCGTTGATTTAATGTTGGAATTTTAGGGATATTGATTGTTTGATGAAATAGAAGCTAAGAGTAGTTGTATGATAGGTATGGAATTATTTAGGAGTGATTTGTGAAGTGAAAATGGGATTTGAAGAAGATTTCAAATAAAACTGGAGATTCTGGATTTTCCGGCGTGTCTGGTGGTTGTATGCCACAAGATGATTTAACACGCCACAAGGCGAAGGTGATTAGCCAAGACGCCGTCTTGGCGTAAGGCGCGCCGGGCGAGATTTAATGGCACGCGGTTCGCCACGGCGAGGACGAATCAATGGCGTGGTTCGCCATGGCGGCGGTTTTCGCCATGCCAAGGTGGTTTGAGAGGGGAGCTCGCCGCAGCGAGGGAGCTGATGCCGCGGCGAGGAATGTTTGTTTCTGAAAAATTGAAATTGATGTTTTAATTAGGAGATTTAGAAAATTGGGATTTAGGAAATTGATGATTCAATTAGTTATGGATTAAATTCAATTTGGAGATTATGAATTTGGGAATTAGAAATTGAGATCGGAAAATTCAGATTTTGTCGGAATTGTCATAACACGCATAGTACGTACATTATTCGATTCATATGTATCATTGGACATTAGAATTGGTACATTTAGTAATGTTATTTATATTTTGATTGTTATAGCGGCTCAAGTGGATCGTCGATCTTCAGACGTAGGCGAGACTTCCCAGCAGTAGCTCGAAAGTTCTGAGGTGAGTAACCTAGTTGGTTTCTCAACCTTTATGTGTTTAAATTTTATGCAAATATGCCATGTGGAGTTAAGGACGGATTATATGTGTTTGATTTGATTGATTAGGACCACGGTGTTCGGGATATTTGACCGTGATATGAAGTGTTGATTGTGCATAAATTGTTCATAATTGATTTCAAATGGTGAGAATTAGGTATATGGAATTCTAATATGATGCATGTATTGTAAAGTGGACATGTGCATACATGCATAACAAGATGATCGATAAAAAGCGATTCACGGCATGCAGCACTATATATGAGAGCTTTAAGCTCAACGTCTGTGGCTTCGTGCTCTAACGATTGTCGAGCTATATGCTCAACGATTAGGCTTTTGAGCCCAATGTTTCCAGAGCCAATGACTCAACGATATGAGCTCAAAGCACGGTCACAACAACGAAAGAAAATGAAAGAGTCACATGCACATTGCATATATGAATGATTACACGTGAATTGTGTGAAAGGCATATCGCCTTATAAATACGAAATTGATCGCATGTGATTTCTTGAATGTGATAATATACGATATTATGTGATTGTGCGTCAGATATGCATGAGTTGGGTGAACCATCGATGATGGTTTCTCACCGAGTTCGCAAACTCACCCAACATTGCATATATTTTTCGGAGACGTAGATAGTTTGACTTAGCTCGATCGGTGAGACTTATCTGCCGCCGTGTGCTTGCCGAGAGGAGCATGGCCCATGTGTCTGTCACCGGGATCTTTTGGGGTATTTTGTGGATGACTTATATAGGAGCTATGTTAGTCCTTTTTGGGTCGTACAGATGTATATATGACTGATGATGTATTGACAGTTTCATGAATGAATGGAAATGAATCTTTTGGTTTTAAATTCTAGCGAATTTGATATTACTGCTTTCTTTGTATGGATGCCATGAGGTTATAGAAATGATAGTTTGGTAGTGCACCCTCGTCGTAGGTTGTGCATCGGTACGACCTACGGGCGACCCGGTGTATACTCTACGGTGAGGGGGCGCTACAATAAATACCTCGATAATTCATTCAACATAATCTAAAAAATACTCATCATGCATCACTGAAAAGTCGCTGGAGCATTACACAAACCGAAGGGCATTGTAGCATCCCGTTACTGATGCGAAGAGCATATTGGTACGGGAAGTTCTGTTATTGCATAAATTGTGATCGAGTGCTTTTTGGCCTCTGATTATAAAGAGATAGATCATTTTGCACATGCATATGCTTAGTGACATGCATTCATGATTGTTCCGGCATTTGATTGTGATTACGTTTTGAATTGTGAATTTGAGATAATTATGTGAATTGTGATTGATTAAGAATATTGGAATTATTGGGTTTGTGTAGTTGACTTAGAGTGAGAATTGAACCTTGAGAATAAAGGAATAATTTGAATTTGAGTTTTTGGGATTGGAAAGTGAAATTTGAGTATAGGACTTTGTGTTTTATATTTTTGAGGAATTATGAGAATTTTTCTGGAATTTTTAGAGTTATGTGTCCAGACCGAGAAAATGATCTAGAGACTGATGATTTAGATTCCGATTCCGAAAGTGAGTGGTAAATGACTTGGAAAATTTAGATTTGTGAGTTTAGGAATTTTTGGTGATGAGCCATTGAATTAGAGACTGAGATTAAAAGAAATTGAGGACTTAGTCTTATAAGTTTTAAGTTGAGATCAACCCCTTTATATATATATGTTATGTTTTGAAATCGTAAGACTCTCTCTAGGCAAAATTTCTCTTATCTGCAAGTAGTGATTTCGATTCTTCCTTGGGTGTGAGCTTAGATCGTTGCTGGTTTTCTTCCACTTTGGTGCGAGCCTAGCTAATCCTTAAGAAAATGGAGATTGGTGGAGTTTAAAGCTTCATCGTGGTTGTGGAAGAAAAGAGAAAGAGTTGTTGATTTTCGGAGATTTTAGGGTTATCGATTGAGCTTTGATTTGGTAAGTTTATTGAGTTTAATGTTGTTATTTATTATGGTTTGTTGCATTTATGGTGTTTAAGGTGTTAGATAGGGTAGTTGAGTGTGTTAAATGTTAGCTTGAGAGAGTAAAAATGGTGGAGAAATCGATCGGAGAAGATGAAGTAGTCACACGTCGCGACGTCTGAATTTAGGTCACGCCGCGACGAGAAAAGGCGTGCTCGCCGCGGCGAGCCACGCGAGACGTCACGGCGAACGAATGGGTTTTACACCGCGACGAGGTTGCTCGTAGACGTCGCGGCGAGGCGAACGACCCATACATCGCGGCGAAGAGTCTTACGTCGCGGTGAAGGGCGAGATTTCTGAATGGATGTGTTTTGGTTTATTAGGCATAACTTTTAGTGTAGACCTCCAATTGAGGTGATTCCGGATTCGTTGTGAACTAGAGAAAGATTTCTATAATTGTGGTAAAGACTGAGAGTTTGAATTTTGGTTAGAGAATTGTAATTATCGAAAGAGAGGCAATTACAATATCAAATGCAACTTAAGAGCTATGTTCTGACTAATTGAAGTTTAAATTGGAGACTTATGAAATCAATGGATATTATTGACCTAGCGAATAGTGAATTTTGGTTGTGAAGCAAGAGATAGCGGAATGGGATTAGAGTGCTGGAAAATCATGATCATGCATTGTACAATTTTGAATTTGAGACATGTGCATTATCGAATTTATTTGATTAAGCATATAGTGATGAGAATTCGTTTGAATTATTATAGAGGCACCGTTGGATCGTCAGTCCACGGATATTGCTGGGACTTCCAGGCAGTAGCTCGAAAGTTACAGGTGAGTAACCTAGTTGGTTCCTCAATCTTTGTGTGTTAAATGTGCGGTGATTGTGTAAATTGTTTGACAATGTGAATCCTTGTGATTGTGAATCAGTGTATAGAATTATGAGTAAGTGTTCCGAATCGATTGAATTGTGTTATTGATTGTGCAAATGTGAGTGCATGCTAGGCATGATTAAAAGCGGTAAATTAACGAGCCAGGATCGAGCTATTAGTGATCAGAGCTTTAAGCTCGATTATCAGTGAAAAGGGCCTAAGGCTAAAAAGGGAATAATACATACCCAAAGGGCTCTCCTATCCCTAATGTGAGCGGGCAGTGGTGCATACCCTGAGGGCTCTCCTACTTGCCAATAATGCGATTATTGTGATATGTGCCCGAATCGGGACAATATTGATGCTCAGTCACAACACTGGCATAAAATGAGAATTGGCATGCATTATGCATCTGACTGTGTTGTGATTATAGTGAAAATGTGTGAAGTATCTGATAGTGTTCCGATTGTGTATTGTGACTGTGTGATATATTGTGATATATTATGTGTATGTGCATGAGTTGGGTGAACCATCGATGATGGTTTCTCATTGAGTTCGCAAACTCACCCAACATTGCTAATATTTTTCAGGACAGCGTTAGTAGATTCTTAGCTCCCGTGTTAGAATTTTCCTGCAGTGCGAGTGCTTGGACAAGTGAAGCGATGGCACATGTGTCGTCATCACCATTGCATTTTGGGGATGACTTAGTATAGACTTTTGTATCGCTTTCCTTTTTGGGATATTGTGTTAGACTGTAGGGAACTGATAGACTTGTCTATATTTTGGATTATTGATATGAATGAGAGATTATTATGGTTTTAAATTTTAGGGCTTTGCATAATGCGGTTTAATTATATTGATGCCATGCGAGTGGATAGTGATTGCTTTCGATAGTAGCACTTCCTTGTTGTGAGATATGCGCTTAACGACCCACAGGCCCCAAGCACTTACTGATGGGAGCGCCACAGCATCCTTCTATATACAAATGTAAAAGCATTCTTTTTTTTATTCTTGAGATTGATCACAATCTGATTGTATCCACTATAACTATCGAGGAAACAATAAAAAGACTTACCTACTAGTCGCTCCAACATCTGGTCCATAAACAGCAAAGGAAAGTGATATTTACGCGTCACCGTATTCAGCTTCCTATAATCCACACATATGCGTCATCCACTTTGTACCCTTTGAGGTACAAGTTTATCATCTTTGTTCTTCACCACAGTGATCCCTGTCTTCTTCGGGACCATATGGATAGGCACCACCCATCTACTATCAGTGGTAGGATAAATAACATCTGCATCCAAAAGCTTAAGTAACTCGGTTTTTACCACTTCCATCATAGGCAGATTGAGGCAGCGCTGCATCTCCCTTGTTGGATTTGAATTTTCCTCCAATAGTATGTGATGCATACACATTGAAGGACTAATACCTTTGATCTCAGCCAAAGTCCATCCTATAACCGTCTTATATTAGTGAAGAACATTCAACAATCGTTCCTCCTGCACACTTGTTAGATTCTTTGCAATAATAACCGATAAAGTATTGTTATCACCAAGAAACACATACTTAAGATTATCAAACAAAGGTTTTAGCTCAAGTTCAGGTGCATGCATAACAAATGGGAAAAGTTTCTTATGCGATAAAGGAAGATTGATGAAAGCCACCTCATAAGGAATGGGGAAAGTACATGTAAAGCAAAAACAGAATCAACGACTTTCGGAAGCAAGCACAATGCACACATATCATCATCATAATCACTACTATAATTCACGACATTCTCACTACCAAAACCGTTCCACCGTGTCAAATCCAAACCATTATTAAATTCTAACTTAACGTGATCATATACAAGCTCATCAATATCATCTAGAAAATTAATTGAGTAAATATGATGAAGTGGATATCGGAGAGCATTATTAATATTGAATTCAACCACATCATCTCCTACACTCATGGAAACAAGATCATGTTCATAATCAATCTTGGTTCTAGCAGTCTTTAGAAAAGGTCTACCAAATTAAATAGGTGTATTCCTGTGTGAAGTGTCCATATCCATTTTACGTATATAAAAGTCACAAGGAATTAGCAAAGCACCTATTTTAACTAAGACGTCCTCTACCAAACCAAGCAGATAAACAAAGGAATGATCCACTAACTGTATAACCACACTCGTCGCATGTAAAGGCTCAAGACTCAAGGCATCATACATATGTTTAGGCATCACACTAATGGATGTGCCTAAGTCACACAAAGCTCTCTCAAACGAGGTGTTACCTATTATGCATGGAATGGCAAACGCACCAGGGTCTTTTTGCTTGCATGGGATATTCAGTTTCATCACATCAGAAACGGCCTCACCCATGTTCACCGTCTTGTATCCTTTCAATCGATGGGCACGCTTGGTCGTGCAAAGTTCTTTCAAAAACTTTGTGTTCTTCGGGACTTGGTGAATTGCATCAATAAGTGGAATGTTGATCTCCACCTTCTTGAACAAATCGAAGATGTCCCTCTCTTTCTCCTCTTGTTTGGCCTTCGAACTCCTAGCACTCAAAGGAAACAAATGCATCAGCTAAAAATCAAAATTGACAGGTTTAGAATTTACCTTTGGTACCGTGTCAAAAGCTACAGTTTGGATCGGAATCAAAGGAATCGAATCTGACTTGTTCCTGGAATCTTCAATTTCATTCTGACCAGCAAGGGGCGGAGAAACAAAATCCAATTTTGGGTTGGAATCCACGACTATGGGCTGCTTAACATGGTCAGGGTGTGTCTCAAGTCTTCCTCGTCCAAAGCAATCCCCTTCTTTTTTCACTCAACGAGAGCCCTTCTGCTGTGAAGTCCAATAGCTTGGATAGATTCCTTAGGATGCAAGGCTTGAGAGGGTAGCCTACCACTATTTTGTACCTCGAGTCTACTTATCGAGGATACGATTTGGCCCACTTATTTCTCTAAATTTTGGATACAAGCATCTATTTTCTGCTGAAAAGACAAGAAATTTTGTTGCATTGCAACAGTGTTAGTAGCCATATTTTTTACAAGTTCCTTCAAATCAGAAATTTCAGAATTAGAAGTAGAAGAAGAATGAACTGAATTCTGAGGATTTGACCTTGATACATAGGTCTGATTTTGCTGGAAACTAGGGGGCATTGACAGTCTTCCTCCATTGTTCATCGGCTGCTGTGGGTTTCCATAGCGCAAATTCGGATGGTGTCGCCATCCCGGATTGTACGTCGACAAGAATGGATCATATTTGCATTGTGGATTCGCATTGAATCTGCCACCGATCGCATAGGTATACTCTGTCAAGTTGTCCTCCATTGTAGGACACAAATCAGAAGTGTGTCCACTAAGAGAACAAATGCCGCATGTCTTGACTTTTTGCACACTACCACTCAACATAGCACGCATTAACGAGGTTAGTTCATCAACTTTATTTTCTAATGAAACATTACTTACCTTACTTACAAGTTTCACGTGGAATTCTTCTCGTGTACCAAACTGCTTAGAATTTGCTGCCATATTTGAAGTCAAGTAACAGGTAGCATCGGGCATCTTGTCTACCAAAGCCCCTCCACTCGCGACATTAATGATACTTCTATCTTGGGGTGTCAATCTCTCGTAAAAGTATAGAATGAGAAGTTGATCGAGAATTTGGTAGTGGGGGCATTGTAAGCACAGCTTCTCGAACATTTCCTAATACTCAGAGAACGTCTCACTAGGCATCTGTCTTATGCCACAAATTTCCTTCCAAATATTTGT
The DNA here is from genome assembly GCA_029891385.1 of Erythroxylum novogranatense. NCBI lineage: Eukaryota > Viridiplantae > Streptophyta > Magnoliopsida > Malpighiales > Erythroxylaceae > Erythroxylum > Erythroxylum novogranatense. Next base: position 36,286,816 of record CM057235.1, read on the forward strand.
AGCTCTCGAAGCGAGAAAGTACTTCTCTAAGAACATGCGCTTCAAATCGTTCCATTGCATTACCAAACTAGGGGGAATCAAAAACAACCACTCCTTGGTCGAACCTTTCAATGAGAAAGGAAAAGCTTTTAGTTTAACCAAATTCTCTTCCAGCCCTTGCGATTTCATTCCATTGCATACCATGTGAAACTCCTTGAAGTGCGCATTTGGGTCTTCTCCTACAAGACCATTAAAACCAAGCAACAAATTTATAAAACCAGACTTTAATTCAAAATTAGCATTCTCTACATTAATACACAAAGGCTGGTTGTCAAGGTTAGGAGTAGCAAGCTCCTTCAATGTTCTCTGCGGATTGATTGTCATATTTGCAAATTATGTTTGTGAATGCTACAAATACTGGAAAAGGTGTGCAAAACTCAGAAGTTCTTCCTCCTTCACATTGTGAAACGTGCACGACTCAAGGAGGGGTTATCGTGAAGGTGTTCGATTGATGAAGAATGATTGCTCTTCGTATAATTGCTCGATTAATCCGTCTGAAAGTTCTTACTCAGAACTGCTGGACATGTAACCTACAAAACAAACAAACACAAATAAAAAAATAAAATGAAAATACGTTAGCAAACCATTAGATAGATCCCTGACAACGGCGCCAAAATTTGACAAAGTGTCGTTACCCTTGCAAATTAATCCTACATGAAAAACAAGTAGTATACAAGAGTAATAATCGTTCCCTCAAAGATCTAATAATGGAATGCTAACTATCGTCAAACTTGTCAACGAAATTCTTTCACGAAAACCAACAAAAAATATAAACGAAACAAAATTTTAATAACAAAAATGCAATCTAACCTAAATGATTAACTATTGAATCCAAACTACTAATTAAACTAGAAAACAGAAACAGTTAACGAAAAACAGAAATCAAAAGATAATCTAACATGAACAGAATTAGATTTGATGCAAACAACAACCAAACAAAATAAACTAAATTAATCTCACACCAATGCACGAAAATAAATGATTAGGGATCTTGATCTCGGTTGTTCAAAATTTAAAGAACACGAAAATAAATAAGTGCTAAACCAAAATTCAGAAGAAACCATAATTGAAAGATTAGGATTAAAAAAAATTACGAAAACGTCAATTGCAAAGGATTTCTCTAACGAAACCAATTAATTCATTCATCGGACTCTAGGAATTATTTGTGTATTGTGTTTACATAATCACGGATCACTAACTTATTGATTTTATTCTTCTTAACTACTAAGAAAACAAATCTTTGCAAATAATCATAGGATTCATAACTACTAATCCACCTATGTCACGTACAAGCATTACTATAGTCAATTTAATGATCTTCCCTTGAAAACTTTGACAACTACTATCATCAGTTTAAGACAAAGTTCGAATTCTCTCATAGTAGGTTTGAAATCTACTATCAACAACCTAGCTATAAATCAATTTGGTAACTACTACCATCAATCAATCAAATAGCATCCAAAAATCCCTTACAAACCTTAATTCCGGATTTTAAGATTTACGAGTTCAAATTAGCCATTAAAGGATCAGAATTTAAACACATGTTTGCAAATCACTAACACAAGAATCGATTAAGATTAAATCCTCATCAATTAATATAGGTTCTAAGGGTATTACCCTTTACAATTGAAATACAAACTTAGCTACACATACCTAGTAAAACGTCATGTCATATCATCCAAGTGCTTTGAAAATCGATTAAAAATTTTTAGCTTTGAACTGCATTTTTGACAATACACCAGGGTCAATTTCAACTATATATAAAAATCAAACACTAATGATTTAGGAGCTCAAATTTTATCAGTAGTTTTTTCTTTAAGTTAGCTTCAATATGAGACTTGAATCACTGAATTCCACCATTTAAGTCAAAAGTTATGATTGAAACATTGTTGAAAGATCATTCTAGCGATCCAAAATCTGACGCAACTTTTGAGAATTTATTTCTCCTGAATTCCAGCTCAGAAAAATCTACAATTGTTCCAAAAAAATCCATCAGTGAGTTAATAATTTAAGTATGAGATTTCAAAATTTTTGGATAAACTAATTTCAAAATAAAAATCCCACAATGACTAGAGGTCAAGTCTACCAAAAATCCAAAAGCAGTGCAATTCAAGTTTATTTGTTTCATTTATGCATTTTACATAATAAAACCCGAATAATGCTAAAACATGATAAACCAGCATAGATGAACATGAAATGAATGTAAATGACTTTGAATTAAGTCCTAAGGATATATGAAAATATGAGTGTATCATAGTGGAAAGATTTTTAATGAAGTTAGTGATCATTCCAAAGATACTAGAAGAGAAGAAGGAAGTTCGCATTATGGAAATAGTGATTATAATGATAGTGATGATGAATTTCAATCACTAGTTCCTAGTGATGATGAAGCATTGAAGAAATACATTAGTTTTAATCCAAAAGTTGAAATGGAAGATTTTAAGTTTGAAATTAGAATGAAGTTCAAGGTCGAGAAGTAGTTGAGGGAAGCTATAAGGAAGAATGTAATTTCAAATGGGTAAAATGTTTCAATGTCAAGATCTAGTGTAAGAATGGAAGTAGTTTGTGATGCACATTATCCTTTTCTGATGTATGCTAGTTAAATTGGAAATGAGAAAATATTTATTGTGAAGATAGTAGAAAACATTCATAACTACAGTAAAATGCAGAGGAACAAGCAAGCTTGTAGGAAATGGATTCACTAATGAATTTATACACAAGTTTAGGAGGAACCCGAATTGGCCTATCAGTGAAATGATGGATGATCTTCAATCAAAATATGCACTACACATCACTAAAATTCAATGTTATAGGAGTAAGTGGGAAGCAATTACCATGCTTCAGGATCAATGGAAGGTGAATATGTGAAGTTATGGTCTTATATACATATGTTAAGACGAGATGAAAAAGAACGAAAATTTGTTATTGAAACTGATTTTGATGAACATGCCAGGAAACCAATGTTCAAAAGATTTTATATAGGATTTAGTGCATTGAAATATGGTTTTCTTGGTAGATGTAATAAAATTGTTAGGTTAGATAGATGTTTTTTGAAGACTTTCCTTGGTATTGCATTATTACCTGTTGTTGACCGTGACAGAAACAATCAAATGTTTCCTATATATTGGGTTGTAGTTGAGGAAGAAAATTACCAACCATGGAATTGTTTTTTTGCATTCTTGCTGAAGATCTCGACATAAGTGGAAATTTATGGACTTTTGTAAGTGATCAGTAGAAGGTAAACTTTAAATATCCATATATTTGATGTTCATTTGTTTAAGTGATCAACACTTTATTAACTTATATAACCTTTTTTTATAGAGTTTAGTGGAAGCATTAAAGAATTTGTTTCTAGAAGCTGAACATTGAAAATGTGTTTGCCATGTATATGCAAACTAGTTTAGTGTTCATAAAGGGCACATATATAGGACTTTATTATAGAAAGCGGTGAATTGCAAAAAGAAAGTTGATTTCAATGAGGTTATAGAGGAGATGAAGAGTTTATTTGTGAAAGCTTATGAGGATTTTAAAATTAGGAATCAAGAGACATTTGTGAAGGCCTTTGTTAACACAATAACGAAGTGTAAAATAGTACATAACAATATTTCAGAGATGTTTAATGGATTCATTTATGAAGCTCTTACCAAAAGCTTGATCAGTATGTTAGAAGATATTCGAGTTTCTTTAATGACTCGAATACATGAAAAAAGGTGCTGAAATGCACTAATGCTATATGTCCTAGAGTGAGAAAGAAAATAGAGATAGCACAATGGGATGCAAGACATTGTATGATTAGGACAAATGGGAATTTAAAATTTGAAGTCACTATTTTTATGGACAAGTATATCGTTGACTTACAAGCACGAACTTGTTAATGTAGACTATGAGATTTAACTAGGATTCCATGTAAATATGTTGTGGCTAGTATATCTTATCATAGGGAGGATATCGATGCTTATGTGAATCGATGTTATAAGCGTGTGATTCTTATTTAAATAGTTACTAGTATGTTATGGAACCCATTAGTGGCCCTAAGTTTTACCCAAACATTGGAAATCTTCAGCCAATGTTACCTTCACTAATTAAGAAGATTCTTGGAAGGCCAAAAAAGTCAAGAAAAAGGGATCATACTGAAGAACCTCAAAATTCTAACAAATTGAGCAAAGCTGAAGTAGCAATGAGATGCCATCATTGTTACAAAAATGGTCACAATATAATAAGATGAAAAAAATAAGAATCAACCTTCAAGGAAACTTGAAATTGTTGAAGTAGTTACTTTAGTTGTATAACATATGTCTTGTTATTCATCTAGTATTATTAACTTTATGTTTATCTTCAATGTGTATAATACAATGAAAAAGAGGAAGGCCACCAAAAACTAAATCCCCTTCATCCAGTATTTGTAGCCATTTAGTACAGAAATCGACATTATCAGTATCTACAGGATCAAATACTTCATCTTCTATATTAAGAAAAGAGATGACAACGGATAGTTAATAATAAGTATAAAATTTAAGTTTTTAAAACTTATATAACATTATAATTCTTTTTGTTTTTATAGGCAAGTAGAGGATACAGAGTAACATTTGGGGAAGTTACTGGGAATACCTACTTTACAGTAAGTCATTTGAATTCATATTTATACTACTTATATGTAAATATAAGGGAGATGATAATATTTACATAATTAGTTGTTTATACTTCATAGATGGGCGGGAATCAATGTCAAGTATTACAACCTCCTAATACTAACGCAACAACAACTCAAGCATCCCAAAGTACAGTTTCCAATACAACTCAACCTAGGAGGAGGATCAAACTAACATCTAAAAGATCAGTTACAAGGAAATCTTAAGCTGCACATTTATTGTTATGTTGTACAGTTGCTATGGTTTGCGAAATTGAATAGTTTTTATTTAGTTATTGTTGTGTTGTTATTTAATTTTTATTCCCATTTCTTTGGAACTTATTTTTAGGATTGATCTTGTACAAGACCAAACTTTGTAAGAGAATTTTGTGTCTTTGGTAGATCTTAGTGTAAATAGCTATGAGGTAACTTAATGATATTTGCTAAGACAACCACTAAAACTGAGCCTGGGATGAAGTGCAAGAAAGAATGTCAAATGTATTGCCAACTTATTAATCTCCTGTATATGTTAGATGTTTACCCAATTCACAACTCTCATCTAAGCTATTACGAGCATGTACATTTAGCATTGGGATGTCAATTGTTGTATTGCTTGTGTGTTTGGTAATTGGTATCTACTTTTATAAACTTTCTATTTTTGTTAGGTGAAGGAACTCACCAAGCAATTGGCAACCACACCCCCTCTTGCCTTAGTATTGAAACAGTTTTTGAAACTATGTTCAGCAATGGCTAGTTTGTATATAATGTGGTTTGGTTGCATGACATCTGCACTTTTTCAAGCATAGAAATGTGAAAATCTACACTAGTTATAATATAATGTAGCTTCTTTTATGGTTGAAGTAACCTTTGTTGTTCTATTTTATGGCAATGTCATAAATGATGAAGACCTCTTGAAGATACTTGATGTAGCACCCCAACTCCTACGAGACCCGAACCCGACATCTACAGTGACATCCGAGCCCGTGACCCGCGAGGGTGGCATGCTAGAGCAGTCAATCACAATTTAAAACTCGTTATGAAATTTTTCTTCCAAAACGCTTTTTACGCAGTAAATCAAAACACACTTTGAGCCCGACATATTACAAAAACATTTTCAGATACAAAACACTCTCAGTTATTAATTAGCACTCAACAATTGCTCAATCAAGACATAAGGTAAAGGCATGACCTAACCGGGCTCGATGCCATTTCAACACACCAAGAATCAAAATCTCAACACACTATTACATTTATTAAACTAGGCCCACCAAATAAAACACTCAGTACTCGTGCGGATGTGACGACACCGATCCCGACCCGCTACTCTACCTTGCTAGTAACGATCATACTCCGTTAGTCTAATCGGGTACTCTTCGCCTCTGAAAATAGATGCAATGTCATGGGTGAGTTTGCGACTCAATGATGAACCATCATCGATGGTTCACCCAACTCATGCATTCACAATCAATTCACATTGTATCACATAATATCACATTCCAAATTAATCCATGCATATACGGACAATCACATAATATCGTATATTATCACATTCAAGAAATCACATGCAATCGATTTCAGATTTATAAGGCGATATGCCTTTCACACAATTCACATGTAATCATTCATATATGCAATGCGTGTGACTCTTTCATTTTCTTTCGTTGTTGTGACCGTGCTACCGAGCTCATATACGCTGAGCCATAGGCTCAAACATTGGGCTCAAAAGTCCTAATACGTTGAGCATATAGCTCGACAATCGTTGGGCACGGTTCATGCGCTGAGCTTAAAGCTCTCATATACAATGGCTGCACCGGTCACAACTGCCTTTTTATCTGATCATACTGTTATGCATGTATGCACATGTCCAATTTCCAATACATGCATCGCACTAAAACTATATATGCCTAGTTCTCACCAATTGAAACCAATTATAGCAATTTATACACAATTAACACTTCTATAGCAAAGTCCAATTATTTCGAACACCTGTGGTCCGAAATCAATCAAATCAAACACATAGAATCCATCCTTAACTCCACATGGCATATTGCATAGAATTAAACACATAAAGGTTGAGAAACCAACTAGGTTACTCACCTGCACTTCCGAGCTACAGCCTGGAAGTCTCAGCACTACCCGTGGAATTGCTCCATCGGTGCCTTTAAAACAATCAGAAAAATCGAATATCACTCATTGCACAATTTCCAATATTCAAAAATGCAAATATAGCAAATACACTGAGTACTGTACATGTTATGACATTCCCTAAATTTTCCCAAATCGATCACTTTCACTCTAATTCATAGCAAAATCCAATTACCATAAGTCAATAGACTAATATTCAATTCTCTGCAGTCACCTTCCAATTAAAATCACCATCACTATTTATTGTCACTAGATTCCCATAATCATCGAATTAAAATCCAAATTCCATCTTATCAATTCAAATTCTTAATCTCTAAATTCCAATTAATCACTTAGAAAACAATTCAATTGAAATCAAATCTCAAATTCATTACTTGTAACAATCATCTTAAAATCACTTCATTTCATTCTCCCATATCAAATTCCTAGTCTCGTAAATTCAATTGATCCATAGCCAATCCATTAGAAACTAATCCTCCAAATTCATAATCTCCATATTGAATTTAATCCATAACTAATAAAATCATCAATTTCCTAAATCCCAATTTGAAAACCTAAAATTCCAATTTTTCTCCAAAGCATTCCTCGTGGCAAGATCGGATCCTTCGCCATGAAGCTCCTATTTCGCCACGCTCAAGCACACCCACAACCATCGATGATGACAATGAACATTTAAGCTTATCTTAAGCTTATATATATATATGAATACCTTAAGACTTGTTTGGCAATTAATTGCCACCATTCGATCGAACAACCTCAATCCAATTTCGATTCGATTTCTCCCGACACGTGATAACAATTAATAATAAATCCTAAAGTCATCATTCAACTTGCCTCATATCAATTGCCAATCAATCACGGACCCTAATCCGGTTTATCAATCACTATACCATTTTTTCATCCCCCACTCGATTCTCTAAAATTTCAGAAAAATTTCCATAAATTCACAAAATTAGGAATTGCATATTCCTACACTCCAATCTCATAATCCAGCTCTCTAAATTCAATTTTCTCATTCCAATTCATATACAAAACTCATTTATACACTTTTCACACAAATTTCCAATTTCCACAATTCAATCGAAAATGTCATACATGTATGTACACATATATATATATATATACGCCAGGCAAATAATACATTTATGATGTCTATGGAACGATAATGCACGCATAATGCAACATTTGCCTGTACCAATCCTAACCCGATCCAATTTACTAACATACCCGTCACACCGGTAACGGGATGTTACAATTCTCCCCTCCTAATAAAAAATTTCGTCCTCGAAATTTTATATACGATTTGTCATGAAGATAGGGGAGTCTTTTCGATCACTAATCCTCTGATTTCCACTTATTTCACTATACGCATAATTTCTGCCAAATATTTCTTAACTCTAAATTGCCTTATTAATCACAATTTATCACTTCCAATATCGATAACACATACATCGGATCCTAACAATATTTTCTAATCCAGTCTATGTAACATTTTGGATCCGAATCATCTTTTAGGATTTTAGACTGACTTGCCATTTTAATCACACTACAATCACTTACTTACCTCTTTTTCCTTTCTCAAACTTTATACTTGCTTTTAACGATTTCTTTTCGATTACTCGTAATTTTTATATCCAATACCAATGATGTACACATCGATCATATCGATATTTCCTATTTCATCCATATGACACTTTCCAAATCCAATTCATCTTTTAGGTTATTATCTAGTCACACCACGGTCACATCAAGGTCACTAATAACGAACTTAATTTCCCATTTACCTTTTTTCTCAATCAATGCCTAGTTTGGCCGAGGTGAACATTTAGAAACATTGCATGTATCGCTTATCATATTGCATCTCTCCTATATCAATTTACTAATCTCATAAGATTTCAACAATCTAGATAATCATCAATTTGACTCATTCTCGTCAATTTGGATTTCTTAACCCCTATTACCGATTCAAAACACCTATCAATCTTAACTCAAATCATTCAGGGCCTTTGACTGTATTAGGTCCTGTTCATTTTACTATCGGGATGAACAACCCCTTTTTAGCTATAAGACCCTTTTATACACTTTTCAAATGATATCTCCAATGTAACACATTCAATCTTACCTATACATCAATCTCATAATCCTATGGACTCCAAACATATATTAGTTTCGGATTGATAACACACAGTCAACTATGGAGGTCCAACATACTCATCATTTCTCAATGTCATATTTTACTTTCTATTACTCTTCTAATACACTCGATAACTTCGATTATTCCTCGAGTTTTCACTAACAGCCTTTAATGAGTTTTACTCATATTTCTTAGTCTAGTCAATCACATTACTCATTTTCTTTATAGCTAAGCTATTCACAAATTTTCTCGATAAGGTCCACTATTTCAACATTCTCAATTCGGATTTTGCCATGCTTTTAATACACACCGCACACTTGGGTTGGAATTCCAATCGCTAATACATTCTTTTTAAGCTTGACCAAACTCGATAGTTTACACTCATTCTTACGTTGGGTATCATAACCTTATTACCTCATTATTTGCTCCATTAACGAAATTTCTAAAACACTCAAATGCATAGTCATTTTTCCCAATTCACTCATATAACTTAATCATTATTGCTTTACAAACGATATACATCCAAAACAATTTCGATGTAATGTAATTTCCAAGCTTTCACAACACTTTCTAATACAATGTCTAATACAATAAATTTTCAAATCATCAAATACCAATGCAGCCCGTAAGCTTATAATTGATCTCCATACATATAGAATCTCTTTACACTATTTCAATCAATCACTTTTAATCTTTACAATTCATTACATATAGTAACATCTCTAATTCAAAATGATACGATCAATACTCAAATTGAACATTTCTTCAAATGTCTCCTCTTACGATCATTAGTCATATATTTCACATATCTCTCCTCCAACACTTTCCTAATCGCTTAAGGTCAAGACCTTACCAATTTTAGACGATCCAATATACAATTAATCCTAAAATAACTCCAAATTCCTTGTGTACCTTCCCTTTACAATTTCACATTTAACAACACCTCTATTTGCATTTAATCTCCCGATACCGTGTTCGAATAATAATTCATCCATTAAATTTTCAATCAAGATCTAATCGTCTCTTATAAAACTTGCATACTATACAATTTCCTCAACTGTGCCAATTTATCTTCTTCACTTTTCAATTGTATTCAGTCGATCATCGATGATCATAGTCATCATCCACTTTAAACACAATTTAGATATTTCACTCTTCAGTAAAATAATGAACTCCTTACACCTATGATCTATTTGCATAACTTTATATATATATATATATATCATACGTCTCCAATAAGGAACAATTTGTCTCACAATCTTTTCTCAATACCTCAGGAAATCAATTTCGATTATTCACGCTATCCCGAAGTTCAATCTATGCCATAATCTACATAACCGTAACATCCTTTTAATACCGCTCATCGGGTACATACCATTAAAATTATTACATCAATATACCAATTAGTCACTTACGCTAAAGGCACCTCAATCTCATTTGATTTTTGACCACTTTTTTTTTTTGCACCTATCCTGATCACGAGGATTTTACCATACCAATATCCCGATTGCAATCTCAATTCATTCCCAAATAATCACTATATCGTGCTTTCATTTCTTACTCCATCTCAATTTTAACTATAAAATTGGCGGTTATCCAATAACTCACCAATTGATTTCGATATCATTTCCATTATCGTGTGCATTCAGATAGCAAATCCAATCGACCTTAACAACCTGCTCACTTTTTTCATCTATCAATATCATTTTCTTACCTTTCAATCTTTTCATTATTTCGTTTCGCAATCAAACTTAAATCCATATCACAACAATCAAAACTCCCATCACGCTTTCGCTGCGCAACTCTGATCATAAAACATTTTATTTCCATTCACTTTCCTTATACACTTTCAATCTTGCCATCTTTCACATATCTTCATACTTTTCCTATACATGTTCACATCTATTTCACATCCACAAATTGTTCCCATATCATTCTAATGTCGTATTTCATAATACGTCCATCAGTACCAATACACTAATTCTCCAATTATTATATCATACCATATACTCGTTCTTATTCCTTGATTTCCACCCACAACTTTCATTTATCACATTTTCCATATCATCTTTCCTCACTATTTCTAACCACTTAAATCACTAAGACAGCTCACGTATGAGACTCATATCTTCAAGACGTGATCGGTTATCACTATCTGTCAATGATATGACTTAAATGTATGCAATTTGACACACTTTTCGTAAAGCCCATGTAAGATTGTCTTTCGAACTCGATACACAAATGTAAGACTTAACTCCCCGCGAGACCCAACCCGACATCTACAAAGGACATCCGAGCCCGTGACCATGAGGGTGGCATGCTAGAAACGATCAATCACAATTTAAAACTCGTTATGAAATTTTTCTTCCAAAACGCTTTAACGCGAAATCAAAACACACTTTGAGCCCGATATATCACAAAACATTTTCGGATACAAAACACTCTTAGTTATTAATTAGCACTCAACAATGCTCAATCAAGATATAAGCGAAGGCATGACCTAACCGGGCTCGATGCCATTTCAACACACCAAGAATCAAAATCTCAACACACTATTACAATTATTAAGCTAGGCCCACCAAATAAAACATCAGACTCATGCAGATGTGACGACACCGATCCCGACCCGCTACTCTACTCGCTAGTAACGATCATACTCCCGTTAGTCTAACGGGTCTTCTTCGCCTCGAAAAATAGATGAATGTTGGGTGAGTTTAAACTCAATGGTAAACCATCATCGATGGTTACCCAACTCACGTCATTCACAATCAATTCACATTGTATCACATAATATCACATTCCAAATTAATCCATGCATATACGGACAATCACATAATATCGTATATTATCACATTCAAGAAATCACATGCAATCGATTTCAGATTTATAAGGCGATATGCCTTTCACACAATTCACATGTAATCATTCATATATCGAATGTCGATGTGACTTTTCATTTTCTTTCGTTGTTGTGACCGCTACCGAAATATATACGTTGAAAGTAGGCTCAAACATCGGGCTCAAAAGTCCTAATACGCTGAGCATATAGCTCGACAATCGTTAGGCACGAAGCGCGTGCGTTGAGCTTAAAGCTCTCATATACGATGGTTTGCCGGTCACAACCGCTTTTTATCTCGATCATATCATTATGCATGTATGCACACGTCCAATTTCCAATACATGCATCGCACTAAAACTATATATGCCTAGTTCTCACCAATTGAAACCAATTATAGCAATTTATACACAATTAACACTTTTATAGCAAAGTCCAATTATTTCAACACCGTGGTCCAAATCAATCAAATCAAACACATAGAATCCATCCTTAACTCCACATGACATATTGCATAGAATTAAACACATAAAGGTTGAAACCAACTAGCATTTCACCGCACTTCCGAAATCTGACTGGAAGTCTCAAAGATCGCCTGTGGAATTGCTCCCATCTGCGCCTTTAAAACAATCGGAAAAATCGAATATCACTCGTCGCACATTTCCAATATTCAAAATGCAAATATAGCAAATACATCGAGAGATCTTATACGTGTTATGGCATTCCTAAATTTTCCCAAATCGATCACTTTCACTCTAATTCATAGCAAAATCCAATTACCATAAGTCAATAAACTAATATTCAATTCTCTGCGGTACCTTCCAATTAAAATCACCATCACTATTTATTGTTACTAGATTCCCATAATCATCGAATTAAAATCCAAATTCCATCTTATCAATTCAAATTCTTAATCTCTAAATTCCAATTAATCACTTGAAAACAATTCAATTGAAATCAAATCTCAAATTCATTATCAGAATAATCATCTTAAAATCACTTCATTTCATTCTCCCAAATCAAATTCCTAGTCTCGTAAATTCAATTGATCCATAGCCAATCCATTAGAAACTAATCCTCCAAATTCATAATCTCCATATTGAATTTAATCCATAACTAATAAAATCATCAATTTCCTAAATCCCAATTTCGAAAACCTAAAATTCCAATTTTCCCTAAAAAGCATTCCTCGCCGCGGCATCAGATCCTTCACCGCGGCGAGCTCCTATTTCTCGCCACGTTCAAGCACACCCACAACCATCGATGATGACAATGAACATTTAAGCTTATCTTAAGCTTATATATATATACTGAATACCTTAAGACTTGTTTGGCAATTAATTGCCACCAGTCCAGATCGAACAACCTCAATCTAATTTCTGATTCTGATTTCTCCCAATACGCAATAACAATTAATAATAAATCCTAAAGTCATCATTCAACTTGCCTCATATCAATTTCCAATCAATCACGGACCCGGAATCCGGTTTATCAATCACTATACCATTTTCCCATCCCGACTCGATTCTCTAAAATTTGAGAAAATTTTCATAAATTCACTAAATTAGGAATTGCATATTCCTACACTCCAATCTCATAATCCAGTTCTCTAAATTCAATTTTTCTCATTCCAATTCATATACAAAACTCATTTATACACTTTTCACACAAATTTCCAATTTCCACAATTCAATCGGGAAATGTCATACATGTATGTACATATATATATATATATATATATATATATATACGCCAGGCAATCAATACATTTACCGATGTCTATGGAAACGATAATGCACGTACAATGCAACATTTGCCTGTACCAATCCTAACCCGATCCAATTTACTGACATACCCGTCACACCGGTAACGGGATGTTACACTTGAACTTCTAGTTTTGGTGGTGCTAGATGAGGCCTATATTGAGGATTGGAATCTAGAATGAAATAGGTCAAGAAGCATGATAATTTGATTGTTTTATGAACATTTAGTAAGAGAGCTGGTGTATTTACGACCTGTTTTGCAATTGACATTTAATGTATTGGCACTATTATGATACTATTGGCCCACCATTTAACTTGTTTTACCTATTGATTTGTTATCTTCCTTGCCAACTTTAATTGATTATTAAAATTGCTTGGGCCATAGGGTTCAAAGGTTAAATTGATAAAATGTTCTTTTTTCATTCGAGCCTTTAGTTTATTAGATGGATTCCAATCGTTTAGTTACTCTATCACATTTACTTAGCTTATTGGGTTTAACAGTCTAATTATGTCACAAACTTAGAGTTGATAAACTTTAGACTGAGTTGTCTTATTGGAGTTTTAATTTCACTCATTACTTAACTTACAAGTAATTCCCTAAACTAATGATTAGTAATCCTATATATAATAATAGTTTTGCCAAGGGTGATAGTCTTTCTTTTCTCCGTAACTTCCACTGAATATTAATTTCAAAGGTATCCGCTTTGAGTTATTAAATTCTCTAGTGCCATCTCCCATAAAATCTTAAGCGAAGGGTTGTCTCCCACTAATTATTAGCATCATTGACTAAGAATAAAACAACTAAGTTAACTTTTTGATCCTCTAAGTAATTAAAAAACTAATAGAACCTCTTTATATCTTGAATCAATCTATATGCTACAATCTAATCTAAGGATCCATCAAAAGCTAGGGATTGGAAATGCTTAAACCAATCAACCAATTGTATTGATTTCTTCTTAAATTGGTTATAATTATGTCATTACTGATTCTCAAACAGCTTCTATTGATTTTCAAATAAGTTAGTCATACACCTCAACAACTCATTTTCACCCTTTTCAACCTTCCTTCACAACTATTTGCACATAACTTTTCCTTAACAACATGAAAAGCTTACAACTGAATATTAAAGTGGTAGGTAATTGAATAAAAGACAAAAGAGTCCTAATAAACATAATAGTTACATTTGCTCTTCTAACTATTACATGTCACCATTTTTTTGTACTTACATCTGACACCCAAACTATAAAATCACATGGACCTACAAAATAAAGATATAGACACAAATATTAAGACTTATGACAAATTTGCATTATGCAGATATATTTTTACACATAATTCTTGTGAATAACAATACATCTTTTGAACAAGACTCTTACCCTAACACACATAACTTGTTTGACATATTTTTTGACAAAAACAAACTTTCATGTCTTTCACAAATATCAAGTACCTACAAGAGACCTTCAATTTGAATATTGATTAACATGAATTTATACAATTGGCATTGCTAAAAAAAATTGAAATACTTATTTTAGTATTAACGCATTCATAAAAATGTTGTCCAATGTTAGGCTTAGCATTTGAAATCCGTAACTTCACCTTCTCATTACAATTAGGGCAATTAATACTCAAAATCTAAATTATATATAAAACTGTCAATATTAATTATAATTGAATCCAAATAAATTATCACATATAACAAATAATATATATTATAGTTATTTTACCGTTGAACATAATTCGTTCTCTTCACAAAATTGGCAATATATCCTTCTAGCTTTTGCTACACTATCAAAAGAACAATAAATAGCACCCTTAAATCCATTAACAACATCTTGACACTCTTCCCATGTCAAATATATACCAATGTATACCTAACAAAAGTTACTATATGTTATTTTTACCAATATTTCTTTATCCTGTTACAATATCATCATACAAATATTTAATTGCAATCTTAAATGCAACACTATTGTGATTTCTTTTCATAAATTCACTCAATAAAGAGCTACATCATCATAATAGAAGACAATGAAATCTAGTCCTTCTAGCAAAACATGAGAAATAATCAAAACAAAAATAGCTACATCATCTACACCTTCTAGCAGAACATCAAACATTGTTAGAGGATAAAAGAAAACAATGAAATCTTAAGCAAGAAATAAAAACCTAACCTTCAAGTGGTTGACTATCGAGAAGGGCAAAATCATGCTTGCGACGATGTGATGTGAGAAGGGCTGAGGGCATGGCAAAATGAGCTTCTAACGATGACAGAACTATTGAGGATGACAACACCGCGACCTGAAAGAGAATATGGTTAGAACGTGCATGAGAACGTTTACCAAAACAAACAAATTTAGGTTACAGAGTAAGAGTGAGCAAGCGCAAACTTAGGGATTTAGATTACAGTGTGAGAATGACAGGATAAGAGTGAAAGTGAATGAGAGCAAACTTAGGGATTTAGGTTATGAAGTGAGAACGATGAGGTGAGAATGAGAGTGCGTGAGAGCAAACTTAGGGATATGTTACATATTAAGAACAACGTGAGAGTGATTTCGTGCGTAAGTGAGAGAAAAATTAGAAATTTAGGTTACAAATTGATAATGACGATGGAGTGTGCCTGTCTTAGTTTTTTTGAAACCACGTCGTCTCAGTTTTATCATGCAACGATGTTGTTTCACTAATTAGACTAGCTTCTGCTAATTATGCTAACATATCTTATTAATAAAGGTCCATTGACATGTAACAGTGTCATATTGACAAAGATAACAATAAAACTCATATCAAGTTAGAATTTAAAAAAATAAAAATTTAAACATTTTATTTTTAAAAAAAGTTTAGATTATAGTTGATAAATTGAATAGTTTGAGCTTTTTTATAATTAACGCAATAATATTTTTACCATTGTCAAGTAGTAATACTACAACGGCCCCTCTTTGTGGGGGCTTGTTCCGAATAGAGCAGTTCATACTCCTACCATTGTGTCTCTCTATTCGGTGTCTCATTGTCTCTTAGCCTCATTTTTCTGTGCTTAAAGAAGGTATCGAGTCCACCTTAACGTCCAGCCTTACTATGGAGCCGAGCCTGAACAACAATTGATGAATAGTTGAGCTAAGACTGAAAACATTGTGGTTCTAGGCTTCAAATCCTTTGTGCAAACCGAACCACTACACTAGTAAGCCTTACAGCCCACTTTTGATGGGTTACACAAGTGGAATCCCAAATGAGCTGTCTTTGAGACACAACACAAAAGAAAACAAGAAAAGCTGCTGATTCATGTTAAGTTTTTGAAACCAACAGAGTTCATTCACCCTTTTAAAGTTTGAAGACCTTATACTCACTCTCTCCAGTCAACCACATGCCAAGAAGTTTTATAGAACATCATGCAAACAGCTGCTCTAAGCACATAATCACTGCTTGCAAGTTGTGGCCTGTTCATATACTTAACCAAAAGAGTTCTACAACGAATTATTCCATGTCGTTCACTGTCTCAACCCAAACAAAAGGAAGAAAAAAAGCAGCAGTTTTTAGGGAACCGAATGTACATGGGGAGGAGAATATTATGTAAGGGGGAGAGAGAAGAGAGAAGGTAGGCAGGAAGAAAAGAGTGAGCGTATAGACAGGGAGAATCAACATTCTCCCTGAGGAGCATTATTAGCTTTGGTATAGGAGGTGATCTACGGATTCACCTTGAAATATCAGTGTCGAACACTGATTACTATCAATAATATACTAATCTCTAGTCTATTAAGCTAGAGGTTCCTAACAAATAACTACACCCAATAACAGCTTGATTAAATCAGGAAATCGAAAGCACCCAAGACATAGCATGGTGCACCAGTAGATTTGCAGTGAAGTTTCAAACAACTAAAAGTCCTCACAAGAGTCACAACAACATATATGGCACATGATCATATTACCCTACAAAAACCAAGACTTTCCCATCAACTTATTTAAGCTGAAGTAAATGAGGAGGAAGGAACAACAATTTACTTTGATGCGAGTCAAAAATGTTAAGTAACGCACCCAAATGAGTGCCATTTTCTGCAAGTAGATCATTCTTCTAAAAACAACATCAAGAACCATTCTAATCAGATAAACCTCTCTAACATCCCATCATCAACAGAACCAAGCTGAGAGAACTATCAAAGATCTAAGCAACTCCTCATTTGACCTAAATTCCACCAGCTATATTATTCTTTGAACTTAAATCTATCCCCATTATTGCTTCTCTAATTTTGCTGAGAAGAACCATTCATATTTAACATCACCAGCCAGCAACTCACTGGCCCTTTGATTTGTGACATCGATTTCACTAACAACATCTCCAATCAAACCAACCCACTTACTGCTCTCCGGCAGTGAAACCAAAGAAGCCAACTTTTTGACTACCAAACGCTCAACTTTATCTTTCGTCACCACAATTCTCGCATCGTTAAAAGGCCTCCAACACTTGTTGGAAGCGAAGCCGACACACTTCTCCTTCGCAGACGACATGCATTCTTCCATCTCTCGCTCCTCGCACCTCTCTCTCTCCTTCAAATCCTCCAATTTCGCTCCTCCAATCAGATTGCGCCACCATGGAGGCTTACATTTTTCCGATGCCGCAATGGCGCAGCCAACCCTCGCACCACCTTCGCACTGATCAGTGATTTTAGACTGACAAGCCTTGTATGCCGATGCCCATGAGTCTGGGCTCCTGAAAGCAAGGACGTGTGCACCGGACGAAGGTGAGTCGCGGTAGCTGGTGGGAATGGGCCCGCGAATGAGGGGAATTGGATGGTTGAATTTGATGGTGGTGGAGGACGGTGAGTAGTCGTTGAGGTTCTGCAGCTCAGAGGGATTCATGATTTAAGGTTTTAGGATTGACTTTTTTTACTCGTCTCTTCTGCCCCCGTTAGCTTTCCGCAACACCTCAACGAGCCTCCTAAGCTTACCTACAACGTCCAAAAAGCATCCTTTTCAAATCCAACGCCTCAAATACACCCAAAAGAGTGATTTCATTTTCAACAAAAACCGCAAAACCCTGAATCCCAATTTCCCCTTTACAGCACGAATGCACGGCACACACACAGAGCTTCATTGGCTCCAAATTCCACGAATTTTCACGGAAGTGACAAAATAATCAACACCAAATTCGAATCAAACAAACCACCAATCACAAACAGATACGCTGAAAAATGAAGATGGTCTACTACAGAATATTAGTAAAGAAGTTAATCGACGACTGATATTAGCTCTGCTGTGCGTGAGTTAGAGCTAACTGAATTCGGGAACCAAAACTGACGACGGCGGTGACCGTTGCCTTTAGTCTCAACTTAAGAAAGGGTTTTGTGCTTACACATTCTTCGCTTGAAGTTTTGGCCTTCATTTGGCTTCTACTGTTAGTTGTTCCTCAAGTGGGAGGAGGGTAAAATCAACAGGACTGCGTTGATAAGTTCGTAAACGGTTAATAATTTCTTCGTCCGTATCTTTTATTGGTTCGGTATTTGATCCAATCACGTGACTTGCTGTACATGATTCTTACCCTGTGTTTGGTTACTGTCCTGAGAGGTGAGGACAGTGAACAAGGACGTAAAAGTCCTATCCTTCAAGATGTTTGGTTACTGTCTTCATTAATTTCTGTTCTATCCATAGTAGACAAAAATAGAAATTTCTGTCCAATCCCAAAGTGAGGTATAGAGAAATGTTGTCCTACGGACAAGAATGACAAAAGACTTTACTCTCCTTATTCTATCCGAAACTTACACACGTTCCTCTGTCACACCTCGTCTTCTTCCATCTGCTTCTTCCAATTGTTTCGTCTCTGTCGCACCTCCTCTTCGTTCATCTGCTTCGTCTCTCTTGCACCTCCTATTCTTTTATCTGCTTCGTCTCCAGAAACGTCACTTTCCCTTCAAGCGAACCCAGCGTTCGATAGTCGAGCCTCTCTTCTGGGTAAGACGCTTTTCATCCCATCGTGTTTGTTCTTTTGTAATACGTAATGGGTTTCGGTAGGGATGTTTCTTTATGGACTAAATGTTTCGGTTTTCCATCAAGACAACCGAATCTTGAAAGGCCATTTTCAATTAAAATCTGTCGTCCTCTTCTCTGCTTTCACAGAAACAACAGCATTGTTAGGAGTCGCAATCAGAAAGTTGAAATTAGAAGTGGTAAGTCCTCTATCTTACCTTGATCTGAGAATATACTTTGTTTGTAGTGTACACATACATGAATGATTTGGGGATATACCTTTTCATAGTTACAATGATTTGGGGAAATTATTGAAATTAGGCATATGTTATGATCAATGTTAGGCATCAAAATGGAATGTTAACAGTGTTAGGTGAAAAGTGTTGCTTCATGTTGTGTCTTTTTTCAGTGCTCAAGTAGATTCCCTATTGCATACATTAGTTTTCCTTCCTTTTGTACTGAATAAAAGAGCTTTTGAGGGCATCTATATTAGAATCACTGTTCTAGCATGTTATTACATTTGAGGATACTCTACATTCATGGATCATCATAAAACATTCAAATTCCCCATAAAACATTGAAAACTCTATGAACTTTGCCCAGACTATCATCTGCTAAGAAGTCTACCAATATGTAATGGTTGCTGGAAAAGAATCTAGGAAATTCAATGTTTTTCTCTCAGTTTTAAACAGGAGACTTGTGTCTCATCTTATTAAAGAAAACAAAATAGAAAGTATGAGGGTCATAGGATGGATGACATCTATACAAACTCTTAACTAGCAGAACATGATAATTTACATCACAAGGCTCACAACTTTCAATCAGCAAAATTTAGGAATTAAAAAGAATAGATTAGAACATAGGTGAAAATGTAGTTAAAAACTTTTGGAGTGCCAAGAAAGAACATGCACAAAATGAGCATCAATATAATATCATTACCCTCACACAATTACACTAATGATCACCCAACAAAAGGAATTTACAACTTTCTAGCATGTAGAGGTGGCAACTTGAAAAACTGAGAAACTTCATACAAAACCTCAAGAAATCATTAAAAAGCTTCATGTAGATGATAAAAACATATTGTAATAGATACAATACTTCCTCATCCATATATATATCAGTGTGTGTGTGTCAATTGTCATGCCATCTTGTATATGTAACTTTTGTACAGAAAAGATGTTATGTCAATTGTCATGCCATCTTGTTATATTATCTTACTTGGATGTTAACCACCAAATGCAGATTTTATGAAATTGTTTTCTCGGTCCATTGCATTTTCCCTTCAGATTCTAGACAAAAACATATTCACCTGCAAATTCACAATGATACTACATTTTTGGATCTTGATGCTCATGGATTTGATGAAGAACATGCATGGAACTTTTTTAATACAAGATATTAGACAAGGGATAACCATAGTGAAGCTTCTTAAGAGCCTCAAGTCCTGAATTGAGTATTTCCTTTTAAGAATTCTCCCTGATTTTATTGATGTGAGTGCAAAATACATGAAAATAGGGACATGTTACATCCGAAATATATCCTGGAGATAAAACATACCATGTGAAACTGTAGGAGAACTTTAATGAAAATTTATGCTTCTTTGTTTCTTCTTATTCATGTTGTGCCTTGTTTCCTCTTCTTTGCTTTGTCAGAAACACCAAAAGCTTTGTTGTTGGTCGGAAACTTGCATTAAACTTGTTTCTTTCACTCTTATTCGGCCTTGCATGGTATTATATGTGCACTATATGATTCATAACAACTTTTTAACATTTATATATCTACTATGAAGCTACACTAATTGGTTTACACTTAATCCTTGTATCTAGAAGTAGTGTAGTAGTCTATTAGAAATTACAAAACATTTCCTTTTGCGACTATATATCTTGTTGACTACATTACACCTAGGAACTCCATATCTGTCAAGGGACTTATGCTGAAACTAGTAACTAATATGAAACACCTCCTCAACCACAAAAGAATTCTAACCTCTCCAACTGCTCCATTACATTGGCATTATACATAATAGGCCATAGTCCCCAGCTGTGTTTTCTACCAAATTCAACAAAGCGTCATAGCCTTTAAGACAAATCTACCTTTTAACATGGAACATAGAATTCAAGGTCTATAGTTCAACATCTAAGAGCATGGTCTTAACAGATGTGAAGTTCATTATATATATTGGTTTCTTATTCATGTATCCCTTTCTTAAATGTGTCAATATAAATGTAAAATGTTAGAAATAGTGTGTTGTACGCATACTCAAGTTGTAGGATAGTGTGCTATAGGATAGATCCGTATGGTTGTCCATGTAATGATCTAATAATACTCAACTTCTACACTTGTGTCCCTATTATATTTTGCTCTTAAAAAGATGTGACTTACTAGTAAACCCCCCCCAAACACCATTTATTGCCAGAATACTAGTAAATCTTGTCTCTTTAACAAAGTTGTAAGTGTAGTTAACCCTTATTTTATGCTAACTCATAACTCATAACTCCTTAGTTTAACAAAGTTGTAAGTGTAAGTGTAGTAAACCATTATATGCATTATAATGGAACAAAATAGAAACTTTGCATGGTAATATGTTGCATGCATACAATATGCCAATATTGTATGCATAGGAAAAGAACTATAAAACAATATAATGGATATGCCAATAAATATACAATATGCCAATAATGCATGCATAGGAAAAGAAGTATACAATAATATAATGGATATGCCCATAAATATACAATATGCCAATAATGTATGCATAGGAACAGAAGTATACAACAATATAATGGATATGCTCATAAATATACAATATGCCAATAATGTCTGCATAGGAAAAGAAGTTTGTTGCATTTCTTCTATTTTGATGTTACACCTCTTACTATTCTATACATATCTACAAATGTAGTTTATGATCATGATATTGTTTTCTGTTTGCAGACATTTTATTTTTTCAAATTTGGAGTCAATAGATCATGATCATATAATTAAGTGTCTGGCTTTGTTTGAGATTTTGAAAGGGCAATTGGATCTGATGAAAATGGTCATGTTCATATGCTTGTATATATACACCAAAAAACGGCGTAGAAGCGAAAATGCGAGAGGTAGTAGGGCATTGACAGTACCAAATAGGGAAGCTACTATAGATAGGATTTTGTATGAGGGTGATAGGAATAGCTAGTGGGATTTAAGGATGGACAGTAATGCATTTACATTGTTATGTGAGACGCTTCAGGTCAATGGTGGGTTGACGAATACGGACCATGTGCTCATTGAAGAAAAAGTATTAATCTTCTTTAAAATATTAGCATAAAATGAATCTAATAGAGTATTGCAAGTTCGGTTTTTGAGGTCTGAAGAGACAATAAGTAGAGTCTTCCATAGTATGTTGAAGGCTGTAATCAAGCTTCAACATCTATTGTTGGTCAAGCCTATACCAATTCCTGAGGATTGCATAGACAGTAGATGGAAATGGTTTAAGGTTAGTAAATTTATTTAGCGACAATACATTTTCTAATTTAGCTTCATTAAATTAGTTAACCAGAACTTTGTTTTGTTTGGAATTTCAAACAAAGGGTTGCCTTGATGCTCTAGATGGGACCTACATAGACATAATAGTTTCCCATGCAGACAAGCCCAGATACCGAGGTAGGAAAGGGAGAATATGCACTAATGTGTTAGGAGTGTGTAACAAGAACTTAAACTTTGTTTATGTTCTTGCAGGATGGGAGGGTTCAGCAGTGGATTCAAGGGTTCTGCATGAAGCTGTTAGCAGGCCTAATGGACTGCAAGTTCCCAGAGGTATGTAAGAAACGAATTGTTAGAAATTTGTAATTTGTTTTTTATAGTATGATTACATATACAAAAGTAATAGTGTCATTTGCTTATAGAAAATTACTACTTAGTATATGCTGGCTATACCAATGGGCCTGGTTTTCTTGCACCTTTTAGATGCACAAGATATCATATTCAAGAGTGGGCAAGAGATGGGAGGGCACATAGGGATCCAGAAGAGCTCTTTAATAGGAGACACTCGTCTGCCAGAAATGTAATTGAGCATGCATTTGGTTTACTGAAAAAAAGATGAAAAATCCTAAGAAATCCATCATCCACTCATGTGCACGTCATTCTTGCATGCTGCCTTCTGCACAATTTCATTAGATTGCATATGAGTTTTGATCCAACAGAGCTTACTGATCTTGAACCTGAGGAAATGCCAATTGGGAAAGATGCACCGTTACCAGAATTTTTTGATCATTTTGAGACAAGTAATGAATGAAATCAATGGAGAGCGGAATTAGCTAACAACATGTTTGATGAATGGAGAAGAAACCATTAAAATGTCGACTTTAATTTTCTTAATAACAGTTTGTATTGAATTGAGGGATTAAATTTGGTTGGCTTTCATTGTAATTGATTTGAGGTATTGATCAAATTTCTCTTTATAATGTTGACTCTCAATTGTAACTGTTTTTGCACACACACCATGAAATTGTTGTTCCTTTGTTTTCTTTATACTTAATTACATGTTTCGTTTAATTCCATATTGTCTTCATCATATTCAAACAAGTTTCAAATAACAAGTTAATTACTCATTGATGGAAATGGTTTGGAATGTTTTGGGGTATGACATCGCATGGTTTAGGTGCAATGTCATGGGTTTGGACAGATGATGAGACAGATGCATTTGTTACCTTCTTGGAGGATGCAGTTGTTGCTGAAAATAGAACCGATAATGGACAATTTAAGCCTGGGACTTTCCAATTGCTTGCTAAACTGATGGTTGAGAAGTTTTCTGGGTGCGGAATTGAGAAGAGGCATATACAAAATAAATATAAGAGGCTTAAGGAAAAATATCAGACAACATATGACATGTTGCAATGCAGTGGCTTTGGGTGGAATGAAAGCAAGCAATGTGTCGAGGTAGACAGCAGGCAAGTGTTTGACGAATGGATGATGGTAGGTTGTTTATACACGCATGTTAATGTATTAGACATTGTGTATCATGCTAACAAACATGTTTGAATTTTTTCCAGAAACACCCTAATAAGTACTATACCCCTGGCAAGTCGTTCCCAATGTACCCTAGACTTGAGTATGTCTTTGGGAAAGACAGAGCCACAGGTGCAGCTGCAATTGACCCTGGGGATGCAGCTGCTCAGTTTACAGCTGATGAAAATCAAGGGGATGCACCAGCAGCTTCACCACCTCCTGCTGAGCCTTTGTCTGAACCAGTGGTAGCGGATACACCCGTTGCAATTGCTTCTGTTCATGCAACTGGTTTTGTCACCTCCTCTTCCAATATAGACGGGAACCAACAAAGTAAAGGGAAAAGGAAGATCAAGGACATTGAAGTGTTAGAAAACATTGCTGTCACATTTGCCCGTGCAGTTGACTGCAGTCTTAGGAGTGCACAGATCATTGCAGATGCTATTGACATCGGGCCACAAATTCCCCAGATAGGTGACGAGCTTGTGAGATTGGGTTTCTCCACTGAAGAGGTTGTTAGGGCTCTCCACATCTTCTCAAGGAATCCTCATGCAGGCAATCTTTTCTGGGGTGTAAATGCAGCTCAAAAACAGGCTTATGTGCGGAGCCTGTTAGATATGGATCATTGACTTTAGTATTGAAGTTTCTAATTTGTATGTTTATCTCAACTATTATATGCACATGTATAATGGTAACTATGCGTTGAACTTAACTGATTTTTGCTAGTACCATGTGATGTTGACTTATGCGATGATATATTTTGGACTGTGTTTGTACACATTTTTATCAATGACGAATGGTTAGGTTTTAATTTATTTAATATTTACATTTTCTGTACGTTTATGAATGGTTATGATATGATTCATTTGCAGGTACAAGAATAATATGAGCAGGTGCAACTTCTATGTTGTCTTCGTTGAACGTCAAGTAGGAATTTTTACAAATTGGGATGACGTCAAATTGGTAACTGCGGGCTTTCCAAATGCTAGATTCAAGGGCTTTCGGACCTTGGTTGAAGCAAAAACTGCTTATGCCATGGATTAAAATAGGAGCAGTCGTCCAAACGTGGAAATTCTTCCTCCCGCCAATGAACCCTCACCAATCCCACTTCAATTTTCACTGCCAACATCTGAAGAACCAAATGCAGTTGCAACATTGAACCAAAAAATGGCATGGAGTCAAGCATTTTTACTAATTGCTCTTGGGGTCATTTTGGGAATTATTAAGGACATTCTTAATAAATTTTAAGGGTTCAATGTAATTTAAGCAATGAATGCTTAGATGTTTTTTATAATTATTATGTATTAGAATTTCTTCGTTGTCGAAGCTATTTAAACCTATTATGTAATTAATTCTATTAATGTTTAGATGTTTTATTATATTATTTTGTCCTAACTAATGTTTATAATAATAATCATAATAAGAAGAAGAAGATAATTAATTATGTATAATATTTATAATCATAATAATAATATTTACAAAATAATATATAATAATTGATAATAAAACAATGACAATAATTAATAATACTAATAATTATTATTTTATTGTTATTACAAAATTTATAATAAATCTTACTAATAATAACAACAATAATTATTAATAATAATAATATTCATTATAATAACATAATTAAATTTGTATAACAAATATCATACTAAAAATAATAACAATAACAAATACTAGTCATAATAGGTACACAATTTTTATTTGTAATAATAATAATAAAATATTAATAGCAATAATCACACAAGTGAAATTTTAATAGAGTTACAAGTTAATAATAACATAATTAAATATTGTAAAATAAATATTGATACAATTATAAAATGATCAATCAATTACATCTACTCTTCATATTATACTACAGGGGCATTTCTGTCATTAACACTATTTTTTGTTCTATCCCCTACAACCAAACACATTTCTGTCCTTAGGACGAAGCCAATTTTCTTTTTTCTGTCCACCTCAACCAAACATCTCACTGTTTTCAATTCTTGTTCTGTTTCGTCCTATTTTGTTCCGTCTCGTCCCGTCTTTGCATGTTGAAGACGCAAACCAAACAGACTGTAACTAGCATAGTGTTTGGTTGTCGTCCTCATGGGTGAGGACAGATGACAAGGACACAAAAGTTCTATGCCTCTAATGTTGTGTTTGGTTGCTGTCTTCAGGGGACAAAGACAGAAAGAGACGGAACGGAAGAGAAGGAACAGATCAGAAACTGGAGACAGTTAGGTGTTTGGGTGTGGTGGACGAAACAGATAAAATTATCCCCGTCCCAAGGATAGAAGTGTGTTTAGTTTTGGTGGACAGAACCACAAAACAGTATGAATGACAATATTGCCCTTGTAGTGTAATATGAGTAGATATAAGTAAGTAAGTGGTTATTATATAATTGTATGAATATTTATTTCAAGTAAATTTGTAATTTTATAATTACAACGAAATAAAATGAGATACCAAAATAAATGTGGAAATGTTAAACCTTTAAAATTAAAAGAAATGAGTTATTTAATATAAAATGCCTACAAACTAAAATATTTAATTATAGGTTAACAAAATTGTATGATTTAGAAATTGAAATACATAATAATGTAATAAAACATCTAAGCATTCATTCAATTAATGACATAATAATTTAGTTAAATGTTTAGCGTTTATGAAACTAATTACATAATAGGAGCTAAAAATCGCATAAGGTATAATTTTTAATACATAATACTAAAGTATATCATGCAAGCAATCATGGAATTAATTACATAAGATGTTACAAATTGGTAGAAGTTATAAAATTGTACAACATAATAAATTAATAAAACATGTAACCAGTCATGAAACAAATTACATAATAGGTTTTAAAAAGTCCGACAAGTTCAAAATTGTAATACATAACAAGTTAACACAACATCTAGGCATTCATAGAATTCATTACATAATAAGTTAAAGATACATACAACCCTTATATTTTATTAAGAATGCCGGTAATAATAATACCCAAAATTAAACCAACGGCAACGAGTAAAAATCATTGATTCCAAGCAATTTTCTTCTTCAAAGTAGCAACTTCAATTTGGAGTTCATTTGTTGGAAGCGAAGATTGATACAGTATTAATGACGGTTCATTAGTGGTATGAACAATTTCTTCATTCCGACGAGTCCGCCTATCAACATCGATGAGATAGGCGCATTCTGCTTCTACATAAGTCCGATACCCCTTGAATTTTGCATTAGGAAACCCCTCTGTTGCCAATTTTACATCATCCCAGTTTGTAAAAATTCCTACGTGACGCCCAACAAACACGACATAAAAGTTATATCGGCCCATAGGAAAGTACTTGAAAATGAATAATAATGTCATCATTCATACACCAACATACATCACAAATATCCAAATAGTTAACAAAGCAACCATTCATCATGGATTCACAAGTGCACAAACAAAGTCAACAATTTGAAGTACCATCATTCAACATCACACAATCTGTTTAAAGACAAATAATGAAGCCATAAAATATTTCTAACTATAGTCAGTCTTCATCATATAAAAGGCTCCTAACATAAGCCTGTCTGTGATCTGCAGTTACACGCCAAAACAGTCCCACAGCATGAGCATTCGCAGAGAACATCCTCATAGTCCTAACAATTTCTGTAGTGGAGAACCCCAACTTCTCAAGCTCTTCACCTAGGTTAGGTCCTTCTGCTCCTTTAATTGCATCAGCAATTATCTTCGCATTCTCACGACTAGCATCAATGGCCTTAGCAAATGACGCAGAAAGGCCATCGAAAAGTTCAACATCCGTCATCTTCCTTTTGCCTTTATTTTGTCGGGTCCTTGCTATGTTGCTGGAAGATGAGACAGCTTCCGTTACATTGGCAGGTGCTGATCTAGGGGTAGTCCCTGATTGGCACATTGGATCATATGAGCCAACATGAAGTGTTGGCTTATCACCCTTAATGTCATCGATCTCCAGTTGAGCTACAACATCTGCAGCATCTTGAGAACCTGCGCCAGTGGCTCTGTCCCTTCCAAAGATATGCTCAAGTCTAGGAAAAAGCGGGAACGGCTTCCCAGGAGTGTAGTACTTGTTGGGGTTTTTCTGGGAAACAATAACACAACTTGAGCATGATAAACAAATGACTTTGGGGATGATGCAACAAATAAGTGTAAGAAAATCCCGGGATGTCCATCACATGGACACAATGCGGAAAACAAAACTTTTTTGTTCCGGGAAGTTCCCGAAAGCCAGGATCCAAGTGTATGTATAAATACTCAAACCATAATGACCAAAGGAGACCGTCTCTAACAATATCCACGCAGAGGTCGGAAACCTAACCGGGACAAACCCTTTGACCCGGGAATAACTAGACTAAGGAAAAGACTGCTAGATCTTACCTTAGCCTTGGATAGCAAGTGATCAAACCTTGAGGAACAAGCTTGGAGATGAGAGAGAGATGAAGAGGAACCTTGAAAATCAAATTTTCCAAACCCTAAACCATGAAGTTTCGGTTCTTCCTCTCCAAAAGCCACGGCCTTCTCTTGCTTAGCCTTATTTTCCATGTCTTATAATTAATTAAAGACCATCAAAAGGCTTGGATGGGAGGATTTCACGTGGATGGCTATTAACCCATTAATAAATGAAGTTAATCATCATCTTTGACTTAGTCAAAAGTGACTTCGTCATCACTTTATCTTCTCCCATAAGCAATCCAACGAATTCCTTCAATCTTAAGGCTTCTCATATGTTCCTTTAACTCATTAAAGGGCATATAAAAGGCTTGAATGGGAGAGCCCCACGTAAGTGGGTGATAAAGCCATTAAAGAATGGTTTAATGATGAAGTTTGACTTTTCAAACTTCATCTCCTCCCATTAGGTAATGACACATGTCCATATATATTAATTAATTAATCTAATTAATTAATTGATATATATAATTACTGAAGCGGTCCAACACATTTGGGTTGGTCCTATCGGCTGGTGGGCCCTGCATCAAAAATCGGCGGAGACCCTTTTCAAGAATGTCGATGTCACGATCACATCGACATATCTCAATCTCATCGGGATCCATTTAATCCTATTGCTCTCCAGATATTGGATCACTATCCAAAACTATTTTACAGATTTCCGAGTCACTCTTATACGTGTGACCCATTAGGTTCCGGTTATGTTGGCCACTTAGATTAACACTTAATCTAAGCAAGTCATGAAGCGGCGCCTAGCAACACATCATGACCCCAATCGACCGGAAAGTAATTGGTTTGACTAATGAACCCGAGCTCATCAGGAACCAGATCACGAACCTTTTCATAGACAATTATCGTGCAATTCGTCCTTTCACCATCCTATACCCTACTTGGTTATGAGTATGGTCAAAGTGTCAACTCTCACTAGACTGAGTCTAGCCCAAGTGATATCGGGTCTCGTCCGGACTCATTACTTTATATGTCCATGAAGACCCTCTTCATGACACGGGTGTGCTCGGCGCCAGAGACTTCAAGTAATGATCCCGACGAAGCTATGGGTATCTATTCAGTTATTCTAGAAGTGGTGAATCCTTTATTGGATACTCAATTACCTTCGAATACCTCAAACTGTACCCAAGCACCACCCTATGAGCGACCTCCGGAAGGCAACAAGGAATGGAGTCAAAGCACGAATCAAGATTCAAGATATCCTCGAGTACCTAAAGTCTAAGGATACTTGCACCATTGCTATGATGAGATTATCACTGACATTATAATAGAATACCTATGTGATGATCTCATGACAGATCATCCAATGTACTTACTACCTCTAGTAAGCATCCATATGTCAAATCTAAATATCTCAATATTTACAGTTTCTGAGATCCACTGCTTGATCCAATCAAGGAATATGACATGTGCTAGTCTATCCGGATTAACAATGTCCAGTCTCGTTAATCCTATGACTAGGGATAATTTAGATACTGACATAATTGCACATGATAGGAATCTCAGTAGTATGATCACATCATAATTTCCTTCATGCTATGTCATATATCATGGACTTCATTAATTTGATTAAAGATCAACATCAATTCATAACAAAATGAACATCAAATAAATGAAATATGCCTTGCTTTATTTATTCATAAAGTCTGTATACATGACTATGAACAAAATGTGCTAAAGGGATTGCCTTTAGGGCACTACTCTAACAATCTTATGGTACTAGACATACATAAGTCGACTTACACTGGTGAACAAGGCGACTTATCAGTACCGAGCAAGCATAAGTCGACTTACAGATGGTACAAGTCGACTTACACCTACAAATCTCCCACTTGACCTAAAGCCAATCACCTTGGTATCTAATACCATAAGCGAGTACATGAGAATCAAAATTCTTCTGTGACAATGGCTTTGTCAACGGATCAACAATGTTCTGCTCTGGAATTCTCTATCAGACATCACCCTCGCAATGATCTCCGAATTAGATGGTATCGGCGAGTACGTGTTTGGATCGTTGATGAGACCTTGGTTCTTTCGCTCAAGAATAGCTCCATTGTTGTCACAATACAATCAGATGAGCCCATCACGGTGGGAACTATACCAAGTTCAAGAATGAACTTCGATCCAAACGACTTCCTTTCAGATCCGATCTTTGCAATGTACTCGCTTCGATCCGTTGAATCGCCAGCCGCTCTCGCTTGAAACTCTTCCAATGGACCGCTCCTCCATTCGGTGTGAAAACGTAACTGATTAAGACACAGAGTCGCCCTTATCGATTGAAAATGGCATCTGTATGCCCGCCACTGGAGATTTCCATCTCCATACATCAAGAAACATCCTTAGTTCTTCGCAAGTACTTTAGATATTCTTGATACCACCCAATGACCCTCACCGATCCGATTGGTATCCGCTCAGTAACACTTAGAGCATATGATACATCGGGTCTCGTACATAGCATTATGCACATGATAGATCCTACTGCAGATGCATACGGATCATATCCATGCGCATCCTCTCATCCTCGCGTCTTAGGACACATAGACTTCGAGAGCGATATCCCATGAGACATGGGAAGATACCCTCTCTTGATTGCTCCATGCTAAACCTCTTTAGCATCTTGTCTATGTACGTTGACTGTGAAATACCAAGCAACCTCTTCGATCTATCTCTATAAATCTTTATCCCAAGGATATAAGTTGTTTCTCCAAGGTCTTTCATGGCAAATTGTTTGGACAACCAAATTTTTACTTGATTGCGAAGATTGAGACATCGTTTCCTAGTAACAATATGTCATCTACATATAACACAAGGAATACGATTGCAGTTCCATTAACCTTCTTATACACACAATGTTCATCCGGATTTTGTGAGAAACCAAACTCTTTGATTGTCTCATCAAAACGGATATTCCAACTCCTGGATGCTTGCTTTAATCCATAAATGGATTTCTGAAGCTTGCATACCTTTTCGCCATCATAGGAGATGAAGCCCTCAGGTTGTGTCATATACACATCCTCGGTCAGATTTCCATTCAGGAAAGTTGTCTTCACATCCATTTGCCATATCTCATAATCATAATGAGCGGCAATGGCTAGGAGTATCCTGATGGATTTAAGCATTGCTACTCGATCAAGGACTCGCCATAGTCAACTCCTTGTCTTTGACGAAAGCCTTTAGCCACAAGCCTTGCTTTATAGGTAATCACATTACCATCCATGCCGGTTTTCTTCTTGAAAACCCATTTGCACCCTATAGGTTTTATCCCTTCAGTGCATCAACCAAACTCCATACTTGGTTTTCGTACATAGAATCTATTTCGATTTCATGGCACGAAGCCATTTTTCGACTCAACTCTTCGTAACCTCTTCATAGGTGGTAGGCTCATCATCCTCTATGAGCAATCGTCATTCTCGCTCACTCACGAAATCCATATCTCTCGGAACAGAGCGTATCCTACTTGACCTACAATTACGTGTGTAGTAGAAGGTTGAATCTGTTACCTCATCCATATGAGTTACGCTTTGTGTTCGAGCATTGATCTGCGTCGTCCGAGCATCTTGAACTTCTTCAAGCTCAATTTTGCTCCCACCGCCTTCTTGTAAAAGAAACTCTTTCTCTAAAGACAGCAGCATGCATCAAACAAACATCTTTTGTTCCTCGAAGTAGAATTGATATCCTCTTGTTTCTTTAGGATATCCTACGAATGTACACCGCCGACTTTGCTTCAAGCTTATCGACTTTGTCCGCTTCACATAAGCAGGACAACCCCAAACTTTCAAATAAGAAAGATAAGGTTTCTTGTTAGTCCACATCTCATATGGAGTAACATCAACTGCTCTTTGATGGAACTCGCTTAACAAGTAAACAAATGCCTCGAAAGATACCCCAAAAGGATTTTGGTAATCGTGCAAAGCCATCATAGATCGAACCATGTCCAAAGAGGTTCGATTTCTCCTTCTGCCACACCATTGTCTTTGTGGTGTGTAAGGTGGAGTCCATCGAGATAAAATCTCATTATCTACGAGATAATCCAAAACTTTAGTCTAAGTATTCGCCACCACGATCGATCGTAATGTCTTAATACTTTTCCCAAGTTGTTTTTCTACTTCATTTTGAATTGTTTGAACTTTTCAAACGCTTGATTTGTATCTCATCGACATGATACCCATATCGAGAATAATTATCGATAAAGGTAATGAAGTAACGACAACCACTTCGCATGGATGGACATCGACCACATACATCCGAATGTATTAGGTCTAATAATCCGATCGCTTCGTTCACCCTTTCCTTTAAAGGGTAACTTAGTCATCTTGCCTAACAAACAAGATTCACATGTGTCATATGATTCATAATCAAATGACCCTAAACATCCACTCTTATGGAGCTTAGCGATGCATCTCTCATTTATGTGGCCAAGGCGACAATGCCATAAGTAAGTTGATTTTAAATTATCTCTTTTATGTCTTTTCTTGTCATTGACATTCAAAATTGGATGTGACATATCTAATATGTAAATTTCATTGCATAATGTACCAGCACCATAGAGCATTCCATTTAAACTAATAGTACAACCATTGCTCCCAAAAGTTACATGGAAACCAAATTTATTTAAACAAGAAATGCATAATATGTTCTTTGTTAAAACCAAGACAAAATAACAATAATCCAAATTGAATACAAGCCCACTAGGGAGTGTCAAAACATAAGTCCTTACGGCTAATGCAAACAACTTTTGCTCCATTACCAACACGTAGGTCCATATCTCCTTAATGAGTCAGCCATCGTCCCCGAGGCCTGCGATATCATTACATATGTGAGCCACAACCGTATCCAATACCCATATGTTGTGATCGAAACGAGATAACCTCAATGACAAACATATCTCGAAGAAGTCGAGGCATCCGATGCCTTCTTACGCTTGTGGACTCGGATAGACTTTACGGTTTAGCCTCAGGTGGCGGTCTTGCCACAATGGAAGCAGTTCCTTTTGGGGCAAGACTTTTGGTTTTCTTTTGTTTTCTTCATACTTTCGATCTCTATCGTAAACATCAACAAGAAGTGGATCGAAGTGGAACATTGCCTAGTTCCTCGATCCGAGAACAATTCTCGATCATTCACCAATCAAGAAAATTAAGTCCAGATAATTTGTTCGAGTCCATTAGTGAGCGCAAGTTCACACTGGAAGACATCTTCAAACAACCTAACCATAGAGAGAGAGAAAGATCATTAGAATAGACTTAAATGCAGGATTTAAGTTAAATGCATGATCATAAGGACTTAAATGACATGCATATAGCCCCACTAGTTTCATAGAATCCATAACCCTTATTATGAATCCAAGAAACAAAGTGACAAATGTCCTAGTGGGTCGATATCCGACATTGCTAAGAATGACCTTGGGTTTGCCCAACAAGCCACTTCTTAGGTCAATCGGTAGGTATCGGTCATACCAATTGCATCATCGATAACCGACATTAAGAATGACCTCGAGGTTAGCTCAACAAGCCACCTTATGTCTCGGGAGGTATCGGACATACCAGCTACATCTTAGACACAACTATCGATCGCTATCAACGGTTGATGTGTGCACAAACATTGGGTTATCAACACTTAACGCAGCATACATCCGATGTACACTACCCAACTCGCCTCGCCCACGCTGACCTTGAGGTTAGCTCAACAAATCAACGCTTCTAGGAAAACCACCCATTAATCCAAAATCTTATTTTCACGGTTCAACATATTCAGATAGAGTGAGCTTGAGGTTAGCTCAACAACTCAACCCTAGAAGAACTCGGTTCTTACCATATTAATGGAAGGCATTAGTTTTCATATTACGAGGAGGGATTTCCAATTCAGGTCTCATCCAAGCTATGGGATTATAGTCACCATGACTATATGGAGTAATTTAGGGCATTACATCAATCACATTGAATTTATACCGAAAATCATCCATCATCCCGCCAAGGCATGATATAAGTCGACTTATCCAATGCAAGTCGACTTATGCTGCTGCGCATGTACAAGTCGCCTTGTATCAATATATAAGTCGCCTTATACGACTCTTGCACATGTAAGTCGCCTTATCCAACTGAACAAGTCGCCTTACACAAGGAAAATTGCTATCTAGTCGGCTAATTCTCAATCCAAGCATTCCCAATTCACAACACCAATATAACAAGTATATAAACCTTTATATTAATGTGCTAATGAAACATTTTCATCAAATCATGCATGTCATATAGTCAAACTATATAGGAAAAACTTGAAACCGATTAAACACTATTAATCACTAGATTTCCACATAATTTTAAGAATATCAAATTATCATGCTAAGTATCTCTAGGTAGGCTACACGTTATCAAGATTACTCCGCACTTGTCACAAAAATTGCGACGCCAAAATAACCAAGATAACGGAATAATCTAACGAGACGCTAAAGTGACCTATTCGACATCCAAAATTATTGGAAACCAAATTTCAAGAATCTCATTTTGGCATGCATACCAGATAAATATAACACATTTTAATCACATTAAAATGATTCAAGGCATTGAATTCAGAAATACACAACCAATCATTTCAAACAAAACAGCCCCAGCAACTTTCTCAAAACTGCCAAGCTCTGCCTTTTGCTCGAAATAATCATTGAAACAATTTCAATAAATGTTGAGAAAATTACAGAGGTTATAACATGTTCCCAACATGTTCCATGAATTTTTCCAGGATTTATTTCCCACAAAAACTCATCCAACCTCAGCAATCTAGCCGAAACAGAATCTGTGTTTTTCAACACAGACATTCCCAGCAGCATACAATAAATTCGGAAATAAATAGTAAATCATCTTGAAAACATTTTTCCATCCACAGAGACA
This sequence comes from Erythroxylum novogranatense, assembly GCA_029891385.1. Taxonomy (NCBI): domain Eukaryota; kingdom Viridiplantae; phylum Streptophyta; class Magnoliopsida; order Malpighiales; family Erythroxylaceae; genus Erythroxylum; species Erythroxylum novogranatense. Next base: position 36,322,647 of record CM057235.1, read on the forward strand.
TTTAAAAACATCTTAGGGACGTGTCAGTGAAAACCCATTCGAAAAACAAATTTTCTACAATTTATTCTCGAATTTACAAATATACCTGTTTCAGAAATGTTCAACAGGACAGCATCCGAAACTTAGGGAATTAAATTAGCAAAACCATATCAAACGACATTGATAAATTTTTTCCTTTTATAGACACATTCAGAAACATCTCATGAGCAGGTCTATCTAAGAAAATTTCGAAAACCCTAATTCTGGACAGAATTCGAAATTAACACAGGCAGCATGCTACACAGCTCAATTCACAAAGGAACTCCGACCTAGTTATCATTTTAACTGTTTATACAACACAAGTGGCTCTGATACCACTGTAAGAAAATCCCGGGATGTCCATCACATGGACACAATGCGGAAAACAAAACTTTTTTGTTCCGGGAAGTTCCCGAAAGCCAGGATTCAAGTGTATGTATAAATAGTCAAACCATAACGACCAAAGGAGACCGTCTCTAACGGTATCCACGCAGAGGTCGGAAACCTAACCGGAAAAAATCCTTTGACCCGGGAATAGCTAGACTAAGGAAAAGACTGCTAGATCTTACCTTAGCCTTGGATAGTAAGTGATCAAACCTTGAGGAACAAGCTTGGAGATGAGAGAGAGATGAAGAGGAACCTTGAAAATCAAATTTTCCAAACCCTAAACCATGAAGTTTCGGTTCTTCCTCTCCAAAAGCCACGGCCTTCTCTTGCTTAGCCTTATTTTCCATGTCTTATAATTAATTAAAGACCATCAAAAGGCTTGGATGGGAGGAGTTCACGTGGATGGCTATTAACCCATTAATAAATGAAGTTAATCATCATCTTTGACTTAGTCAAAAGTGACTTAGTCATCACTTTATCTTCTCCCATAAGCAATCCAACGAATTCCTTCAATCTTAAGGCTTCTCATATGTTCCTTTAACTCATTAAAGGGCATATAAAAGGCTTGAATGGGAGAGCCCCACGTAAGTGGGTGATAAAGCCATTAAAGAAATGGTTTAATGATGAAGTTTGACTTTTCAAACTTCATCTCCTCCCATTAGGTAATGACACATGTCCATATATATTAATTAATTAATCTAATTAATTAATTGATATATATAGTTGCTGAAGCGGTCCAGTCACACTAGGGTCGATCCTTTTCAGCAATATCGATGTCACGATCACATCGGGACATATCCCAATCTCATCGGGATCCATTTAATCCTATTGCTCTCCAGATATTGGATCACTATCCAAAACTATTTTACAGATTTCCGAGTCACTCTTATGCGTGTGACCCATTAGGTTCCCGGTTATGTTGGCCACTTAGATTAACACTTAATCTAAGCAAGTCATGAGCGCGCTAGCAACACATCATGACCCCCAATCGACCGTAAAGTAATTGGTTTGACTAATGAACCCGAGCTCATCAGGAACCAGATCACGAACCTTTCCATAGACAATTATCGTGCAATTCGTCCTTTCACCATCCTATACCCTACTTGGTTATGAGTATGGTCAAAGTGTCAACTCTCACTAAACTGAGTCTAACCCAAGTGATATCGGGTCTCGTCCGGACTCATTACTTTATATGTCCATGAAGACCCTCTTTATGACACGGGTGTGCTCCGGCGCCAAAGACTTCCAAGTAATGATCTTGACAAGAAGCTATGGGTATCTATTCTGCTATTCCAGAAGTGGTGAATCCTTTATTGGCTACTCAATTACCTTCGAATACCTCAAACTGTACCCAAGCACCACCCTATGAGCGACCTCCGAAGGCAACAAGGAATGGAGTCAAAGCGTAATCAAGATTCAAGATATCCTTGAGTACCTCAAGTCTAAGGATACTTGCACCATTGCTATGATGAGATTATCACTGACATTATAATAGAATACCCATGTGATGATCTCATGGCAGGTCATCCAATGTACTTACTACCTCTAGTAAGCATCCAGATGTCAAATCTAAATATCTCAATATTTACGGCTTCGAGATCCACCGCTGATCCAATCAAGGAATATGACATGTGCTAGTCTATCCGGATTAACAATGTCCACCTCGTTAATCCTATGACTAGGATAATTTAGATATCGACATAATTGCACATGATAGGAATCTCGATAGTATGATCACATCATAATTTCCTTCATGCTATGTCATATATCATGGACTTCATTAATTTGATTAAAGATCAACATCAATTCATAACAAAATGAACATCAAATAAATGAAATATGCCTTGCTTTATTTATTCATAAAGTCCATATATGACTATGAACAAAATGTGCTAAAGGGATTGCCTTTAGGGCACTACTCTAACAATCTTATGGTACTGGACATACATAAGTCGACTTACACTGGTGAATAAGGCGACTTATCAGTACCGAGCAAGCATAAGTCGACTTACAGATGGTACAAGTCGACTTACACCTACAATAAGCAGAGGTGAAAATAAAACAGTTACCCTCCTCCATTCATGCAGCACTTACTTGCTGTCAACCTCTACACATTGCATGGTTTCATTCTAACCAAAGCCACTACAGCTCAACATGTCAAAAGCTGTTTGATATTTTTCCTTCAACCTCTTGTGCTTATTTTTAACATGCCTCTTGTCCATGCCACAATCAGGAAACTTGTCCACCATCCTTTTAGCAAGAAGTTGGAAGGTACCAGGCTTAAATTGCCCATTATCAGCTCTATAACTAGCAACAACTGCCTCTTCCATAAATGTCACCAATGCTTCTATTTCATCTGAATTCTAGATTCTTGACATCTGACCTAAACCATGGAATGTCATTCCGCAAACAAAGCAACCAAACCATTTCCATAATATATTAATCACCATTATTTGAAACTTGTATGGAAATAAAGAAGAATATATTGCAAGTTATCACATTCAGTTAATATATAAAGTGAAAATAAACCAAAAGCCTCAAGTCAATTACAATGAAGACAGAAACAAAGTTCAGTACAATGCAATAAATAAAAACAGAAATTGAATTAAAGTTCACAACTTAATGGTTTCTTCTCCAATCATCATACATGTTCCTAGATAACTCATCTCTCCATTGACTCTATTCATTAGTTAGCTCAACACGATCAACAAATTCAAGAAATGGTGCATCTTCCCCAATCGGCATATCCTCTTCTTCAAAAGGAGTCTGCTCCGCTGGATCATCTGTCATATGCAATCTAATAAAGTTGTGCAACAAGCAACATGCAAGAATTATGTGCACATGAGTGGCTGTTGGATAAAAAGATGGATTTCTAAGGATTTTCCATCTTTTTTTCAGTAAACTGAATGCACGTTCAATGACATTTTTGGCAGATGAGTGTCTCTTATTAAACAACTCTTCTGGAGTCCTAGTTGCTCTTTCATCTCTTACCCACTCTTGAATATGGTATCTTGTGCCTCTAAAAGGTGCAAGGAAACCAGGACCATTGGTATAACCAGCATCCACTAAGTAGTAATTTCCTATAGCCAGAAACACACTCCAACCATTATATTTGTAATCACACCTTAATAAACAAATTTCTAAATTCTGACAAATATTATTATCTTACATACCCCTTGGAACTTCAAGTCTATTATGCCTATTAACAGCATCATGCAGAACCCTTGAATCTGAAGTTGAACCCTCCCATCCAGCAAGAACATATACAAATTTTAAGTTCTTATCTCACACGCCTAACACATTAGTGCATATTTTCCCCTTCCTACCTCTGTATCTGGGTTTATCTGCCTGTGGCACTGTTATGTCTAAATAGGTCCCATCTAGTGCACCAAGGCAGAAGTGAAATTACACAAGTTATTGTAGCTAATGCAACTTACTAAACTTAAACCACTTCCACCTATTGTCTGTGCAATCCTCAGGAATTGGTATGGGCTTCACATATAACATATGTTGAAGCTTCAGTATTGCCTTCAACACACTATGGAAGATCCTACTTATGGTTTCTCATGACCTCATAAACCGAACTTGTAATACTCTATTGGATTCATTTTGTGCCAATATTCTTAGGAAGATTAATACTTTTTCTTGTATAGCCACATGTCCATTAGCATTCAACCCACCATGAACCTGAAGCATTTGACATAACAATCTAAATGCATTTAAGTCCATCCTTAAATCCCAGTGGCAATTCCTATCACCCTCATGCAAAATTCTATCTATATTGGCTTGCCTGCTAGCTATTCTCAATGCCCGACTACCTCTAGCATTTGCACTCCTTCTCCTTTTTCTAGTGTGCACATACAAACACAACAACAGAAACATTCTCATAAATCCAATTCCTCAGTCCATAGCTCATATAGAGTTAGACACTTAAAAATAGCATCACGACGCAGATTATTCATTTTTAAAATGAAAAATTTCTTCAAAGAAAAACACAATGGATCATAAACAAGCCACAACCAACAATAATATAAATTGTAAAAAATGATGCTTCATATGATATATATATGTACATATATATATATATATGTACATATATATAACACATCCACATCCACATGGAAACCATGTGGATATATATATCCATATATATATGCATATATATACGGAGAGATATACATATATATACGTATGTATATGTGTGTATATACATAAGTTCATATATATATTACCTAGGTATTGAGAGACTAAACAAATTTAAATGTATGAAATATTGGTGTATTCTATGTAAATGATGTTTAGTGTTCAAATGTGCAACATATCAATAAAAAATTCAATGTGCAACATATCAATATATCAATAAAAAATGTTGGACAAATCAGAATTCAATTCCTTTTTCTTTAGCCTCTTTCCTTTGTTCTTGAATTAGAATTCAATTCCTAACCGCACATATATAATGCCTTTTTGGCAATGCCAAATCAAAAAAAGAAATTCAAAATAGGCTCGTTAGAAATTCAAAACAAGATAATTAGAATTAGCTCTGCAGCGGTGATCCAATCGCTTAACTGTGATGTTTATTTAATTCACAAAAAGAATAAGTGAAAGTAGGCAAATCAACGAACTTAGATGGAAAAATTAACAAAATCTGAACATTACACCTCATCATAAAAATAACAATGCAAGAAAATTGTTAAACACTTGCCATAAATATTGATTTAATCTATCCTCAGTCCAAAAGCTTTTTTCTTAAAAGAATTCGACTACAATTATTACGTCGGAATCCAATTAGAAGTCGTAGTTATGCATAAATATTAACCAATTGCGTTTTTTCTATATGCTTGTTAAAGCTAGACCATGGGAATCCGAGTCCAGTTAGGAATAGGCGTCGCTCTGATTATATAAAAGTGATCTTGATAAAAAAGAATTCAAAACAAATTATGTGTTCACACTTACTGTCAGGATTGCAAGTTAGTTCGCAAATCTATTATCAATCATGGCCACATTAATAACAAAAGTTGAATATGTATCAACTACAAAGCTAGTATAGAAGCAATATAGTTAAAGATGGGTGCAAAGAAATTAGGCATCTACAACAAACTGCCTTATATCTAGTAAGAAATTCAACATTTCTTTTTATATGAGTTCAATTTTACTCAATTATGAGGAAGTGGAGAGAAAAATGTAAAGGTGTAAAAACTCCATACTAAAGACAATATACTTTATGATAAATACAATCAACAATGAATAATTTGTTTAATGTCAATCCTCATTGAAATATAAACAATCAAACATAAAATGAAAGGCATATCAACTTCAAAAATCAATTATCCATGCTAGATAAAAATGAGCACAAATACTGAGATATATTGGACAGTACTATCTATAAAGAAACATAATACTAGGGTAAAGGCCATTAAATACACTTACAATAGTAGTTGAACAAATTTGGAGATGAAGTTCTCCATCTAATATGAGAAGCCTACTTACCCTAACAAGAAATCCAAACGTTCTTCTTCACAGTGGACAACAATCAGATGTTGAATCAAAACGAAATTTTGGTTGAACCAGAATAAGATTTCTTTGTTTACATTCTTAAATCTTTCATATAGCTGAGACCCTAAATTGTTTACATTTCTTTGTTACATATACCATCATTTGCTAGAAAGTTGAATTATAAAGCTATTAGGACTCCCCTTTTAATGTTTGTGATAAATTGTCTGTTGGTAATGGAGTTAAGAAGGATGTGTTTCTAAATGAGATATAGTTACATTTCATTATCCAGTTCACCAAGGAAGAACCAAGCATATTGAGATATAGTTACATTTCATTAGAGAATGTGTTTCTAAATGAGAAATAAAATTGAGTTAGACATTGGAGAGCATCCAATAGCTAGATTAACAAAAGCTTTGCTAGAGAAAGCTACAAAAGTTTTACATAATGGTTGAAGTTTCTCTTGCTTGAATTGTTAAGAAAATGCTAAGTATAACATGCTGATATGCCCAATTGTTAAGAAAATGCTCTGTTATCATGATGTTTCACCATGTACTGCCTCTTACAATTTGTACTTCTGGTGATAAGTATTGAAAGGGAATTAATGATCTAGAGGTTTATATTGAAAGCATCTTTCAAAATAGAAGGCAGGGCAGAAGAGAAACAATGGAAGCAGAAGATAACAGAGCACATGGATATGCTATCGTTTCAACATATCATCCACAAAGACATGGATAATGTACCATATACGTAAATGCAAAGTAGAAGATAAATAGAGCATATCATCTGACCATTCCATTGCATGGCTTACCTGATATGCTATCGTTTTCAAATGCTTTTGTAATTATCCCTTGATCCACCTGAACAGAGAAATAAAAAAGCATCAGTCATTTCCTACCCATGAGGACAGTCGATAGAAATATCAGATACAATCCACTCCAGAAGCACAACAATTATCATAGTATAATGGGAAGAGAAAAATCCAAATTTGTAAACAAAAAGAAATCCAGCATTGTCGAAATGAAAAGCCACTAGTGATAAAGATTAAGAAAGAGCAAGGGGAATATGTGAATCTGCAAAACCACGTAAAGTATAGTAGTGAAGAGAGGAACTATGACACGTTATTTCATATCTGAATCTCGCAATCTGAAACCAACGGCACTAAATTGGCATTCAAATTTTGGTAAAGAAAACAAATAAAAGTCTTCGATTAAACGAAACCAAAGATCCACCAAACAGAGACAAAAAATTAAAACAACAAGAGAGAAACACTTCTTCGGGTTTGAATCTCCCGATCGACAAACAAGAAGAAGAACCAAAATATATCAAGAAGACCACAAGACAGTAACCCAGATCCAGATCCACAAGAAGATGACAACAAAAGAATAACAACAGATCCAGATCCACAAGAAGACGACAACAAAATTATAAACGGAAGAGAGAAGAGAGGAGACCAATCCCAAAAGGCAAGCAAGGAAGAAAGACCAGTGCGATTTGGGAGAAAGACAAAACTTACCTCAGCTGCCACGAACCACAGACCAGAGAAAGACCAGTGCGTTGGGAGAAAGAGACGGTAGCGATTTGGGAGAAACGAAAGATAGTAGAGAAAACGAGGATAGGTTTCGATGTTGTAACGGGGGTAACGTGGTAATTGCATTTTCAGATTACTTTCCGTCCCGGGACTGAAAAAATTTGTACCATAGTCTGTACAGGTACATAAAATCACCGTTCCTATATTCCTGAGACGAGGACAAAATTCGTCGAGACATCAAGCAAACACCTTAGAGATGGGTATTTTGTGTCTCCGTCCACTGTCCCCACCTATGAGGACAGTAACCAAACACTGTGTAAGGTTTGCTTGATATCCTAACCCATTTTTGTTCCGTTTTCAGAGCACAAGGATAGAAATTTTTTGTTCCTTTCAAGACTGTGGTACAAGAATTCTTGTCGTAAGGACAAAAACAAAACACATAAGGAAATGTCAGAAATACCCCTCCCCCAACATAAACAATTTTTTATTCTTAATTATATTATTAAACTCATCATCATCATCATCATCATCATCATCATCATCATCATTATTATTATTATTATATAATTTTAAACTTCTTCTTCGTCATCATCTTCATCATCATCATCATCATCATCATCATCATTATTATTATTATTATTAATTATTGTTATTATTATTATTATTTATTATTGTTATAAATTTTCTACTTATTATTATTGTTTTATTATTAATATTATTATTCTTATTAATTTTATTATCTGAAATTAATTATCTTATTAGTATTATTATTATTATTATTATTATTATTATAAATTTTGTATCTATTATTTATTATTTATTATTATTATTATTAATTTTATTATACAAAATTAATTATCTCATTATTATTATTATTATTATTAATTATTGCTATTCTGTGATTATTAATTATTGTTATAAATTTTTCCTTATTATTATTATTATCCAAATTAATTTTCTTATTATTTTTTATTATCATTATTATTCATTATTAATTTTCTTATTATTATTTTGATTATTAAATTCCTTATTATTATTAATTTTCTTCCTCTTCTTCTTCATCATCATCATCATCATCATCATCATCATCATCATCATCATCATCATCATCATCATCATCATCATCATCATCATCATTATTATTATTATTATTATTATTATTATTATTATTATTATTATTATTATTATTATTATTATTATTATTATTATTGTTATACGAAATTAATTTCTTATTGTTATTGTTATTGTTATTATTTATTAACTTTTTTACTAATACAAATCATTCATTTTAAAATAATCAATGAATTATATATTTCCAATCATATTATATTGCAGGGGCATTTTCGTCATTGATATTGTTTTTATGTTCTGTCCACTGCAACCAAACACATTTCTGTCCTCGAGATATAGATAGCTTTTTCTGTTATGTCCATCACAACCAAAGATCTCACTGTCTCCAATTTCTGTTCTGTTCCATCTCCAAATTTTCGTCTCGTTCCATCTCTGCATATTGCAGACATTAACCAAACACAGCGTAACTCTCTGCATTCTTATTGTCTCTTGTTTTCTCTCTCAAACTTCACCAAGCTCATCTACAATGGCAAAAAAAAAAACAAAATGACAGAAGAAAATTTTGACTTAAAACTTTTAGCCATAGTAAAACACATCGTCATGAACAAATCTTTGCTTCTGATTCCTAGTCTTTGTCTCCCATAGTAGGTTCTTTGGATACTACTACTGAACATATCTCTGTCTTCTAAAAGCTCCAAGCTTTAGAAATACCCAGTCAGGAGATCCCAGAAAATAGGAAAAGGAAGATTGTTGCTATTTTGTCTCTAGATTATCCTAGTTCCTCTTCAAATGACAAATATGAAACAATCGAAAAATAATATGCTTCTAACTTAGAAGAAGAAGAAGAAGAAAAATGAAAAGAAAAGAAAGAAGAAAGTGAAGAAGAAGCAAAAGAAGAGACTTTCAATAAGGGGGAGTTACTGAAAAATGTGAGATTCCATTTACCTATTCTCTCCCTACCCATTCTTACTCCAAAAGCTTCCACAATTCCTAAACCTGGTCCCAAAGAGAAGAAAGTGCCTGAAGCGCACTAGGAAATAAATGATGATGGTATAAATGAAGAACCTTCTCTGTTGGAAAGAAGACCATAGACCAGAGGAATTGTTACAAAACAAGCTCCACAAAAAGAAATTGTTGAGCAGAAGAAAAAGAAAAAGAAGAATCAAAGAAAAGAAAAAGGGAATAAATAAGAAAAAGCAAATAGGCTTTGACTGAAAAAAATTACAGAAGTCATTACAAGGAATGAGCTATTCCTCGAAGAGGCTTTATTTGAAAAATCCCTAAGGCCAAATGAACAAAATCGAAGAAACTAACCATTCTTTATAAGGGAGAGGCTTCAGCACCAGTGAAGTTATTCTAGTTAATGGAGACTGAAGCAAGATACAAGATGTGCTACAAGAAGAGAAAGGTGAAAGTTAGACGCATCTTGCCTCCCCATCTATTCAATGATATAGGTATTCCCATAACTCTCTATTTTCTAGCTGTTGGTTGAGAGAATTTCTTAAGCTTGGACGAAACTGTGTGTGCGAACTGGTCAAATATTTTTACACACATATGAGAAGGAAGAAATTGATGGGAAGTTGGCAATCATCTCTTAGGTATGCAATTGCGAGATTCTGGTTACAGAGGAAATCTTAGAAAACATTTTGATGTAGTTTCTGAAGGTAGGACAGTTCTTCATTGTCATAAGTGGGACATTGCTGACATTGATCTAAAAGAAGTAGTGAACTTAATTTTTATTAATACTGAAAATGCCTTTGAAGGGAGATCCTGGTGTAGACACTTGGACCTTCTACCAAGATGTCTTGTATCCATTTCGGTTACCTCCATTTTTCTAAGGAGTAGTTCAGTAGAGAGGTGTAGTCTCCTAGATACATATGGGGTATATAATTTGTTAAAGGGCAATAAGATGAATCTCCCGGTAATGGTCCTGAAGTTCATGGTGGACAAGGGAATTCACAACAGCACAACTGGTGGTCTACCTTATGGAATGTTGTTGACTAACATTGTTGCATATTTTGGAGTGTCGTTTGATAACCTGAATTGCTATGAACCAACAAAGTCTCATTGTTCCATTCCTTACCAATTTAGTTACAAGATGAAGGATGACGTGTGGGTTGAAGAGAAGTCAAAAAGAGCTGCAGGAATCTTGAGTCCAACCCCACAAAAGTCAGCCCCTGTTTCACTCCAAAGTACAAATGACATGATCTTGCAACTACTGAGGGACATTTGCTTTAATCAGGAACAAATGCACAATAAATTGACAGCCTCCAAAACCAAGTACTGGATTTGCAAATTCTCCTTAGGAAAAATCCTCACTGATTGTGTCAATTGATTTTTTTCATTTTTATTTCATTTTGTTTTATTTCACTTCCTCATACTCTTTTTTTTAATAATGACAAAAAGGGAGAGCTTATGTGGTTATATTTTTTGCATATTTCTGCATATATGATGATATATTTCTTAATGCATATTTCTTAATGCTACCTTAATTATATATGTAATTGATTATGTTGTTGAACTTGTGAAAATATGTTATATTAAGAGACATACTCCTTTTAATCATGTCTCGAAAGTATAAAAGTTACAGTACCTTTTGAAATCATCTATTGTCTCTTTGAATTTTGAAAAATATATGCATTATTGTTTGTTATCATAAAAAAAAGGGAGATTGTTAGCTCAAGGTTTTTTAATGATTTTAATGATAACTATATAATTTTTAAAATTCAAATTGAATTTATTTCCTTGGATAGGTAACGATACATTTTCTCAAAAGGAAATAAAATCATAAGATAAATGCTTCCTTTCTTGCAGGAACCTTCATTATGAACTTACCTTATTAGAAATGATTTATCCAAAAGGATCCTACTAATTATGGAGGTCGTATATTAGCTTCGTGATCATTAGAAGAATTTTAGCAAGACAAAAGTCGAAATTATTTAGATTCAAATCGATCCAATTGACTAATGATGCAAGTGAAGCAATGACTAATTTAGGAAATGCCTATTTAAGGAAGAGACGATGCAACTGTGAATAATGACTAAATGATACAAAAGCTTGCGAAGTTATGCTGTCGAAATTCATCAAAAGCATATACATTCTTGAAAGTGATATTTTTGTAAAAAATCTCTTTTGTTAGAAAATGAAATTCTATTGAGAGAGATTATTGAAGCTCATATCAAGCAAACCTTATATTTTATTTGAGAGCTTGTAGAGGCTAGTGAAACACTACTAGTGTGGAAGGTTAAAAAACTTTGAAAAATATTAACTAGTGAGCTTGGAGAGGTTTGTCAAATTACTACTTGATTTTATAGTGAAACACTCAAGTTGGATACTTAGAAACTAGATGTAGGCGTGGATTGTAGGTCGAACCAGTATAGATCGACTGCATCCTTTTTCTCTTCTCTCTCCTTATCTTTTATATTTCTGCATTATATTATGTGTGTGTTTTTTTGTCCAACAAGAGGCTCCTTCACTTTTATAATAGATCCCTTATGTTTTCAATTTGTTGACAGTTCTTTTCATTTTAACATGCATCTTCTTTTTATTGTTTTCAACAGGACTTATACTTTAGCAAGCTCTTGTCGTTTAACAAGCTACCATTGTCCAACAGGTTCTTATTATTTTAATTTTTAACAGGCTCCTGTTTTTATACAAATTGAAACTAACTTGCGGAAAAAAAAGTTTTTAAACACAATTCACCTCCCTCTTGCGTGTATTTGTTGTACCATAATCTATTTGTAACCAACCTAAAAGAGAGGTGAAACAAAAAAATTGAAGAGGTAGGAGGGTAAAAATATTCTTTTAAATTTTTTTAATCTTCTAACAGAGAGTCAAATATGAATTTTATCAAATAATTTTTATTTTCAATTGAATAAGTAATTTAATGATTAACATGATTATTTCTTATCATGAAACTCGGTTTGTTTTATAATAAAACAAATATTATTTGAAAACATTATACTATTATTGTTGAACTTGATTTTTAGAATTAAAAAATCATCCTAGTAAAAATATTCTTAAATTTTATATATTTTCTAAATTCTAGTTAAGTTTTCAAGTGTTTATGTTGTCGGTAAAATCATTTTTACTTCTTCAGTGTTAATTTTAAACTTTTAACTTTTAAGCATCCGATTTGAATTTTCCTTAAAGATGATACAACACAATATTTAGTGAGATATAATAGAAAGGTACCGTTCACGAGTAAGAATTTTGGCAAAAGTAAACACGTTCATTTCAAATAAGAAAATGTTGGTAAATAGGTAGGCTTTTTAACGAGTCCCCATTTGCGAGGTAATAAATATTTTTTACTCTAGTAAGATGGTCTCCAAATCAATATACATATATTTTATTAATTCATTTCATAGAGTTGTAATTCAACTGACTTCATAGATAATGCTTCCTGTTCTTGGGCAAGCAACCGTTAGTCCAGTAGTACAACAAGTGTTGACCTATGGTCGAGTCGGTCGTGCTGGGCCCGAACCTAGTCATAACGACCCGTGGGCCGATCGGTCTCTCTTTCAAGAATTAGTCTCATACCTATTGGCTATGCCAGGCTCAGGCCCAATCCACGCATCCATAGCCCATTCGTAGGTGGAAGTCTCCCATGCATACGTAAAGACTTAAACCTAGCATCTGCTCCATATATAAGGTACGACTCTGCCATAATAGAGGTACGTAATCACAACCCTAGTTCTCTCTACTCACGGCGATCCTACCTACACAAAATACTGACTTGAGCATCGGAGGGGCTTATCGGGAAATAACCACCGACGTGCCTTCCTTGTTTTGCAGGAACTTTCAAGCTGAAATTCCCGTGAGAAGCAGTCAACTCCATAGATCCAAACGGCAACGTGCTTCCTCGTCGGGATCAGGTTGAACCAGTTGGCGCCCACCGTGGGGCCCGACATCAGAGCACTACGTCCAGAACCACACAGATCAGTCAGGCGGCAGCAACCAACCCTGACATAGCCGCCGTCGCGGCACTCGTGCTACAGCGGATAGGCTCACAATTACCAACCACCCTTCCGCTAACACGTCATGATTCCCGCACGTAGTCTACACACCCGAACGATCAACAACCACCTCAGGACCCAGATCAAGAAAAACAAAGCGTGGCCCCGGAGGACAACGCTGAGACTGATATGCGCCTGAATTTCCAACACCCTCTGGATGCCAATCCTCCTTCGCCGCAACAAACCTCCCTCACTCGAAAACAGATCGAAGAAGCGGTTGATCTATTGATTCGTCAGATCCTACAATCTCAGCAAAAACAAAAACAGACATCCACACAGCAGATGGGAACGATGGTCGATCGCCATCCTGCCGCGTCCCTAGATAAAAATTGTGAACGATCGGATCAATGCGGCCTTGAATTCCCGCCCGAGTTACCCATCAGTGCATCATAGCTCTCCCTTCATTCCAGTAATTTTGGATAGCCTCCCGGCGCCTGGCACCAAAATACCGACGCTCGAAAAATATACTGAAAAGACCGATCCTCTGGACTACCTACAGCACTTCCAGTCGATGATGAATCTACACTGCGTTCCAGACGTCATTCAGTGTAAGGCTTTCTGTACGGCCTTTCAAGAGGGAGCTCGACGATGGTTCAATAGCCTACCTCCGAGCTGTATCACTTGCTTTGAGGACTTTAGGTCGCTATTCCTCAACCAGCTCGCCACAAGTAAACGGCCGCAGAAGACGGCCTTGGAGGTAATGCAATTAACCCAAGGGCGGAATGAAAGCTTGTGGGAATTTATTGCTCGTTTTAACAACGAAGCTGTCGAGATCCCTGACCTCACCTGCTCGTCCATGTTGGCGGCATTGGTGAACAATACCAGGGATGAAGAGTTTAAAAAGTCACTCGTCCTCGATCAGCCTCAGTCTATTTAAGAGATAAGGAATCGGGCGGATAAATATATACAGCTCGAAGAAGTATTGAGAAACATAAAACGAAGAGCGATTTGATCCGGCGGTAGGCGGTGAGCGGACGATTCCTGAAACGACGAAATATCGGTCAGTGGAGAAAGTCAATCGATGAGCGAGGACATCGACAAGAATTCACCCGCTCAGCGAGCGTCTGTGCTATCAGGAAAAAAGCAACGAGATTCTACAATAGAAGGGTAAAGCTGAGCGACATAAAGGTTGGAGGGTATGTTCTACGAAAGGTCGAGACGGCTGGAAAGCATCCTGGAAAGCTTGGCCAAGCATGGGAAGGGCCCTATCAGGTGGTCAAACAGACCGGGCACGGCTCTTACATCCTGCGCGATTCGAACGGAAAGATTCTTCCAAGGCCCTGGAATTCTCAAAATTTGAAAGCGTTCTACCAATAGATAAGTTTGATTTTAGTTATTTATTTGTCCGTTATTGTTTATTGTAAGCCTGTGGGTACCTTTTTCCTGGCCCTGCTAGTCAGGTTTTTTAACGGCCCGCTCCCTTATCATCAATAAAGGGTTTCAAATTTCTCGGCAAACAGTTTAGCAAATTGTTCGAAAGGAAGCCTATCACTATTACTCGGCCAGGTCGCCAAGACAAGATCCTTGGGACCCCTCGGCCTCGACTATCGATCGACCAGGTCGCCAAGACACGATCCTTGGGACCCTCGATCGACCTCGACTATTACTCGGCCAGGTAGCCAAGACAAGATCCTTGGGACCGCTCAGCCTCGACTATCGATCGACCAGGTCTTCAAAACAAGATCATTGGGACCCTCAATCGACCTCGACTACTACTCGGTCAGGTCGCCAAGACAAGATCCTTGGGACCGCTCGGCCTCGACTATCGATCGACCAGGTCGCCAAGACAAAATCCTTGGGACCCTCGATCGACCTCGACTACTACTCGGCTAGGTCGCCAAGACAAGATCCTTGGAACCGCTCGGCCTCAACTATCGATCGATCAGGTCGCTAAGACAAGATCCTTGGGACCCTCGATCGACCTCGATTATTGTTCAACCAGGTCGCCAAGACAGGATCTTTGGGACCACTGCTCGGCCTCGACCGACGCTCGGCCTCGACACAGCTCGGCAAGGTCTCCAAGATAAGATCCTTGGGACCTTCGCTTGATTGACACAATCGGCCGGGTCACCAAGACAAGATCCTTGGGACTATAGCTCGGCCTCGACTATAGATCAACCAGGTTGCCAAGACAAGATCCTTGGAGCCATCGGTCGACCTTGACTAATGCTTGGCCTAGTTCACCCGATCGACGCACATCGAGCGCACTCATTTGCGACCTGTTATTCGAGGGAATCGTTTAACCTTTAACACTAAAGAGAATGAAAAATGAACTTCTATTTCTTTGAGTCAGAACTCTGGTCACAAGTCCGACCAGCTGAGCCTTACAAGGGGAAGCATTCGTTTTAATCATTCTGGAGGAGCAGCAGGAATAGCTGGGTCGGCAGAGGAAGGGCCAGCAGCAGGAGCAGTTGGGTCGGCAGAGGAAGGGCCAGCAGCAGGATAGGAAGGGGAAGGCAACGGAGAGACTTCCTCTTCCTCCTCAGAGCGAAGATCCAGCTCCTCATCCGGAACGAAGATCCGCTCTCCCTCGGCCCTCTCCCTCATATAATCCAAAGAAAGGCAGAGAGCTGCGGGAAGAAGCGGTTCGGCATAATCCTCAAACGAAGGACACTTCGACCTATTAGGAATGTGAACCTCATGGCACCTCTTCAGGCACCTCTAAGCACTCTCCATGTAGGAACCGCCTCTTCCACCGCTTTATCGCCTCGACCCTCTGCCTCTTGATAGAGCACCGCAACTCTCTCAATACATCCTCGACCCTATGTCTACCCTCCACTGCTGCATGACAGTCCTGGAGGAACTTCTTACTACGCTCCTGCTCCGTCTCCACCGCTTTCTTCAGCTCATCCTTCGCAGCAATCAATCGGCTCCTCTCCTCCTCCCCAGTGGCAAGTTAAGCTTGTAGAACGCTCCTCGCCTCCTCCCAAGACTTCTTCTCCTCCTCCAAGGAAGAGAGTTGAGCCTGAAGGACGTCTCTCCCTTCCTTAGCCTCCAAAAGCTCGCCCCTCAAAGTTTTCACCTGCTCGAGGAGATCGTGGACTTCCCGATCTTGCGATCGATTGATCCCATCGAGCTGCTCAATACGTTGGTGCATCGCAAAGGACATCACCAGACTTCTTACACAGCTACAGATAAGACGGGGTCCCAGATCCAGATTGTTCATCGAGTCCACGAGCTCCTCATCCACGGGGGGAGTGATCCTCTCGGCAATTTGGAGGGACACATCGAGGTCCCCGACCGATGCAGTTTTGGCCAAGCTGATCGCAGGCTCCCACTTGTCGGTGCTCTTTGTCGCTCCTTTCCCCTTGCTTTCTCTCCCCTTCTCTTTCCTACCTCCACCTGACGGGCCGGACGGTAGGTCAGCAAGCCGAACAATCCTCTTCCTTTTAAGAGGTGGCTCCACCTCCTCTTCCTCCTCTTCCGAACCCGCTCGGCCCGCACTCGCTGGCACGATCGGCAATGACGCCGACACGACAGGACGATTTTCAACGGATGGAGGGGCCAACAACGCCGTAGAATGGCCTGGCTCCACCGACGGGACGGCGCCTTCACCGATCTCTACCTCCTTCCTCTTTTTCTTTCCTTTGGCCTGCTTTTTGGATTTAGGGGGAGGGGAGGACACGACAAAATCTTATATCCTCACCATGGCTGCACAGTAATAAAACGGGTCAGAAAGCGAAACCAATGCTAAAAAATATAGCAAATAATTTAACCACGAAAGGTCAACCAGACGGGGCGGCTTCCTCTCCTAGCCCGCTAATTTGTGGCGGGGGGACGAGTAGAAAGGAATCGACCGAGGCCCCCCCGCGATACCCCATAATGAGCCGAACAAAGTCGTATCGACCGAGCTCCTTTATGCTACCGATCACCTCCCATTCCTCTCTATTAAGAGATACGCTCGACGTGTCGTTCCACCGCTCGGCTAAAGGATACATCCACGGCTGGTACTCGAAGGAGGATCCTGGGGGTTTCAAAAAGAAGTACTTCGTCCGCTGGCGGAGATTTTCAAGTCGTCCGGTCGAGGCGATACTGCATCTCGATCTCGCGAGAGAAGGATCCGGCCCCAGAGCTCGAACTCTGGTTCATCCTCAAAAAATGACGTAAGATCCCGACTGAGGGCAAATGACCGAATTGATGGCACATCAATGCCATTCCGTTAATGAACCTCCAGCCATTCGGAGGAATCTGGCTGGCATCAACTGGAAATCGACGAACACCTCGTGAATAATAGGGGCATACGGGAGCCTCATACCATCGACTAAAAAGAAACTATCGAAAACAGCAATATACCCACTCAGATTGCTCAAGATTTGCTCATTCCCCAAGGCTAGCCTAGGCTGCCAGGACATGGGGATATTATTCCTGATGATCGACCATTTTAACTCCGCCGCGGTCATCGTCGATTTATCTCTCGGGGGGCCCTCCACAACCAGCCCATCCTTCCGTTCTCTCGTTGAGATTTCTTCGACACCTCTCACCCCCGACGTTGTCGTTACTTCCGCCACCACTTTGGGTGCCCCCTCGACGATTTCATCCCTTGGACAAACCCCACTTCTAGAACCGAAGGACAACATGTTCACAGAGAAGAAATTTAGAAGAGGAGACGAGGAAAAAGGACGTACCTATTTGGTGATTGGAGGTCGGAAAATTAGACGACGGTTGAAAAAAATTTTCAGAAACTGTAAGCAAGAAAGAGCAAATGAAAGCAGAATGAAAGCAAGATAACGAAACAAACGTGAAGAAAACCCATAGTCTGTTGATCCTGAATACTTATAGAAGACCAGTCGAACGAGCGTTCCAACCAACGCCTGATGCGTGGTGAAAATCCGAGCCGAGCTCAGACACGTGGCTGGATCTGAGCGGAGGTAAATTAAGGTTTTTAGAAATCCGGAGCGGCGCAACAGTTGAAAGGACGAACGTGATAATTTGCCTGCACGATTACAAATTACGAATCATCGGAGGCGCACGCATGCGATAATAATTACCCTGAATACCTTCACGCGCTCCATATCGGTGTCCACCCGATCTACTTTGGCGCCGGCTATCATGCAGTAAGCACCTAGGCTGAACGATCGGGGCAATCGATCGACCGATCCCAATACGAGTAATCACGCACTATGCATCAATGCCCGACCGATTGAGCCTATTGCGAGCTGTCCTACGGACGAGCCACAAGATCCTTGCATACTCCTTCGACCCTTCTCTTCACTTAGATTCGAGGAGTAGGGGGCTTATGGTCGGGTCGGTCGTGCTGGGCCCGAACCTAGTCATAACGACCCGTGGACCGATCGGTCTCTCTTTCAAGAAGCAGTCTCATACCTATTGGTTATGTCAGGCCCAGGCCCAATCCACGCATCCATAGCCCATTCGTAGGTGGAAGTCTCCCATGCATACGTAAAGACTTAAACCTAGCATCTGCTCCATATATAAGGTACGACTCTGCCATAATAGAGGTACGTAATCACAACCCTAGTTCTCTCTGCTCACGGCGATCCCACATACACAAAATACTGACTTGAGCGTCGGAGGGGCTTATCGGGAAACAACTCCCGACGTGCCTTCCTTGTTTTGCAGGAACCTTCAAGCCGGAATTCTCGTGAGAAGCAGTCAACTCCATGGATCCAAACGACAACGTGCAGCCTCGTCGGGATCAGGCTGAACCAACCTATATAGTTTATATTGCTAAAAATCCGACCAAAAGTTAAGTCAATAAGATAAAAAAAGTTTAAGTTTTAAAATATTTAATTAGAATTAAACTGTCATAAGATTGATTAAGATTAAATAAAATTAAAGAATTTGAAATATAATTTAAAAATTGTCATTACATATCGAAGAATTTAAAATTTAATAAAAATTGTTAAATAAAATTAATTAATTAATTTTAGTTTTAAAATTTATTAATTTACAAAATTTTACTGATTAATTAATAAATTGATCAATTTTTTATTTAAAAAATTGGTAAAGTTAATTAAATCAAAAGTTAGGCGATTTATTAATTAATCGTGGAATCAACTAAATCGGTTGAATTTTTAATCACTGATATTACTTGACTCTCTAACTATTCTTTTATTTTGTAATTTACCAATTATATGGTTCTACGATTATTAAGTATGTGTAAATATAAAAACAATCGAAATGCTTTGGTACGACCTAAGAAATGTCATTAGAAATGCAACGTGTGAACGCTGTTGGTTGCACCGTATTTTAACGAGATATCATAAACCAAAATTGACTAATAAGAGTTTCAATTTTGTAATGTATAAAATGGGGGAGAAGCTTCTGTATGTTTCTATCTTTCAGGGATAGAAAATCCTGGCATGAAAATTGTGCGTTTGACAATTATGATACTTTGGCACAATTAAGTTCTCACGCCTTGTGACAGGTTCATCAAATAAATCAATCATGGCGCGTTGGGCTAATAATAACCAAAGATAATTACGGGATCACATAAGATTAAGACAAAACAACACCACTAGTTAGAAATCCCGATTAAGTGCAGAATCAGGCAGAAGTATAGTAGCACGCAGTCTTATCTTAACTAGCAGAGATTGTTTATGATTAGGCAATTTATGTATGTATAATGTTTTAACAAACAAAATAAGTTTTTAATAAATTGAAGTTAATATGTATGTGCCTCATCTTGTTAACTTGCCAGCTTCTTGTTTCATGTAAAAGTTTTTGCTATTTGACGAGGTCTGAGAAATATGGCGATCAAACATCGGTAGCTTTTCCAACAACACGGGGAAAGAATGAACGGTCATGCCATTGTTGACGTTGAAGTTGCAACAAAAGGGTGTTGGAATTTCAATTCAATATGTTTATAAAGTTTCATTTTCTCAAGGGTCGCATTCTAGAAATTTTCCACATTTTGAATGGACTTGTAAACTCAGTTTGCAAGCGTGTTTGACTATTTCCTTCTCCGCCCTGCGCCATTAAATATGCCTGCTCCTATATGAGTTCCATCCTGTCTTAAGCCTCAAACCTCAATATTTCTGTCTTCTCCTGAAGTTTACGCATGGCAACTGCTCTTACTGAAGACCAGATCGAGGATTTCCGTGAAGCCTTCTGTTTGATTGACAAGGACTCAGATGGTATGTTGCCTATTTGGTCTGTCTGCTCTTGCTATTGACATTTTCATTGATTTCTAGTTCTGGTACGGTTTGTAGTAGTAGAATCTCAGGAAGATAAGTCCGTAGTTTCATTCCAGTTTGAATGGTTGTAGTTTCGTGTTTAGTGTTACTAGTGGGTGATAATTAAAGCTTGATTGTTTGATCAAAGAAGGCCTTCCGTTAACATTGAACACCCACAACTACTTTTATGAGACAGAAAGTATAAATGAAATGATATAGAAACATGAATGCCTTGATGTTGCAGACTGTTTTCTTGACCAAGTTGTTCGGAACACATGTAGGACTTATTACAATGGAAGAACTGACAGCAGTAATCCAATCATTGGAAGGACACCCCACAAAGGAAGAAATTCGCGACATGATGAGTGAAATTGCTGATGATGGGGACGGAACGATAGGCGTTGAGAAATTTTTAAATATCATGGGAAGAAAAGTGAAGGTAAGAAAAGGAAGGTGTTTGCAGTGTTCCTGTGCGTCTTGTCTCCAAAATTCAGGACTTAATCCAACTCCTGATTGCAGGAAAATGCTGCAGAGGAGCTAAAAGAAGCTTTCAAAGTATTTGACAGAAACCAAGATGGATATATATCGTCAAATGAGGTAAAAGATATTGATTGGAAAGGTGAAACAACAAATGTTTTCGCTTGCTGTCGCATTTCTGACAGCCAATGATTTTATTGTATGTGTTGCATTGCAGCTAAGACAAGTGATGATAAATCTAGGAGAGAGATTGACAGATGAAGAGGCGGAGCAGATGATAAGAGAGGCTGATTTAGATGGTGATGGTCTGGTTAGTTACGAGGAATTTGCAAGGATGATGATGGCATACTGATTTATTTATTTCATAAATAACAATTATCTTCTGTTGATTAACCCAGGATTGTGCTTGTAAATGGTCTTAGAACAAGATTTAAGCGACAACTTTCTTTGTTTCTTAATCTGTCAGCCGGATTTCGAAAATTATGTCATACTAAGTTACGAATTGGTAAAGGCTGAAATAACTAAGTTATCAATAAATTTGCAGACTATCCAAAATAAACTTTTCCGCACGGATAAATTAACAGTCGCAAGAGCAAAACACCAAAAAATAAAACACCGATGTTTGGTAACGCAGTTCGGCAAATTTATCTACGTCTACGGAGCCCTCACCTAGATTAATTTCTTCCACTGTAATTTACAAAAATTACAAAGATTGATCAATCTCGTACGACTCAATCTATGTAACTAACTCACAACCTAACTACCCGTGAAAAACTTTCACGCCCAATAACACGACCGACTCGTGTTAACATCGTCAGAGGATTTTTCAAACTATTTCTACTTCAAAAACAAAGACAAATAAAATCAAGAATGCAACAATTCCAGTTCTGAAATTTGTCACCAAGAAGCCAAGTAATCACACCAACAGTATATGTATAGATCTATGACAAAGTCTTCTTTATACTTAAAACATCAATCACGTAAATCATCTAGCAACGACATCAACTACACATCACCATTGGATTGCTTGCTGAAGATAAAACTGATAGTCCTATAATGCTGCATGAAAAACACTGCACATAAGACAACTCAATCAATAGATTAAAAACCCCCAATGCAGCCGCAGGTTCAGCAAGGTTCCACACCGTTTTCTATCACTCACGCACAGCCCATAATACCAGATACAGAATAAGGAAGCCCTATGCCAATATTTCACGTCAGCCGTTGAAGCAATCTTCCCAAATCCACATTAATCACGCAACCTATCTGAAATTGCGTTAGACAAATCCTTTTTAAATAGGTATATTGTTGGATAAGCAACCAACATCCGAAGGATATGCAGATTAAGAATTTACTTCCAATTCAAATCCACTTTCCAATTTCAACAGAAAACCCAATTACAAATTTAGGCACATCGACAAAAGTTGTTAGGAAAAATCCCATGTCCAATTAAAATGTCAAAAATAAAAATAGGATATATTAAAAAATAAATCCTAACAATCTCCCCCTTTTTTGGCATTTTTGTCTCAACAGCGGAAACTCCCCCTCAATCCAATATCCAGCCACATGTACCACAATGAACTTATGCCAAACCAAAAACCAACCAACACAAGTCCAACCAGTAACTAGCAAACCAAACATAAGCACAAATCCATATTCAGCTCGCAGTAGACATTGTCTCCCCTTTTGAGACAAGATATGACAAAAAAAGAAAAGTTAAGGACCCGGAGATGTAAGGGCGCGGTGCTTCAATTTTCTAACCGCCTCGGTGAGAGCATGTAAACTACCTTCAATGCGCTCCAACTCGGAAATGACAGCAGCATTGGGATTAAAAGAAGAGGTGCCCGAAACAACATAAGGCAAGTCAACTACTCGTGGTTGCCGAAAGACCCTCGGTGAAATATTCATCAAAGTTACAGTTTCCAAGACGCTAGATTCTAGCCTGGGGACACCATTGGTATACAGAAATTGTGAAATTAAACAGGGAAAAAATAAAAGAGATTGAGGCTTACTCGCAATAGCCAACATCGAATCAATAATGTGGCGGCCAAGATTAAAACGAACACCTGTGCAGATAACATACAGAAGTTTGGCCTACGCCAGATATACGGTCACCACGTGAGTACTGGGCATCCAGTTGGTGACTAGCAACTTGAAAAGAACAAAATACTTCTGCGTGAGCATTGAAGACCGAAAAACAGAAGCAGTGACCGTTCACTAAGAAGAGTGTGTATGTAACATCCCGTCACTGTCATTAAGGGTATTTTGGTTATTATGAGTCATACTGATAGGTTTCACTGCATTCATTGAATGAGCATGTTACTGGCCTCTAATTATAGAGGAACAGGTTTAATGCATATGCATTTATCCATAAGTACATGCATTCATGATTTCCGGTATTTAATTGTAAGTAAGAATCGATCGAGTTATCAAACCGATTGGATTGAGAGTTAATTGAGAATTTGAGTGTCGAGTGCAATTGGTGATTTGATCATTTATGAGTGGTGGCAATTTATAATGGCTTATAGGAAATTCTCGTGAAATTAGGAGATAATGCGGACCGGAAAGTTTTGGGTGGATCGATGACCTACGATCTTGAAAGCACCGTCCAATGGCAATGGAAAATTAAATTTTACCGATAGGAAATAATTATGTGGAACCATTGGGATTTAGAGTGAAATTTGGGTGACTTGGAGACTTAGGTCTATAAATACTAGGTTTGAGGAATTTGGGAAAACACCTAAGGCAATTTCACGTTTCTCTTCTTTCCCCTCTCGTGACTTGCGATTTCCTCCCATTGGTAAGGATTCCTCGATTTTCTTTATGGATTCTTTCCTTGAGATGAGGTTAATCGATTGGTATTATTGGTGAAGGTTAGAGGCTCTGGATTAGTGAATCGTTGAGCTTGAAGGATTTTAGGGTTTGGAGGATTTTGAGGAATCCGTAGCTTGATCTGTGATTTGGTAAGTTTTAAGAGCTTTGATGTTGTTATGGATGATTCTTCTTGTATTTATGACATTTATTATATTTGATCGGGTAGTTGGGAGTGTTTATGGATGGGTTTTGTTATTGATGATTCCGTAGAGTGTATAGGGTCGAAGTGTGGATTTGTGGAGGTAGATTATCGATTTGTTGATGGATAGAGTTATATGGATGATTGAAGATGCTAAGGTTGTCGATGATGATATTGCTTGATTTATGTGTATTGAGTTCTTGGTGAGTTGCGAATCGAATCTGGAAATCCGGGTGGTGTGTTTAAAAGCTATGTGTTGGGGAAGAAGGAGAGCATGCGTAGTGGATTTAGGTTGGAGACCGCGCAACCGTGAGGCTTCGGCATGCGGACGACGATGAGTAGCTTCGGCATGCGGACGGCGGTGAGTAGCTTCGGCATGCGACGGCGATGAGGAGCTCGGCATGCGGACGGCGGTGAGGAGCTCAGCATCGCGGACGAACGAGAAGTAGCTTCGGCATGCGGACGGCGGTGAGGAGCTCGGCATGCGGGCGAGCTGCGAGTAACCCGCATCTGAGCAGCTGCGGATCGATCGATCATCCGAAGCGACCGACCGACGAGTTCGCGATCGTCGGCTATCTGCGGCGAAAGCGAGCGGCGGCGAGCTTTGCTGGGAGTCGCTTCGGCGCAAGCGGCGATGGATGAAGCGGTCTGCGTAGCTAGTCGAGATGAGCGGCGGTTTAGCGTGCGGGCTAGGGCTCACGTCCGAGTCGACTGTGGCATGCGGGTGAACGCCAGCGCACCCATGGTCGCAACCTTTGCCTAGTCGTCCAAGAGGAGTGTTTGAGGCTTTTGGCATTGGGACTTAGAAATTAACCGATTGAGGTGATTAAGGATTAGATTTGATTTGAAGTTTAAATTGGAATTTTATGGATGTGTTCACCCAAGGAATAGGAAATTGCTATTGGGGATCCTAATTGAGGTAAATTGACCGGATTTTAGGAATGGATCAATTATTGTCAATCAACTCGATGAAGAGTCGAATTGGGTTTTAGCACCGAATCGTGGCGTGCATTGTACATTATTTCACCGAGACATATGCATTCTTGTCTTCGTTTTATTAGGCAATAAGTGATGGGTTGTACTTTATTGTTATAGAGGCACCGTTGGACCGTCGTTCCACGGACATTCTTTGGGACTTCGAGCAAGATGGCTTCGGAAGTTACAGTGAGTAACCTAGTTGGTTTCTCAAATTCACGATTGCTTACATGCTCTACATGAATTACATGCAAAGATGAATTGTATGACTCTTGTATGATTCTTGGCATGTATTGGATTGAATTGCATGTCTTTCTTGAACCGAATCTGTCTCGCTACGTGATCTGAGGCCGAATCTTGGGCTTTTATAGCCATACATTTGAACTCTTGAATCTTCAATTTATTGAACATCGCATTGCATGCATAAATGCATGATCGGATAATGGGCGTGTCCCAGTTGCTAATTTCCTTGAAAAGAGCCTAGTGCTCGAATCTTTGTCTTGACCGCTTAGCAGGGAGAAATCACACGCGTCCCTACTTTTCTTGGTGAGCACTTGGGCACAACATGAATAATCGAAAAGAGTCACATATGCATTGTATACATGGTGATTGATTTGTGACATTGGTGATTACGTGATGACATGATTTCTTCGTATTACGATATGATCTTGCAAATTGTTACATCTATCAGAAAGCGTGAAATGACATTGTAAAGGGTTTATCATTAAATCGTTTTATAATCTCAGATATGGCTATATGATCTTTATTAAGTGAATACTCTTGTCTTATCTTTATCGCCAGTGTGCGTAATGCGTGATTTGAGTGAACCATCGATGATGGTTTCTCACCGAGTTCGCAAACTCACCCAAATTTGCAACCTATTTTTCAGAATTTGTTAGAGTAGACTCTAGCTCAGAAGATCTTTCTTTCTGCCGTGCGAGTTCTTTGGCGAGGTCGTGATAGCACATAGGTCGGTCAATTTGGATTAGTGTTTTGAGGATGACTTAGGATAGATGTTTGTATCGGTCTCTTTTGGTTTTGTTAGGAGGCCGATAGACTTGTCTATTCGGATTGGATTCTTGTCTTGGATAATTATTACTTTGGATGTCAATTTGTTGATTCTTTGTTATTTTGTGATTTAAAATACTTGATGCCATGGATTTTAGCGAAATTTTCGGTAGTAAATCCTTTATCGTGGGATACGTGTCGGGCGACCTTGGGTTTCCGATGTGTACCTACGGTGAGGCGCTCTGATGTAGACCACGATCTCGAAACTTAGCCAAGTTAATTGTACGATCCATGACAACCTCGGTATCCGACATTGAACGCCACTTATCCTCTGCAGCGGAAGTATAAAACTTGAAGGAAACTTATCCTCTGCAGCAGAAGTATAAATCTTGAAGGAAACGGCTCGATCCACAGGCAATCGAGCACTCGGATGGCATCTAGGTGAACGAACTGTTTTAGTACACTTCATCTTGTACCGCTTTCTAGGAGTTGGAGGAGGACCGGCTGTGGAGCCGAATGCTGTGACGGAGGGGCATCATAATCTGATGAGGACTCTTCAATCAAAGCCGCAATTACTCGATCAACATCATAATCATGTTGATCAGAAACATCTGGAACATCAATAGGAATTTGTTGAGAGGATCCATTCTTGTAAAACTTCTACGAGCAGGAAGAGATGCGGCGGCATGGAGCGTCGCGTAGGAGCTGCTACCCTTTTATCTGAAGCAGAGTAATGCACCTGTTCTTTGGTTTTTCCCATACTGCAATATTAACCAAACAGAAACAACAACACAGGAATGCTAAAACCAGTGATTTGGGAACAAATAGCGAAACCCAGCAAAGAAAATCCAAGGTCCAGATATCGCCACAAAATGTGCAACCCACAATCAGTCGAAATAACAATCAAAATGAGCTGAGTCTTCCAAATAGTTGTACCTCAGATTCAACCCAGAACAGTCCAATATAAGGAGAGCATATAAAAAAAGTCCAAAATACTTCCAGAAATCACGAATCCAAGAGCATAGAGTCACATTTAAACACTCTTCTGGTGCCCAGATAAACAAACAGTTGATAAAAACCACTAGAATCAAAATAAATATGTACTAAGTGAAAGGAATGAGCCACGAAAGTTAGAAGAGACAACACCACCACAGTAAAATCGTGCCCAAAATCTGGGTACCCCACAGCTTGAAAAACTCAACAAAAGCTACGTACACGAAAGAAAATGTCGCAGCTTCTACTAAGGAGGAGGATACACCCACGAAAAGGTCAGCACAAGGAGGATGATTCTGATGAAGAGCCTAATGTAGAGAAGGTGATGATATGAACATGGAATGATTTCTTGAAGAGGAGAGCTAGGGAGCCGACGGTGATTTTAGAGAAATAAATAAAATGACAAGTGAAAGAAGTTAGGGATTTAAAATCCCAACAGTGGACACAGCAACTAATTCCCCCCCCCCCCCCCCTTTAATTTTTTTTATAGAAAATAACCAAATAAAGAAAAACAGAAATCAATGGGGGAAAATACATAGCCCCAATGCTCCTCTAAGCTGCTCAAATCTTACTGCATCCAGAGGTTTTGTGAAAATGTCCGTCAATTACCTCTCGGTAGATACATGTGATAAAGTCACCATTTTGCTCTCAACTAGTTCCTGAATAAAATGATGGCTAAGATCAATGTGCTTCGTGCGCTAATGCTGAACAGGATTCTTTGAAATATCTATCTCACTCTTATTATCACATAAAATTGTTAATTCTTTCTGATCAATCTCATAATCTTCTAACATTTGCTTCATCCAAAGTAACTGTGAGCAACAACTGCCTACGGCTATGTATTCAGCCTCAGCAGTAGAAAGGGAGATGGAATTTTGTACCATGAGATCAAGTTGTTTCCCATAAAGAAACAGCCTCCTAAAGTACTTTTGCGATCATCTAAGTTTTCAGCCCAATTTGCATCGCTATATCCGGCTAGATAAGATGTAGAGTCCGATGTATACCAAATCCCAAAATCTGACGTTCCAATCACATATCTGAAAATTCTTTTAACAGCTGTTATATATGTTTCTTTCAGATTGGATTGATATCGAGCACATACTCCAACACTGTAACAGATATCTGGCCTACTTGCAATCAGATACAACAAGCTACCAATCATGCTTCTATATAAGCTTTCATCGACGCTTTTCACATTCTCATCTTTATTCAACTTCATTGAGCTACTCATTGGTGTTCGTGCATGTCTAGCGTTCTCAAGAACAAACTTTTTGATCATGTTGCGAACATATTTTGTTTGTGATATGAAGATACCATCCTTCATCTGTTTTACTTGCAAACCTAAAAAGAAGCTCAACTCACCAACCATACTCATTTCAAATTCTGACGTCATCAGTTTAACAAATTCTTCGACCATTTTTGAACGTGTAGCGCCAAACACAATATCATCGACATAAATCTGTGCTATCATTAAATCTGATTTGCATCTTTTAATAAACAAGGTTTTGTCAACATTACCTCGTTTATACCCCTACTTGACAAGATACTGAGTGAGTCTTTTATACCACGCCCTCGGTGCTTGTTTGAGACCATAGAGTGCTTTCTTCAGCTTATAAACATAGTCAGAATGGGCTGAATCAATAAAGCCTTTTGGTTGCTCCACAAAAACTTCTTCTCGTATGAATCCGTTCAAAAAAGCGCTCTTAACATCCATCTGGTAAAGTTTAAAGCCTTTGACACATGCGATGCTCAATAATAATCTGATCGATTCAAGTCGTGCCATGGGTGCGAATGTTTAATCAAAGTCTATTCCTTTCACCTGAGAGTACCCTTGAGCTACTAGTCGTGCTTTGTTCCTGGTGACATTTCCTTTTTCGTCTGTTTTATTCCGAAACACCCATTTTGTACCAATCACATTAGTAGCTGGTGGTCTTGACATAAGTTCTCATACATCATTCCGTACAAATTGCATCAACTCTTCTTGCATAGCTGTTGTCCAGTACTCATCTTGTAATGCTTCTTTTACATTTCTTGGTTCAAGTGAGGAAGTATAGCATAAGTACCCTGCAAGCTCTCTGTAGTTTACCCTTTTTCTCTCTCTTGTACTTCTTCTTTCGCCCAAATCACCTACAACATTCTCTTCTGATTGGTTTCTTCGGGTTTGAGATGAAAAGCCTCGGTTTAGATTGTCTTCTAGTGATTTGGCTGCATCATCATCTGAAGTAACTGAAATTTCTCCTGGTTCTGCAGTTACTTCCTTAACAGTAACTAACTGGAAGTCACTTTCTGCAGCTGTCTCTTTTGCAGCAACTTACTGCACTTCATTCTTTGCTGTCATATTTTCTGCATCAATCAACTTCAGATCTAGAATTTTTTAATCATCAGCCACATGATCACTCATCAAGGATTCATCATCTATCACAACATTGATGGATTCTTGCACTTTTTTTGTTCTTTGGTTGTACACTCTATAG
This sequence comes from Erythroxylum novogranatense, assembly GCA_029891385.1. Lineage (NCBI taxonomy): Eukaryota > Viridiplantae > Streptophyta > Magnoliopsida > Malpighiales > Erythroxylaceae > Erythroxylum > Erythroxylum novogranatense. Next base: position 36,352,232 of record CM057235.1, read on the forward strand.
GCTTTACTATGGGTTGAGTATCCAATAAACACTCCTTCATCACTTTTTCTTTCAAACTTCTCAAGTTGCTCACGGTCTCGAAGAATATAACACTTACTTCCAAAGATGTGAAAGTAGCTCACATCTGGTCTCTTTTCTCTCCAAAGCTCATATGATGTTTTGTTTAGAAAATTTCGAAGATACACTCTATTGCATATGTAGCAAGCTGTGTTAACCGCTTCAGCCCAAAATCTCATAGGCATTTTGCTCCCATTCAACATAGATCTAGCCATTTCTTGAAGTGTTCTATTTTTCCTCTCAGTAACTCCATTTTGCTGTGGAGTTTTAGGTGCTAAAAATTCTTGTGAGATGCCCAATTCATTGCAAAACTCATTAAAGCTTGCATTTTCAAATTCTCTTCCATGATCCGATAGAACTCTCAATATGGTCAGATTTTTCAGATTCTAACTTGCACACATAAACTTCGAAAGGCCTTAAAAGCATCTGATTTTTCTTTTAAAAATGTCACCCATGTGTATCTTGAATAGTCATCCACACAAGTCAAGAAAGTATTTCATTCCACCAATGCTCTCATGTTGTGTTGCATCCACAAGATCTACGTGAAGCAACTCAAGTATACGAGATGAAGTAACATATCTGACCTTTTTATGTGATGTTTGCTGCTATTTTCCCATTTGACATGCACTGCACACTGCTGTCCCTTCTTTGTTCATTTTGGCTAAACCTCTCACAGCCTCCATTTTTGTCAATTTACCTATGAGATCAAAGTTCATGTGTCCAAGCCGTTTATGCCATAACTCAATATTATTTTCATGAGCAGCCAATTTGCATGTACTTATGACTTGCAACATGTAACAATTGTCAGCTGATCGCTTGCCGCTCACAATGCATTCACCTTGTTCAGTGAGTACCCTGCATTCATCACTTGTGAATTTAACTAGCAACCCATCATCACATAATTGGCTTATACTTACCATATTTGCTTTCAACCCATCAACATGAAGCACATTCTTGAGAGGAGGCAAACCGTCGACGCACAAAGTTCCTTTACCTATTACGGAAGCTCTCTTTCCATCTCCGAAAGCCACATGACCATCCATACAGGATTGATAATCGGTCAAGTATGTCTTTTCCCCCGTCATATAATGTGAACACCCACTATCAAAATACCAGCCATGTTGTAATGATGCCTTCATCGATGTACATGCTACTAAGGCTTGCATTCACTTCTTTTTACCCATGAATATCTGGACGCTGAAGGTTGATGTTGAAATGATTATGAGTTATGCAAACCTTTTCTTCCTTGCATTCTTTCAAACAACATTTGTAACAGCTGATAACATCTTGACCTTATGTGTCCAACCATCCCACAAAAATGACATGTGGGTATGAATCTTCTACCCTTTTTCGGTCCTTCCATCTCTTGGGCTGATCTGAACATGGCAACGTTTTCTTGGTTAACTTTCGAAGACTCTCCTTTGTATCCAATACCTTTGAAATTTCCTTTAGCCTTACCGGTTTCAATCAGCTTGTTTAGTTTCTCTGTGCCTCCATTCAACATCCTCAATCCCTTCTCAGTACTAACTAATTTCATTTTTGCGTCTGCAAGCTCATCTGAGGTCATTGCTAGCTTCTTTTCCAATTCTCGTATAGTATTCTTCAAACTAAGATTCTCTTCTTTCAAGCTCTCATTCTTTTTCTGCATTTTCAACCATTTCTCATACAAAGCTTTGTAGTTCTCATGGGTATTCCCAACTTCTTCATCATAGCTGCTTCTGTCACTGTCATAGTCCCAAATTGAATTTCGGGATGAATTGATTCTGAAATTTTCAAGTCTTCTCCATGTTCTGCTGTCAGTTACTTCCTTCTCAGTTACTGCTAGACAACTAACTGGACTTTTGTTGTGTAATGCAACCGGTGCTGCATTATTTGTCATTTCTTCCTCACTACCAAAATCACTTTCAGAATCATTTTCACTCCAAGTTGTGGTGAAAAACTTTCCTCTTTGTTTCTTCAATGTGTTGGCACACTCGGATTGAATGTGACCAAACCCTTGACACTCATGACACTGAATCCTTCTTGCTTTCCGTTAACCTTTTTATGCTCTAACTTGTTGTCTTGGATTGTTATTAGATGAACTCCCACCAAATTGTCTAGAATCAGATCTGTCTTTCTTCATTCTTTTCAGCCATTTACCGAAATTTCGAGTGAGCAATATCATATCTTCATTCTCATCTGACTCATATTCAACATTACTCACATTCTTTCCGACTTCCACCTGTAATGCCAATCCTTTGCTTCTTTCTTGTTTTCCCCTCAAAAGATTCATCTCAAAATTTGTGAAAATCCCGATAACTTTCTCCAATGACAAATTATCAATATCATGAGCCTCCTCTATTGCTGCAATTTTTGGAATGAATCTCGGTGGCAATGATCTCAGTGTCTTCTTCACCAGTTTCACATTAGAGTACTTATTTCCCAATTGATGAGCTTCATTCTTAATATCTCTCAATTTTTTATGAAATTCTTCGATTGTCTCATGCTCTTCCATCTTCAATTCTTCGAACCGCACGGTTAGCATTTGTAGTTTTGAAGATATCACAGATTTTGATCCTTCATGAATGGTTTGTAAAACATCCCATGCTTTTTTGGCTGTTTCACACGCCGAAATCATGGAGAAGCGCCCTTCATCAACGGCACTGAATATCGCATGCATCGCTTGTGAATTTCCCAGTGTACTTTCTTCTTCCACTCTTGTCCATTCAGACGAATCTTTCTAAACTTCCTCTTCTTTATCATCAATGATCATAAGATGCGTCCAACCATGTACTACTGAATGTCAGGCTCTCGTACTCTGAGCTTGAATAAAGAATTTCATCTGGGATTTCCATGATAGATAATTTGATCCATCCAATAATGGAGGTCTGGTGATTGATGCACCCCCCCTCGTAGCCATATCTGCGAATCTCGGATCTGTACCAACTTGCTACCAAGTTCTGAACTGGTGACCCGCTCTGATACCAATTGAAATAACTAAGTTATCAATAATTTCACAGACTATCCAAAATAAACTTTTTCGCACGAATAATTTAACAGTCGCAAGAGCAAAACACCAAAAAATAAAACACCGACGTTTGGTAACGTAGTTCAACAAACTTGCCTACGTCTGCGGGGCCCTCACCCAGATTAATTTCTTCCACTGTAGTTCACAAAAATTACAAAGATTGATCAATCCCGTACGACTCAATCTATGTAACTAACCCACAACCTAACTACCCGTGAAAGACTTTCACGCCCAATAACATGACCGACTCGTGTTAACCTCGTCAGAGGATTTTTCAAACTATTTCTACTTCAAAAACAAAGACAAATAAAATCAAGAATGCGACAATTCCAATTCTGAAATTTGTCACCAAGAAGCCAAGTAGTCACACCAACAGTATATGTATAGATCTATGACAAAGTCTTCTTTATACTTAAAACATCAGTCACGTAAATCATCTAGCAACGACATCAACTACACATCACCATTGGACTGCTTACTGAAGATAAAACTGATAGTCATATACTGCTACACGAAAAACACTGCACATAAGACAACTCAATCAATAGATTAAAAACCCACAATGCAGCCATAGGTTCAGCAAAGTTCCACACCATTTTCTATCACTAACGCAAAGCCCACAATACCAGATATAGAATAAGGAATCCCTACACCAATATTCCACGTCAGTCGTTGAAGCAATTTTCCCAAATCCACATTAATCACACAACCTATCTGAAATTGCCTTAGACAAATCCTTTTCAAATAGGTATATTCTTGGATAAGAAACCAACATCCGAAGGATATGCTGATTAAGAATTTACTTCCAATTCAAATCCACTTTCCAATTTCAACAGAAAACCCAATTACAAATTTAGGCACATCGACAAAAGTTGTTAGGAAAAGTCCCATGTCCAATTAAAATGTCAAAAATAAAAATAGGATATATTAAAAAATAAATCCTAACAAAGGCAAATTCAAGGACAACACTGCACGCCACAAAAGAGAAACATATACCTACCGTACAAACTGGTTGTTTATTTCAGCTTAGCAACTCCGCCAATTGTGAACCTATGCTGGTGTAGAATGAAATGAAAGCTGACCTTCACCTTCCCAACTTCTCCTATAATTCACATCCACGAAGCTAACAGTTTGGCTTGATTCAACTCCTGTTGCCTAATTGGTGAACTATACCTTGGAATCTATCTTTATATCTAAATATTAGCTAAAATACACTCTACTTGAAAGTTCCAAAATTGTACCAGGGGACCTAGATTTTTACTTTCCAATCACAATTAAAATCTACAACAAACTAAAAGGTGGTACTTGTTAAATATGAATCAATATCATATATTTATTTTATAAAATAATATTAATGATAAAACAAATTACAAACAAACATACCTAATAATTTATAAATTATAAATATTAAATAAGACATTTAGTAATACAACAACATAAATAACTAATAATAAGCTATTGACACTAAATTTAGAGATTTCATCTTAATGAGAAATTTTATCGGAGTGCAGGATACTTTAGTCAGCAAAAAAAAGGTATTGGTAGAGATAAAAGCTAAGATTGGTAACGAATCGAGTTGGATCGGACTTTCTTAAACTGGTTCACATTACCCAAATCCGAGTTTGATTGTTCAAATAAACCAAATTACTGATAATCTAAATCACTCGAGGGGGTGCTTGGTTCACAGAGGACAATGAGAATGAGAATGAGAATGAATATAGTGAGGAATGAAAATGGATATAATCATTATAATTATGATGGTTGATTAAGATGAAGGAATGATCACCATTACTATTGATGATGGTTGATTTGTTAAAATGTTAAGAAATAAAATTTTGTTAAAATTTTATTTTATATCAAATTTTAAATATATTTTAATGATTATTTTAATGTATGCACCCTAATTATAATGACAAAATATTTAAAATCAAGTATATTACGGTTTTCTTTTCCAATAGCTCTTGAAGAAAAAATACTTAAATATTTTCTTGCATCAACATATCATTAGTTACATAATATTATCAAAATATAGTTTAATCATCCAAAATATTGTGCAATTAATCGGTATAACCATAATATCCACCATTCTATTGCTATAGTAAAATCAAGTAATATAGTTTAATATAATTTATATTCCTCTAATAATGCAAATGATGTTATATTTTAAGTAATTAATGAATAATATTTTAATTAATTACATTGTAATTAACAAATTAATTAATTACATCTTAATTAGATTTTAAATAATTAATTAGATTTTAATTAGATTTTAATTAATTAATTAGATTTTAATTAATCATGTAATTAATTATATTTTAATTATTCCTAAATGATGTTATATTTTAAGTAATTAATGAATAATATTTTAATTAATTACATCTTAATTAGATTTTAATTAATTACATCTTAATTAGATTTTAATTAAATAATTATATTTTAATTAATCATGTAATTAATTATATTTTAATTAACTAATTAGATTTTAATTAGACTTTAATTAATTAATTAGATTTTATCTTGATTAATTATTTAAATTAATTAATTAGATTTTATCATAATTAATTTAATTATTTAATTATTTATATTTTATATTTTAATTAAATATATTTTAATTAATTACATTTTAATTATATTTAATTAAAAATTAAAAAATTAATGTTGGTAGGAATCAAATCCATTCATCCCACAATTGGAGAGTATGGACTATTACCTAAAATTTGGGTATGAAAAAATTATTCAACCAATCATAATAACTAATCAGGGGGCGCTTGGTTTACAGAAAATAATGAGAATAGAAATGAGAATGAATATAGGGAGGAATGAGAATTAATATAATCATTATAATTATGATGATCGGTTGAGATGAAGGAATGATTATCATTACTATTGATAGTGGTTGATTTGTAAAAATATTGTAATTAATTAATTACAAATGAATTATATTTTAATTAATGAATGAATTATATTTTAATTCATTACAATATTTAAATTAATGAATGAATTATATTTTATTATTATATTTCAATTAATTAATTAATTATAATATTTTAATTAATTAATTAATTATAATATTTTAATTAATGAATAGTTATATTTTAATTAGTTATATTTTAATTAATAATAATACTTTAATGAAATATAATGTAATTAATTAAATAATAATTATATTTTAAATAATTATATTGTAATTAATTACAATATTTTAATTAATGACTAATAATATTTTAATTAATTAATATTTTAATCAATGAATAGTTATATTTTAATTAATAATAATATTTTAATTTAATATAATGTAGTTAATTAAATAATAATAATAATTTAATTAATTATATTATAATTAATTACAATATTTTAATTAAATAATTATTATATTTTAATCAATTAATTAATTACAATATTTTAATTGATTTCACCATATTAATTAATTACTTTTAATTAATTTTTATTATAGTGTAATTAATTATTTAATTGATTTCACCATATTTAATTAATTATAATGCAATCACTCCTATTTCTCTCTTCTAGTTCTCTAAATTATAAGAGTAATGGAGGATTGTCCAAAATTAAGGAATGAAATTCTTAAGTTTTCAATGATAAGTTCATACCAACCATCGATTTTCATTTCATTCTCATACTCCTCTTTTTATACCCCTAAACAAGCACACCCTCAACCATCTATTCCTATTGATTTATTCTCATATCTCTTAATCAAGTACCACATGTCCTCAACTGGGTCAACTGGATCTGACTTGGTCAATAAACGCTTCGATCCTTCGTCTACCTCTGTCAACCTCGCCCAAATACCAAGACCCATCAAAAGTTTGATCAGTCATCACGAAGTTTGCCCATCTCTGTCAATGTCACCTAAATAACAACGTCCAGAACTTCAATCTCATCGACCCACTGTTAACTCATCAAAATAAAATCATCCACATAGTTTCTCATCCACACTCTGCCTTTAAAATAAAGTCGTATGAAATGTAAGAAAGTAAAGCCACAACTCAAATTATGAGGGCATCATCTATTGTTCAACGGCCAATGAGCACTGCAACATTATGATTCCACAACATAAAGAATATGTCTCTTTTTAATATTATTCCAAGTTTTAATATCGAAAATAAGTGACTTATAATAGTAAGGAAACAAGGTGCAGGTATGCGTATCCTTCAAAAAGTAACAATAAAATGCTTAAATTTTTATTTATTTTTCAATTATAGCCTAATGTAAGTACTTTTATTTAGCTTACTAATGTAATTTATCACGTGTTTTAAAAATCTTAGCTATTAATACACATAAAACAAAATTAATACAACAAATAAAAATTAATTGAGCGACTTCATTTAATCAAATAATTAAAACGACATAATTGTTTTAAAATAACCTATATCAGATTACGTAACACTGATGCTTTAATTTCAAAATTTTCCTTCACTTTCAATCTGTCTCTCGACAACATCATTTTTTGATTTTCAGATTATACAACCTCGACATTCTCACATTAAGGACATCAAGAGAACTAATTAAAAATGAAGAGTTTACTGAGAGAATACGTTGTAATGCAAGAGTAGTTTGAGCGTCAAAAGAATAAACAGAAAACAAATGGCTGAAGGCATCGGAAGAAGAACAGATAACGTCGGGCTAGAATTTTAAAAAAATTAAAAGTTTAAGCAATTTATTGTCACTTTTTGAAGTTTGGGATATAATTGAAAATATTAAAAATTTGGGCATTTTAATGCGAATTTTTAAGGTTTGAATTATAATTAAAAAACTAATGAATGTTTGAGTTTTTTTTTAATTATCCTAAAAATGTGTATGTTTTGCTGTCCATTTTGGATTAAGCAAGTTATTGAAGGCCTTAAGTAAGCTCCTTAACTTTTGAACAAGTAATTTTAACTTTCAACCGATCTTAATAAAAGTTACCTAAAATAATATTAGAAGAACAAACTACAATATAAATAGCTAAAGATATCAAGAGAACAATAAATAACGGCGGGTTAAAAATGAAAAAATAAAAGTTTGAGCATTTTATTATCACTTTTTGAAGTTTGGCCTAAAATTAAAAATTAAAAATTGGACATTATAATACTACTTTTTAAATTTCGAGCTATAATTAAAAATTGATAAAAGTTTGAGTTCTTTTATAATTTATCCAAAAATGTATATGTTTTGCAATCCATTTTAGATTGAACAAGCTATTGAAGGCCTTAAGTAAGCTCAATTTTGAACAAGTTATTTTAACTTTCAACCGTTCTTAATAAAAGTTACCTAAAACAATATTATAAGAAAAAAAGGTTAAAGACATACGAATAATAGATAATATCATGCTAGAATTAAAATTTTGAATATTTTATTGTCACTTTTTGAAGTTTGAGCTATAATTAAAAATTAAAATTTGAACATTTTATTGCTATTTTTAAAATTCAGGCTATAATTAAAATTTTGATAAAATTTAAGCTTTTATTAATAAAAACTGTATATGTTTTGCTATCCATTTTAGATTGAGCAAGCTATTGAAGACCTTAAGTAAGATCCTTAACTTCTGAACAAGTAACTTTAACTTTCAACTGATCTTAATAAAAGTAAGCTACATCAATATTAGCAAGTTCTTTTTACACCTTTTTTTCAATAAACTTAACTAGGTTGTAAAAGACATAACCACTATTTATATTAATCTTATTAGGCCTCCCATCAAAGGTTTAATACGAACCTAACCCATATTGATAAGGTTCTATTTTTTAATTGAACTTTGATCTACTTAATTGTATCCCTTTATTATTTTTATACTATATCGTATTTTAATTGTTAACCATAATCTTTTAAAAATTATAATTAATAGATGTCCAATAGGAATAAAATTTCAACATTATCTCCATTAAACAATATTAATTATTATATCTGTAATAAAAATAATTAAAATGGTCGACTTTCATAAAATATTTGGTTCAAAGAAAATGAAAGCACATCGTTATGTTTTATAAGGATTTTAGTACTAAAATGTATCAAAAATTGTCTTATACAATATAGATCCAATACAATTACATATATCCAATAAGCTTATTAACATGAATAAGAATATAAAGTGTGACAAAGAATAATGATACTTATATGATTGATAATCCTCTATATTTCATGTTAGAAATATATGAACAGATCATAAATTATAGGATCATTGTATATACGTGGAAAAACAAATCATACATACTTGATGAGTTGTTGTTTACCACCGATTAAAGAACGTAGAACGAGTGTTTTGTCTTTTTTGCAAAACCAAAATGCCCAGCGTCTTCTCAGATCCAACTTCACACAGTAAGTTATATCTCTTATAAACTGTCATAGTTTTGCCTTTATATATCAGCGACGAATGACCACCATTAGTGGTTATTCTTCCAAGATGTCGTTTAGACCCATCATGGGTATAAAACGACATCATCTCCCACTCACACGTGATGGGTTTAAAAACAAAAACAACTATGCAGTACTCATACTTGTTCAATAACCAGTGTGATCAGCATACGACGAGAGTACATAGTCACATCTCGATTAACAAATTGATCCTAGGACTTATTTGTCCTTGAGTAAAAATTGTATGCTATACCCTAGGTCATATCTCGCATTTGCATTTTCCTTTGATCTCATTTAGTTTCTTTAAGTCATGACTGTATTCAAGTTCTCTCATAAAGAGACGATGACCATCTATGAATACTTTTCATGAGAGTCATTGATCTAAATTCAATAACCTTCATCTTTCTTCAATTCTCTCTTGAATTAAATTTAATTTGCTTTCCTAGAATTATTCCATAGGATCGTATCTTACATGATCTTTTGGCAATAAACTAAAGTAGCAAACCTTAAATTCAATTCGCAAGAATGAAACAAGAGTCATAAGGGTATATGATGAGGTTCTTCTTAACCTCAAGGGTCTCACACAATGTAATATGAGATCTTGTGACTTACATTAATCCCTTTTTGTGGTCAGTTGTGCACACATGATACGAGTCATGTGCTACGGTATTTATCCACTTCGTTTGACTTGAACATCTTTTAATCAAGAAATACCGTACAGATGATAGTTCAAACATACTCAATGTTTAACTTGAGTTCACTTATCTACTCACCAATTTATTCAGAACTCACATCTGGTAACGTAAGACAGATATAGTGATTAATAAATCACTTTGAACCAATTTCCTTACGGCATCTATGGTTTAAGTTTCGCGCTCTCAATTATCACCTAGATAATAAACTTTAAACATGCCTCATCTCTAGCGACCATAAACACTAGAGGTGATTTCCCGTGTGAGAGGGCCAATCTATAATCTGTCTCATATACTTATGATTCATCTTAAAAATCTATTTATACATAAAACACATATATTCATGAATCAAATGATGCACAATGTATAATCTTCATCATACATTATATCCAAACAAGTGACATTAGATTGAGTGAACATACATAGAAAAATGTTTTATCAGTACATTTCAACATCTACGCAGTCCTAGTGACTTTACATGCCTAATAAATACATCTCTAGAAATTAGCTTTGTCATTAGGTATGCTATCATATCTCGCTTAGATATATATCTCATGTTCACTTCTCCTCGTGCAACTATATCTTTCACATAATTCTATTTAGTATCTATCTGCTTAGTCTTACAATGAAATTTGTGGTCTTTTGTATAAGCGATTGCAGCTTGACTGTCATAATTGATGGTCACTGGATTGATTTCGCTTTTAGTGACTCCCAAATGCACAAGGAATCGATGAAACCACACAACCTCTTGTACTGTAGTTAAGAACGCTATAAATTCAGCTTCCATTGTGGATAATGCAACGCATGATTGTTTCTTACTTTTCCATGATATTGCTTCATGGTTTAGTAAGAATACATATCCTGAGGTAGATTTTCTTTCATCTAAATCTCCTCCCCAATCTGCATCTGTATATCCTTGGATACATAGATCATTGCCTTGATAACACAATGCATAGTATACAGTGCCCTTTAGATACCACAATATTCTCTTTACTGCTTTCCAATGGGCTTGGCCTGGATTTGATTGATATCTGCTCACCATCCCAACAACGTAACAAATATCTGGTCTTGTACACATCATTGCATACATAAGACTTCCAACTGCACTAGTGTAGGGAACATTCTTCATTTGTTCCCTTTCTTGTGGCGTTGACGGGTAATTCCTCTTACTAAGGCCTTCGTTTTTAGCAATAGGATTATCAATTGGTTTGCAATCTTGCATACGGAATCGTTCAAGAATTCTTTGAATGTAAATCGCTTGTGAAAGCAATAACAATCTCTTTGAACGATCTCTTGAAATCTTAACTCCAAGAATGTATGCCGCTTCACCTATGTCTTTCATTTCAAATTCTAATGATAACCAATCTTTGATTTGCTTAAGAAACACACAGTCATTACAAGCAATCAATATATCATCCACGTATAAAGATAAAATTACGAATTTATCTTTGGATCTTTTAACATACACACAATGGTCTTCATCGATCATTTGAAAATCATACGAAATGATTACGTTATGAAAACGAATATACCATTGTCTTGAAGATTGCTTAAGGCTATAAATTGATTTTAATAAACTGCATACTTTATTTTCATGACTTGCCTTGATGGAACCTTCAGGTTGTTCCATATAGATTTCTTCATCTAATTCTCCATTGAAAAAAGCAGTTTTTACATCCATTTGATGTAATTTAAGATCCATACTGGCTACTATAGCCAGAATAAGACGGATTGAAGCAAACTTCACAACAGGTGAAAAAGTTTCCTCATAATCAATTCCCTCCTGTTGCATCTATCCTTTTGCTACAAGACGTGCCTTATATCTTTCGATATTACCATTAGCTTTTCGCTTAATTTTTAAAACCCACTTGTTCTCAATTTCTTTACGTCCTTCGGGGAGGTCAACCAAGTCTCATACTTGATTTGAGCTTAAAGAAGTCATTTCTTCTATCATTGCTTTTATCCATTCTTCTTTAGCAGGGCCAGTAAGAGCCTCATTTACATTCCTTGGCTCTTCTTCCTTTTGCGGAACAATCATATTAATTTCTTCTTCAATCTCAAAACGACGTCGGAGAATTACTCCTCGATTACATTGTCTTAACCGAGGTTCATCATAAACAAATTCATTATTGATCTAATTGCTCCCACTCAGATCAGTTATCATATAGAACCTTTCTGTGGAATTGCTCCCACTTGGTTGAAGTTCCTCATCTTGATTCTGCATAACAGAATCATTCTGATCAAGTGACTCATATAATAATAGGTCTTTACTTATTTCGCCTTGCTTGGAAAAATCATTCTCTAAGAATGTTACATCTCGTGATTCAAATTCAGTTACACCTCAACTACCTTGTTCACTTATGAACACGTATCCTTTTGAGTGTTCTGAGTATCTAATAAAAATATTTTTTCTCCCTCTTGGGCCTAATTTCTCATGTTTGTGAGAGAGATCATGAACATAGGCTGCACACCCCCAAGGTATGAGACTTGACATATCAGGTCTCCTACCAGTCCATAACTCATATGGTGTGCTAGTAACTGATTTTGTGGGCACACGATTAAGTACATAGGTGGCTGTTAGCAATGCATCACCCCAAAAGGTGATCGGTGAATTTGCTTAGGCCATCATGGACCTAATCATTTCTAATAGTGTCCTATTTCGTCTTTCAGCGATACCATTTTGTTGTGGGGTCCTTAGAATTGTTAATTGTCTTTTTATTCCTTTCTCATAACATAAATCTTTGAACTTGTCTGACAAGTATTCTTATCCTCGATCATTTCGTAAAGCTTTTATTTTCTTATCTAATTGATTCTCAACTAAGTTCATATATTTTATGAAGCAATCGAATGCCTCTGATTTATGAGAAATCAAATAGACATGACCATATCGAGTATAGTCATCTATAAAAGTGATGAAATAAATTGCCCCACGTCTAGCCTTTACATTCATTGGACCATAAATGTCAGAATGAATTAATTGCAATGGATATAATGCTCGTGTTCCCTTTCCAAATGGCTTTCGTGCCATTTTACCAGCTAAACAATGCTCACATGTAGGTAGATCTACTTGACTTAGATTACCTAACAGTCCTTCTTTAGCCAATCGACTTATTCAATTTTGACCAATATAACATAGTCTAGCGTGCCACAAAGTTGCATCATTGTTGGAATTACTAGATGTGAATAATGAATAACTAATATTATTATTTTTCTTTAACACATCCAGCACAATAAAACCATCCAATAAAAAACCATGACCATAATTAATAGATCCAAGATACAAATCCATTCCACTACTGTGAAAATTTACATTAAAACCAAGTTTAACTAACATCAACACAGATAAAAAATTTCTACGAATCTGTGGAGCAAATAATACTTCATGTAGGATGAGAGGTCGTCCTCCACGCATGTCCAATTTACATGTCCCAATTCCTTGTACAACAACTTTGGAATTATCACCTACATAAAGCCATCGACTACCATGTGGGAGTTTACGAAACTCAATGAAGGCATCATGATCCTTCGCTACATTGTTGGCTGCTCCTGAGTCTGCAATCCACAAAGGATGTGATTCAGTTAAAAAAACAGAACAAGAAATATTCACATAACAAATGTTTGTACTATAAAGTTGTACCTTCTTGGGCTCGGTACAATCTCGAGCAAAGTGACCCTTATTACCACAATTATAGCATTTCACATGTTTCATATTCTTCTTCTTGAAGGGACGCTTTCCCTTTCCACGTTGGTTCCAATTTTTCTTTTTGGATTCCTGAGGGGAGTGGTTGAATTTCTTATTCCTTTTCCACTTATATCTACCATGATGCTTGCGTTTCTTGTTCATAGCTCCATGTGAGCTAGAACTAACTGCATATGCCTCAGAAGACATCTTTAAGGCTTCAAGATGTTCTTCCTCCAAGATAAGATGCCTCGTAGCATCTTTCATTGTCTTGATGTTTTCATTATGAGTTAGGTGCATCTTCATATGCTCCCAACTCTGAGGCAGTGAACGAATCACAGCTTGTACCTGTTGCTTATCAGACAGCTCATGACCAACATCACGTAACTCAGTAACCATGTTGGACATTTTTCTCAAATGCTTCTGCATTGTATCATCTGGGCACTTCTTATAAGTATCAAACTTAATTGTGAGTGACCTCACTTTGTTCACTGAAGCACCTCCAAAACGAGCAGCTAATGTGGACCACATGTCCTTTGCAGTTTCGAACTTACGAAACTCACGCATGATATCATTATCCATGCTACTCAGCAACGTGATGCGAGCTAAAGAGTTTTTCTTTTTCTATAAGTCATACGCATCACGGTCCCTTCTATGTTGGGCTGTTGTGCCCTCCGCAGGAACATTCATGGTTAGGTTTAATGGTTCTAGAGCCTCTTGCTCTTCTAGTACATATTGGATTTTCATACTCCAAATCTCGTAATTGTCACTATTGAGTTTCTCACCCCTATTGAGTTCAACAACTATATTCTTTGAAGAAGTAGCCATTTTCGAAACACTAAGTTTCTATAATAAGAAAGAAATATATACACGTTAATGTCACATTAATCGTTCATAGAGCAAATAATTCGATTACAATTGCTTATGAAATCAAAAGTTCATAAATGTGTTCAATCATCATTCATACAACAATCGAATCCTAATTACTTTACTCTAGACGAATTCTTATATAAAATTCATGTAAACATATTACATAAATATTAAAACCTTGTTCTTATAAAACCAAACAACCTATTGTATACCTATGAACAATTTATAGGTAACGAACCTTACGCGGAAATGAGTTCACGATTTCGCGTGAAACATTTTGCGAAGCTCGATTTACAATAGATCTAACTATTTCCATTGTAAGACCTATAGGATATAAAGTCCTAATTAACTCTCTTCTACGCATCCTTTTCATAAATGTCATCACTAACAAATTATAAGTCTTCTCAGACATATTATTCCAGAGCATTTGTAATAGTTCGCCTTGAGGTTGAGGCAATGTCGCAAGCAAAGTCATGTACTTTACTTCAACATCCGTGTAAGCTACACAACCTCCAAAATATAGCTTTTACGTCATGTTATTAACTTCTGATAACATATTGTGTTAGATCATCTCTAGGCATTAAGCGCATGTTGACTAATCGCATACATCTTTGCTAATTCGCCTCTACGCGCCTCACATCGAATAAGCTTGCGTGTTTGCTTAATAATATGCATTGTCTGAAAACAAATTTTCGGAATCGAAGAGTATATAAAATAAAAATAAAAATTATTTTTTCTAACACTTAGCGAACTTATGCTCACATATTGAAATAATTTTAATTTATTATTTTGTATTATATTGTTTATCAACAATTTATTGAGCGAATCAAAAATTTAATCTCTAAGTAATTAGACACTTATTTCTAATTTACCTTATAATTGAACTAATCAATTATCTTGGTTTAATTAGAAACTAATTTCTAAATAAATAAATTAAAAAATATTTCATTTTAATAAAACAAAATTAGTATTTATCCAATTAGAAAATAAACCAACAAAATAGTTTATTTCTAAAGTTAATCTTATTTTCACTAAACAAATTAGTATTCAGTTAATTAGAAAATAAACCAACAAAATTTGTTTATTTCTAAGGTTATTTTAACTAAACAAATTAGTTATTTAAAAAAACTTTGCTAATTAATTAGAAACTTATTTCTAATATTCAAATATGAATAATTCAATAAGAATTAGAAAACTATTTCTAATTTAAAGTATAATTGAACTAATCAATTTATTTATTTATTTTAATCGAAACTAATTTCTAATGAAACCTTTTCTTTTTTTATATTTTAACTAAGCAAATTAGTATAATTTAATTAGTTAATGTACATTAGAAAATTAATTTTAATTCTTTATATTACATGTATAACTCGTTATAGCCATTAGCGTTATACCACAAAGATATATATACATATTTATATTACACACATCTCTTCTGACAAAACCATTAGTAGTTTTGTCTTATTATACATGTATTACATATAATAAATGAAGAAGCAACGTGCACATCTCCTCTGACAAAACCATTAGTAGGTTTTGTCTTATTATACATGTATTACATTTTGTATAATAAGAGCGCAGATCCTCTGTCTAACAAATCCCTGTCCAACCATGTAAACGGTGCTGTTGCATATAAAAATTGGACAGTTGAGTGTGGGGATGACAGGCGCCTGTGGGACCCACCCACAGGCGCCTTTTTTGAAGCCATATAACGCAGCGCGGATTTACAAATGTTTTATTTAAATTCCAATGTTTAAAAGTGTAGAAGTAAATAAAAATGCAAAGCCATCTACACTTTTGCAGAGATTGGAATTTTAATAAAAACATGTTTATTATCATTTACAAACATTATTAATTTTGTTATTATTATTTAGTTTATATATTTATTTATATACTTATTAAATTTATTTTTTATCATTATTATTATTATTTTGTTATTATTATAATTAAATTTATTTCCATTTTATAATAACTATTAAATATTAATCTGAACATATAATTATTGTTATTATTATTATTATTATTATCATTTAAATTTAGTGCCATTATTATAATAAGATTTCATTAAGAATTTCTTTGTTCTATTCTTATTCTTCTAATTATTATTATTATTTTATTTTTCTTATCATTATTATTATTATTATTATGTTATTATTATTATTATTATTTAAATTTATTTCCATTATTATTATTATTTTCTTATTGTTATTGTTATTATTATTACTAAATTGGTTGTAAATAAAGTCATAAATCTTTTTGCTATATGTATTATTATTATTATTATTATTAGTATTATAAATATAATTATATTTTTATTTATTAGGTGTATATATCTATTTATTGAGTTATTTAAATTTATTTGATTATTTTCATAATAATAATAATAATAATAATTATTATTATTATATTTATTAACTTTATTTAAATTTATTTCCATTAAACTAATGACTATTAAATATTCAATTTAAATAACTTATTGTTATTATTATTAATAATGTTATGAATATTTTTATTATTACTTAAATTTATTTCCATTATTATTAGGTGTATATATATATTTATTTAGTTATTATGATATTAAATTATTATTTTATCATGATTATTATGATTATTAATGTCATTATTTTATTATGATATTAATTTAATTTCAAATATATAATAACTATTGTACATTAATCTGAACATACACTTATTGTTTTTATTATTATTATTATATAAATTTATTGCCATTATTATAATCACTTATAAATTACTTATTGTTATTATTAAATTTATTATAGAGTTATTATTAAATTAAATATAATTATTATTAAATTGGTTGTAAATAAAGTCATAAATCTTTTTGCTATATGTATTATTATTAGTAGTATTATAAATGTCATTATAAATTTGTTTATTTATTACGTGTATATAATTTTTATTGAGTTATTTAAATTTATTTTATTATTTTAATAATAATAATAATAATTATTATTATTATTATTATATGAAAATATTATTAAATTAATTATAGAATCATTATGAAATTAATTATAATTGTTATTAAATTAGCATGTTAATAATTTCATAAATATTTTTGCTATATGTATTATTATTAGTAGTAATGTTATAATAAAATTTTAATTTTTTTATTCGGGATTGTCGCTAGGCGACGCGTCGCCTAGTGATACTTCGAGAATGGGCACGATCACTAGGGCGACGCCTCCTCCTAGTGACCTGTCTGAAATGGGTAGGATCACTAGGCGACGCGTCGCCTCTAGCTTAATTCCCGCCCATATCGAAGTATATTATAATTATAACTAATTATTCAATCTTGTTATTATTACGTGTAATTATTATTATTATGTGTATTATTGTTCTTAAATTTATTATTATCTTTGTTATTAATAATAATAATAATATTATTATTATTATTATCATGATTATTTAAATTTTAATTAATTATAATTTCTATTATTATACTTATATTTGTTATAATTATTAAATTTCTTGTAATTATTAGTTGCAACAATTATTCGATTAAATTTGAATTGCTTACAATTTTATTGTATTATTATTATTGTTGTTATTATTATTATTATTATTATTATTATTATTATTATTATTATAAATTTCCTTATAATGATTAAATGCATATTTCTTTATTTCTAATATATGTTATAGAATTGCTTATCATTATTGATTTTGTTCTTATTATTATGTCTAAGTATGAGTATTATTATTATGACTGTTCTTATTTTTATTATTATCTTTATTATTATTATTATTCTTGTGATTATTATTATTATTATTATTATTATCTTATTATTATAATGTTCTTATTAAATTAATTTATTATCTTATTATTATTATTATTATTGTAACGAAAATCTCTTAGTATAGAAATTAATTGTTACTATTTATAAAATATTTGTTATTGAAAAGAATTTATTGAAATTGACCTGAAATGAACAAAGTCTCGAGGACATTATATTAACCTATTAAAACAAAATAAATAAACATATAGAATATTAATAAATTCGGAGGCATTTATTAGCAATAATGATTATGGAAACACTTGTCTTTTCCAATAAATTGTCATAAGCAATTCACCCAATGAACTAAATTGGTAATAAAATTTAAGAAACTTTATTATCGTTCATTTTAAAACACGAGCATCTTCGTCTCCACCAACCTTCGTTGTTTTCAGAGATCTTTTATAGCTTTCAGCCATTTGCTCAGGTGTAAAAATTTAAAATCATTTGTCAATGTTCTGCAGAAACTTGAAAATTGTCTGTGTTGTCGTATTCCAAATTTAGAAGCAGCTGCTGAAAGAAACGTTGTGCTTTATGTTCTGCTTCTGATTATAACTTCTGTCTTTATCTATTTTACGTATTGGTTTCCAATTTCATATATGTGGAATGTTTCTATCAATAAATACTGGTTTAAAATCCTGGAAAGTTCCTGTATAACAATGACTGTTTGTGTTAATAAATACGAGAATGTTTCTGTTAATAAAAATCGTTTCTGTTAATAACCGATTGTGAGTTGTTCTGTTAATAAATACTGTATCTGTTATTAAATACTGTGCAATGTTTCTTTTGGTTGTTGTTCTGTTAATAAATACTGTCTCTGCTAATAAATATGGCAATGCTTCTGTTGTTTGTTGTTCTATGAATACATACTGTCTCTGTTCCTGTTTTATGCAATGTCTTTGTTGTATGGTGATTGGTTAATAAATCCTGTCTGTCAATAAATACTGCAATGTTTGTGTTTGTGGAAAGTAATATGCGATGGTTGAAGTTTGCTGTGTTACATATGAGATGGTCGTCGTTAGTTTTGTTGAATAATTATGGTTTCCTACTTATGAAAGAGTTTGTCGGCTATATGTTGTAATGAATGTTTGTCGGTTGATTTGGTAAGCATTCAATAGTAGTTAATGTAAGAAATTTAATATGTCATATTAAATTTGAAACAACTAACCATCAAATGCTAAGTTTGGTTGTTCTCATACAGCAATGACATGATACATGGATGGCCCCAAAATCAAGACACAAATACTATCTTTGTTGTATCGGTCGTGTGTGGTTGTCTCGAATAACTATATGTGATCATAATGGTGTTGCTTTTTTGATGTAACAGGTGTGAAAATGGAAGGTACATCGACGTCATACCGCCGTTTAAATTATGAATCTGATAACGAGCAACGAATAATGAAGATACTTGTCGGGACCGAGTTTTGATTTGAACGGAAGACAGCTTGGTTGGAAGAGAGTTGGTTCCAAAATTGGCATGCGATTCGAGATGTAAGCGATGCTTATGATTGCTATTTAACTTATGCCAAGCAAGTGGGATTTGGAATAAGAAGGAGCAAAAGTCATA
Source organism: Erythroxylum novogranatense (assembly GCA_029891385.1). Lineage (NCBI taxonomy): Eukaryota > Viridiplantae > Streptophyta > Magnoliopsida > Malpighiales > Erythroxylaceae > Erythroxylum > Erythroxylum novogranatense. The sequence continues at coordinate 36,372,243 of CM057235.1, forward strand.
AAGACAAAGGTGGTAAGTTGATTTGTAGGCTATTTGTATGCGAAGGTCAAGGTAAACGGATGGCCGATAAAAGAGATTTGTATGTAAAAGCCCCACGTGCACAAACAAGATTTGGTTGTGAGGCAAGAATGAAAGTGCATAGTTTGCAAACTGGGAAATTTGAAGTCATTGAGTTTCTTGAGGATCACAACCACTACCTTTCATCACCGAACAAAACACATTTGCATAGAGTCACAGAAGATATCTTCATCATGGTATGAACATTAAAATGGCTAATGATGTGGGAATTCGAACGAAACAATCGCATGATCTTATGGTTAGACAAGCTGGTAGTCGAGATAATGTTGGCTTCATTCCGGATGATTACAGGAACTATTTGAGGTCAAAACGAACTGGAGGCATGAAAAGGGGAGATACACGTGAGCTTTTGGCATATTTGTATAAGATGCAGGTGAAAGATCCGAATTTCTTTTATGTCATTCAAGTGGACGAAGATGATTTGATAACTAACATATTTTGGTGTGACGGGAAGATGAGGAACGACTACTTAGATTTTGGTGATGTAGTTTGCTTCGATACGACATACAAGAAGAATGCTGACGGTCGTCCACTTGCTCTATTTGTCGGTATCAACCATCACAAGCAAACAATAATTTTTGGTGGTGCACTCCTTTATGATGAGACTGCGCAAACATTTCAATGGTTGTTTGAGACATTTCAGAGAGCTATGTTTGAAAAAATGCCAACAACGATTCTTACTGATCAAGATGCCGCAATGGCAAAGGCATTAGCGTCAACATGGCCAAATACTCATCATCGACTTTGTATTTGGCACATTTATCAAAATGCGGCCATACATTTGAGTGGGATATTTTCTAAATTTAAGGAGTTCGCAAGGGATTTTAGCACCTGCATCTATGAGTTTGAAGAAGAAGAAGATTTCTGCGTTGCATAGGCGCAGATGTTGGACAAATATGAACTTCAAGATAATGACTGGTTGAAACGTTTGTATGCCATAAAGGAAAAATGGGCTTTGGTGTATGGGCGAAAAACTTTTTGTCCTGACATGATGACCACGCAACGCAAAGAGAGCATGAATAGTTTGATAAAGAGGTATGTTAGTTACCAAGATAACTTGATACAATTTTTAACCACTTCCAATGATTGATTGATGATCGTCGATATGAGGAGTTAAAAGTCGATTTCGAAGTAATGCGACCAAGCCAACATTGTCAAGACCGGTCAAAATTTTAAACCATGCATCAACCGTGTACACGCCTAAGTCTTTAAATGGTTCCAAGATGAATGGAATCATTGTCATGATTATAGTTTCATTCTTAATGTGAGGATGGAATAGTAGAAATATAAGATTAGTTGTGCCGGAAGAGCTACTCTCAATTGGTTAGCTATGATTTGTGCAATGATGACGCCCATTGTAGTTGTGGGAAGTTCGAGTTTCTTGGCATTTTATGCCGGCATGTGTTGAAGGTGTATAACTCAAGAATATTTCGACAATCCCAACCAAGTATATTATGAAAAGGTGGACAAGGAAAGCAAAAGTTGATTGGTTGCACATATGGAGTCCATCGTCAATGATACTAATGATCATTCGCATTTAGCCGCCAACTTTTCGGTATAAAGATTTGTGTACATTAAGCATGCGATTGGTCACAAGGGCGCAGAGAGGCGAGATACGATCAACTTCGAAAGATAATCTCTTGAACATGTTGAAGATGGTTGATGATACATTGCATGTGAGGAAATAAATAATGAAGATAACCAATTAGCACAAGAGCATCGCTTAAGCCAACGGTCACGCCAAGTATTGAAAGAAATGTGTTGAATGAACCCGACGTCCATTTTATGGACATGAATGACATACGAGGCCTGAAAATGAAGACAAAGCCCACATCAAGTAAGAGATTGAGGAGTGGACTAGAAAAATTTCTAAGAAGAGGAAGAATAATGAAGAAGTGCAAGAGTATAACAAATGTGGCTGAATCGAACCCTACCACCCTGTCCACGACTCAGGTATAACTTATGGTAATATTGGATTGGAATGACATATACAAATTTCACAATTATTATGTTACCTTAATGTAGCGTAAACGATTGTCTCCGTGAATCTGCAGATACTTCCCAACAAACCCACAATTTCATGAAGAATTGGGCTCCCATATTACAAAGAACAACAAAGTTGGAATTGGGTAGATGATAATGTTTGCTAGTATTGGGTTATTGTGTATTGAATTATATTTGACTTGATTGCTTATGAGGAAAACCATGTTACAGACCGTTGGTATTTGTAAGGACCTTGTAACTTTGGGTTCCAGTCATGACGAGAGGCTCCAACAATCTCAGGTTCAAGTTGTAATATTATCTTATTGGGTTCATGCATTTGAATCAATGTAATGTTAGCTTTACGGAAATTTGGATATGACAACCAGGAACTGCATCGTACAAGTGTAGTAATGGATAAATGTACAACCCTGTGTAACAGTCAGCATCATCATTTACCAACTCCGATGGTATTGTTTGCTTGAACTATTTTACGCGTTGGTTTTAAATATTGTATGTCTGTAACGTGTTATTTAACTCTTAATCATTTATCATGTTAGGTGAATGCTATAGAAGAAGCCAACACAATGTTATCGTTGATATCCCACCTGCAATGCGCATGACTGATTTACTTATGGTAATAACACGAACGTTTTGTTGATCATTTCAATTATGTTGTATACTTGCATGTATAATTGCATAACACGTGTTGATTTGTTTTAATTGTTAACCATGGATATTCGTTCACAGGCGCAACAGACATTTGGAATTGCACATTTGGAAGATATCAGCAACTTTGGGCTTGAAATGTCGATTGGCAACTGTCATAGTTGCCTTCGTGCCAAAAAGTTTTGTGTGTGTACAAGATGATTCTGATAACATAGTAAGTACTAAGCGGCATATACCTGTAAGGTGTTCACCATGTTATACTATTGTCTCGCTCTGCTGTGGTGTGTCCATGGTCTGAATTAGTGCGTACTCGTTCAACCTGGATACAGGCAGCTGTGGCCGCTGGGGATCTCTCATCCTCAAATGGCACCATGTTATGAAGAAAGCGGAGATCAAGAAGATAAGAAACGGAAATCTGCTTTGGATAAGTTGGAGCAAGCAAGCCAGGGTTCTATCCTTGGGGAGGCAAGTTAAACTTGTTCTTTTTCTAAACTTTTCTGTGATAAAAGAAGCATTTATGCCGGGATATTTTTGGCGTATCTGGGTTGTATTTCAAAAATTTATTATTGGTGGACTTTCCTTGCCGTATATTTGTAGGCCATTTGTGTAGTCTATAGCAACGATGTTTTGAATAGGATTCCGGTGTTTTTGGTTAAATGTCGAATGTGAGTCATTGTGTTATCACACCGTTTGCAATTCAATATGACCTTTCCCTGCAACTATAATTATCACGCATTCTCCATTCTAGTTAACAGGATTCCTTTGTATCCTGTCATCAAGTTATTATCGCTCTCTCAATGGGTGAATTATATTGCTGTTATCATGATGTTTGTTACTAAGTTGATGACAAGTCGACGCTCCAGCTGCACTGGTTGTTAACTTCTGTCAGCAGCCTACTTATGATGAAATTGTTTGCTTCATTAACAACTCTTAACACTTCTGTGTTCATATTAATAGGGTTTGAAGCCTCTTCATGACGCTGTGGACAATTTTGCTCCAACACCATGGCAACCTTTAGGAAGTGCATTGAGAGGGGGTTCCAGTTTTGTTCAATAGTAAGGTTAGAGTTCGAGAGTTTTTGATTAAAAAGCAAATCCGTGTTGACAACGTGTACCCTCTCAAATCAACAACATTGGTACACGTTAACAGTGATGAGTTTATGTCAATATCTGACTTCCTGGAAGGACTTTGATGTTCATATTATACCATGAATAGACTTATCATTGTCTCATTATCTTATTAATATAATAATAATAATAATAATAATTAATATTATTATCATTATTATTATTATTATTATTACTATTATTATCATTATTATTATCTTATTATTTTAATTAATAATTATTATTGTCATTATTATCATTTATCTTATTATAATAATTAGTATAATATTTATCATTATTATTATTATTATTACTATTATTATTAGCTTGTATTTGCTTGCATAATGCTTCCTTCCAGGCTGAGCTAAGTCATTGAAAATAGTCTGATAAATTGTGGAATGGTGCTCGGAACTTCTGTAAAATTTGTAATTCATTGGTAGAAATGGGACTCTTATATGTTGAAGTCATAATAATCTGGTTGCCTCGATAATTAACTCTGAGTGTTGATTCATTATGAACATATTATTATTATTATTATTGTTATCATTATCATGATTATTATTATTATTATTATTATTATTATTATTATTATTATTATTATTATTTATTTATTTTAAATTTATTAATTAATATAAAGTTCTATTATTATAATGACATTTGTTATAATTCAAATGTTTTTAATTTTTTTCTTCCGAACTATTGGAAATTTATTAAAACTAACAAACCATTTATAAACATTAGTAGTAGTATTATAATTATAATTATAATTTTCTTTATGATTAGTACTATGATTATTATTATTATTGTAATTATAATAATTATTACAAATGTAATTATTATTGTGTTTATTATTAATAGTATAAAAATCCTTATTATTATTATTATTATTTTAATTATTATTCTTATATTTAATAAATAATTTTATTTCTATTATTATAATTACTGCTCAATATTATTATTATATTTATTGCAGAGTATTGTTGCAATTTATTATTATCTTCATTATTACTAATAAATATTTTGGTTTAAAATGAACACATAATAGTCATTTTACGGCAATACATATTCTTCGATTTTAAAGAATACCTAAAGCCGACTGAAACTTGTTTTAACTTAATCGTCGAATACGTAACCTTCTTCTCCCTCTAACCTTGTTCCTTTTTTCAAACATATCCTTAAACAGAAGCCTCCTTCCAACTTCTTCAACTTGTGAAATAATTTGGAGTCTCTCTTCAAAAGTTCTTCCTCTTCTCTACAAAAGTTGTTCCTCTTCTCTACAAAAGTAAGAGCCTCTTCTTGACATTCCAGCATTCTACCACCAGATTGTAGGTAAGTTGTTTGTATTGTTTTGATTGGGTGATGGGTTTCGATTGAGTGAGGGATATGTTTTTCATGTGGCTATTTTATGTGGGTATTTTCGATGAATTGCATCTGGGTAATTTGTTTGGGTTTTGTTTTTCGTATGGGTATTTCATCTGGATAATGTCAATGGGTTTCGATTAATTACATCGTGTGTTCTTCGCCTTCTTTGAATTTAATACATCGTGGGAATCCCTCTTCACCCATTTTTGTGCCCCACTCACATTCACTCTCTACCTATTTCGTCACCGTAAAGGTCCATGTCAGAGTGGTCACTGTTCAGGTTAACAGTGGACGGTCCACAGTTGAGCGTTAAAAGTGATTCATGCTGAACACTTTTAGTTGACGCTGAACACTCACGCATCATAGGAATTTATATGTTCTATTATATGTTCACTTCAGTGTCCAATTTTTTTTAAAAAATATTTTCGTGAGGTCTGTAACTGACAAACTTAGATCAATTCCTTATTCTCGTGACTGAAATATGGATCCTGATTGGTTTTGTTGTTTTGTGAAGTGAATGTGAGTAACTTCCAAACTTGCATTGAATACAATACGAATTAATTATGTTTGTAGGTTTTCTGTGTATGGTATTGTGATTTTTAGGATTGTGATTGCAGGAGGTTGGACTATTAAATTTGGTTACTCCCTTCAGTGGAAGCGTAGTAGGTGTTTCTTCTTTACGTTGTTTAGGTATGGATTGCTATTACAATTGCATCATTTCAAATTGTGACTCTTTGTCCTTGTGATTGATGTTGTGCATATATTTACGATGGTTGAATTTGGTAATTATATGACTGCATGTATAGATTTGTACCAATTAAAAGTTGACAACATGCATAAAGAAACAATGATATTACTAAAGTGTTAAAGTAATTCGATGATTGCGTTCTAAAAGTTTATTGCGTTTAAGACAAGTTGTCATCCCAAATGTCAAAAAGTTTATTGCTTTTCCTCAATTACAACGATACATCTTGGTCTTCTACACAACCCATACTTATCAACATAACACACATGTTTATATAATCATCGCCGTTTTTAGGATCTTACATTATGTAGTTGATAATATTTATTCATTCAATAATCACAGCCCTTAAGATACTTGGAAGTGCTTGTTATACTCTCAAAACTTGGACAAAACTGAACTCATAATTCAAATGTTTATACTAACCCTCTTAAAGAGAGAGTACAATTCCTATGCACAATATGTTTTGTCCAGCTTAGTTTTGTTACATGTAATTGATTTAATATATAATTAATAGGGTAGCTAAATCAGAACCAAAATCAAACAAAAACATTGGATTCTATATAGATACATCAAGAAGTCCAAATGATGGTTGTTCTCTTATTCTACTTTATGCCTTCAACTAACAAGTATGTGTTGAATCATCGGGTGAACCGTAATAATTTGTCTTCTTAATTTGTCACATAAACAGCTGCCACCGTGACAATGCCCCGTTGAAGACCTAGACAGGCAGAGGGAAGCATGGAATCTGAGGTGAGAGGGGACAATGCTGCAAACATTGCAGAAATGTATGATGCACCTTTTCCCATTTATTCCGAGGCAGAAGGAACGAGGTTCAGGGAACTCCAAAGTAAGAGGATTGAGGTTCCTACGTATTTTGATTTTGACCTGCTTGAGCAAATAGGATTGAAAGACAGGTTGATGAATTTATGTGAGAGAGGTAGTTGGCAATATTTTGTGCGAAAAAGGTTCCCCGTGTACCGTGACTTGACACTAGAGATGTTCACATCTTTGAGGTTTGCCACACGGCGACCAGAGATATTATGGTTTAGGTTACAAGGGCGGGTGTGTTATATAGATGAGGCGGTGTTACGACACGTATGTGAGTTTGCCCGGAACGATATTGAACATGCGCATCAGGGTTTCAATGTAACTTCCTACTGGAAATATTTAACAGACTTGGATGCGTATGATCCGCACATTGCATCCAATGCACAAATTATGGAAGCGCATTTGAAGCTGCTGCATAAATTCATCTGTGGAACTGTTTTTGGCAAACAACAAAGTATTAAATGCTCGATGAAGGAGCTTTTCCTATTATGGTGCATCGAGCATGGACATAAACCGAACATGTTCACTTATGTATCTAGAACATTGATAGAATTTGTGGGGAGACGGGGGAGCAGCCTGGGAATGGGATATTTAGCAACTGCAATAGCTCGGTGCTTTAGGCTTGATCTTAGTGACCGTGTGGACATACTGAATTATCACTATTTCGATGTATCATACTTGACACGGTGCGAGATTATACACGGGAGCTGCAGGCAACTACGAGATCCATCAACCCGTCGAGCATTGAAGCGTAGGTTGGTAGCGGGCGAGTCAAGTTCGATAGGTCACCGTGTGGGTCATGGTTATGTGGGTGACGGTGTTGAATATGGTTCGGAGACTGAGGGGCGAAAACCGCAACCACAACATCAGTTCGCACCGCAACATTCACATGAACAACAGTCGCAACCTAATTTGGCCACGATACACCAACTGCTTCTAGATAACCAGCGCAGAACACATGAGCAATTGGATGGAATTACTAATGGATGCATAGAATGAATCAAGAATTGGAAAATCTTCTCGCAAGTTAAGGATATCGATGGCGAAATGGAATACATGGTAAACAAATGGGAAAAGGCTTGGCAGGTCCAAGGACTGCAGGTGCCATCTCCCACCTCATCTGGTGGAGGCAATCCACAAAAGGATGGCACAGATGCTGCAGCAGGGTCCTGTTCTTAAATTGCTGAGGTATGACATTCTTTCATCTTAACAAATTTGATTCTTAAGACTCTCTCCTTGTATACTTGCCTTTTCCATTTAAGGTTATACTCATCCCAGTGTTGTTCCACCTTGTGTGCAGCTGTATATTTGTTAGCTGTCATGGTTAGAACGCTTGTGTGGTTTTATCTTCACTAATAGCTGCTATTAGTGATATTTTAAAGACATGTTTTAAAGGATCTAATGTAATTGGTTGCAGACATGTTCCTTTGTATCTGCTTCACCTTCTTTGAATTTGATGCATTGAAATTCAATACATTTTCATATTGTACCACTAACCATACCCGTTTGCTGTTTCGTATTCACTTTTAACATGTTACTTCAATGGGCTCTTTTGTCACAAGGGTTGGACGTGCCATCTCCATCTTCATCTGTCCACCAAATGCGAATCGATCCGCTTCGATTTGTGGAAGTAAGACACTTGTGCTTCTTTACATTTCGCAACTCGATCCTCGCTTATGTTTGTGAAATATGGCTTAAATTTGAAAATTGAATGTGTTACAACTCTATGAATGCTTGGCTATAAATTTGTTGTAATGTAGCGATGCTTTCGTTGATGATAATGCCTTTTATCTGTTACCAACTTGTGGATGTTACTTCCATTTTGCTTGCAAACCGCCTACCTCAGATAATCTAATGTGTCAAGAATTACGTAACGGCATGTATTGAAGCAATCAAGATGTGGACTTTAAAGATCGAGAACCCAATAAGTCAAGGAATGTGAATGAAATTGAAGCGGCGATGCGCTTGGAAAACGTAATAAAGTTCATCTGAAGCATTGCATCTTTGTTGACGACTTCGATTTGTTTTAGGAAGCGCACCTATTAACTGCTCAAAGTCGAGATGCACAAATGGGTGTCGATGAACTCCCAAGTTTATTCATGTCATGCGTGCCTTATTTTTAAAATTACAGAAGTTGAGTATTAGTCTTTGTCTGAATGTTTTGTTTTTACTTTGACATGAATCTGATGTTCGGAATTAATGCTGCTACTGATCTGTTATTCTTTAAACACAAACTTGTTGCTACACAGTGAAGTTGTAAATACAATGATTATTGAAGATTGGATTTTTTAGTGTGTTGTTTTTTCATGTCTATTGCTTCTCTATTGATTTATATCTGATGAAGATGGACAATGAGAGTGTCGGATGGTTGTTGCTGAATTAGAGCATCAGCATGTGCCTTTCACGTGACATCTTTAATGACTCTCCAATGCTTTGCTTTTTTGTCCTTTGACCATGTATTCACTTGATTTTTGCTTTGCTTCTGTTGTCAGTTACCTGTTCACGTGGGTGTACATGCTCCAGCACATGGTCCTTAAGTCTTGTGGTCACCCAAATGAGTTTTAGTTGAGTCACTTGTTTCTATATCAAGTAACACCGACACTTCCCTTGTCTCCTTCTTCTGCGACATATGTAGTCTACACGCATAATAGTTAGTAATAGAAGTTTTGCACATTTGCTCCCATTCTTGTGCATTTTAATAATTAATTTACAAAAAATTAATAATTTTGTAATAATAATTACACATTAAATATATGTAAATAATAGATTAAATTTATTTAAATTTATTTTAATAAGTTATATAATGTTTAAAATAAAGTATTAATCAAAATATTTAATTTTTAAATTAAATTAATTTAAAGTTAATCTTTATAAACTAATATTTATTTTATATATTTTAATTTTAAAATATATGTTTTGTTGCAATTTATATATTTAATATATGTTCCAAATTTAATTATATCATTAATAATAATACTCATACTTAGACATAATAATAAGAACAAAATCAATAATGATAAGCAATTTATAACATATATTAGAAATAAAGAAATATGCATTTAATCATTATAAGGAAATAAATAATAATAATAATAATAATAATAATAATAATAATAATAATAATAATAATAATAATAATAATAATAATAATAATAATAATAATAATAATAATAATAATAATAATAATAATAATAATAATAATAATACAATAAAATTGTAAGCAATTCAAATTTAATCGAATAATTGTTGCAACTAATAATTACAAGAAATTTATTTAATTATAACAAATATAAGTATAATAATAAAATTATAATTAATTAAAATTTAAATAATCATGATGATGATGATAATAATAATAATAATAATAATAATAATAATAATAATAATAATAATAATAATAATAATAATAATAATAATAATAATAATAATAATAATAACAAAGATAATAATAAATTTAAGAACAATAATACATAATAATAATAATTACACGTAATAATAACAAAATTGAATAATTAGTTATAATTATAATATCTCTTTGATATGGGTAGGGGTCGCCAGCTAGGCTGACGCGTCGCCCTAGTGATCCTGCCCATTTCAGACAGGATCACTAGGGCGAGGCGTCGCCCTAGTGATTCTGCCCATTTCAGGCAGGGTCACTAGGGCGACGCGTCGCCCTAGCGACCGTCCCTGAATAAAGAAAATTAAAATTTTTATTATAACATTACTACTAATAATAATACATATAGCAAAAATATTTATGAAATTATTAACCACGAATTTAATAACAATTATAATTAATTTCATAATGACTCTATAATTAATTTAATAATATTTTCATATAATAATAATAATAATTATTATTATTATTATTATTATTATTAAAAATAATAAAATAAATTTAAATAACTCAATAAAAATTATATACATGTAATAAATAAACAAATTTATAATGACATTTATAATACTACTAATAATAATAATACATATAGCAAAAAGATTTATGACTTTATTTACAACCAATTTAATAATAATTATATTTAATTTAATAATAACTCTATAATAAATTTAATAATAACAATAAGTAATTTATAAGTGATTATAATAATGGCAATAAATTTATATAATAATAATAATAAAAACAATAAGTGTATGTTCAGATTAATGTATAATAGTTATTATATATTTGAAATTAAATTAATATCATAATAAAAATAATGACATTAATAATCATAATAATCATGATAAAATAATAATTTAATATCATAATAACTAAATAAATATATATATACACCTAATAATAATGGAAATAAATTTAAGTAATAATAAAAATATTCATAACATTATTAATAATAATAACAATAAGTTATTTAAATTGAATATTTAATAGTCATTAGTTTAATGGAAATAAATTTAAATAAAGTTAATAAATATAATAATAATAATAATAATTATTATTATTATGAAAATAATCAAATAAACTTAAATAACTCAATAAATAGATATATACACCTAATAAATAAAAATATAATTATATTTATAATACTAATAATAATAATAATAATACATATAGCAAAAGATTTATGACTTTATTTACAACCAATTTAGTAATAATAATAACAATAACAATAAGAAAAATAATAATAATAATGGAAATAAATTTAAATAATAATAATAATAACATAATAATAATAATAATAATGATAAGAAAATAAAATAATAATAATAATTAGAAGAATAAGAATAGAACAAAGAAATTCTTAATGTAAATCTTATTATAATAATGGCACTAAATTTAAATGATAATAATAATAATAATAATAATAATTATATGTTCAGATTAATATTTAATAGTTATTATAAAATGGAAATAAATTTAATTATAATAATAACAAAATAATAATAATAATGATAAAAAATAAATTTAATAAGTATATAAATAAATATATTAACTAAATAATAATAACAAAATTAATAATGTTTGTAAATGATAATAAACATGTTTTTATTAAAATTCCAATGTCTTGCAAAGTGTAGATTTTAGCTGCTTTTATTTACTTCTACACTTTTGCAAAGATTGGAATTTAAATAAAACATTTGTAAATCCAAGGCCATATTATATGGCTTTAAAAGGGCGCCTGTGGGTGGGTCCCACAGGCGCTTGTCATCCCCACACTCAACTGTCCAATTTTTATATGCAACGGCGCCGTTTACATGGTTGGACAGGATTAGACAGGGATTTGTTAGACAGAGGATCTGCGCTCGTATAATAAGAAAGAAGCAACGTGCCTCTTCCTCCTATTTGCACATGTATTATTGAATGATTATTCCAGAAGAAACCTCATCTTCTTCTCTGCTACGTTTCGGTTTCTGCATTTTTTTATAAACTATTCTCTCTTCTTCCTTCTCTCGTTACGACATGTCTCTTTGTTATATAATAAAGAAAAAACACTTTGCCAACACCAATTTATTCTATGGTAAACGTTTTCTACTTGCCTATCTTAAAAAAATCATGTAATATATAAGAGAAAGAAGCAAGCTTCTTCTGATCTTTACCCGTTTGTTACTTCTCACTGTAGAAGTTGGATTCGGGTTTTGAATAACAGTGAAAAACTTTAACAAAAACTTTGAATTCATAACATCCAAAACTACACAGCAGATTCCAGATAAATAAAACTGTTACTAACGCAGTATACGCATGTTTCACTTTTTCATACATTCATGGATAATGTTTAGAGAGAGAAGTAATCAAGCGAGAAAAAAAAACAAAGCATATTTTATTGTTTGTGTATCTAAAAAGAAATAATAATCGTTAATGGCAAGTTCAGTATAACAAAGGCAAACTGGACGACATATGCATATAATCAAAAAACACAACCTGACTCTGATACCAATGTTAGAAATATATGAACAGATCATAAATTATAGGATCATTGTATATACGTAGGAAAACAAATCATACATACTTGATGAGTTGTTGTTTACCACCGATTAAAGAATGTAGAACGAGTGTTTTGTCTTTTCTGCAAAACCAAACTGTCCAGCGTCTTCTCATATCCAACTTCACATAGTAAGTTATATTTCTCATAAACTGTCATAGCTTTGCCCTTATATATCAGCGACGAATAACCGCCATTAGTGGTTATTCTTCCAAGATGCCGTTTAGACCCATCATGGATGTAAAATGACATCATTTCATTTGTTATTAGAAACAACCTCTTTATTAGCTAAGTGTAAGACTGCGTATTATTAGATCTCAAATTTTGCATATCAGCAGTATTCATATTGAATATTGTTATTGTTGTTATTGTATATTTCATTTGTTGTTCTCAATTTCTCTAAATTTTATGTTAAATTATAATTATAAAAAAATTGTCCACCGTTTATGAAGCAATTTCATATAATGTTTCCATGTCTTAAAAATTGAAATCAACAAGGGTTTCAATAATAACATTGTTGTTATTTACAGAAAAGGTGGTTGCAATATAAATAATCTATATCAGTAGAAATGCAAGATAATAGCGTTGCAAAAAACCACAAATGTTATTTTGTATTGAGCATTGTATCAAATATGTCAAGAAATACTTGCGAGTAAAATACATAATACACAAAGATAAGATCCTTTGTATAATCAGTAGTTAAGAGTACATATGATCTACTTTTGTGATTATATCACATGTGGTGTATATTTCTCTTAAAAATAGTTATCCCACATCAAATATCTTTATGTAAAATTTAAATTTTATATAAGGTCAACATTTATTAGCAAAATATGCAAATATAAAATTAGAGATATCTCAAGCAAAGGAATCCAAATGCCCACTTAAAAAGGCACTATAATAACTATATTTTTACTGACATTCAAACAATTTCACAAATACAAGGGTACGCCCATATGTTATTTTTATATATTTTTATGAACATAAATCTATGACAAACTTATCACAGACAATTCAAAATCTTGATGCATCAACTCATTGTCACATGGCAGTACTAAAAGCATTATCAATAACATTTCTTTAAAATTTACAACAAAATATCTCAAATGCGATACATTTTGCAATGCAATATACAACAGTAGATTAATGATATGATATATTAAAACAACATTTATTTCCTTTATTTCAAATTAATTGTAAGAAAATTTACATGATATGAATTTAAATATTTTAGTTAAATATTTTTAAAATAAAACTTAATTATTACTATTAAGCATCGAGAGATTAAAGTAGCTGCGAGAATTTCCCATATGGGCATTTTTAATTGGAAAGAATATGAATAGCTCTTTTATTTAATTCAAAGCCTTTATTGAGTTTCATAATATGAAATAATTTTAACTAAAATATTAATTATTCAATTATTTATTCAATGGAATATATTTGATAAAAATAAACATTTTATTAACTAATAAACTCTCTTTTTATAAATATCTTCACCCTCGTGCATGTATTGTTTTTTTTCATCTCAAATTTCCTCACTCTAATTCTTCATTTTGAATACCCATCAGCGAAGACACGGGCCTCAGGCCCACAGAACTAGAACTTGGAATCATGTACAGGAAGTCACAGGTTTAGATCAAAGACTAACCAATTTTACCAATAAGAGACCACTGTTCCAACGTGGCAGACAAAGAAATTATTAAAACGTTTGCTAACTTAATGACGAACACTTCAGATTCTACCCTCCTCCCACTTTAATAACAGTAAAGGCCAACACTTTAAAGAGAAGAATGTGGAAGCACAAAACCCTTTATTAAGCGGAGGCTAACGGTCGCGGTCATCGCCGCCGTCTTTTTTGGTTCCCGAGTTCACTTATCTCTAACTCGCGAACAGCCAAGGTACTATTAGTGGTCGAATGGCTTTTCTTTGCTCACATTTTGTAGTTGACCTGTTTATTTTACTATTTAAAGGTGGGATGGGTTTCCAGGGTTTCTGTTTGTGATTGGTGGTTTATTTACTTCGAATTTGTGTTGATTCTTTTGTCACTTTGGTGAAAATTCATCTGATTTGGAGCAAATGAAGCTCTCCACGTGTTGTGCATTCTTGCTAGAAATGAAGACTTAGGGTTTAGGGTTTTGTGGTTGTTGTTGAAAATGAAATCACACTTGTGGGTAGAGTCGATACTTTGGGTCTGAAAATGACACTTGTTGTTGGACGTTGTAGGTAAGTTTTTAGAAGGCTATTTGAGGTGTTGCGGGAGACCTACAGGCAACAAGAGATGAGCAAGAAAAAGAATCCTCTTGTATTCTTGGATGTTTCCATTGATGGGGTTCCTGTTGAAAGAATCGTTATTGAGGTAATGCGATATCATAAACCCAACTCTGTCCTTGATTTAAGGATGAGCTTTTGCGATCTTTTGCCAAAAAAACTGATGTTTGTTGATCAATACTGATATAGAGATGAGCTTAGTTAATTTAAATTTGGCAGCTTTTTGCGGATGTCGCTCCAAAGACAGCAGAAAATTTTAGAGTGCTTTGCACTGGTATGTTGAATTTAGTTGATAATTGGAGATGATTGCTTCTGGGCTGTTTGCATGGTTTGATTGATGGCTAATTGCTTTGGTTCTCTGTAGGAGAGAGCGGCATTGGAAAAACTACTGGAAAGCCTCTGCACTACAAGGGATCTTTTTTCCATCGGATAATTAGAGGCTTCATGGCTCAAGTATGTAATTTGTCGTGAAATGATATGTGATATAGATGTCTTTTTTTCATTCAGTCTGCTTGGTTGCAATTCATGCCCCATTTGATCCTGATGGTGAAGGACATAAGGGCTACCGTTGCTATTTCTTTGCTTTCCTTCTTTATTGTGACATTAATTCAAAGTGGCTTGTCTGTTAGGGAGAGCCAATTTTCTTGTTTATATGTGTTACCTAAATCACATAAAGTTGGCCTTTCTGTGGTAAATAAATATTGCATCCATTAATTTGGTGAATCAATACTGACTAAAGGCCCACCGGTAAGCATAACACTTATTTCCATCTTTCCATTATCTTTTCTTCCTCTCAAGTCTTATCCAAACCAAGCATGTCTCTCTGTTATGTTTTAATTGTGCACATAAATATATTTTTTCATATATGTCGGCGTGAGGTGAAAGTTTAGCGTATCTGATTAGTAGAATGCGTTGTTTGGTAGATAAACATATGAAGCTTATGGGCGTTTCTAATAATTTCAATTTTGTACTCAATAAGATTTATAAGATATTGAAGTTGGGGACTTGTGATTAACATCTTTTTATTTTATTTTTCGATTGGTAAATTGTTGTCTCTACAAGGATTTTAACCCTTGTAGCGGAGGATGTTACAGACATCCTCTCCCAATGAGCCACAAGGCCATTGGTAGTTCTTTCCATATTTGCATGGTTGAAAATTGCTTTTCTTTTTGTTTCTAAAAAATTATGTTGATATTCTGTCATGACATTGCAGGGTGGTGACTTTTCTAAGGGAAATGGTATGCCTTTTTGGTCCATATATTTTGATGTTCTACTGATCAATTAAGTTTTGGGTTTTACATGCATTCCCATGCCCCGACTTGTAAGTAAAACCTTTGATTGGTTTGCAGGCACCGGTGGAGAAAGTATTTACGGAGGCAAATTTGCTGGTAAATCTATTAAACATGATTGCATATGTGCCTGCTTGATGGATTGTTCTCATGTAATTTTGAAAGTTTAATGTTGCTCTTTCCAGATGAAAATTTCGTACAGAAGCATGATAGACCTGGTCTTCTCTCCATGGCAAATAGTGGTCCGAACACGAATGGTTCACAATTCTTCATTACCTTTAAGCGTCAACCTCATCTTGATGGGTATTTGATCTTTGATTGTTCTGCTTGCACATTGGATTGTTGTTTACTTTTTATTCATTAAAATATATTTGGTTCTTTTTTACCATGATTTTCATTATAAACTTTGCTAGGACATTATTGATTTTTTATAGAATCTCATTTGTGAACTTGCCACAGGAAGCATGTTGTCTTTGGGAAGGTAATAAAGGGAATGGATGTTGTGAAGAAAATAGAACAAGTAGGGTCAGGTGATGGAAAACCTGTCCAGCCTGTAAAAATTGTAGATTGTGGTGAAACTTCTGAAAGCAAAATTCAGAATCCTGTTGGAAGCGATAAAGGTAAGCTTATAGTATGAGAAATTGGAGATGTAGGTTTTCCTTTTCTAATTGCTGCAATAGTTTATTTGATGCAGAAAAAACTAAGTTTAGTTATTAATAGTGTAACTTGAAAGAATTAATTTTATTATATCTTGAGTATGTACAAAGTAGGTCTTTATATATAGAAAGTTGTTAGCCTAATATAGAATACAATCCCTATAATCAAGCTATACATAATTAGGATTATTCCTAGAATCATGCAGTAGAATCATAATCCCTAGAATTAAGGATGTAATCCTTAACACTCTCCCTCAAGTTGGAGCATAGATATTAATCATGCCCAACTTGTTACAAATATAGTTGACCCAAACTCCATTCAAAGCTTTTGTAAAAATATCTCCAAGTTGTTATCTAGTCTTGACATATCCTGTAGAGATTAAGTTTTGTTGGATCTTTTCTCGAACAAAGTGGCAATCAATGTCTATGTGTTTAGTTCGCTTATGAAATACAAGATCAGATGCAATATGTAGGGCAGCTTGATTATCATACCAAAGTTTGGTCGATTTTGAGACTTTAAGGCCAATTTAAGAAAGAAGCTGGTATAGCCAGATGATCTCACTCATGGCTTGTGCCATTGCTTGATATTCAGATTTTGCACTTGATCTGGACACAACATTTTGCTTCTTGCTTTTCTATGAGATTAAATTGCCTCCAACAAACACGCCATATCCATTTGTGGACTTTCTGTCGACTTTTGAACTGGCCCAATTAGCATTCGAAAAGCATTCAATACGAGTGTGCCCACGATTGTTGTATAGTATCCCTAGACTAGGAGCTCCCTTTAGGTAACATAGGATCTGCTCTAGGATAGCCCAATGGTGAATATTTGGAGATGACATAAATTGACTTAAAATGCTAACCAGATATGCAATATCAGGACGAGTCACTGGTAAATAATTTAGTTTTCCATCTAATCTTCTGTATTTCTCGGGATCTTTAAACAAGTCTCCTTCTTTAGAGAGCTGTAGATTTGGAGTTATTGGAGTATTGCATGGCTTAACTCCCAATTTTCCAGTCCCAGTTAATAAATTTATAACGTACTTTCTTTGGGACAAAAAAATACCTTTCTTGCTCCTTGGTACCTCTACTCCCATAAACTATTTCAAGGGCCCTAAGTCCTTGGTCTGAAACTGGCTGTGAAGAAAAGACTTTAAAGATGAGATGCCCACTTGATCACTTCCAGTAATAACAATATCATCCTCGTAGACAACAAGATGAATAATTCCAAATGCAGGGTGTCTATAAAAAATAGAGTGATCCGATTTACTCTTATTCATTCCAAAGGCTTCATTGGCTTGGCTAAATTTTCCAAACCAAGTGCGAGGCTTTGGTTTAAACCATATAGAGATTTTCGAAGACGACAAACTTTACCAGACTCCCCTTGAGCAACAAAACCTGAGCAACTTTACCATGTCTACTTTCTTGTGGAGGTCATCATGGAGAAAAGCGTTTTTGATATCTAATTGATGCAGCGCCCAATCATAAGTACCGGCCAGAGAGATGAGTAGGCAAATGGATGTCAATTTGGCTACAAGTGAGAACGTATCAGAATAATCAACACTATAAGTTTGAGCATAGCCTTTTGCAACAGGTTGAGCTTTGAGTCGGTCTACTGAGCCATCACAGTTAACTTTGACTGTGAATACCCATTTACAACCAATTGCCTTTTTATCAATAGGTAATGGTACCAATTCCCAGGTACCATTGGCATCTAAAACATTTATGTCTTCTATCATAGCATCATGCCAACCAGGGTGAGATAAAGCTTGATGGACAATCTTTGGATAGTGACAAAATCAAGGGAAGCAATAAAAGAACACGCGGAAGAAGATAAATGATCATAAGAAACAAATGATGAAATAGGGTAGGTGCACTGACGTTTACCATTGCGAAGAGCAATTTGGAGATCATCGGGTGATGGATCTGATGGCGAAGAAGAACTGGGTATGGGGCCTGTATCAGGATGATCTCGTTGGCTAGAGTAGACAAAACGAAGAGGTGGCGGTTGTGTAGGCGTAGCCTTGGTTGTTTGAAAGGTGACTTTGTAAACAAGCAAATAATCTCAGCCTCTGTTCTTGATACTAAAGAGTGGGGAACGAAAGGAACCTGCTCTGAAAAGGTAACATTAGCTGAAACAAGATGTTTGTTAAGAGTGGGACAATAGCAACGATACCCCTTTTGTAGATGGGTATAGCCGCGAAAAACACATTTTATAGACTTGGGATCTAACTTATAGATTTGAGGATGTGTGTCCCGAACAAAGCAAGTACTACCAAAAATGCGCGGTGGAATATCAAATAAGGTTTTAGAGGGAAAGAGGACAGTGTAAGGTATCTCACCATGAAGGACAGAAGAGGGCATATGATTAATTAAAAAATTGGAGACTGCATCAACCCAAAAGGATTTAGGAACTTTCATTTGAAACAGTAGTGCTCTCGTAGTTTCAAGGAGATGGCGATTTTTTCTCTCAGCCATGCCATTTTGAGGAGTATCACCGCATGAGGGCGGAATGTGATTTCTGAGGTTTATTCTATAGCTTTTGATAGGTGAATTTAGTGTGACCGGGCTCATGACAATATCGACAGACAATTCCCTCGTGCATCTTGATCTTATTGCTCCAATTTCCACTACTTCGATTGTGATGTTTATGAGATGATTTTTCAGAGTCAAATTCCTGAGTTCGACTCACAAGAGCACTAGAATTCTGAGTACTAGGAGGAATAAAATAAATGAATTAATGTTTGTGCGAAGTATTCGAGTAAATACCTTGTGCAGGGACGAAAGTTCGATACTGTACAGAATCTAAGATTTAGCAACATCAAATTGAGAATTTAAACTAGCCGAAAAACTCATAACAACCATTTGTTCCTGTTAAACTTGTTGGACCTTGATATCAGGACTAAATGGGAGCAGAACATTTAATTCCTCATAAATCTTTTTAAAATTCATACAATATGACTGAAGAGAGTGATCATGTTGCTTATCTCTATAAAAACCTTTGCATACTTCATAAATTTGAGATATGTTTCCTTTGCCAGAGTATAAGAATTCCGGATAATCCATTAATTCCTTAACATACTCACAGTGATTGGTGAGGGTGGTCGGAGGTTGCCGTGCTAAAAGAGACCTAAGAAAAGTGCCCAAAACCTGTCCCACCTTATCAATGATCCGAAAAGGACCATAATATCTTGCAGAAAGCTTGGGACTGATGCGCCTTGCAATGATAATCTGTCTATGTGGTCTTAGTTTAACAAAGACCAAATTTGCCTCTTGAAAATTCACCTCCCTCCTATGAACATCTGCAAATTTTCTTCATCATGGATTGTGCACGAAGTAGGTTGTGTTTGCACTGGTGTAAAGCTTCATCTCTATCTACCAAAGCTAATGCCACTGATTCCACTAGAGTTTCTCCTTGGGAGAAGCGTAGTAAGGTTGGTGGAAGGTGACCATGGACGACTTCGAAAGGAGTCCTCCCAATTGCTACATGATAGTTAGTATTATACCAATATTTGGCCTAAGACAACCAATGAGACCAATTTTTAGGTTGCTCAGAAGCAAAGCAACGAAGGTAGGTTTCTAAACACCTATTAACCACTTCCATTTAGCCGTCCATTTGGGGATGGTAGGAAGAACTCATCTTCAATACTATCCCTTGTAACTTGAATAACTCTTTCCAAAAATTAATAGTGAATAGTGGGTCTCTAAAAGTGAGTCTCTATCACTCAATATGGAGTTAGGAACACCATGCAACTTAACCACATCTCTTATAAACACTTCAGCCACTGTTTTAGCCATAAAAGGGTTTTTGAGAATTAAGAAATGAGCATGATTTGATAGCCGATCGACTACCAACATTATGACTTCGTACCCTTGGGACTTAGGAAGCCTATAATGAAATCCATTGAGATTTCATCCTATGTTAGCCTGGGAATGGGTAAAGGTTGCGAGTTGGGATTTTGTAGTATAGTTGAGATGAGGGAGTTCAACTTGGCATTCTCCTTAACTTCCTATCGAACCACATCCATATCAAGCCAAAATGGAGCTGAAATTGCCGTGAATAACAGCTTATCGTCTTCCACACTAGAGAGGGCATTTGCAGCCCTGTTTTGCTTTCCCGGTTTATAGATAACGTCAAGGTCTAAACCCAGCAACTTAGCTTGCCAACATTGTTGATCTATTGACGGAATTCGCTGGTCTAAAAAATGCTTCAAGCTCTTATGGTCTATAAAAACTTTGAAATTCCTCCCGGTTAAAAAATGCTTCCAATGCTGAATTGCCGTCACTACCACCATCACTTTTTTCTCATAAATGGACTTGGAATAAATCGATTTGGCAAGTGCTTTGCTGAAATAAGCCAATGGGGGCCCCGCTTGCATTAGGACAACACCCAAACCTCTCCTTGAAGCGTCACACTCGATGGAAAATTCCTTGGAAAAATCTGGCAAATCTAGAATGACAAATCTAGAACGGGTGATGTAGTCATTCTCCTTTCCAATTCCTCAAAAGCCTCTTTGGACTCCTTCCTCCAAGTGAACTCATCCTTTCTTGGTAAGTTCGGTAAGTGGTTTTGCAATTTTTCCATAATCTTGGACAAATTTTCTCTAGTACCCAGTGAGTCCAAGGAACCATCTCACTCCCTTCACATTCTTAGGAATAGGCCATTCCAAAATACTCTTGATCTTCAATGGGTCCATAGCTACCCCATCGCATGATAGGACATGGCCTAAATACTGCATAGATTGCTGTCCGAAAATACATTTCCTTCTATTAGCATACAACTGATTATTCAGTAGGAGTTGTAACACCCAAGCCAAATGCCGCGTATGTTGATTCCAACGTGAACTGTAAATCAAAATGTCGTCAAAGAAAACTAAAACGAACTTTCGTAACAAAGGTTTGAGAATAGAGTTCATACTGGATTGAAAGGTAGTGGGTGCCTTCATGAGTCCGAAGGGCATAACTCATGAGTCTGAAACCCAGTTTTATGGGTATCCTCCTCTCTAACTTTGATCTGGTGAAAACTGGACTTCAAATCTACCTTTGAAAGGTACTTGGCTCTATGTAACTCCTCCATCAGCTCATCTATTACTGGAATTGGAAACTTGTCAGGCATTGTGAGCTTATTCAAAGCTCTGTAATTAACACACATCCACCATGACTTATCCTTCTTTTTAACAAGAATCATAGGGCTTGATTACTCCCATTTCCAACAACTCTCTGATCTGTCTTTCAATCTCATCCTTCTGATGTTGTGCGTGCCTATAGGGACGAATGTTCATAGGTTCTACCCCTTCTTTCAAGTTGATCGCGTGGTGATTAGCCCTCTTGGGAGGTAGCTCTTTTATCTCCTAAAAGATTGACTCAAATCTAAACAAAACAGCCCGCAATTCCTGCTGTTGCATTGAATTTAGGGTTCCCTTTTCTTCAGATACGGATCCTCCTATTCCTATGGATCACAACAGCCCTTCCACTCCCACTTCCTCGCGCTTGAGTATCTGTTGTAGAGTGAGGAGAAGAGTCTTGCATATTAATTCCTTGCAAAATGACTTCTGTTCCCATTTGGTTGAAGGACATACACATCTTCCAATCTACTCTCACCACCCCTAATGTCTCCAACCATGCAACGCCTAGTATTAAATCAGGTCCCCTAATATAGAAAACATATGCATCTACATTAAACTCAACTCCATTCATTTCCAATTTCACCTCCTTACAAACTCCTTGTGAGAAAGATTGATGCCTATCTCCCAATCTTACTTCGAAGGTTCAAATAGGAGTAATGGAAATTCGCATGGCTTGCACCAACATACTAGACACAAAATTATGACTAGCTCCACTATGTACCAAAATCAAGATAGGCATTTCATTAAGCTTACCCATCAAAACCATGGATTTCGAAGATGTGGTTTGATCTTTTCCCATTTCTCTGAACTCAACCAAGTTGCATACCAGCTCCCAATTCTCTTGATGCTCCTCTTCCTCTGTTGTTTCCTGACTTTTTACCATATTATCGTATGTGTCTCCTTCCCAAACAATCAACTTATACTCCTTGTCTGGACATTGGTGAAGTGGACCAAAGGTTTGGCCACACTTAAAGCACAACCCTTTTGCCCTTCTCTCCACCAGCTGTTCATATGACAAATTCCTTGTTCCCCTCCACTTGGTTCCACTATTTCTATTTCTGTCTGGCATGGCACCTTGGAATTTGTTGGGCGTGTCCCTTCCTTCACTCCTCATATTAACAAATGTTCTATTCGAATGACCAAAACGAGGGATAGCTAGTGTGTCCAACTATGAACCATGTCTAGAAGGTTGGATTCTCGACTTTTGCCTTAGTTCGTTGGTGCGAATTACCCCTTTATTGAGCAACTACCTTTCTACCTTTTGCGCCACAGTCAATAATTGATTTTTGGTCAGTGGTTCATGAGTGCTGACCCGATTCTTAACCTCTTCCCATAGACCACCCAGAAAACAGCTCATAATCCATTCTTCTGGGAAATGAGTGATTTGTGAGGACAACCGTTCAAACTCGTTGATATATTCATCCATCGAACCATCTTGGACGATCGCTTTGAGCTGCTCGTTCAGATTACCTTCATCCTTCCCACTGTACCGGTTGAATAGAGAACGCTTGAAGCGTTCCCACGTCATGCATGGATCAAGCTCGCGCATGGAAATGAACCAATATAACGTAGGACCCTCCATACATATTTGAGCCACGGTAAACGAAGCTCAGAAGGGATCCCATAGATCAAAAAATAGGGCTCTGCACATGTAACCCATGCAAAAGGATCCTCCCCGTGGAACGAAGGGAGATCAACATGTCGTGTTGTGTTCCTATCCTCTTCCCACGCACGTTCTGTTGTCACATACGCCGAGCGATTCTCCTGTCGACGAGGCTCTGTCCCTTGAGTACCATTGATCGGTTTTTCACCACCGGACGACGAAGACGCAAGTTGAGTCAACACTGGTGAACCTTTGAGTCCTTCTCCCATACTCTACTTCTTTGGGTTCCTGCTAGTTATTGGCTTGGAATCTTTCCCTCAACTTCGACGGAAGGAGATTTGGGACTTAGCCAATGTCTCAACATTGGCCATCAAAGAACTCAACTGTATCAGTAAATCCTTCAGAGTAGCATTGTACGACTTAACCGTCCCTTCTTGAGTTGAAAGTGATAATTCTTGTCTCCTAAGAGATGTTTCTATGGCAGAGATTCTAGATTTCATTCAAGTTTGCATACAGTCTCTGCCCCTCTACGCTCTCTCAATGAGAGCACAAGTTGATAGGTAATGTTCTAGAGATTGTATTATTGATATGTGAAAAGAAAAACAATTGGAGCAAGCTCCCCCTCCTGATGAAATCCAGGCCTGAATATTACTTCACAATTTTCCAAAAATCGTGCCCCCGTCTTCCCCTGTTCAGCTATATAACAATCTCATGACAACTTGCCTACATGGCAGATTCCCCTTTTCCCAACTTGCTGCTACGAACATAAGTTATATTGTAGGTAGTATAGGCTGATCAATAGGAGAGGTACTAACAAGGTGTGATGTCTAGTTTCTTATAAATCCTAAATGTGATTTCTTAGGGCTGCTAATTTGAAGGTAACGAAGCTTCATTCAAGCTATTTTAAATTTTCTTTTTCTTTCATATTAGTATAGAAACATTCATATCTATTATATTTTACTTGGTTCTTATTTTTAGCAGATGGTAGTATTTCCATTTGAATTTTCAATTTGTATGGAACTTGTTTATATCCATCATACGTTATTGCTACTCTAACTTCAGAATACATGCTTATATGACATTGCTTTTTCCAGGAAAGAAGAAGAAACTAGGGAAGGGTTCTCCTGATGATTGTTCTGATGGAAGAATTCGGGGAAGGCAAAAAAAATCCCAGAAAGATACAAGAAAGAAAAGGAGGAGATACTCTACATCTGAGTCATATAGCTCTGATTCTGATTCATCATCCTCGGAATCTGATACATCTTCGGAATCAGATTCAGACTCCTCTCTCTCTGATTCTAGTTCATCTGGTGATGGAAGACATGGGAAGAAGAGGTCAATAAAAAGAGGTAAGCGGCAACACAGGATAAAATGGAATGAAAGGAGAAGAAAGAGAAAGAGAGGTCGGCATAATACAGATTCAAGGCGGAAGTCCAAATGGTTTGGTTTATACTTGTTTCAAATACGATATTATATCCTTGTGTGTATAGTTTTTGCTTTTACTGGAATTAAACTGATTGTTTGTAGGAGTTCTGATAGTTCGAGTGATTCAGAGACTGACAGTGCTAGCAGTAGTAGCAGTTCCGATCATGAAAAAGTTGACCGTGTCCGCACTCATAGAAACAAAAACTCCACTAAGGCTGATAATAAAATGAGACAGAATCAAGGTGTGCTTTTTACATTACTTCTATTGTTACCATTTCCTATATTGCACATTTTCCTTTCATGTATGATTTATCATCTGATTGTTCTTTAACTTCTTGGAAAGTCGGAATTCAAAGACTTCTAGGCAACTAACCCCTTATAAATCTTTTTGAGGCAAATTTTGAAAGGCTTTGTAAACTTAAGACTGATCTAGATATTTCAGATGTAGGAAAGAAATTATCAAATCATCTGTCAACAAAAGAAGCTGTTGAAGAACCAAAAATGGAGGAGAAGCTAAAGAACATTGAGCCCAGCTCATCTCAAGAAGAAGGAGAAGTATCTCCAAAAAATGGCAAGCAATTGAACAATGGAAGTGCAAATTCTAAATCACAGAAAATCACTGCTAAGCCTTCTCATTCAAATGGTTCAAGCACTTCAAGGTATCTGCTTAAATAGATATTATTTAATACATTCATCCTGCATTTCTAATACATCGTTTGTGTTTATGATTAACAGAAGTGTCTCGCCAAGCCCTAAACGAAAGCCAAACAATAGCCGTAGGAGCAGTCTGAGTCCTGAACAGGTTCCACGGACTACAAGATTGAGAGATCGCAGAAGAAGTCCGATGGGTAATCCTGCACAAAGAGTGCCTGAACGTTCTAATAAACATCATGGTTGTGATTTATCAAGAAGCCAATCCCCTAACGGTGTTCCCAAGCGCATTCGGAAAGGGCGTGGCTTCACTGAACAATATTCATTTGCACGTCGATATCGCACCCCTTCTCCAGATCGATCACCTTTGAGGTCCTACCATTATGGTGGAAGACATAATAATGAAAGGAGTCACAATAGGTAATTCCAATGAGATTTAATTGATGTATAGAAATAATTTCAAGCTCTCAGAATCCCCTTTTGCCTCTTTGAAGGTATTCAAGCTACAGAAGTTATCAAGAGCGATCACCTTATAGACGTTATAGAACTTCACCGAGAGGCAGAAGTCCCCAAAGGTTTTTGCTCCTTCCATCCCTCTATACTCCTAAATGCATAGTTTCTTAGGTACATCAAAGTGAGTGCCAAAATTTTGTCTTTTAGTTGGTCGCCTTGTTGTGGTATGATTTGGGTAGTTCTCCTTGACTTGCCTTTTTCATTAGAGTTTAATCTGTTTACTCAATCATCCTTTTACTTATGCTCTAATTTTAATTGGCAATCATTAGTAATACAACCTCATTTATATCTTCAACACTGAGGTCAAATGATTCCTTTGTTTTACATGATGTCAACTTAATGCTAGGTGGGCAGTTTTCTTTGCACCTTGACATTATGTTTCCGTATATGGATTACCTGTGTTTCTGCAAAACCGGGCCAAGCTTAATCAATGAATGTACATTTTAACTATAGATATGGAAACAGAAGAAGTCAAAGTAAGAGTGTTTCCCGAAGTCCTAGCAGTTATCGACGCAGGGCTCAAAGCCGAAGCCGGAGCCAAGATAAACGCACCCTCATAAGTGATGGTTTAAAATCTCGATTAGGTCCCCGGGTTGATGAGCAGCGTCCTCTTAACAAAGGAAGATTTAGTTCCAGATCAAGCTCAAGGTCTAAGAGTCGTGAATCATCATTTTCTCGATCTCCTGTTGTGGTGCCACCAAAACGTCAGGGAAGAACAGTTAGCAGGTCTAGATCAAGCTCATCATCTGGACATGGGGGATTGGTTTCATATGGCGATGTTAGTCCTGATAGTGGCAGAAAGTAAACTTTTAGAACTGAGATCTATGTGCCATCCTTGTTGAACTTAAATTATAGGCGAGAGAACTAAGGCTATATCCTACTTAATTACTGTATAACTGACTCGAATTTTGTTTTGCTGTTACTTGCTCACAATTATGCGACAGTGAGGGAAACGGAATCTTCGGAGTTTATGGCTTCCTGAAATTAGTTGTTATTTCTCCTGTGGCGGTAGAACTGTTGATTCGGTTTGTCTGTCCTTTGGTGGGTCTTTACACGATACCTTCTTCTACTGATAAAATTCTCTAGCGTATATATTACGGTGTGTTTCATACTTTCATTTATCCTTCGGGACTGAAATCTTTTAATCTTTTTTTCCCAATAAATAGTGGAAACTTGTCCAGGACTCGCAAATTAAGGGTTTTGCCAATTAATAATTCAAAATTTTGAATTATTTTTTAGAATTGTTAATTTTTTTTTTGCGTTTGATTTCATTTTACATATAATTAGATAACTTACATTTAATTAGATTTATTTGAATTATTTTTAAAATTTTAAAATTTTGAATTATTTTATTATTTTAAAATAAATTATTATATTTAAATAATTATTATATATAGATAATTATTATATATAGAAATAATTAGAATATAATAAAGATATGTATAAGCTAAAATAGATAAGATATAAAAATTAAATAAAATAAATTATAACTATAAATTAGTTATTTCAATTATATAAATCAAAATTATATAAATAAATTTAAATTATGTAAATAAACTAATTATATAAATCATTATCCTTATAAATTATAAGCATAACTAGATTGAATTAAAACCAAAGTTATGAATACCGTATCGGACTTGGTGCCGGATTAGGTTCTGGAATAAAATTGTATCGGTACCGAGTATCGTTTCGGGTCATTTTTAAATTTATGAAATAGTCCATAAAATTTTTAAAAATTGCAAAATAGTCCCTATTGATATATTGTATAATTGTATCGTATACTTTACTAATTTATCGCTTACATCAATCATGCTTTCAAAATCTTAATAATAAATAATAATAACAATTAATATGAAATAAGTCAATAATAATATTTTTAAAATATTTTACATATAAATAATAACCACAATTAATATAAACAAAGACAATCATCATCATACACACATCAAATTAAGAATAATACAAAATATTTAAAATATTACAATAATATAATTTCATCATTTTAATGCCATTTCATTTTATATTTAATTAGACATAATAATAATTTTAATTTAATATATAAAATTAATTTAATAATTATAAATAAACATAATTAAATTTAAAATATATTTTTAAAATATATAAATTTCAAATAAATTTTGATTTAATAATTAAAATATATAAAATAAATATTAGTTTATAAATAATAATTTTAATTATTTATTTTGAAAATAAAATATTTTTATTAATACTTTATTAATGAACATTATATAAAATATTAAAATAAATTTAAATAAAAATTTTTAGTAATAATTTATTAGTAATTAAAATAAAATATTTTATTATTAAGTTTTATTTAATTTATAATTATTATTAGTAATAAAATATTTATTATTATTTTAAAAGTTTGAAAAAAGGAGGGAAGGAGAGGGAGGGAAGAGATTTTGAAAATTTTTGAAATTTTGCAAAAACCTTCCAATTTTTTAAAATTTTCTGATCTGACCAAAGATTTGACAGTATTTTGAATATCTGGCTCAGATAAATTAAACCGGCTCGGTACCAACTGGTATTTAAATCTGGTACCAAAAATTGAAATCCTAAGATCGGATTTAGGTTTAACAATGCGTCTTACCGATACGGTATGAAATTCCAAACCATGATTAAAACAGAAAATTAAGAGTAGATGCTGAAAATTTCTAAGAAGAAAGTTACAAAGAGAAGTTTGATAAAAATTCAGATTAATTAAAGATTAACTTCAAAGGCGTTTACTAATTCCCTAGGTTGATTATGATTTTAATAATTGAAACTAAAGATTTTTTCAGTCAATTTATGATCAAAATTTAGATTCACCATATAATATTCTTTGTATCCATGACTAACATATAATGCAAAGCCTTTTCATGCAAGCATCAATTCAAAACTAACATGAACAACACAAACATGAAATCATTAAGATTAGGGCTTTGATCGAATCTAAAATTATTCAAAGATGACTAACATACATTAAATAATTCTATGCTCAAGAACTAATCTATTAAAATTCTACATATACCTTCAAACTTTAATATATTAATGCCACTTATTTAATCAAATTGATGACTAACACCTAATTCAATTAATTGGCAAACAAATAATGCAAGATAAATCAAATTCTTGACTTCAAAAATACCCATCATAATTCGACATTCATGCAGTCCATGAGCACAAATATTCAACCATAAAATATCAAGATTTAAGCACAAAATCTCATAAAATCAACCCATAAGAATTAGCTACTAACCTCCACAATTGAAAAAAAAATTTAGTTCATGATTAAAATAGAAACAAAGTAAAAACTCTTGTTTAAAACCATGGTGCAAGTTTCTGCTATAGAGAAGAAGAAGAGGATTATGGTTTTATCGCTAAAAAGAGGAAAAAAAACTTAAGAAGAGGTTATTCACGTCAATCATAAAAACAAAGGAGACATGTCTCCCTTTAAATCAGACTTGGAATAATCATAAAACAAAGGAGACGTGTCTCTCCTCAAAATCAGACTTGGAATAGGATCTTTCTTCGTAACTTGCGTTGTGGAAGCCTACTTTTGCCTGTACACGTTCCTGCAGTTAAGACTTGGATTTGAGCTTGTTTTGGGCTTCTTCATGGGCTGAGCTGCTCTTAGATTTCTTTTGGGCTTGCTCTACATCGAGATGGGTCTCTTTTCAATTCGTCTATGGACTGGTTCGTCGCTATAAGCCATTCAAAATTGGCCCCAAACTCTGATCATTCTCGTACTGGTTATGCTGACTCATTTATGGACCAACTTCGACTAACCATAAAAAATACAATATAGAACTTGGACGGTTCAAGATTGTTCATCAGAAAGACCATTGAGTCAACTTCAATTTGAGCTTTGGATCGCAAAAATCCAACGGTTGGATCTTCAGATCTGAAATTTTGAAGCATAAAAGGTCAAATTTAACGTCTCCAACTTTACATCAATCTTCAAAAATTTATTGCTCTCAAATGACAGATCCAAAAATTCTGAAACTTGGTGAAAAAATTCTTCAATGAGTCCAAATTATGCCTACCAAATCTTAGAATTTTCTGATGTACCAATCCTGAGATAAAAATTCACAAATGTCCAAAGTTCAAATCTGTCAAAAATTGAAAAACAGTGTTAATTTCAACCTATTAAGGACTTTTTGTATTTTATGTTTCTAAAACGCTAATAATTATAAAACATGATAAATAGGACGTAGATAGCCATAAAACACATGCAAGCTATTAAATATAAGGTACTAAAAATATATAAAAATATGATTGCACCAAATTCCCCCACACTTAGCTCTTGCTCGTCCTCGAGTAAGGTTAAAAATAAAAAATAAAGCCTAAGAAAACCGAGAATGGAAAAACTAAGTATAGATGCAAAAATAGAAAGAAATAAATATGCAAATACAAGGAACATTTTCTTAAGTGTCAAAGTTTTTTTTTTCCAACCTCCCAACAACATCAAAGACATAAGGATTATAAACAAGAAGGAACCCGTGATATTTAATCCATAATAATGAACTCACTTTAAATGTAAGAACCAAGCAAGACAACACATAATAATTGGAGGAAATCTACACCATATCAAAATAATAGATCCTCTGTAACACCCCACTCTCGAATGATCCGAACCCGATATCGTTGATGATATCTGAGTCCGTGCCCCGCAAGGGTGGCGTACTCAGATATCACCAACGATATCGGGTTCGGGTCATTCGAGAGTGGGGTGTTACATTTATGGTAAATTGTCTTAGGCACGAAAACTGGGAATATCATGTATGCATGTACAGTTATTTCATGTGCATGATTTCATTGCTCACTAGTACCGTGATGCTTGGACAACACTAAGAAATCCTATCAATCTCATCCTATGCCAATTTACTACTTTACCCTTCCAGTCGGGGGTGGGATGTTACAATTTCCCCCTCCTTATAAAAATTTCGTCCTCGAAATTCTCAATCAACAGTTCACTATGACAGTATCTAATCCTAAATGTAACACCCCACTCTCGAATGACCCGAACCCGATATCGTTGGTGATATCTGAGTCCGTGCCCCGCAAGGGTGGCGTACTCAGATATCACCAACGATATCGGGTTCGGGTCATTCGAGAGTGGGGTGTTACATTTAGGGTAAATTGTTTTAGGCACGAAAACCGGGAATATCATGTATGCATGTACAGTTATTTCATGTGCACAGATTTCGCTGTTCACTAGTACCAGTATGCTTGGACAACACTAAGAAATCCCTATCAATCTCATCCTATGCCAATTTACTACTTTACCCTTCCAGTCGGGGGTGGGATGTTACATCCTCTCATTGTCATACACTCCAACACTGAAGTGTTTATGGCTCATATGTGTTTTAACTCTCATAAATTCAAACAATGCAATGCTTTACCATAGGCTTGCTCTTCAATCTTAAATATACTACTAAGTATTACATGTACAACATAAATCAAAAGGTCTTAAACAAGGATGTAACTTGGCTGGGTTAGGGATAAGGTAAAAGAAAAGTAAGAAAAGGCTAAGTATCAAAGTAAGTAGAGCATAACAGATAATCAATAACACACATATGCATGTCTTGGACATCATCAAACAATTAAGCACATCTCTCTTTATTTTTCTTTTAAACTTTCATTCCCAAAACATTTATCAATCAAGCACATAGGGAATCCTTTTCTTTCTTTTCTCTTCTTGGACTCAAACTTTTTTGTTTTTTGTTTTTTTTAATTCTTCCCCATTGACAATAAGTACAATACAAGGCATATACCATTGATATTCCCATATGCGCAACCTTCACAAGTTTATCTCAACAAGCATGCTTTACTAACCATGATAAGGGTTAGAAAGATAAATCAATTAAGAAAAGGTTAAGTTAAACATGGTAAAGCAAAGAACAAATAATAAGCTCAAATGGGCTCACTAGTGGATAACATGTTTTGGTTTGGTTTTTTTTGGTCAAGTGGTTAAAATCCTAAATTCCTTTATCATCTTCATGCATGTATGTAAAAGTGTAGTCTCAACAAGATATAAAACAAGTTCTAAAGATACAAAGCATTGGATGAACACACATCAAAGAATTGTGTTGAAGATTCAAAAGCTCATATGGGACAATCATCTATTAAGTCAACACGGTATAGTTTCAAGGTCAATCCAAAAGCTATCAAGCTTAAAACTTACAGAAAAACACATTCATCAAGTTCATTACTCAAATATCACAGATTGACTCTCACCTATAATACTCATTCTTATCTATCATTGGGAGATCAAAAGACAAAACTAAACACTTAAGGTACAAAAGCATGCAAAATAGAAAATCTTTTTGTGTTTTTCAATTTTTTTTCAATTTTTATGGCTTTTTTGGAATAAAACATGCAAGTACAAGTGAAAATCTTCAAGTTCAAGCAAGAGAAAGGTGCAACACTTTGAAGCACAAAAACCAAGAAAAATCCAAACCATTCACCTATTGAAACCAAAAAATTTC